>NC_069405.1:91843095-91920775 GCF_026875155.1 Cherax quadricarinatus | reverse complement strand
GGGAACTCAAGAGGGAATTCCAAAAGTGTTGATGCAAGAAAAACTGAGGAGGAGGTAAAAGAAGCCTCTTAAGTGACCTTGACACCTCAAAGGCGATGGGACCGGACAACATCTCCCCATGGGTCCTTAGAGAAGGAGCAGAGATGCTGTGTGTGTCTCTAACCACAATCTTCAACTCATCCTTGAAACTGGGCAACTACCTAGAGAAATGGAAGACAGCTAATGTAGTCCCCATATTTAAGAAAGGAAACAGAAACACACTAAATACAGACCTGTGTCTCTGACATGTATTGTGTGCAAAGTCATGGAGAAGATTATCAGGAGGAGTGGTCCGAACACCTGGAAAGGAACAAGATTATAAATGAAAACCAGCATGGGTTCATGGAAGGCAAATCTTGTATCACAAACCTCCTGGAGTTTTATGACAAGGTAACAGAAGATAAGACACGAGAGAGAGGGGTGGGTGATTGCGTTTTCCTAGACTGCAGGAAGGCCTTTGACACAGTTCCCCACAAGAGATTAGTGCAGAAGCTGGAGATCAGGCACACGTAAAAGGAAGAGCACTGCAATGGATAAGGGAATACCTGACAGGGAGGCAGCAACGAGTCATGGTACGTGAAGAGGTATCACAGTGGGCGCCTGTTACGAGCGGGGTCCCACAGGGGTCAGTTCTCAGGACCAGTGCTATTTTTGATATATGTGAACGACATGATGGAAGGAATAGACTCTGAAGTGTCCCTTGTCGCAGATGACGTGAAGTTGATGAGAAGAATTAAATCGGACGAGGATGAGGCAGGACTGCAAAGAGACCTGGAGAGGCTGGACATGTGGTCCAGTAACTGGCTTCTCGAATTCAATCCCAGCCAAATGCAAAGTCATGAAGATTGGGGAGGGGCAAAGAAGACCGCAGACAGAGTATAGGCTAGTGGACAAAAACTACAGACCTCACTCAGGAGAAAGACCTTGGGGTGACCATAACACCGAGCACATCACCGGAGGCACACATCAACCAAATAACCGCTGCAGCATACGGGCGCCTGGCAAACCTGAGAATAGCGTTCCGATACCTTAATAAGGAATCGTTCAAGACACTGTACACTGTGTAAGTTAGAGGCCCATACTGAGTATGCAGCACCAGTCTGGAACCCACACCTGGTCAAGCACGTCAAGAAGTTAGAGAAAGTACAAAGGTTTGCAACAAGGCTAGTCCCAGAGCTCAAGGGAATATCGTACGAGGAAAGGTTAAGGGAAATCGGACTGACGACACTGGAGGACAGAAGGGTCAGGGTAGACATGATAACGACATACAAGATACTGCGGGGAATAGACAAGGTGGACAGAGATAGGATGTTCCAGAGAGGGGACACAGGGACAAGGGGTCACAACTGGAAGCTGAAGACTCAGACGAGTCACAGGGACGTTAGGAAGTATTTCTTCAGTCATAGAGTTGTCAGCAAGTGGAATAGCCTAGCAAGTGAAGTAGTGGAGGCAGGAACCATACATAGTTTTAAGAAGAGGTATGACAAAGCTCAGGAAGCAGAGAGAGAGGATCCAGTAGCGATCAGTGAAGAGGCGGGGCCAGGAGCTGAGTCTCGACCCCTGCAACCACAATTAGGTGAGTACAATTAGGTGAGTACACACACACACACACACATACACACACACTCACACACACACATAGTTTTAAGGCGAGGTTTGATAAAGCTCATGGAACAGGGAGAGAGAGGACCTAGTAGCAATCAGTGAAGAGGCGGGACCAGGAGCTATGAATCGACCCCTGCAACCACAAATAGGTGAGTACATGCTCATGGAGCAGGGGGAGAGAGGACCTAGTAACACTTGGTGAAGAGGCGGGGCCAGGAGCTGAGTCTTGACCTCTGCAAGCGCAATTATGTGAGTACACACATACACACATGACTGGACCCCTGTAACCACAATTAGGCGAGCACACATACATATACACACATTCACGCTCACATATCTGACTCAAGTGTCGTAAAAAAGATATAGGTTTATGTAAGTAAACCCAAGTGAAGTAGTATCCCTGAAATACTCTGCTTGGAAAGCATACATGTTTTCCAGCGCTTCTGCTTCTCATGAACGGTTTCCCCTTGGTTCTTTATTTTGAACAGCGTCTCTCAAGACCTGCTATTCTGCTCGAATCTCCTCCACGTTATTAAAGCGCCGCCACTTGAGTACCATTTTTATTTTTGGGAAGAGAAAGAAGTTACAGGCTGCTAGATTTGGGGAGTAATGAGGGAGGGGGAAGATTGTCAAGCTGATTTTTGGAAATAACGTAGAGTTTTCAGGTCTTGAGTCAGTACTCAGGGCACAAATTTTGTAGCCACTCTTTAAATTTTCAGTAAAATCCATTGACAAGACCCATAAAAATTTTTCACTCCACTAACAGTATCCTGGATACCCTGACGATGACGATGTGTGAATAATCTTCCTTATGCTTTCAATATTTACGTCTGTATTTGACAATGATGGATGACCAGAATGTTCATCATCCTTGACTGACGCTCCTACTTCTTGGAACGAGAAAACCATCCAAAATAATGAGTCCTATCCCTCGACTCATCGCTTCATCGCTGTTGAAATATTGAGCATCCGATTTCATTCACTTTTTTACTGTTTGAATAAGAGTACATATAGTAAAATAAAGTTTTATTTAGATCGGTCAACAATTAATAAAAAAAATATGCGGAAAATTGGATTTGGTGGCAACGGGGCACATACTGGTATGGGCGAAGTCGTCTTCAGCAACAATGACAACTGCTGCAGCAGCAGCAGCAGCAGCAGCAGCGGGTTTGCAGCAGCAACTGTCGAAAACAGCTGCAGCTGAAGCAACAACTGCAGTAGCAGCAACTACATCAAGAGCAGCTGTAGTAGCAGCTGAAGCAGAAAAACTCCAGAAAACATGAGGAACTGTAGCAGCAACAGCTGCAGCAAGAGAAGCTGTAGATGCAGCAGCATTACCTGTTGGGAATCGCTGATGATACAAATCGAATGTGAGATGAATACGACCTGTATCGACAACGCCAGAAGACAGGTGTGAAACATGTATAAAACCGACCGCCCACCCAAAACACTGACCACATAATAGATTTTATTTCACTAATACTACGGCTCCAGTTGCTACTGCGTAGAAGTTATTGCTTTCTGCTGCTGCTGCGCTCATATGCTTATGCCGCAGCTACACACGCACACACACAAAACAATATATATATACATATATATACGTATATTATATATATATATATATTTTTATATATATATATATATATATATAAAATATATATATAATATATAAATATATATATATATATATATATATTATATTTATATATATATATATATATATATATATATATATATATATATATATATTTTATATATTATATATATTATAAATATATATTATTTATATATATATATATGTGTATATATATATATATATATTATATATATATATATATATATATAGGATGGGGTCCACCCTGGTGGGAAATTGTGGGACCCATAGCCTCGGAGAAGTGGATAAAAAGGCTTCAAGGAAGAATATTTGGGTTTTTCCTGAAGCCATTTGAATATTCCCTTCCCCTACCACCCTCTTTATATATATATATATAAAATATATATATATATATATAATATATATATTATAATATATATATATATTTTATTATAATATATATATATATATATATATATATTATATATATATATAATTATATTTTAAAATTTTATATATATATATATATATATAAAATATAATATATATATATTTATATATAATTAAATTTTATATATCATATATTTTATTTAATATATATATATATATATATATATATGTATGTATATATATATATATATAATATATATCAGGAAAGAGGGAGGTGAAAAGGGTTTATAAACTAAAAGAGGAGGCAGTTAGGGTAAGATATAACAGCTGAGATTAAGACACATGTGCAACATCTGGGTATCTTTATTGTAGACGTTTCGCCATCCAGTGGCTTTATTCAATATAAATTCTAGGACATAACTTGAAGACAGTAGAACTATGTACAGAAGATGAGGGGATCAGTCCCTCAACCTAGGAGTAGGTGCGAAGAGCACCGTAAATCGTGGAGATTCTGAAGCAGAAGAAAGGATCCTGGCGCTTATATAGTAACGTCAGGTGTAGCAGACGAGGGCATAATTTACTGGTGGCGGGATTCCCCAGTGGAAGTAGGCCCCTTCCCAAAGAAGGGTTAGTTGTAGTAAAGTTGTCGTAGCGTGAAGGTTATGTACAGCCCTCAAAAATTAAGATTCCATGATGTTACAGTGTCTGACAATTTTGTACAAAGGGTATTAATACCGACAAAGAATTAAACCGTGCAACACCCTGGGTATTTTATTGTAACGTTTTCGCCATCCAGTGGCTTTATCAATACAAATTCTGGGACATAACTTGAAAAGTAGAACTATGTACAGAAGAGAGGTAATCTCCCTCAACCTAGGAGGGGTCGAAAGCACCTAGTGTGGAGTTCTAAAGCAGAAGAAAATCCTGGCGCTTATAAATAAGTCAGGTTAGCAGACGAGGGCATATTACTGGTGGGGGGGGATTCCCCGGGGAAAGTAGGCCCTTTCCAAAAGATGGTTATTTAGTAGTAGTTGTCGTAGTCTAAAGGGGGGTTATGACATGTCCTCAGAATTAAAGTTTCCCATGATGTTACAGTGTCGACAAAAATCCCCCCTACCTTAAATATGCCCTCGCTGTACCCTGACGTTACATTAAGCGCCGGGATCCTTCTTCTGTTTCAAATCCCAGACTAGGGGCCTTCGCCCTACCCCTGGTTGGGGGACTGATTACCTCATTTTTCTGTACAAGTTCACTGTCTTAAAGTATGTCCTAAAATTTATTGATAACCACGGGGATGGCGAAACGTTACAATAAAGAACCCAGATTTTGCACATGTGTTTTAAACCTATGTCGGTTTTAAAATAACCATTCGTACCATAAAAACAGCTTGGAGGATAGATGGGCTAATGAGGCAAAAGGGGAAGGGGTCGAAAAGGGATGGGGGAGGGTTTAAAAAAAGAGTTTTTAAGTGTTCAAAAGTTTGTGGTTACAGGAAAGGGGTGGGGAGGGGAAAAGGAGAGTTGTTGGAATGATGTTATAAAAAGAGTAGTAAGGGAGAAAAATTAGCATATGAGAATTTTAACAAAATTTTAAGGTGCAAGGGGGGAAGAGTTATGGGGAAAAGAGAGGGTTAATATTGGGAACAATGTAAAAGGAACAAAGAGAGAGTGGGTAGATGTTATCAACAAATTTTTTTTAAAAAAAGAAAAAGTTTTGGAGTGAGATTAAAAGTTTAAGGAAGCCAGAGAACAAAGGATTTGTAGTTAAAATAGGGGGGGAGTTTTTTAAATGGAAGTTAGAGGTATTGGGAAAATGGGGGAAATTTTGAGAATTGCAAATGTTGAGAAAATAGGGAAAACCCGTGATTTCGGGGATAGGGCAAGGAGGAATACATTTTGTAGAAGTGAGGAAGAGCCAGTTGTGAGTGTGGGGGAAATTTTCGTGAGGCAGTAGTAAAATGAAAGAGGGAAGGCAGCCGGGATTAATGGGATAAAGATAGAAATGTTAAAAGCGGGTGGGGATATATTTTTGGAGTGGTTGGTGCAATTTTTTTAATAAATGTATGGAAAGGGAAGGGGGTACCTGGGGTTTGGCAGAAAATCATATTTTCCTTTGTTAAAGGCAAAGGGGACAAAAGAGAGTGCAAAATTATAGGGGGATAACTGTGAGTATACCGGGTTAAGTTATTATTGAAAAAATTAAGGTAAGAGGGAGAATTGGATAGCAAATGAGCAAGGAGGTTTGGGAAAAGGGTAGGGGGTTGAGGACCAGGTTTTCAGTGAAACATGTAAGTGAACAGTATTTAGAGAAGGCTAAGAGGTTTTTGTGGCTTTTATGGATTTGGAAAAAGGGTAGACAGGGTGGTGGGGGGCAATGGGCAGATGTTGCAGGTGATGGTGTAGGAGTAGGTTAGTAAAAGCAGTAAAGATTTTACGAAAAAGTGAGGCTCAAGTTGGAGATGTAGAAAAGATTGATATTATTTCCCAATAAAAGTAGGCCTTAGACAAGGTTTTGTTGAAACCGGGTTATTTAAAAATTTAGGGGAGGGGGTTGAAAGAATAAATCGAGGGTCTTTGCTAGGGCTGAGTTAAAAGATAAAGAATCACACATAAAGGGGAGTTTTTCCAGTTGCTCTTTGCTGTGAAAAGTGCCTTGGGGGATTCTGAAAAAGAAGTTGCAGAGGTCCTTTGTTTCATGGACTTTTCCCCCCAGCTCTATTGGCTTTTGAGCACACTTGCCCCATGTCCAAGGGTCTCCGCCCTTTGGGATGAAGTTAAGAAGGGGGAAGGTCTTTAAATTTTTCGGTTTCTGATTTCCCCGTGGCTGGCAGCTCCAACCCGCTTCCCCTACGGGTAGGCAAGTAGGGGTCTGCCAATGTGGCGGGACATGTGTAGTCCTAGGCCAAACCGCTTTCCCTCCTTCCAAAGGAGCAAGTGGCTCCATCAGGACCTTTAGTTCTTCGACCCTTTTTACTTGGGGGGGCCCATTGAGCTGGACAAGGGCTGTGGCGAGGCTTCCTTTATGATTCATTGCCTCCTCATGCCGGCATACTTCCTTTCTGTTTGCACAACGAGACCATGAAGTCCCAATTGCAGCTGTCCCCTGGCAAATAAAAACCCATGCGGTGAGGAGGGGGCGGGTGGCGAAGAGCAACCCAAACCGAATGGCCTGTGGGGTTTTGTGAGTGCCCAAGGGGAAAAATTGGGAACAGCAAACAGGAAATCTCCTGAGTTGGGCCTTCACTGCCAGGGGACACTTTGTCCTTTCCTGAGGCATTTGGGAGCATTGTTTTGGCGTTTTTTTTTCCCTATCGGTTGTCCCAGTGGGACTGTTTTGTTCTTTGGGAGGAGCTGGTCAAAATGGGGAATCTTTTAAGGTGTCCCCCCGAATCGCTGCTTTTTAGAAACCCGGGGCTTGAGCCCTACCCTTCTCTCAAACGTTTTGGGGAAAATCTCTTGACTAAAGCATGGGAAGCCAAACACGAAGACAGAAAAAGCGGTAAAGCAACATGTGTTTCTTTGCGCACCCCCATACCTCCCAGTCGTACTGGGAGGGTTGCCTGATCCCATTGCTTATCCTCTAGTGACAGGTTCAGTGCCTTTTTAAAGGGGTTGACCTCAGGTGTGCTTTCATATTCGTCAAGTGTTTGTTGTCAAAAGAGGGTGCACACCTGAGGAAGTAAGTGAAGTTTTGGGATAGTAAGGCACCTTGTGAGGAGATACAGAGCATCATGGGCATCAAGATTGCTTAATTCTCTCCTCCATTCTCATCAGGTCATTAAATTTTGTCCTTGAGGACTGTGTCGATGGCCTGGTGACCCGCGGTGCTCCCAAGAGGGTACTGTTGGACGGAGTGGTAGTAGAGACTTCTGGGAGGATTCTTCGCACAGCATTGATTATTTCCTGGTTTGCTGTGATGATTTCACAC
This sequence comes from Cherax quadricarinatus, assembly GCF_026875155.1. NCBI lineage: Eukaryota > Metazoa > Arthropoda > Malacostraca > Decapoda > Parastacidae > Cherax > Cherax quadricarinatus. The sequence continues at coordinate 91,913,220 of NC_069405.1, read as the reverse complement.
TTGGAGGGATTGAGGATGAGTCCCAAGTCTTCTCCCTGTGTTTTCACCAGTTGTAGGTCCCCTACCAGGGACTCTTCAGTACCTGCCAGAGTGCCATCATCCAGGTACCAGATGTGATCCTGCACTCCCATTGTGTGCACGAATGCGACCATCCCTGTTGCGTGCTCGAAACTCTCCGCATACCTGACATGTGCCTCTTCTTTCATTGTTGGGTGCACTGTTTCCCTGGCTTTGTGGCTGGCTGGCTTCATCATCTGCCATACCTCAAACTGTGTGGTAAGCCCAGGCTGAAGGAAAAATGGCGCATGGCACATACCGCATGTGGTTCATGGTGGAGGTAGGGGGAGGAGAGGGGTGTCCCCCACTTGTGGTGGGCGGTGGAGGAAAGGGAGGGGCGGAAGATGTGTGATGAGGCGGAGTAGGGCACTCACTCCCTCCCAGGACAAGTGCACCTGTGCACCTGTTACTATACGTCACTATGCTCTATGCACCTGTTACTATACACCACTATGCTCTGTGCACAGCCCCCACTATAAACACCCCCCCCGCCGCTATCCCACTACACGTGCTATGCGCATACCATTGCTCATACTAGCCACTATACACTTACGCTTATACACTTACACGCAGTGAACAAACACTCCATTGGGCCCTTTTCCCTCACTACCTCACCTACCCATGGTGACCGTTATGTTCCCCCCACTGAATTCACTACAAAAACACTTTTCTTGATTCTAAAGGGAAAGAGACGAAACGCAGAGTCTTCTGGCCCTTTCCAACACGAGCAGCAGATATTCACACACCGGGCCTGTTGATAATAATCGGTAGGTGTTCTTGATTATACAATATTGTGCCAAAAAACACACAGAGCAGGATGTCCACAGCCTCTCTCTGCGAGGTGCCAGTTTATATATTATATTTATATATATATATATTATATATATATATATATATATATATATATATATATATTTTATATATATATGTATATTTTATATATATTTATTATATATATTTATTATATATTATATATATATATAAAATATATATATATATAATATATATATATTATATATATATTTTATATATGTGTGCCGAATAGGCAGAATTTGCGACCTCTTAACTTAACGATAAAGGATCACCTATCACAAAGCTAACAGAGGGAAATTTTTAGGAATCCACCTCGATAATAGACTCAAATTTCATACACATATACAACAAATTTCTAAGAAAATTTCCAAGGGACTGTAGGCATACTATCGAAGATACGGTAGTATTTTTCCACGCAGCCCTCCTGGCCTTTTATCACTCTCTTATTTACCCCTATCTCACCTATGGAATTTGTGCATGGGGCTCAACAACAATTAACCATCTCAGACCACTAATTACCCAACAAAAGGTTTGGAGTTAGAATGATAACAAATTCTCACTACAGGCGCACACTCCACCAATATTAAAAAACACTCAACCTACTCACCATACAAAACATCCTACTTATTATTGCATTATTACATACATAGAACACTTAACTCTGATATTAACCCCCCTCAAACTTCCTTCCCAACCTCAAACAGAACACATGACCAAAACCCACAAGGCACAGATCACTCTTTGATTTTCCTCGTGTCCATCTCACGCTATGCAAAAACTCAATGCACATAAAAGGCCCTAAAATCTGGAATTCATTACCTGTAAATATAAAAGAAAACTCCCTGTTTATAAATTCAAGTTCTTCTCAAAGTTCACTTACTCACTCAAAACAAATAAATACTGAATAACTGAACCAATAAATTGTATATCCTAAATGTTACTCACAATTATATCACACAAATGTTTAAACCTAATTTTGTTATTTTTTTTAATACACTACCTAACGGGAATACTCCATTCTACTGAATAAACAGCAATGCTTGCAACCATATGACCTGTCTTTGTAATACTCATTTGTATTTTATAGTTATCTGTTTACAATAATGTCTTATCACTGATTTCATCATTGCTTAGTTAATCTTAAGTTAATTGTAAGCCAGCCCGTAATGCTATGCATATAAGTGGCTTTGGCATGCTGCTCTTACCTGTATTTTTTGTACCTCTGTATGTTTGCTAAAATTTCTAAATAAATAAAATAAATAAATAAATAGCAAGGCTCATCTTGTCATATAGGACAAGTGAAAATTTGTGTATGCAATAATTTCACCAAAATCATTCTGAACCTAACGAAAAATATATATTTGATTGTGTTTGTTTAGTACTAAATTATTGTAAACGTATTTAATATATATTCTTTTGGTGCAAAATTAAAAATTTTTACATTAACATTAATGAAAAAAGTATATCTTTAAACGTATAAGAGAAAATTTCAGAAAAGGACTTAATTTTAAATGAATTCTTGCAAATTGACCAGTTTTTACAAATTCGGCACGACATATATATATATAATATATATATAATATATATATATATATATATATATATATATTATATATATATATATTATATATATATATGTCGTGCCAAATAGGCAGAACTTGCGATCTTGGCTTAAATAGCAACGCTCATCTTGCCATATAGGACAAGTGAAAATTTGTGTATGAATAATTTCGCCAAAATAAATTTCTGAACCTAACGAAAAAAATATATTTCATTGTGTTTGTTTAGTAATAAATTATTGTAAACAAATCTAAAATATATTTAGTTGGGTTAGGCAAAAAATAAATTGTTTTTGTTATAATAAGGTTAGGTAAGTTTTCTAAGATTCTTTTGGTGCAAAATTAAAATTTTTTACTTTTAACACAACGAAAAAAAATTTTATCTTTAAACGTATAGAGAAATTTCAGAAAAGATTTAAATTTTTAAAGTGAGTTTTTGCTAATTAAACCCAGTTTTAATATATCGGCACATATATATATATATATATGTATATATATTATATATATATATATATATAATTATATATATATATAAATATTTTATAATATATATATATATTATATATATTTTAAAATATAGGCGTGGAGTTAAAAGATAAAGAATCACACACAGGGGGGGGAGTTGTCACAGCTGCTCTTTGCTGATGACACTTGCTTTTGGGGAGATTCTGAAGAAAAGCTGCAGAGATTGGTGGATGAATTTGGTAGGGTGTGCAAAAGAAAAAAATTTTAAAAAGGGTTTGGAATACAGGAAAGAGTAAGGTTATGAGGATAACAAAAAGATTAGGTGATGAAAGATTGAATATCAGATTGGAGGGAGAGAGTATGGAGGAGGTGAACGTATTCAGTTTTTTGGGGAGGGGGACGTGTCAGCGGATGGGTCTATGAAAGATGAGGTGAATCATAGAATTGATGAGGGAAAAAGAGTGAGGGGTGCACTTAGGAGTCTGGGGGAGACAGAGAACTTTGTCCTTGGAGGCAAAGAGGGGAATGTATGAGAGTATAGTTTTACCAACGCTCTTTTATGGGGTTTAAGCATGGGTGATGAATGTTGCAGCGAGGAGAAGGCTGGAGGCAGTGGAGATGTCATGTCTGAGGGCAATGTGTGGTGTGAATATAATGCAGAGAATTCGTAGTTTGGAAGTTAGGAGGAGGTGCGGGGGTTACCAAAACTTGTCAGAGGGCTGAGGAAAGGGGGTTTGTTGAGGTGGTTCGGACATGTAGAGAGATGGTGCGAAACAGAATAACTTCAAGAGTGTATCAGTCTGTAGTGGAAGGAAGGTGGGTAGGGGTCGGCCTTTGGAAGGGTTGGGAGGGAGGGGGTAAAGGGGGTTTTGTGTGCGAGGGGCTTGGACTCCCGCAGGCATGCGTGAGCGTGTTTGATAGGAGTGAATGGAGACAAATGGTTTTAATTCTTGACGTGCTGTTGGAGTGTGAGCAAAGTAACATTTTATGAAGGGATTCAGGGAAACCGGCAGGCCGGACTTGAGTCCTGGGGATGGGAAGTACAGTGCCTGCACTCTGAAGGAGGGGTGTTAATGTTGTAGTTTAAAACTGTAGGTGTAAAGCACCCTTCTGGCAAGACAATGATGGAGTGAATGATGGTGAAAGTTTTTCTTTTTCGGGCCACCCTGCCTTGGTGGGATCGGCCAGTGTGATAATAATAATAATAATAATAAATATATATTATATATTATATATATATATATATTTTATAATATATATATTATATATATATTATATATAATATTTTATTTTTAAAGCAATAAGATCACAGTAAACAGGTGATTTCAAAATATGCAAAAACAACCACTCTGAAAGAATAGAGAAAAATTTCCCAAACGCTTTCGTGACTACTCACATTATCAAGGAACTATGAAAGTGAAGCATCCAAGGAAACTATATAAGGGGTCCGGCCAGCACCTCACTATTTAGATCCCACAACGGTTAAACACGTGACGCGCGGCGAGCCAACTTGGATAGGGCCTTTGCACAACTCACCCCCAAGCTATTCTACCAAGAAAATTTAAAAATTATTTGTCCAGTGTATTATTAAATTCTTCCCAAATTCTATTAATTATAAATGGATCTAATTTATATAAACAAAGGAAAAATTCTTTTTATTGTCAAAAAAGCTTTTTATGAAACAAGATTCAATTATATTCCTGTCGACATGGACTTGCTTGATACTACTTTCTCAACTTTTTTGAAAATCAATTGGATGGTTAAAAACTCTTACATGAATAAATAGAGCATTGAATCTTGTCCAGGTTCTAAGGGTATATTTATGTTGTTTTAATCTGTTCGAGATTTTTACCAGTTTGACCGTAATAAACTTTTATCGCAAATTTTACAAGGAATCTTATAGACACATCCATCAGCATTTTGGGGGAATTCTTTATCAAAAGTTTTTTTTACTGTATCAAGATTTTTGAATACAACTTTATATTAAAAGTCTTAAGAAGAGAAGGCATATCAACCAAGTTTTCATGGTAGGGAGAACCAACATATTTTTAGTTGAATAAGGTGGTTGCCCCTTTTTGGATTATATAAAAGTGTTTCTAGCAACTTTAAAAGATTTTCAATTACATTTCTGGGTATTTTAAATCATTACCTATTTCAAAATTTGGTATTTCCTCATCTATGAACTCAGGACAACAAATTCGTAAAGCTCTCAAAAACATTGATGAGGAAAACAGACAGTTTGACTATCTTGATGCGAGGAATATTAGTGGACAAAGGAACATTATTTGTAGGTTTTCTGGGAAATTTTAAATTTGAATTTATTATTACCCTTAAATAATTAAACATCTAGAAAAGGCAATTGAGTTATTTTCTTCAAATCAACAGTAAAATTTATAGAATGGCTAAGCTATTTAATTTTTCAAGAAAATGGTGTAAAATCTACTGTTTGATATATCTACATGTTTGATTACGTTCTACAGTCTAGGCTAACACAGGGTTCAGGCGTCTAATACGAAGGAATCGGAAGTGATACTTGCTGCATTATATTCCATCAGAGGCATCAACTTCAATCCATCTGAACTCCTTCCCTCGGACCATGAATTTTGAGAATAAATCTATTCTTACCCCTTCAAGTCCACATCGTCTATGAAAATCAAAAAAAAGTTAAAATAAAATTACTGCTAATGAATAAACCGAAAGGTGGACGAGGGGTTCGAACCGCGGTTCGTGCATCGACGCTCCGGCGCTCTGCAGTCTAAAGAAAACGTATTTTCTCTAATTAATTCATTCGCTACCTTGACAGAAAATTTTTCACAAAAATGTCTCTATGTCTTTCCGAATAAGTTGTTTTCACATCTAAGTCACTTCTATGATTTCTCTAGGTAGAGACAGAAAGGCAAAGTAAGATATATTGGCAATATTACTTGAGAAACAGGAATTATACTGGTGTTGAGCAGCTGTGATGAATGTAGTAAACCTGGAGGTGTGTTTACAGTACCATTGCGAGGGGGTACGGCCAAACCCCTCCCTAACTTCCCGGTGTGTTTGTATTGTTGTTGCAGGCGCAGCTGGGGGGTCAGGGAAAAAGGAAGGTGGCACCCATGAAGAGGATGGCAGAAGCAAGGAGGCAGATATTCAGCAGGATGAAGGCAGGAAGGAAGAAGCTAGTTGGCCTGAAGGCATTAACTAGGAGAATGTAGGAGACCGGAGGCAGGAAATTAGTTTTAAATGAGACGAGAAGGCGACAGCCAAGAAACACATAGGAAGGGGAGGTTGTCAGACAGGAAGAAGAAAGGAAGCATCAAATAGTCAGCAAGGATTTACCTATAATAAATTATATAGAAAATCGACAAAATTAGAGAATGAAAGACATGTGCAACAGTGGCTTCATCAGTCCAATAGAAAGAAAAAAGTTGGAAAAAGAGAGGAATTTGAGGTAATCAATCTCTCCTCTATTTCCAGTTCTTCTTTGTATTGGGTTGATGAAGCCCACTGTGTGGCCAAAGTTTCCTCAATAAAGATTTCAAAATGTTGCACAAGGGTCCATTCCAGGAATTAGCTATAAGGCCGAAGGGGTTTAAAAACCGAGAGGCAGAAATGAAGTACCAAGACAAAATGTAGACAGGGAAAGAAGCAGCCAGGAAGCACGAATGAAACAATTAGAATTAAGGAATGTAGGGGGGCAACAGGCAGAATGTTGCAACTTGGAAGCAGGAAGCAAGCCGGAAGCAGAAAGTAAGAGCGAGAAGGGAGAAGGTAGCAACTACGAGGAAAAAGCCAGAGGAAAAGAAGGAAGAGGTAGCAGCCAGGGGGCAGGAAGGTAGCAGCCAAGATGCAGGAAGGTAGCAGCCAAGAGGCAGGAAGGTAGCAGCCAAGAGGCAGGAAGGTAGCAGCCAAGAGGCAGGAAGGTAGCAGACAGGAGGCAGAAAGGTAGAGACAGGAGGCGGAAGGTTAGCAGACAGGAGGCAGGAAGGTAGCAGCCAGGAGGCAGGAAGGTAGAGCCAGGAGGCAGGAAGGTAGCAGCCAGGAGGCACAAAGGTAGCAGACGAGGAGGCAGGAAGGTAGCAGCCAGGGGGAGGAAAGGGAGCAGCCAGGAAGGTAGCAAACCAGGAGGCAGGAAGGTAGCAGACAGGGAGGCAGGAAGGTAGCAGACAGGAAGGTAGCAGCCAGGAGGGAGGAAATTAGCAGACAGGAGGCAGGTAGCAGACAGGAGGCAGGAAAGGGAGCAGACAGGAAATTAGCACACAGGAGGCAGGAAGGTAGCAGACAGGAGGCAGGAAGGTAGCAGACAGGAAGGCAGCAGACAGGAGGCAGGAAGGTAGCAGACAGGAAGGTAGCAGACAGGAGGCAGGAAGGTAGCAGACAGAAAGCGGGAAGGTAGCAGACAGGAGGCAGGAAGGTAGCAGTCAGGGGCAGGAAGGTAGCAGCCAGGGGGCAGGAAGGTAGCAGCCAGGGGGCAGGAAGGTAGCAGCCAGGAGGCAGGAAGGTAGCAGACAGGAGGCAGGAAGGTAGCAGACAGGAAGGTAGCAGACAGAAAGCGGGAAGGTAGCAGACAGGAAGGTAGCAGCCAGGAGGCAGGAAAGTAGCAGACAGGAGGCAGGAAAGTAGCAGACAGGAAGGTAGCAGACAGAAAGCGGGAAGGTAGCAGACAGGAAGGTAGCAGCCAGGAGGCAGGAAGGTAGCAGACAGGAGGCAGGAAAGTAGCAGACAGGAAGGTAGCAGACAGAAAGCGGGAAGGTAGCAGACAGGAAAGAGGAAGGTAGCAGACAGGAGGCAGGAAGGTAGCAGACAGGAGGCAGGAAGGTAGCAGCCAGGCGACAGGAAGGTAGCAGCCAGGCGACAGGAAGGTAACAGACAGGAGGCAGAAAGGTAGCAGACAGGAGACAGGAAGGCAGCAGCCAGGAAGGTAGCAGCCAGGAAACAGGAATGTAGCAGCCAGGAGACAGGAAGGTAGCAGCCAAGAAACAGGAAGGTAGCAGCCAGGAGGCAGCAAGGTAGCAGCCAGGTGACAGGAAGGCAGCAGACAGGTGACAGGAAGGCAGCAGACAGGAGGCAGGAAGGTAGCAGACGGAAGGCAGGAAGGTAGCAGACGGAAGGCAGGAAGGTAGCAGACGGAAGGCAGGAAGGTAGCAGACGGAAGCAGGAAGGTAGCAGACGGAAGGCAGGAAGGTAGCAGACGGAAGGCAGGAAGGTAGCAGACGGAAGGCAGGAAGGTAGCAGACGGAAGGCAGGAAGTAGCAGACGGAAGGCAGGAAGGTAGCAGACGGAAGGCAGAAGGTAGCAGACGGAAGGCAGGAAGGTAGCAGACGGAAGGCAGGAAGGTAGCAGACGGAAGGCAGGAAGGTAGCAGACGGAAGGCAGGAAGGTAGCAGACGGAAGGCAGGAAGGTAACAGACGGAAGGCAGGAAGGTAACAGACGGAAGGCAGGAAGGTAACAGCAAGGAGGCAGGAAGGTAGCTATTACAAAAAAAAAAGTAATTTTTTAAATGTAAATGGTAAGATTTACTCCTTTTGTAATAAAGAGTTCGGGATACATAAATACACACATTAAAATCAATTAATCTTTAATATATAAAAATCAACTATCTTTGGTCTAGAGGTATTGGAATTACCATATGATAATATGCACATGTTACTATAATAAATTATAATTAGCATTTTACTAAAATAAATAATTCATAACCTTACACAGGGTGCAACTTTCTTGACACTACTGTGTCACTATATATATATATATAATATATAATATATATATATATATATAATATATATATATATATATATATATATATATATATATGCATGCTAAAATAATAAATTAAGTAACATTTAAAATAATATATTACAGTCAACTATTTCTCACGACACTTATCCGGTCGAGGCAAGTCACACGACACTATTCAGTGTACCTACAACCAGGCCATCTTCAGTGTCACACGACACCCTTTTCATCTCAGTGTTCCACTACGGTCCAGTGCATATCTCAGTGTTCCACTCCATCATACGTCCCTAAGTGTCACACTACGGTCCTAGCCCAGTTCAGTGTAACACTCCAACCTTTTCTTCATGTAATGTTCCACTAAACAGCATCCGATGACTCCGGCCCACAGTTGATCAGCGTAGACGGTGAGTCCACAGACATCACCAATAGTCCAGTAAATCCTCTCCAAAGCCGGTTGACAGACCGCTAGCCGAACACCATGCTGCAAGCTCACTGAATGCGGCCGTCAAGTAACTGAGGCCAACAGACTCGGTGAGCTGCGGTGAGCGGTTCTTCTAACGCTAGTAGATAGGTACGATTAGGTGTTCAGGTATCTACTGCGTAGATGTGTACTCTGAGGAGTTCAGGTACTTAATGTTTCTAAAGCCAGTAGACGTGTACCCTTAGGTAGTCAGGTACCTACTGCTTAGGTGCGTACCGAGAGGCGCTCAGGTACATACTGTTGCTGAAGCCAGTAGACGTGTACGATTAGGTGGTCAGGTACCTACTGCTTAGGTGCGTACCCTGAGGTGCTCAGGTACATAATGTTGGTGAAGCCAGTAGACGTGTACGATTAGGTGGTCAGGTACCTACTGCTTAGATGCGCACCGTGAGGCACTCAGGAACTTACTGTTCTAAGGCCGGCTCAGCAGTCCCCACATTGGGTTTGATGACGTACCCAGTGGTACTGCCGGCCGGCAGGTTAACTATTTAACCGCTAGTTTGGCAGGGGGCCGCAACAGTAGCAGACAGGAGGCAGGAAGGTAGCAAACGGAAGGCAGGAAGGTAGCAGCCAAGAGGCAGGAAAGTAGTAGACAGGAGGCAGGAAGGTAACAGACAGAAGGCAGGAAGGTAGCAGCCAAGAGGCAGGAAAGTAGTAGACCCGGAGCAGGAAGGTAGCAGCCAAGAAGCAGGAAGGTAGCAGCCAGGAGGCAGGAAGGTACGACAGAAGGCAGGAAGGTAGCAGACAGGAAAGAGGAAGGTAGCAGCCAGGAGACAGGAAGGTAGCAGCCAGGAGACAGGAAGGCAGCAGCCAGGAAACAGGAAGGTAGCAGCCAGGAGGCAGGAAGGTAGCAGACAGAAAGCGGGAAGATAGCAGACAGGAAAGAGGAAGGTAGCATCCAGGAGGCAGGGAGGTAGCAGCCAGGAGACAGGAAGACAGCAGCCAGGAAACAATGAGGTAGCAGACAGGAGGCAGGAAGGTAGCAGCCAGGACGCAGGAAGGTAGCAGACAGAAAGCGGGAAGGTTAGCGATCAGTGGATAAAGAGGAAGGTAGACAACCTTGAGGCAAGGAAGTAGCAGCCTGAGACCAGGAAGCAGCACCAGGAAACGAGGAAGGTAGCAGACAGAGGCAGGAAGGTAGCCAGCCAGGAGGCAGAAAGGTAGCAGACAGAAGGCGGAAGGTAGTAACTGGCGACAGGAAGTAGCACCAGGAGGCAGGAAGGTAGCAGACAGGAGTGCAGGAAGTAGGTGCAAGCCAGAAGACAGGAAGTAGCATACAGGAGGCAGGGAAGGTAGCAGACTGAAGGCATGATGGTAGCAGACAGAAGCAGGAAAGGTAGCAGCCAACGACAGGAAGGTAGCAGACAGGACAGGCAGGAAGGTACAGACAGAAGGCAAGGAAGGTACAGACAGAAAAGGCAGGTAGGTAGCAGACGGAAGGGCAGGAAGGAACTGACGGAAGGCAGGAAGGCAGCAGCAGACTGAAGGCAGGAAGTAGCAGAACGGAAGGAGCAGAAAGGTAGCAGCCGATAGGCAGAGCGGTAGGCAGACAGGAGGCAGGAAGGTAGCAGCCAAAGACAGGAAGGTATGCAGACAGAGGCAGTGAGGTAGTCAGACGGCAGGCAGGAAGGTAGCAGCCAGAAGAAACAGGGAAGGTAGCAACAGGAGGCAGGAAGGTAGCAGACGGAAGCAGGAAGAGTACAGACTGGAGGCAGGGAAGGTAGCAGACGGAATGCAGGAAGGTAGCAGACAGAGGCAGGAAGGTAGCAAACGGAAGGCAGAAGGTAGTAGACAGGACGCAGGAGGTAACAGACAGAAGGCAATGAAGTAGCACCAAGAGCAGGAAGGTAGTAGACAGGAGGCCAGGCAGGTAGGCAAAAGCAGGCACAGGAGCCAAGATCTATTCATGTGGGCAAGGAAGGATTTAGATGTTTATAAGCGTTATGGCACAAAGCAGCCCAAGATGCAGGCAAGAAAGGAGCAATGCAGCCAAGATGCAGGAAGGTAGCAGCCAAGAGCAGGAAGGTAGCAGCCAGAAGCAGGAAAGGTGCAACCAAGATGCATGAAGGTAGCAGCCAAGGGCAGGAAAGGTAGCAGCAAGATGCAGGAAGGTAGCAGCCAAGAGGCAGGAAGGTAGCAGCCAAGATGCAGGAAGGTAGCAGCCAAGATGCAGGAAGGTAGCAGCCAGATGCAGGGACGGTAAGCAGCCAGATGCAGGAAGGTAGCAGCCAAGAGGCAGAAGGTAGCAGCCAAGAGGCAGGAAGGTAGCAGCAAGGCAGGAATTTACAGCAGATGGCAGGAAGTTTAGCAGACAGGAGAAGGAAGTAGCAGACAGAAGGCAGGAAGGTAGCAGACAGAAAGCAGGAAGGTAAGCAGGCCAGAAGAAAGGAAGGTAGCAGACAGGAGGAGGAAGGTAGCAACTGAAGGCAGGAAGGTAGTCAGACAGAGGCAGGAAGTAGCCAGACGGAAGGCAGAAGTTCTGACGAAGGCAGGAAGGCAGCAGACTGAAGGCAGGAAGGTAGCAGCCAAGATGCAGGAAGGTAGCAGCCAAGATGCAGGAAGGTAGCAGCCAAGATGCAGGAAGGTAGCAGCCAAAAGAACAGGAAGGTAGCATCTCCCAAGATGCAGGAGGTAGCCAGCAAGATGCATAAGGGTAGCAGCCAAGATGCAGGAAGGTACAGGCCAAGAGTCAGGAAGGTAGTCAGTCCAAGATGCAGGAAGTACAGCCAAGAGCAGAGGTAGCAGCCAGATGCAGGAAGGTAGCAGCCAAGAGGCAGAAGTAGCAGCCAAGATGCCAGAAGGTAGCAGCCATGATGGCAGGAAGGTATCAGCCAAGAATGCACGAAGGTAAGGCACGCCAAGATTCAGGTGATGGTAGGCAGCCAAGAGGCAGGAAGGTACAGCCAGAGGCCGGAAGGTAGCAGCCAAGAGGCAGGAAGGTAGCAGCCAGAAAGGCAGGAAGTAGCAGACAGAGGAAGGAAGGTGTCAGACAGAATGCAGGAAGGTAGTAACAGGAGGAAGGAAGGTTGCAGACAGAAGGCAAGGAAGGTAGCCAGACGGAAGACCAGGAAGGTAGCAGACAGAAAGTCTCAGGAAGAATAGCAGTCAAGTAGGCAGACACCAGCATAGAGTCTAGTAATCAGCAAATTTTAATGAATAAAAGTGAAAATAGGATATTGGAAAAAACAAAGTCTTAAGGAAAATAAAAATGTTTTTAACAAACCACTGTCCCCCACTTACAATCAGTGTCCTGCAATACCCTCGATACTACAGTTTCAGATCACAGGACACTGTACTTTCACTTCCCTCCACCAGGACCAATATAGGTTAATTCAGTTTGCCCGATTCCCTTTCAAAAGGGACGGGGGGATTCTTGCGAGGAGTTTTGCGGGGGGGGCAGGGGGGGGGGGGAGACTGCAAGGGGGGGGTAGGGGGCAGTGGGGGGGGGGAGGGAAGAAACTGGGGGGGGGGGGGGCCATGTTCCTGCAGTTTACTCGATTTAACAAGCTCACACTCTTTTGAAGGATATCGAAGCCCCTCTCGCACTAGTCAACATTATTCTCCCTTTCTGACATATTCACCCCCCAAAACTTCCTATGTTTTCCATCCTCCCTAGTCTGTCCGAACAACTTCAACACACCTCTTCAGAGACATGTGCAACATCTGGGTATCTTTATTGTAGAACGTCTCGCCCATCAAGTGACTTTATCAATACAAATTCAAGGACATAATGGAAGACTAGAAGACTATACTACGCATGTTGCACATGTGTAATAATGCCTTTCTGGAAGACACCACTGATTTTTTTCCTCGTTAACACTTGTTTTTTGAATCTCCATGTTGAGACACAACTCACATACTATCGCTGTCATTTTTGTGACTTACCTTCCTTTCTTCCACAGCCTGATTACGCGCTCCTTGACTGTTTGTTTTCCTCCTGATGGGCTGTGCAACCGCTTTGGTCCAGATTGGCTTCGTACTATGCATTCTCGTATTGTGTTTGGGCTTCCCTTCTTACATGGCATATTCATTTCTGGCTCTATGCGACTGCTTTCCTTATCTCCCTGGTCTTTGCGCTTCTATACTTCTCATCCCTAGCACACTTGGTTTAAGGCCTCCTGCATACCTTTGAGTGACCCACGGGCTCATCCTAGCTTTTTTCGATATTCCTGTTACCCATGGAACAAATTACCCTCAGCTTCCTTGGGATACTGTGTTGTCACATATTCCATCATCTCGTTTACCGACTTCCTGCCAGTTCTCTGTCCACACCAGAACCTCCATTCAAGGAGGTTCTTCTTTCAAGGCTGTGTAGTGATCTTATCTTGTTGCTGCTTCATTCGTTCGTCCCTTCCTGCTTCCCCATCCACCTGTAACTCTATCTACTATGTACTTCGAAGCTCAGAAGCACAAGATCACTCACTGGCACTACTCAAGGGAATACAGGTCCAGTCTCGATGGTTCCTCCTCATCTCACTCTCTCTCATCTTAGCCATTCACGTTTCTTGGCCAACCATGTGGTTCCAAGTTCTCCCCATCAATTTCCTTGTGGTTTAAGTACCCATGATCAGCTAGCTTTTGCCCTTCTCGTGTGTGTTGTGTGGTGTGTGTGACACTACAAACAGAGACTAGGTCACAAGACCAGACAAGACAAAGAGAGAGGGGTAGGGAGAGAGAGAGAGAGAGAGAGAGAGAGACGGAGACAGAAACAGACAGAGACAGAAAGACAGAGAGAATGAGAGAGATGAGAGAGAGACCAGAGAGACGGGAGAGACAGAAACAGACAGATAGAGGACAGAATAGACAGACAACACAGAGAGAGAAGAGAGCCGAGTGTATATGTTGGTAAATGTCGCCTAAGTTGTGTCGCTCTCTCTGCGCTCGCTCTCTGACCGAGACATAACCAGCCAGCATCAGACACGAAAGACCGACAGACACAGAGAAGAGAGAGGTCGACCAAAAGCCAAACGTGTCATGGTCTGTCAGGCGATGAAAAATATAAAATGAACCTTAGGAGTTTTGTGGTATTAATGCCTGGCGAATCAGGATTTCTGCCATATTGTTCCACCTAAAAACAATTATTACCGTGGTAAGAGTACAGAATTTTCCTTTTTTTTGTCTGTCTCTATCTATCTGTCTCCTGTCAGTCAGTTGTCTTGGCCTCTCGCCTCTCTATGTTTCCATCTTCTTGTATCTCCGTCCCTCTCTCTCTCCTCTCTCTCACTCTGAGTCCTCTCGTCTGTCTCTTCAGTTTTCTGTCTGTCTGTCTGTCTGTCTGTCTGACCTGTCTGTCTGTCAGTCTATCTCTCTCACTTCTCTCTCTCTCTCACCTCTCCGCCTCTCTCCTCGCTCTCATCCTCTCCTCTCTCTCTCTTTTTATTTTTTTTTTTTTTTTTTTTTTTTTGTATAAAGGGTTTGACAAAGATTAGGTAAGGATCACTAGCTTATTGACAAGCCTTTACAAGTTAAAGGAATCCCTATCTTTATTGACAAGCTAAGACTGTTACCTAACAGCATCTCATTTGAAAGTATTTTCATAGTTATTGAGACATACAATACGGAACAGTAATGAAGTACGAGCCATCTGTGGGCCAGCATTTCATTTTGATCAAGCTGACTTTGTCTCTTGACAACATATGTGCTGATGCGAAATTATTCCATACTAGAGTCATACTGAGGGATATAAGATCTCAGATGAAAGCGATGTTCTGGAGTGAAGTTACGCTTTCCTGCCCGTCTTCTGGTATAGAAGCTTGCTTTACGCTGTCCTCGAAGTGGATCAAGTGTGGTACTTATGACAATATTGGCCTATGACATAATAGTAAGGCCACCCATATCCTTCTGTGTTGAAGGCTCTGCTGAAATTACAGATCTATCCAGAGGATTGGTCCCTGCGAGAGATGAGACGACCTAGTGGCTCTGGGTTCTCTAGCTCATGGTACAGAGGTGAAGGGGGAGTGCAGGAGGAGGGGGGATGAGTGAGGGCAGGGGCAAAGACGGCCACAAGAAGAGTATAGTTGAGTGGCATATCACACCATGTGTCAGTCTGTGCGGAATATAGGGACTTCATATATCTCGCTGATACAACTAAACCTTGAAGCTATACCAGCATCATCGTACTGGCAAGCAGATGCGAGATACGGCGAAGTGCTGTATAGCTTCCGGGCTGCCTGTTTTGCAAGATCTTACAACGTGGCTCTTCATGTCAATTTGGAGTCAAATTTCTCCCCAAGGATAATCACTTCTTCCACGGTGGCCCCAACACCCTCCCATTCATCCTTACAACCTGCAACCGGCATTAAAATCATTTGTGTTGTTCTCAGTGCAAAAGTTACTTGCCATTTCTATTACCCAATCTGATATAGCTCTTTGCTGTGATTGATGTAGCTTAGAGCAGCTTGGAGGTGAGGGTTTGGAATTTCTTCTCTTAGGATAAGTGAATGTCATTGTACAGTCCATCTGCATATGCAGTGTGATTCTGGGATGAGATGAAGAAGGTCATTGAAGTAGACATTCCAATAACAATGGGTCCCATCACGCTTCCTTGTAGAAACACATGCCCGAATAGGTTGTCTTGCCTGATAGGTCCGTTTCCATTGATGAACTACCCTTAGAGAGCCTACCATGTAAGGAGAATACTGTGAGGAGAGCAAATCGTTAGATGTCCGTGGCGGCGAACTAGCCAGTCTTGCAGTTTGTCTGACGAGAGGTGGGGCCGGTGTAGGGGCGCAGCAGCCGCTGGTTCGTGAAGGAGTCACCAGCAGGTTGTCCAGTGTGCTACAGCACGAGCGTGACTTGTGGTCATTGCATGCGTTGAGCGTATGGTGCCGGGACTTAGTGGATGACTGGCTAACGACAGAGAGGCATCATCAGAGTACCGTTTAGCCTGATGCCCATGAAGACGTGTGGCACAAAGTAAGATGGAGGAAGACGGTAGAGTGCGAAGAAAGACTATCTGTGTCTGTTTGTCTTGAGCATACTATGATATTGCGGAGATCGTAGTCATCTAGCGGAGGGCTGGCGTCTCGTCTCTCTCTCTCTCCTCTCTCTCTCTCTTCCTCTCTCTGCCATCTTTTTTCTGGCCATCACTCCTCTCTCTTTACACAAGGTTTCCCATTATAGCTAAGATTTCGTACATTATTACAAGATAAGTAGCTGTAATATACTTGGATTCAAGTTTTCTGTACACCAAAAAAATTCGTCAAATATGAGTTGTTAAGCGAGGGACACTAGAGCGCTACAAGAAGTTTTGTGGTGAAAGACGCGACGCAGTGGTGATGAAGTGGTCCGTAATCAGATGGAAATACAGACAGAAGGGGACAGGTATTATTAAGCGATAGGAGAAAGTGAAAATACAAGTGCACGGGATTAGCGCTAATGAGAATGAATCAGAAGTGGTAGCGTATCGCCGTAGCCTGTGAGAGACTGATAAGAAATTTAGAGTTCTGGGTTAAGCAGAAATCAAGAACTAAGTCAACAATGCGAACCGTGTTCGCAAAAAGGCTTTTCCTGTTAGTACAAGCGATCATAAAGAAGGCATAGACTAACGAGATGATCACAGTCATACTGTGTCTTTTTGGTCATATAGTTTACGTTGGAAGGTGAGGTAGTAAAGCCCGCACCGCAGTCAGTCGCTCAAGGCGCACTAGTGATAAGAGACGTGCGATCTGTTTTGAATGGATAGGATTATAAGTATGTACGTGGGGGGAGTTGTGAAGGAAAGTTGCGTGACACTGGGTAAGCAGCACGAGTATTTCAGCCTGCGAGCTCGCTCTAGATCCGACGCGACGCAATATCAGTGATGTAGATGGCGTTATGACGCCACAGATTGCCTCGTCATCTGAGCACACTCACTGCACGGACACACTAGCACGAGAAGCTTATGGCGTCTCTGCATCGTCACATCACTAGGTCTGAGCACTACTGCTCTTGTGCGAGCATTAGGGCTTATCTATCTCTCTGCATGCTCTCACGGTGACGCGGCTCTACACTCTTGGCTAGCTCGTTGCTTCTACTGCTCTCTATCTTGCACCTATGCTCTCACGTCGTCTTGGGTGTTCAGCTGAGCGACTCTCTGCGCGTCTCGAGATGCTCGGAGCTTCTCGTAGATCGAGTGCTCTCTGCTGCGTCTCGTGTGCTACTCTCTCGTCATGGCTTGCTCGGGACTCGATGCTAGCATGATTGGCGAGCACTTCGACTCTCTATGCTACGAGCGGGTCTGCTCATACCTGGGCTGGCGAGGCGTGCGAGCGTGCTCTCGTACTCTGAGCGATCTCGATCGTGCATAACGGATCTTGTGCTCTCGGACGTATCGCGTGCGTGGGCGGTCGATGATTGCTCTCCGGTCTGCAGGCTCATTGCACTACATTCTCGCTCTCTTGCTCTCTCTCTCTCTCTTGCTCTCTCTCCCTCTTGCTCTCTCTCTCTCTGCTGCTCCTCTCTTGCTCTCTCTCTCTCTCTGCTCTCTCCTATGCTCTCTCTCTCTTGCTCTCTCTCTTGCTCTCTCTCTCTCTCTGCTCTCTCTCTCTCCTGCTCTCTCTCTCTCCTGCTCTCTCTCTCTCTTTGCTCTCTCATCTTGCTCTCTCTCGCTCTCTTGCTCTCTCTCTTGCTCCTCTCTCTTGCTTCTCTCTCTTGCTCTCTCTCACTGCTCTCTCTCTTGCTCTCTCTCTCTTCTTGCACTCTCTCTCTCTCTTGCTCTCCTCTCTCTTTGTCTCTCCTCTCTCTCTCGCTCTCTCTCTCTCTCTTGCTCTTCCTCTCTTGCTCTCTCCTCTCTCTTGCTCTCTCTCTTCACTTGCTCCTCTCTCTCTTCTTGCTCTCTCTCTCTCTTGTCTCTCTCTCCTAATTGCTCTCCTCTCTCTCGTGCTTCTCTCTCATGCTCTCTCTCTCTTGCTCTCTCTCTCTCTCTCTTGCTCGCTCCTCTTGCTCATCTCTCTCTCTCTTGCGCTCCTCTCTCCTTCTTGCTCTCACTCTCTCTTGCTCCTCTCTTGCTCTCTCTCACTCTCTTGCTCTCTCTCCCTTGCTCTCTCTCCCTCTCTGTTCTCTCTCTGCTCTCCTCACTCACTCTTGCTCTCACTCTTGCTCTCTCTCTCTCCCTGCTCTCTCTTCTCTGCTCTCTCTCGTCTCTTTTGACTCTCTCTCTCTTGCCTCTCATCTCGTCCCATTTTCCCTCTAACTCTCCCCTCTCCTACTCTTAAACAAAAAAAAAAAAAAAAAAAAAAAAAAAAAAAAAAAAAATGGTGGGGACTCGCATGAGACCCGAGATCAGATAGAATGTTCGGGTAGGGAGGAGTGGATGGAGAGCAGTGGAAAAGGATGGAACAAGAGTGGGAGAGAAAATTAGGAGGCTTCCTGAAAAAATGGAGAAAGAGCTCTCCTGTTGAAATTGGAAAGGTGGAAGGAGAAGGAGACAAAGAATGGGAGGCACAAGTCGAAACTGCAGTAGCCAAGATAAGGGTCCTAGAAGTTGAGATAAATAAGGCTGGAGCGAGTTACAGGGGCAGTGACCAGAGAAGACACAGCATATGAAGCTGCAGGCTGAACAGGCAGGAAGGAATTATGAATTATAGCTAAGGTCACATCCAATCTGCCAAGGAGACCAAGGCTGAAAGGGAAGATCACCTGGTTGGCAGATGGAGAGGGTGATAGTCGAATGCTGAGGCCACAACAAGGCTATCAAGAGCCACTGGAAAAATCAAGGGAGAAACTGACCACATACAGGCAGGATCCAACCACAGAGGTGAGGCAATGCGAGGAAGAAAGGCAAAATCAGTGTTTATCATGGGCTTCAGGAGAAGAGGAAAGGACACACACTGAAAGGAAGCAGGAAGAAAGAAGGAGATTGAGAAAATCATAACAAAATGACGTTGAAGCAGAGTGGGACGGAAGTGTTGTACGCGAGGGATTGTCCAGAGAATATGGGTGGTAAGGCTGCGAAGGTAGGCAAAACTGGGAGCCCAATCAGCGGTCGGTGAAAGGGTCTAGCGCGTACGCGTGAAACCCGATTGCGGTGTACGAGCAGGAGGAGCCGGCCAGCGTGTAAGGAGCGCCGCGGATTATGGAAGATACGGCTTTCTCTAGACTAGTTCCGCGCAGGGAATGTGTTGTATGACGCTGATGCACTCAATGAGAGAGCGAGGCTGGCGTCTCGCACATACACAAGAGACGGCGTTACGCGACACTCAGAACATGAGAGGTGAGTGTGCGTGCGGCGTGAGACAGTGGAACGCTCGCACACACCAGGGAGACGCTTGGCATGTGGTTTTGAGTAATGAAGGGGGCGGTTCACTTTATGTACAGGCATACACATACTCTGGGGCTGCTCGGAGTCTGGCTAGCAGAGCAGGTAACATTGAGAACTCAACGCTTTCGGCAGGGGCAAGGCGAGCACCGACCGCAGCCAGCCTCGAGAAGAGGGCACAAGAGCGCGACGCGATCGAACGGACGGCGCTCGCGCTAACATCTGCAGAGGGGCATGATATCGCAGATCCAGCGCGCGATACTGGCTCGACCGGGCGCTGACATCGGCGCGCTGTCTATCTGAAACTATTCACTTTCAGAGTTGTCTCACATCAGGGTGCTACGCGAGCATCGAGCTACGAAGATGCATCTACAGCTCACGCACTGATATGTTTATGATGAATCCTAGTCTAGCTGTCAAGGAGTATGGATAAATTAGGCTCAGGACAGGATGGGACTGGGACACAGCAAGAAAAAGTAGTACAAGAAGTTGAGACAAATAACAGATGCGTAGCGCACAACGGAGAATCTCGCCTTGACACACATCTAAAGCGAACACAGACAAATGGGACACACAGGTGGATAGTATACTCTCACAGAAATAGGCAGATGCATTTCCAGAGCATATCCATGACCTGAGTAAAGACAGAGTGATCACAGGGGGTGCTGAGCGTCAGCGTTGCGATCAACAGGATCAGCTAGAACTTTTAGATGAGCCGGGAGAGAGAAAGATAGGCGGAGAAGAAGTGATATACGAGTACGTGGGAGACGCCTACTCACTCTGATGAGGTCCCAAGGTGGTCAATATGCACATTGATGGTATAAACACTCCCCACAGAAGCAGCAGAGGCAAGGCAAGAGTCACGACGAGAGCAATAGTGGCGATGGTTGACACACGAGCTAGTAGTGGCAGACAGAGCCATGCATGCAGGGCAAAGCTCCTGAACATGGGTGACTTAACCACAAGGAGATGATTGGGAAGAACTTGGACCCACATGGGGCCAAGATACTTGAGGGCTACAGATGATGAGGTGGTAACTGGAGAAACTTCATGTAACCAACACGTAAGGGACACTACATAGAGAGAGAGGAGAGGAATGAAGCCAGCAAGGCTGGACTTAGTATTCACGCTTCATTAGTGCAGATATCGAGGACATCACATATAAAGACCCCTTGGGGCCATGACCAGTGGTTGTAAGCCTTCGAATACACAGTAGAGCTACAAGTGGAGGGAGAAGCAGAAGGCCAGGACGAATGAAGCCAAACCTACAAGAAAGGGGACTACACAGGAATGAGGAACTACCTGAACGGGGTCTTCAGGTGGGACAGAGAAACTGCAGGGAACCCATTAATGAATTGAGGATATGTTGCATAAAATCAAGGAGGCTGAGGAGAGGTTTGCATACCCAACAGGGTAACAGGAGTAATGAAAAAGCCAGGATGAGCCCATGGTTTTTAACCCAAGGTCAGGGAGGCAAAAACCAATGTGCTAGGGAATGGAAGAAATATAGAAGCAAAGGACCCAGGAGAATAAGGAGAACAGTCGTAGAGCAGAAATGAATATGCACAGATACCAGAAAGGGAGGCCCAAAGACCAATATGAAAATGACATAGCAAGCGAAAGCCAAATCTGACCCGAACTGTTGTAAGCCACATCAGAGAAAAACAAACAGTCCAAGACAGTAATCATGCTAAGGAAGGAAGGAGGAGAGGACAACAGGAAATGACCGGGAAGTATGTGAAGAACTCAACCAAGAGATTCAAAGAAGTGTTATCACAGAGGAGACAGAAGGGACTCCCAGAAAGACCGGAGAGGTGGGGCACACCCCAAGTGCTGGACACAGTGCACATAACCGAGGAAGAAGTGAAGAGGCTTCTGAGTGAGCTAGATACCTCAAAGGCAATTGAGGGCCAGATAACATCTCCCATGGTACTTGAGAGAGGGAGGCAGCTGCGCTATGTGTACCCCTAACAACATATTCAATACATCATCGAAACAGGGAGATTGGCTGAGGCATGGAAGACAGCAACGAGTAGTCCAATCTTTAAAAACGTGTGCTGCCAGACATGAAGCATTAAACTACAGACCAGTGTCACTGACATGTATAGTAATGCAAAATCATGGAGAAGATTATCGAGAGCAGCAGTGGTGGAGCGCACCTAGAAAGGAATGAATCTCATCAGCAGCAGCCAGCAAGGTTTCAGGACGGAATCCTGTGTTCCACAAACCTACTGCGAGAGCGAGCAGTGACATGGTGACACAGTAAACAAGAGAGAGGAGGGGTGGGTGGATTGCCATTTTCTTGGACATGCAAGAAGGCGTTATACACAGTTCAACACAAGAGATTGGAGGCAAAAACTGGAGGACCAAGGCGCGTCGAGCGACAGGGAATAGCACGAGACAATGGATCAGGGAATAGCCATGAGCGCTGTGAAGACATGCAGCGAGTCATGGTAGCGCTGGGCTGAGGTGTCAGAGTGGGCTACGCATGTGACCAGCGGGTCCCGCAGGGGTCAGTCCTAGGACCAGTGCTGTTTCTTGGTAACTTGGTGAACGACATGACGGAAGAAATAGACTGCTGAGGCGTCCCGTTTTGCAGATGACGCAGCAGTTGATGAGAATGAAGACACTCGAGATCGAAGACCGCGTCAGAACTACGCAAAGGGCATCTGTGACAGGCTGCAGAACTGGTCCCACCAATGGCTCCTGTAGTTCAATCCCACCAAGTGCAAAGTCATGACGATTAGGGAAGGTGCAAAGCGATGGCGAGACTCATACGGAGATACCGTTCTAGGGGGTCAGAACGACTCCAAAACCTCACTCACAGAACAAGGCAGACTTAGGGGATGAGCAGCACACATCGACGAGGCACACTATCGTCCGAGATAGCAGACATCATCACACCAAATAACTTCTGAGCGCATATGATGGACGCCTAGCAAACCTCAGAACAGCATTCCACATCGTGCATAAGCGGCATCGTAATGCAGTGACCCATAGTAGCACCGTAAATCACGTTCGACCACATTGAGAGTATGCGCACTAAGTTTTTGGAACCCACACCTAGCCAAGCACGTAAAGAAACTAGAGAAAGTGCATAAGGTTTAGCAACAAGACTAGTCGCGCAGAGCTAAGAGGTATGTCCATACGAGGAGAGGTTAAGGAAATCACCTGACAGACCACTACGGAGACAGGAGAGATAGAGGGGGAGGACATGATAACGACATAACAAAATACTGAGAGGAATGACAAGGTTGACAAAAACAGGATGTTACCAGAATTGGACCAGTAACAAGGGACATCAGTTGGTAGCTAAAGACACAGATGAATCCACAGGGATGTTAGGAATACTTCTTCAGCCACAGAGTAGTCAAGTAAGAGGAATATGTTTTGGGAACGATGTAGTAGAGGCAGGATCCATACAATACTTTAAGACCAGAGTACGAATAAAGCATCACGCTCAGGAGATGTGACCTAGAGCTAATCAGTGAAGAGCGGGGCCAGAGCTCGGACCGACCCTCCGCAAACCTCAACTAGGTGAGAACTAGGTGAGTACAGAGACTTCTGAGGAGAGCTAATACCTCAAAGGCACTGGGGCCAGATAACATCTCCCATGGTATTGACAGAGGGAGCAGAGGCGACTATGTAGTACCCCTACAACAATATTCAATACATCTATCGAAACAGGAGATTGCCTGAGGCATGTGAGACAGCAAATGTAGCCCTGATCTTTAAAAATGAGACAACATGAAGCATTAAACTACAGACCAAGTGTCCACTGACATGTATAAGTATGCAAATCATGGGAAGATTATCAGAAAAGATTGGTGGTGCACACACCTAGAAGAGGAACATCTCATCAACAGCAGCCAACATGGTTCCAGATGACGGGAAATCCTGTGTCCACTCGACGCACTGGCGAGATCTCTATTATACTCTAGTGTGATCCACTGCAGATAGCAGAACGAAAGAGCAAGGTGGTAGGAGTTGGATTGCATATTCTGGACCCAGAATACGTCTTTGACAGTAGATTATCACATTCGCGATTAAATCTATTATAGAATATAGGATCTTTTCAGGGTAGGAGGAGAGGGGTGAGAGGAGGCTGTGGAATAGGGGTGTGGAAGGTTTAGGGAAAATCTATAGAAAAAGTGTAATGCGCGGTGTGGCGATGGAAGTGAGGTCGAGCGAGTGGGAAAGGGGGATGGGGGGCGTTGAGTCTGGGTGTTGAGTGGGGATGTTTGAGCTGTTGAGAGGTAAGCCATTACCCAGATACCGATGAGTGAGTGAAGTTTTGTGTTTTAGGTTACACAGTGGGTTGGAAAGTTGTATGGGGAGGTTTGAGTTGAGGGGGAGGAATAGGGGCTCTTTTAGGTATGTATTAACATGGTTAGGTCAAGAACTAGGTTAAAGTCTGTATTTTTTATTCTATGTTATGTTTATAGGTTCTATATGGTTTATACCAATTTTGTCGACTTTTAGGTGTCCCGCTGAAGATTAAGGAGTGGGGAGGTCTTTTTTCAAGATTGTGATAAAGGTTTGTCAGAATATTTGGAGGTGAGGGAGGATTTGGTGGGATAATAAAAGGTTCCTGTTTACTTACAATTTAAGACAGAGA
Source organism: Cherax quadricarinatus (assembly GCF_026875155.1). Taxonomy (NCBI): domain Eukaryota; kingdom Metazoa; phylum Arthropoda; class Malacostraca; order Decapoda; family Parastacidae; genus Cherax; species Cherax quadricarinatus. The sequence continues at coordinate 91,889,268 of NC_069405.1, read as the reverse complement.
ATATGAATTATAATTTATAAAAAGGATTCTTTATTTGAATTATTGTTATGTTTTTTATTTTTATCTAATTTACTTATATATTTTAAAATTAGAAAATTTGAGCATTGAACTGCAAAGGTGGTTTTAACCTGTAAGTGATATGTTGAGAAGAAAAAATCTCCACTTTACATGAAAATGTAATATGTTTTTATACACTATAAAAAAGAGAAGTCGAACGGAATTTAACCGCTCGGGAAATAAGTTAGAAGCTTTTTCGCTGGCCTAATTCTCTTGACAGGAAAGAAAATTCAATTTTTATCATTAACATAATATGCCTCTGTTTTGGTTCTATCAAAATAAAATTAGAGTTTGGGAACCAAATTTAGGTCAAAACTAACGCAATCTTTCGCTTCTAATTTGAAAAAGGTTTAAAACACTTTTATGATGCAACTCATATGTCATTTATGACTACATTTCCAGTTGTATCACTCTAAGGCACCTTATATCCATTCAAAATAGAGGCCTGAGAGAAGATTAGAGAAAAAATAATCCTGTAGATCTCAATAGAAATATCTGTGACGGGGAGATATGAGTGTCTTAAGGGAAAGAATTAATGTAATTTCTACATCAAAAATTAGGAAAATTACAGCAATGAGGAAAAACCGAAGCCTAAAAGGTAGTCTAGCTGAAGTTTTAGGGTCAAACCCGCATTCAAATGGGGATATTTTTTCTCGGTCTATAATAGTTTTTTTCGATAGAATTGAGGATAAAATCATAATTAGAGTTGTAATTGAGAGGGTAAGAAGGACGATTAGGTTGATAGTTAGAATTAATTTTTCTAAACAATTAGACTTTCTAGTTGGAAGCTAGATGTACCATTAATACTAAAAAATTATCTTCCTCATCAGTAAATAAAAACATAAAGGAATAATCAAACTACATCAACAAAATGCCAATATCAAGCTGCAGCCTCAAATCCAAAGTGGTGATTATTAGAAAAGTGGCACTTGAAGAGGCGATAAAAACAAACTGTTAAAAATGAAGTTCCGATGATTACGTGAAGACCGTGAAATCCGGTTGCTACAAAAAAACTAGTTCCGTAAATTGAGTCTGTGATAGAGAAAGATGCTTCCAAGTATTCGTATGCTTGAAGGGAAGTGAAGTAAACTCCAAGGAGAATAGTTAAACCTAGACTTTGTATAGCTTCATAGTGATGGGAGATAAGGATTGCGTGATGTGCCCAAGTTACTGTCGCTCCTGATGAAAGTAAAATAGTTGTATTAAGTAGGGGAACTTGGAAAGGATTGAAAGGTTGGATACCTTCAGGTGGTCAAAACATTCCAATTTCAATTGTGGGTGCAAGTCTTCTATGAAAGAAAGCCCAAAAAAATGAGAAGAAAAATAATACTTCAGAAACAATAAATAAAATTATTCCTCACCGTAGGCCTTTTATGACGGTTTGAGTATGGAGTCCTTGATATGTTCCCTCTCGAGTTACATCTCGTCATCATTGAATTATAGTTAAAATAATAGGAATAAATCTAAAAAAGAGAAGATCTGGATTAAATTGATGAAATCATTTAATGAGACCTGATGTTAAAAGTATAGCTCTGATTGATCTGGTCAAGGGTCAAGGTCTCATGTCAACTAAGTGAAAGTCATGGTGTCTGTGTGATGACATTAATTTACTTCACTGGCATAAAGAGTTCTGAGAACTGCAAATACATAAAATTGAATAATTGCAACGGCAGACTCCAATATAAGGAGAAGAATTTGGGCTAAAATAAGAAAAATTAACAATTTGGGGGATAAGGAAGACCCTATCCTTCCAAGTAAAGTTAGAAGGAGATGACCTGCAATTATATTTGCCGCGAGTCGGATTGCCAGTGTGCCTGGTCGAATAATATTCCTAATTGTTTCGATGAGAACTATAAAAGGTATAAGTACATTTGGGGTCCCTTGGGGTACTAAGTGGGCAAACATGTGCTGAGTGTGGTTTAATCATCCAAACAAAATAAAAGCTAAACATAAAGGTAGGGCCAAGGTTAGAGTTATTGCTAGATGTCTGGATCTGGTAAAGATATAAGGAAGAAGGCCTAAAGAGTTATTAAAAAGAATGAAGCTAAATAATAAAACAAATAAAAATGATAAACCTGGATTGGAAGGTCCTAAAATTGTCTTAAATTCACTATGAAGGGTAGATACAATTTTAAATCACAAATAAAGTCATCGAGATGGTGAAGTTCAGAAAAGAATTGGAACAAATAGGAATCCTAAGAATGTTGATATTCAGTTTAGATTAAGTGAGAGAATACTTGAGGACGGTTCAAAAATGGAAAATAATCTTGTTATCATTTTCAGGATTTTTCTAGAATTGTTGATTTATGGGTGAAAGTTTCTGTTTTAATTGGAAGTTTGTAGAAGAAATTAATGATAAAGAATAAAATACACCCAAGAGTAAATATTAGAAAAAGATTAAATCAGAGCAAAGGTCCTATTTGAGGCATTCAAAAATATCCTAAATATGATAACTTTAATCGACAAACTAATGTTATTTTTAAAAAATTTTGTTCAAGAATGGGGAAAAACTACTTTTTTTAGGTTTAAAAGACCTAAACTTCTTAATTATCTGGAGAAAAATTTAAATTATAATTTCTAAAAATTCATTAAAAAAAGGTCTACCAGATCCTTTCAATTAAAATTGGGTAAAATCTGTGGTTACCTCCACAAATTTCTAAACAGACCGAAATAGGCCCCGGCCCCATTTACAAAACCTAATTTGGTTTGAGTCATCCTGGGATGGCGTCGCTTTTACTCCTAAGGAAGGAATAGTTCAGGAAGGGATTACGTCTGCTGCGAAATAATAAGACGAATTTAGTTTTTAAAGGGATAGGGATTCGGTATCAAATCTAAAATCTAAATTTGAGTCAAATTATGGGGTGCATGTAGGAAAAAATTCAATATTTAAAAGTCCGAATATTCGTAGGATCAATACATTGATCCCGATGGTTTTAATTGTAACTCTCGGTGTTATTTCGCCCAAAGAGATTGAACAAAAACGGGAGGACCAAGGGGGGTAACAGGGAAGGCCTACAATGGATCAGGGAATACTTGTCGGGAAGACAGCACGGGGGTCATGGACGTGCCGAGGGTCAAGGGGGGCACCTGTGCCCAGGGGCCCCGCGGGTCAGTCCTAGACCGTGCTTTTTCGGGTTTTTGTAAACGAATGACAAAGGGAAAATAGACTCTAGGTGTCCCTTTTTGCAGAACGTGAAGTTGATGAGAAGAATTCCATCATCGAAACCAGGCAGAACTACAAGGGAACGACGGGCTGCAGACCTGGTCCAGCAATTGGCTCCGGGAGTTCAATCCACCAATGCAAAGTCATGAAGTTTGGGGGAAGGCAAAGAAGGCCGCAGACGGAGTCAGTCTGGGGGGTCAAGACAAAAAACCTCACTCAAAAAAAAGACTGGGGTGATATAACCCCAGGCCATCCCCTGAAGCGCACATCAACAAATAACTCTGCAGCATATGGCGCCTAAAAACCCTCAAAACAGCATTCCACACTTAATAAGGAACATTCAGACCCTGTACACCGGTACGTGGGCCCCATATTGGAGCATGGGGCACCATTTTGGAACCCACCCCTACCAAGCACGTGAAAAAACCTAGAAAAATCAAAAGTTTGCAACAAGATAGTCCCAATTTTAAGAGTATGTCCTAGGGGAAGGTTAAGGGAAATCAACCTACGACACTGGAGGACAGGAGAGATAGGGGGACATGATAACGACTAAAAAATACTAAAGGGGAATTTGACAAGGTGGACAAAACAGTTTTCCAAAATTTGGAACACAAAACAAGGGGACCTTGGGAACTAAAGACACAGATGAACCACAGGGATGTTAGGAAGTATTTCTTCAGCCACAGAGTATCAGAAGGGGAATAGTTTGGAACGATTGTGGGCGGGACCAAAAAGCTTTAAAAAGGGGATGATAAAGCCACGGCTCGGGGAGATGACCTATACGTCATGAAAGGCGGGGCTAGGAGCTCGACCCGACCCCCGCAACCTCAACTAGGTGAGGTAGTACACACACACGCACACACCCACACACACACACACACACACTCACACACACCACACACACACACACACACATACATACACACACACACACACACACACACACACACACACACACACCAACACACACACACACACACACACCACACACACACACACACTTGAGACAGGATCGCTGTTGGGCACTTGAATAATGTACATAAAACACCACACACCACACACACACAGAAGGGAACATCAAGAGGGAATATCCACCAAAGTGTTGGATGATTACGAACACCGGGGAGGGTGAAAAGCTGCTAATGCCCTTTGATCCCTCAAAGGCGAGGGGGACCGGGAAAACACCCCCCCAGGGGTCCTTAAGAAGGAGCAGATATGCGTGCGGCCTCTAACCACAACTTCAACACATCCCTTAAAATGGGCAACACCTGAAAAGGGAAACAAAAAATGTAGTCCCCATATTAAGAAAGGAAAAAAAACGAGGTGCAACTACAGACCTTTCTCTGACATGTATTTTTTCAAAACTAAAGTTTTCAGGAGGAAGTGGGGCGAAAACCTGGAACGGAACAAGATTATAAAAAGAAAAACCCGCAGGGTTCAGGAAGGCAAATCTTGTACACAAAACCTCCGATTTTTTTTTAAAAAGTAAAAGAAGTAAAACACGAAGGAAGGGTGGGGAGATTGCGTTTTTCCCAGACGCAGGGAAAGGCCTTTGACACAGTTCCCCACAAAATTAGTGCAGAAGCTGCAGGATCAGGCGCATGTAACAGGAGGGCACTGCAATGGGTAAGGAATACCCAAGGGGGGCAGCAAAGAGTCAGTACGGAAGAGGTATCACAGTGGCGCCTGTAGAGAGCGGGGTCCCACAAGGGCAGTTCTAGGGGCCCTGCTATTTTTTATATAGCGAACGACATGTGGAAGGAAAGACCTGAATGTCCCTATTTGCCAAAGATGTGAATTGATAGAAAAATTTAAAACGGGTGAGATGAGGCAGGGGCAAAGGACCTGGGCAGGGTGGACATGTGTCCCGAAACGGGGTCTCGATTCAATCCTGCCCAAAAACAAAGTCATGAAGATTGGGGAGGCAAAAAAGACCGCAACGAGTATAGGGTAGGGGAGAAGACTAAGACCTCACTGGGAGAAAACCCAGGTGACCCTAACACCGAGCACGTCACCGGAGGCACACATCAACCAAATAACTGCTGCACATATGGGCGCCTGGCAAACCTGAGAATGCGTTCCATACCTTTAAAAAGGAATCGTTCAAGACACTGTACACTGGGTTTTTAGGCCCATACTGGAGTATGCAGCACCAGTCTGGAACCCACACCTGTCAAGCACGTCAAAAGTTAGGAAATACAAAGGTTTCAACAAGCCAGAGCTCAGGGGAAAAGCGTACGAGGAAAGGTTGAGGGAAAAGGACTGACTACAAGGAGGACAGAAGTGTCGGGGGGACAGATAACGACATAAAAGATACTGCGGGAATAGAAAGGTGGGCAGAGAAGGGGGTTCCCGAGAATGGACCAGGAACAAGGGTCACAACTGGGAAACGAACACCAACGATGACAGGGGCGTTAGGAATATTTTTTCATTTATAAGTCGCGGAGTGGAAAGCCTAGCAAGCGAAGTAGTGAGGCAGGAACCATTTTATTTTAAGAAGAGGTATATGAACTCAGGAACAGAGAGAGGACCTATAGCAAACAGTGAAAGGCGGGGGCCCGGGGCGAGCTCGACAACTGCAACCCAATTAGGGGGAGACATTAGGTGAGTACACACACACATACACACACACACACGACACACACACCGCCACACCACACACACACACACACACACACACACACACACACACCATATACGGGTTTTACACCCTTTCCGTGAAGTGACCCCTAACCCTTCCTTTTCTCCCCATCCTCTCCCTCTCCTCCTCCTCTTGCCTCTCTCTCTCTCGCTCTCTCCTCTCTCTTGGGCCTCCCTCCTCTCTCTCTCCTCTCTCTCTCTCTCCTCCTCTCTTCTCTCTCCTCTCTCTCTCTCTCTCTCTCTCTTTTTTTTTTTTTTTTTTTTTTTTTTTTCACAGGTTTGACAAGGTTAAGGACCCTAGCTTTATTGACACTATTTTGGGGGGGGGGGGGGGTTTTTGGGGGGGGGTTTTTTTTTGGGTTTTTTTTGTTATGAGAATAAATAGGGAAAGGATAAGGGAGATTGTCCCCCCATTTTTATTTACCTCTTTTTCTTTGCCTTTTTTTTTATATCCCAGGGGATCCTGGGTAGATAATCTCAATATATGTTTAGAAGGGGACACCAGATGAAAATTTTTTTTTTTGCCCTTTTTGTGGGTAAAAGGTGGGGTTTTGACCAAATTTTGGGGGGGGTTTTACATAAAATGGACCCCCATCCCCCCCTATGTTTAAGGTCCTCTGAAATGAAGATATCCAGGAAGGTCCCCCCGGGGGAGAGAAGTCTTTCTCTGCCTCTTGTGCATAAAAGGGGGGGGGCAAAACCAAAAATGGACAACTCCCAGGGTTAGCGTAAATTTCCTCGTACAGGACTTGCCCCTACTGTCAAGCAGGGGAGATAACGGCCCGAATGGAAACTTCCTTGCTGCCCGTTTGGATTTCAACATGGTCCATGAGTTTGGAGTCAAATTTCCACCCCAAGGATACAAAATTTTTCCCGGGTGCCAACCCATCCCTCCCATCCCCTCCTTCTAAATGCACCAGCTTCCTCATGGTGCCAGAGATGATATCATTTGCGTTTTTTTCAGGTGCAAATGTTACTTGCCCCTCATTTCCCCAAGCGATATAGCCTCACTGGGAAGATGTACTCAGAGCAGCTGGCATTTTTTTCTCTTGGATAAGTGAATGTCAGTACAGTCGCGCATTGCATGTGATTTTGGGGTTAGATTAAGAAGGGCGTTGAAGAAGACATTCCATAACAATGGACCCAGCACGCTTCCTTGTGGAACACTTGCCCCAATAGGATGTCTTGCTGATTCCGTTCCATTGAGAACTACACTTAGAGATCTACCATGAAGGTAATCACTGAGGAGACATAGCATAGAGCCTGCAATTCCCAGTGCTTGAAGTTTGCTAAGAGGCCCTGGGCCACACCCGGTCGAAAGCGCCAGCAATGTCCAGTGCTACCACACAGCTGACTTTGGATTCATCCAGTGACTGGTGCCACTTAGTGGAGAGGTTTAACAACAGATCAGCAGCAGAGTAACCTTTCCTGAAACCATATAGACGATCACAAAGTAGTGAGTGGTAGTCAAAAAACTCTGTCATTTGTCTTGAGATTATTGTCTCAAGGATTTTACCAGTGATTGACAGGAGTGACACTAGTCTATAGTTGCTGATTTCTGCTCTGCTCTTCTTTTTGTGAACAGGGACTACATTTGCCTCTTTCCATAGAGAGAGCCATTTACACTGTACTAGGCAGTGCTGAAAGATGCGAGTTAGAGGTGCTGCTAGCTGGTCTGCACATCTTCTCAACAATCTTGGGCTCAACTTATCTGGGCCCACAGCCCTTTTCTTGGTCAAGCGATTTAAGTAGGTAATGCACCTCCTCCTGCCTTATTGTCACCACTGACAGTTTTGACACAGTTCTTGCAGCTAGCCAAGGAGGGTCCCTTGCTGGATCAGGAACTTGCATCCTCTCTCTCTCCTCTCTCTCTTCCTCTCTCTCTTCCTCTCTTCATCTCTCTCTTCCTTTCTCTCTTCCTCCCCTCTTCCTCTCCCTTTCTTTTTTTTTTTTTTACACAGGGTTTTGGTTTGCCCAAGGTTAAGGATTCCAAACTTTTTTGGAAACAAAGGGGAGCTTTTACCTACATAAAGCTCTTTTTAAAACCCCCAAATTTTTATTGTTTAAAAACAAAACAAGTGGGGAAACAGGATGAATTTGGGGAGCCTTTCTGGGGGGCCAGCATTTTCATTTGAAAATTTGCTTTTTTCCTCGTTGAACATTATCCTGTACGAATGTGTTCCATACCAGTCATCCTGGGTATGTTTTTCTTTTCCCTTTCCTCCCCCTTCCCCCTTCCTCTTTTCTTCCTTTTCCTTCTCTCTCTCTTCCCCCCCCTCCCCTTTTTCCTTCCCCCCATCCCCTTTTCCCCTTCTCTTTCCTCTCCCCCTCTCTCTCTCTCTTTTCTCTCTCTCCCCTCTCTCTCTCTCCCCTCCCCTTTTTCTCTTTTCTCCTCCCCCTCTCTTCTTTTCTCCTCTCCTCCCCCCTCTCCTCTCTCCTCTCTCTCTCTTTTTTTTCTCTTTCTCCCCTCTCTCTTTTTCCCCTCCCCCTCTCTCCCCTCTCTCCCCTTTTCTCTCCTTTCTTTCCCCTTTTTTTCTCTCTCTTTTTCTTGTCACCTCCCCCCCTCTCTCTCTTCCCCTTTTCCCTCTCTCAACTTTCTCTCCCCCTTTTTTTTCCCCTTCTTTCCCCCTCCCCCTTCTCCCCTTTTTCCTTCTCTCTCTTTCCCCCCCCTCTCTCTCACTCCCCTTCCCCCCCTTTTCCCTTTCTCTCTTTCTCTCTCTCTACAAAAAAAAAAAAGGTTTGGGGACTGGGCAGGAATCAGGATAAAGATGAAAAGGGTTACTGGTAGAGAGGAAGGGTTTTTGGAGGAGCAGTGGAAAAAAAATAGACCCAAAAAGGGGAAAGAAAAAAAATTGGGAAATTTTTTCTAAAAAAATTTAAAGAAAGACTTCTGTGAAATGGGAAAAAGGGGTTTTGGGAAGGAAAAGAAAATTGGGGGGGGAAACAATTCGAAACTCCCAGTAGCCAGGGTAAAGGTCCCGTTTTTTTGAGGTAAAACAGGCTTAAGCAAGTCTCAGGGGCAGGGGCCCAGAAAAGCCCAAAAACCATACAACCTGAGAGGCGGGAACAGGAAGGAAGAAGATATAAAATTGGGGTAAGGTCATTTCAGCCTGAAAGAAGAGCCAGGGAGGGGGGTTGATTTAGAGCAGTGGGTGCAGATGGGAGGGAGATAGGTCGAATGCTGAGGAAACATCCATGTGCCAAGGGAGCCACGGGAAAAAATAAAGGGAAAAAAATGACCACATAAGACGGGAAACCCAAGAGTCACAGAGGAAGAGGCAAGGGGGAGGAGGAAAGGGCAAAATCGTGTTTTTTCCATGGGCTTCAGGAGAAAGAGGAAAGGACACACACTGAAAAAAAGGGGGAGGAAGAAAGAAAGGGGGTTGGGGAAAAAAACCCCATCAGGGAAAAATGGGGGGGAAGGAAAGACAGGGACGAGTTTGTAAATTTTCAGGGAATGGGGGGGAAATTAAAGGGGAAGAAACCAAACCGATAAAGTTGATTCTCGGGACAAAAAACCGGTGCGGAACGGGAATCCCCCAAAAGAAAAAACCACTTTGAAAAGCTCAAAGAGTAAAAGGGTTTGTTCCAGACAGAGACAAACACAAACATAGGACGCAGCTGAGGGGGGGAGGGAAAAAAAAGCGAAAAGGACTAGGAAAGGGAAAGGAGGGAACCAGAAAAGGGGCCCGTCGAGCAGAACAAAAGCAAAAAGGGCAAGCACACCACAACTATCCCAAAAACCCCCCCAACCTATCACACCATCCCAACACACAATCAATACATCCCACAGCTTCCACCCCAACCCCCCAACCTTTGGGAAATCCCCAAAAGTATGTCCCAGGTCCCCCCCCCCCACGGGCCCCCCAAACCACAGTGGGGAAAAGGGAAAAACTGAGGGGAAAGGTACACAAACATTTGATGGAAAAACAAACTTTTTGGGAAAAGAGGGGGAAAGGAAAGAGCAAAGAGGCATCACCAGACATCATGGCACTCACAAAAAACCAAAAGCTTACAGGTTGAAAAAACGGGATCCCATCTTTCCAAGGGGAAAATCCCAGACCGGGGAAAGGGAAACAAAAAGGAACAGCGGGGGGGAAGGAGGGGCATTGCTAAACAAACACAGAGGGAAATTTTTTGATGAGCGGGAGAGAGGGGGGGAACCAGGGGGAGAAGTGATTGCCTGGGGGAAAAACTCTTCTCTCTGGAGGTCCCAAGGGGATTTTTTGCAGTGATGTTTAACTCACCACAGAACAGCAGGAGGCCAAAGGCAAGAGTAGGGCCCAAGAGCAATAGAGCGATGGTTAAACACACGGGCTGCAGGGGCCAGAAGAGCTCATGCATGCAGGGAAAAAGCTCCTGATCATGGGCCCCCCTTTAACCACAAGGAATCGAATGGAGAAAATTTGGGCCACAAGGGGGGCCCAAGATACATGGAGGGCCCTAAGTTTGATGGAGGTGGGTACTGGAAAAACTTCATGTCCCCAAACACGTAAGGGACCTACAAGAAGAAGGAGAGGATAAACCCAGCAAGATGGACTTAGTATTCCCTTGAGTAGTGCGATTTTAAAAGGAAAAATCCAATAAAAAGCCCCCATGGGGCAGCGATTTTGGGGTTTTTGACTTCAAAACAATAGGGGCTACAAGGGGAGGGGGAAGCAAAAAAGGCCCCAGGACAAAAAAACCCCAAAATTTACAGGAAAGGGGACTAAAAAGGGAATGAGGAATTTTCAGAATGAGGTCGGGGGGACAGGGGAAAACTGGGGGGGAAGCCGGGTTAATGAGATAGGGAAATTTATGTAGCAACAATGGCCCAAGGAGGCTGGGGAAAAGGTTTTTCCCCCAAGGGAAGCAGGAATAATAAAAACCAGGATGAGCCCAGGGTTCACCCCAAAGATGAAAGGAGGAAAAAACCCAAAGGGTTTTGCTGGGGAAAAGGGAAAAAAATTTTTAAAAGGGGCAAGGGCCCGGGAGAAAAAGGAAGAAGAGTCTTTAAGCCCAGAAAACGAATATAACAAAATAAAAGGGGGGCCCCCAACGTCAATATGAAAAGGGACATAGAAAAAAAAAGCCTAATCAAACCCCGAAACCCCTATTATACAGCCACATCAAAAAAGAAAAAAAAATTTTTTAGGCCCGGGCAATCGGGCTAAGGAAAAAAAGGAGAAAAACAAAAGAAATGACAAGGGAAGTATGTGAGGAACTCAATAAGTGATTCAAAGAATTTTTTCCCCCCCAAGGGGAAACCCAGAAGGGGCTCCAGAAAGGGGGAAAGGGGTTGGGGTACACCACCATGTGCGGGAAACACAGTCCACATGATCATAACACCAGCACCCAAATAGGGTTTTAAAGAGACGGGAAACCCTGTGTCACAAAACCTCCCTTGGAGTTTATGACTGGTGACAGCAGTAAGACAAGAGCGAGGGGGGTGGGTGGATTGCGTTTGACACAGTTCCCCCACAAGAGATTAGTGAAAAAACTGGAGGCCCAAAAGTAGGGAAAACAAAAAGGGCCCACTACAATGGATCAGAGAATTTTTCCCCGGGAAGACAGCAGGGGAGCCCATGGTACGTGGCGAGGTGACAGAGTGGGGGGCCTGTGCCCAGCGGGGTCCCATATTTTATATATATAATATAAATATATATTATAAATATTATTTATATATATATATATATATATATTTATATATATAATATATTTTATAATATATAATAAATATATATATATATATAAAATTATTTTTAAATATATAACTTTTTTAATAAAAAGGGGGTTTTATTTTATAGGTAATACATTTTTTTAAGAAAAAGGGATAAATAAGTTTACAAAGATATAAATGTAGGGCGAAATGACAGTATTTTTGTTGGTTATGTTTTTGGGTAGAAAAAAGACTGCTGAGTAGACTTCAGGATGTAATTTTTTTATAGGGGGGCCTCAATATATAAGATACTTTCTAGTTGTAGCTACACTGGGAGAAAAAGGTAGATGGGATACAAGGGGGAATGGGGAAGCATCAGGGAAGAAGAGGTAAAGGGTTTTTATAAACTAAAAGAGGAGGCATTTTAGGGAAAGATAAAACAGGTATTGGAGGATAGTTTGGGCAAACGGGGAGCATGGGGAAATTTGGGGTCGAAGAGGTTGGGGTAGGTTTAAAAAAGTAGTTTTAAGAGTGTTAAACAAAGTTTGGGTTTAAAGGGAAAGTGGGTGCGGGGGGGAAAGGGGAGCGATTGGTGGAAGTGATGTAAAGGGGGAGTAGAAAGGGGGAAAAAAAAATTTAGCATAGGGAGAACTTTTTACAAAAGTAGAAGTGATGCAAGGGGGGAAAGGGTTTATATGGAAAAAAAGAGAGATTTTTAAGAGAGTGGTAAAAGCTGAAAAAAGAGAGCAAATGAAGAGGGGGTTTGAGATGTTATCAACAAATTTTTTTTGAAAAAAAAGAAAAATTTTTGGGGAGTGAGATTTAAACAATTTAAAAAAGGAAACCCTAAGAAAAAATGGATTTGTCATTTAAAAATGGGAGGGGTTGGGGAGATTTATTAAATGGAGAGTTGAGGTATTGGGGGGGAGGGAAAGGGAAAAATTTTTTGGGGAAATTTTTGTTAAATTTTTGATGAAGTAGGGAAGCGGGGAAATTTCGTGTAAAAGGGAAAGGGAGGAATAAAACTTGTGGGAGTGAGGAAGAGCCAGTTGTGAGTGGGGGGAAAATTTCGTGAGGCAGTGGGCCAAAATAAAAGGGGGTAAGGCAGCTGGGTTTGATGGGATAAAGTTTGAAATGTTAAAAAGCAGGTGGGGTTTATAGTTTTGGGGGGTTTTGGTGCAAATTATTAAAAAATGTAGGGAAAAAAAGGGAAAGGTCCCCTAGGGATTGGCAAGGGGAAAAGCATATTTTCCTTTGTATAAAGGCAAAGGGGATAAAAGAAAGTGAAAAAATTTATAGGGGGATAAGTCTGTTGGTGTCCCTGGAAAAAAGTGTATGGTAGAGTTAAAAATTGAAAAAATTTAAAGGTAAGAGGGGAGAATAGGATAGAAATTTGAACAAGGAGGCTTTGGGAAAAAGGTAGGGGGTGGGGGCCCCGGTGTTTACAGTGAAACATTAAGTGAACAGTATTTAGAAAAAGGCTAAAGAGGCCCTTTTGTGGCTTTTAAATGGATTTTGGAAAAGGCCGTATGACGGGTGGATGGGGGGGCCCAATGTGGCAGATGTTGCAATTTGTTTTGGTGTAGGAGGTGGGGTTACGGGGAAAGAGTAAAGAGTTTTTACGGGGGAGGGTGAGGCTCAAATTTTGATTTATGTGGGAAAAGAGGGAAATTTTTTCCCAGAAAAAAGTGGGCCTTAGACAGGATGGGAGTCCCCGTGGTTTTTTTAATAAAATTTAAGAGGGGGTTTGAAAGAAAAGTAAATGCGAGGGTCTTGGAAAAGGGGGCGTGGAGTTAAAAGATAAAAAATCACACACAAAGTGGGGTTGCACACTGTTTTTTGCTGAGGAAGGGACCATGGGGGCCCTTGGGGAAATTTCCCTAAAGAAATTTCAAAAGATTGGGGATGAATTTGGTAGGGTGTGAAAAAGGGGAAGAAAAAAAAAAGGGGTGAATACAGGAAAGGAAAGGTTTATGGGATAAAAAAAAGATTGGGTGATGAAAAATTGAATATAAAGATTGGGGGGAGGGTATGGAGGAGGTGAACGTATTCAATTTTTGGGAGTGAACGTGTCAGCGGAGGGGTCTATGAAAGATGGGGTTTAAATCATAGAATTGATGGGGGAAAAAAGAGTGAGTGGTGCATTTTGGGAAAGTCTTTTGGAGAAAAAAAAAAAATTTTTGTCCTTGGGGCAAAGAGGGGAATGATGAGAGTATAGTTTTCCCAAACGCTTTATAGGGGTGTGAAAAAGCGTGGGTGTTTAAAAGTTGCAGCAAAGGGGAAGGCGGGAGGCAGGGGAAAGATGTCTTTCCTGAGGGAAATTTTGTGTGGTGGAAAAAAATGCGGAAAATTTTCGTATTTTTGGGAAAGTTAGGAGGAGGTGCGGGATTTACCAAAACTTTTTGTCCAGGGGGCTGAGAAGGGTTGTTGAGGTTTGGGTTTGGACATTTTAAGAGAAAAAGGGGCGAAAACAGAATGACTTAAGAGTGTATCGTCTGTAAATGGAAGGAAGGCGGGGGAGGGGTTTGGCCCCTAGGAAAGGTTTGGGGGGAGGGGGTAAAAGGAGGGGTTTTTTGTGCGAGGGGGTTGGACTTCCAGCAGGCATCATGAGCGGGGTTTGATAAAAAAAAGTGAATGGAGACAAAAAGGTTTTTTAAAACTTGACGTGCTGTTGGAGTGTGAGCAAAATTTAAAATTTATGAAGGGGTTCAGGGGAAAAACCGGGGGGAGGCCGGACTTATCCCGGAGATGGGAAGTACAGTGCCCCGCACTCTGAAGGAGGGGGTGTTAATGGGTTGGGAGTTTTTAAAAAATGAAGTGTAAAGCACCCCTTTTTTGGCAAACAGTGATGGAGTTTAATGAGGTTTAAAATTTTTTTTTTTTTCGTTTCCCCCCTGCCTTGGTGGGGGAAACGGCCATTTTTGTTTAAAAAAAAAATTATATATATATATATATATATATATATATATATATATATATATATTTATATAATATATTTATTAAGCAATAAGAAACACAGTAAAAAAGGGTGATTTCGGAATATGCAAAAAAAACCACTCTGAAAAAAATGGGAAATTCCAAGGCATTTGTGGGCTACTAAAATTTCTATTTTTTTAAAAGGGGGTTGTTTTGCATATTATATAATAAATAATTTTATAAATATAATTTATATATATATAAATATATATATATATATTAATAAAATTATATATAAATTTTTATGTCGTTCCGAAAAGCAGAACTTGCGATCTTGGCTTAAAAAAGCAAAGCTCATCTTGCCATATAAGAAACGGGGAAAATTTGTGTAAGCAATAATACGCTAAAATAATTCTGAACCTAACGAAAAACAAAATTTGATTGTGTTTGTTTAATATTAAAATTATTGTAAACAAACCTAAAACATATTTATTGGGTTTTGGGAAAAAAAATTTTTCTTTTTATAAAAGGTTAGGTAAGTTTTCCCAAGTTTTTTTGGTGCAAAATTATAAATTTTTTCATTTAACATTAATGAAAAAAATATTCTTTAAACGTATAAAAGAAAAATTTTAGAAAAGGGTTAATTTTAAAAAGAGTTCTTTTCTAATTAACCATTTTACATATTCGGCCAAAGACATATTTTATAAAATATATTTTATATTTATATAATAATATATAGATATATAAAATATATATATAAAATATAAAATATAAAATATATATAAATATATTTTAAAATTATATTTTATATATATATATATATATATATATATATATAAATATTATATTTATAAATATTATATATTAAAATTTTTAAAACACAATATATTGTATAAAATATATATATATATATATATATATATTTTATATTTTTTTAAATTTTAAAAATTTATATATAAAATTTTTTTTTATTTTGTATATTTTAAAATGTATATAATAATATATAATATTTTATATATATTACAATATATATATATATGTATACGTATATATAATTTTATATATATAATTTTTTTATTTTTTTTTATCACACCGGCCGATTCCCACCCAAAGGAGGGTGGCCCGAAAAAGAAAAAAAATTTCACCATCTTTACCCCCATCACTGTCTTGCCAGAAGGGTGCTTTACACTACATTTTTAAACTGCAACCCTTAAAAACCCCCCTTTAGAGTGCAGGCACTGTACTTCCCCTTCCAGGACTCAAGTCCGGCCTGCCGGTTTCCCCCGAATCCCTTCATAAATGTTTACTTTGCTCACCCTCCCAAAAGCACGTCAAGTTATTAAAAAAAACCCTTTGTTCCATTCACTCCCATCAAACACCTCACGAAAAGCCTGCTGGAAGTCCAAGCCCCTCGGGACACAAAACCTCCTTTACCCCCCCCCCTCCAAACCCTTTCCCAGGGCCCACCCCTACCCCCCCTTCCTTCCCCTTCAGCTGAACACTCTTGAAGTATTCTGTTTTTGGGTCCATTCTTTTCTTCATGTCCGAACCCCCCTCAAAAAAACCCTTCCCCAGCCCTCTGGACAACAGTTTTTGGTAATCCCCCACCTCCCCTAACTTCCAAACTACGAATTCTCTGCATTTATTCACACCCACAAATTTCCCTCAGACATGACATCTCCCCCTGCCTCCAGCCTTCTCCCGCTGCAACATTCATCACCCACGCTTTTCCCCCCATATAAAGGGGTTGGTAAAAAAATAAAACTCTCATACATTCCCCTTTGCCTCCAAGGAAAAAGTTCTTTGTCTCCACAGACTCCTAAGGCACCACTCACTTTTTTCCCTCATCAATTCTATGAAATTTTTTTTCCCCAATTTTTTATAGGAAACCCCAACCGCTGACACGTCCACCCCAAATATCTGAATACGTTCAAAATCCTCCCTACTCTCTCCCTCCTAACTGATATTTTAATTTTTTCATCACCCAATCTTTTTGTTATCCTCATAACCTTTCTCTTTTTCCCGTATTCACCTTTAATTTTCTTCTTTTGCACACCCTACCCCAAAATTTATCCCCCAATCTCTGCAAAATTCTCTTCAGAATCTTTCCCCAAAAGGGGACAGTTTTAACGGCAAAGAGCAGGGGTGACAACTCCCCACTTTGTGTTTTGATTCTTTTTCTTTTAACCCACGCCTTTTTGCCAAGACCCCTGCATTTACTTTTCTTACAACCCCCATCTATAAAAAATAAAACAACCCCGGTGACACACACATCCTTTTCTAAGGCCTACCCTTTTTCTGGGAAAAAATTTTCCCCCTTTTCCCACAAAACTCTAAAATTGGCCTCACTATCCCCGTAAAAAAATCTTCATGCTTTCAGTAACCCACCTCCCACACCTACACTTGCAACATCTGCCACAAATTTCCCCCCCTTTTCCACCCTTTTCATACCCTTTTTTTCCCAAAACCATAAAAGCCACAAAAAACCTCTTTAGCCCCTTTTTTAAATACTGTTTTATTTTATGTTTTCACTGTAAAAAACCTTTGGGCCACACACCCCCTACCTTTCCCAAACCTCCTTGGTTTATCTGCTTTTCCTTTTTCTCCCTTTACTCTTAATTCTTTCCCCAAATTTTAACTCTACCATACACTTTTCCAGGGGACACTCAAACCCGACTTATCCCCCTTTTTTTTTTGCCCCTTCTTTTTTTCCCCTTTTTCCTTTATTTCAAAGGGGAAATATGCTGCTCTTGCCCAATTTCCCCAGGGACCTTAAACCCCCTTCCATACATTTATTTTAAAAAAAATTTCACCAACCACTCCAAAACTATATCCCCACCTGCTTTTAACATTTCTTTCTTTTTCCCAAACAATCCCGGCTTTTTTTGGGGGCCTTTCCCCCCTTTTATTTTTTCCTACTGCCCCACGAACTTCCCCCCCACTCACAACTGGCTCTTTCCCCAACCCCACAAATGTTATTCCTCCCTTGGGCCCCCTACACGAAAAACAACTTCCCCATCTTCAAACAAAATTTAAAAATTCCTCAAAATATTCCTTTCCCTCCCTTCCCCAAAACCTTACCCCCTCCATTTTAAAAAACTCTCCTCTCCTATTTTTTTAAAAGACAAATCCATTTGTTTCTAGGCTTTCCCTTAAAATTGTTAATCTCACTCCAAAAAATTTTTTTTAAATTTTTAACAAAATTTGTTGAAAAAACATCTCAACCCCCTCTCTCATTTGCTCTTTTTTCATTGCTTTACCACTCTCTTTCTTCTCTCTTTTTTTCCATTTACTCTTTCCCCCCCTTGCATCACTTTCTTTGGGAAAAACTTTCATTTTGCTAACTTTTTTTTTCCGTTACTACTCTCTTTTTCATCATCATTCCACCAAAAGCTCCCTTTCCCTCCTGCCCCCCACTTTCCCCCGTAACCACAAAAATTCTGCTGGAAAAACACAACACTACATTTTTTAAAAACCCACCCCATACCTCTTCGACCCCAAATTTCCCCGCTCTATTAGCCCATCTATCCTCCAATAGCTGTTTATAAACTTACCCTAACTGCCTCCCCTTTTTTTTTATAAAACCCCTTTACCTCTTCTTCCCCGATGCTTTATTTCCCCTTTTATCCCCTCTACCCTTTTTTCCCCTCAGTGTTTGCTAAAAACTAGAAAGTGATCTGATTTTATCTTTTGGCCCCTCTATAAAAAATTACATCCGGGAAATCTACTAAAAATCCCTTTTTTTACCAATACATAATTTAAACAAAAATACTGTCATTTCGCCCCCACTTTATATCGTGTATACTTTTTTATCCCCTTTTTCTTAAAATTTTGTTTTTTACCCCAAAACTAAAAAACCCCCTTTTTATACAAAATTCAAACAAAGGGGTCCCATTTCAAATTTTCCAAAAACCCGGCAAACCCCAAAAAATTTCCCTACCACACCCCCTTTTAAAAGTTTCTCCTACTTTAGCATTTAAGTCCCCCCACCACAATTCTCCTTTTCACTTGGTTTTTAAAGGGTCCCATACATTCACCCTTTAAAATCTCCCAAAATCTTCTCTTTTCCTCTGCATCCTCTCCCTTCCCCCGGGGCATACACGCCCTTTTTATACCCACTTTCCCATCCAACCTTTACTTTAAAACCAATAATTTTTTGAATTTACAAAATTTTATAATTTTCTTTTCTCCTTTCCCTAAAAGATCCCTTTTTTATTACTGCTACCCCTTTCCTTTTCTTTTAACTCTCTCAATACCCAGAATTAATCCCATTTATTTTCCCCCCCCTGAAAAATCTCCTACCCCCTTTAGCTTTGTTTCGCTTAGGGCCAAGGGGAAACCAACTTCTTTTCATTCCCTAACCAGCAATCATCTGTTTTTTGTCATCCGCCCTAAAATCCCCGACATTTTAAACAAACCCATTTTTTTAAAGTTTTTTTTTTTTCTCTTTTTTAGTAATTGTATACAGGAGAAGGGGGTTTTCTAGCCCATTGCCCCGGCATTTTAGTCCCTCATACGGGCACGCATGGCTTACGGGGGAAAAATTTTTTTTCCCCCTTTCCCCCTGGACAATAGAAAAAATAAAAAAGAAAAAGAAACTATTTTGGAAAAAAAGGGGAAAACCTTTTGAAAGAGGGATATATATTATTTCATGTGCGTTTTCTGTGAAGTGTGACCCCAAAAAGTAATAAAGGGGTAGCAAGATATCCCTGTTATTTTGCGTGTTTATAAAATTTATTTTATATATATATAATATAAATTTTTATATTTATATTATATATATATATAAATATATATATGTATGTATTTATATTAATTTTAAACCCCCAAGGGGAAAAATTTCTTTAACATGATTTTTTAGGGACTAAAATATCACATTATTTTACATGTAAAAAAAAATCGAAAAAAAAAGAAATTTCCTCCCCGATTCGACAATGCAGAGAGGGAATTTCAATTGTCTTGGTGGGAGATTTGACCAAAAATTTTAAAAAAATAGTTTTAAAATTTTTTTTCCCTTCATATTACTGTATTACATTTCAAAATTACCTTTTTTTTAAACGGCTTCAGTATGTAATTGATGACTTAGGGGCAGGGTTGTGCCTTTAAAATTTCGTTTGCGTGCGTTTTACCCCTAATGGGAAAAAAACTCTCGGATTTGGGTTTAAATTTTTATCATTGATTGGTTTTTGCGAACGAATTTCATACTGGTATTGGGTTGCATAAAATTTCCCCAATTTTTTTAAAAGTTTTGTCGAAAAAAAGGTGACAGTTTTCTTTATTCAATAACTAAGGGGAAAATTTTCTTCTCGGGGGGCTACAAAAGTTATTGGAAAATGCATCTTTAAAAGGGCAAAACTCCGGGGAGATGCAAAGGTTTTAAAATTTTTCTGAAATAATTTAAAAAAAAATGCTTGAAATCAGTGGAATAAGTCAATTCAGGGGAATTACTTTTTTCCCATCAGCTTGAAATTTTTTTCATTGGTTGCTTTTTTAAAATAAAGAATATCTCACACTTAAATTTCACAAATTATATTAAGTAAATCCCCATGCAGAAAACAGAGAATGTCAGTATCTTGTTATTACTAAGAGAGTAAAGTGGGTGGCTGATCATGAGCCTCAAGGAGATCTTCTCTGACTGAAATTTTCTAATGCACCTGGTTTATTTTTTTTTCCAGATGGCACTTAAGTTTTTTTAATATCTTTCTCTTTTCTTTCATTTACTGAAATCATTAAAAAAATTATTTGTTATTATTTTGGACTTAAACTTGGCCTACCGTAATCTTACCCAACCTAAATAGCGTAAGTTGCTTAGGTTCATCAATCCACTGATGGATGAGCGCAGACACTTGCGTATTGACTGCTTCCACAGTCGGAATTCCGACTATGAAAATGATGGGTTACACATAAACACCCAGAAGGACAGGCGCACGTAAATATGGGTAGATAGAAGGATAGACAGGCAGGAACAAAGACAAACACTCCGCCACAACTCTCAACAAAAAACGGTTACTGACTCCTCTAACGGAAGGAGGGGAAAGGAGTACCTGGAGTTTTGGTGACAGAAAGCAGACTGAAGGGGCCGACTGAAGGGGCCGACTGAAGTGGCCGACTGAAGAGACCGACTGAAGGGGCCGACTGAAGAGACCGACTGAAGGGGCCGACTGAAGGGGCCGACTGAAGGGGTTGGAGGAAGAAGATTAGAAGAGGGGACGGGAAAGAAGCGGGAGTAAAGGGCAGGTGGAAAGAAATAGATTCAAATTCAAATTCAAAGTTTATTCTCTATAAAGATTACAATGTCGAATTTACAGAATTTGGTTGTTGTGTGGTTTACATGTAGTTAAATAATGATTACAGAGTGTACCACTAGAACGCCTAGCATGGCTAGGCATTTCGGGAAGAAGGCGAATTAAGAAAATAGAAGGGGATGAAGAAAGAGGATGGAAGAATGGGGCTGAGTAATGAAACAAAAGAAGGAAACGGATGAAGGGAATGAAAGCAGGGATGGACGAAGGGCATAAAGGAAGGGATGGAGGAAAGTGTGGAAAAAGGGCATGAAGGAAGGTGCCGGAGGATTGGCTCCTTAGTTCATACTGTTGAAGGAATGGAGGGGAGGAAGGGTACAAAGGAAGGGAGGGAAGTAAGGGTACAATGGGAGGGAAGGAAGGACACAAGGGAAGGGAGGGAGGAAAGGGCACAAAGGAAGGGGAGGAAGGATAGGAGAGAAAGAAGGTGAGGAACATTTATGAACTAACTCGATAAATTCTCTCGGGAGCAAATCGAATTTCGACGATATTTTTCAGAAGCTCTCAAGAAGAAATAATTTGTGGTGATCTGTTCCCTGGGAAGCCTAAGTGGTGCTCCGCGCTCCACTGACTCTTACACCATCACTATCACCACCAGTGTTACCATCACCATCACTACCATAACCATCACTACCACCACAATCACTACCACCAATGCTATCCACTGTATCCATCACTTCTAGCACTACCACCATCAGTGACACCACCATCACTATCACCACCAGTGCTACCACCACCAGTGCTTCCGCCACAAGTGCCACCACCATCACTACCACCACCATCATTACCACCACTGCTATCACTTCAACCGCCATCACTACCACCACTGCAATCACTATCACCACCAGTGCCACCACCATCACTATCACCACTTCTGTCACTATCACCACCAGTGCCACCAGCATCACTATCACCACCAGTGCCACCACCATCACTATCACCACTGCTACCACTACCACCACCAGTGCCACCAACGTCACTATCACCACCAATGCCACCATCACTACCACCGCTGCTATCACTATCACCACCAGTGCCACCATCACTACCACCACTGCTACCACTACCACAACCGTCACTATCACCACCAGTGCCACTACCATCACTATCACTACCAGTGACACCACCATCACTATCACCACTTCTATCACTATCACCACCAGTGCCACCATCACTACCACCACTGCTACCACTACCACTGTCGCAACCCCTGAATGGGTTGCAATGTATATTACTTATATATAATACATGTATTTTACCTTTTCATATAATTTTATATTGCTAATATTTGAGATAATAGCTAAATCGTAAATATAAGACTTTATATTATTATTTGACTTAGTTTCCTTTTGTTAGGTAGAATGTAACACATATATTATGTGCTCAAAGTTCAAGTCTTGATTGTCCAACTACTGTAATTATCGCTTGTGGCTCGTTACTCTGCCGGCTTCTATTGCTGGGCAACAGCTGTCCACGGAGCTATCACGTGATCGAGGGGGAGTGTCCTCACCTCTCCTGAAGTATTCAGGCTGGTCTAGACTCTCTTGGTGGTTGGACGTATCTCTGACAAGTGCCTAAATCTCCCTTACTGGCTCTTGTTGGAAGATCGTCTCTGTCTCATTATTATTCTTGTTAGTTCTGGAGACTCTGTTCACAGAACATTGTATAGACTTGGTGATTTTCGACGTACTGAGGTTGTGTGTCTCTAAGACACTCTGAGCAACTCAGGTCCTGAGCTGTAGCTTCTGACCTAATTTGTACTGGTTTCTGTGTACTGTCACAGTCGGGATTTTCTTATGCTGAACTTAGATTCAGTATTATGGGAGTTGTGTGACTTTTGTGGAGGATCTGCAGATGGTCCCTACTTAGTGTCGTTATATTATCTCCTTGTTCCTGGTTCTGTGTCGCAGTTGCTTGTTATATTGCTGTTCGGCTTATCACTCATTATTATTTTTCAAGCAGACTGTTCTGATTGCCAGTTGGTCAAGAAGTTAGTTTATTTGTGGACTTTGTCAGTCACTTGTTTAAGTCTAGTCAGAGACGTGAGACATAATGAACTACTTAGAGCACTTACACACATACACACAAACTTGTGCATATTTGTAATATCTTATTAAATGTTAATGTACCAGACGGTACTTGAGACTTATAAATGTGATATGTGCCTACAGCACAATACTATTGCACACGAGAGAAACGATTAATATTATTTTGATTATTGTGATTAATTTAATTTAATTTGATGATATACCTCTAGACGATACTTAATAAATTTATTAAATTTTAATTTCTCTAGTTAGTAGCCTACCAGTTGTAATCCTGAAGCACTATTGAATCATACTGAATTCTAATGGATAATTGGACAAGGATACTGACTAATTGTTACGAAAACCCAGTAACAGGCTGGATGCTAGAAGGGCAGTCCTTTCTAGTATTCACTGGAGATCTCTAAGCTTTTAGAATCGCGTTTTTTTTTGTAACAACCACCACCGTCACTATCACCACCAGTGCCACCACCATCACTATCACCACCAGTGCCACCACCATCACCATCACCACCAGTGCCACCACCATCACTATCACCACTTCTATCACTATCACCACCAGTGCCACCACCATCACTACCACCACTGCTACCACTACCACCACCAGTGCCACCAACGTCACTATCACCACCAGTACCACCATCACTACCACCACTGCTATCACTATCACCACCAGTGCCACCATCACTACCACCACTGCTACCACTACCACCACCGTCACTATCACCACCAGTGCCACCACCATCACTATCACCACCAGTGCCACCACCATCACTATCACTACCAATGCTACCACCACCAGTGCTTCCACCACCAGTGCCACCACCATCACTACCACCATCATCATTATCATCACTGTTATCACTTCAACCACCATCACTATCACCACCAGTACCAACCCCATCACTATCATCACCCAGTGCCACCACCATCACTATCACCACTTCTATCACTATGACCACCAGTGCCACCACCATCACTACCACCACTGCTACCACTACCACCACCAGTGCCACCATCACTATCACCACCAGTGCCACCACCATCACTACCACCACTGCTATCATTATCACCACCAGTACCACCATCACTACACCACCATCACTATCACCAACCAGTGCCACCACCATCACTATCACCACCAGTGCCACCACCATCACTACCACCACTGCTGTCACTATCACCACCAGTGTCACCATCACTACCACCACTGCTGTCACTACCACCACCAGTGCCACCACCATCACTACCACCAATGCTACCACTACCACCACCAGTGCCACCATCACTATCACCACCAGTGCCACCACCATCACTACCACCACTGCTACCACTACCACCACCAGTTCCACCATCACTATCACCACCAGTGCCACCACCATCACTACCACCACTGCTATCATTATCACCACCAGTACCACCATCACTACCACCACCATCACTATCACCACCAGTGCCACCACCATCACTATCACCACCAGTGCCACCACCATCACTACCACCACTGCTGTCACTATCACCACCAGTGTCACCATCACTACCACCACTGCTGTCACTACCATCACCAGTGCTACCATCACTACCACCACTGCTGTCACTACCACCACCAGTGCCACCACCATCACTACCACCAATGCTACCACTACCATCACCAGAGCCACCACTATCACTACCACCAATGCTACCACTACCATCACCAGTGCTACCATCACTACCACCACTGCTGCCACCACTTTTATCATTACTTCCCCCACCATCATTACCACATCATTCCACAAAATTAATCGAATATGTACTGCTGATTACATTTCTTACGTTAGATTTTGTTACATTATGAACAATTATCAAAATTGAATACTGCGATACTATCGGTGTGTGTCCAGAAAAAAGTGGATTCATCGCGTGGACAGTACTATTACAGATAGTCTTTGCATCGGTCAAGAGTAATAGTCACATATCTCACTGACTAAGCTATAGTAATAGACTAACAGTGACTAGTAGGACCGGATAACAACGACTACCACCACTATGAGCGCCTCATCAACCATTACATAAACTTTTGAAACTACCAACACAATGAATACTGACTGCCGAGTACGATGGTTTTACCAAAGAATAATGCTTTATTGTGATAATCTAATATATTCATAAAATCTAGACTTAAATTTTCACAAATATCTTCCCATATCTAATATTACAATCAGAACAAGTCAACTGATACATTGAAATTGAGGACAAAAAGGCTGCAATAAGATCCTTAAATCACAAAATTGATTCCAAAAATAAATGGATTTACAAAAACCGAATTTATGTTTAATTTCTGGGTAACTAGCCAGTTGTAATTTTAAATACTGTTTCTTAATATTATAACTCAGTCATAAAATGTGAACTTATTTTCTGGAACATCTTATGAAATGTAACTAAATTTATGGACAGATACCCTGTACCTCAAATACTGTATATAGCTATAAATGTCCCAGTTGTTTGTTGCGGTATATTGGCAGATCTTTATCAAATTTATAAATCAGAATATGTAAGAAAAAAGGTGTAACTTCTTGAACTAATATCCCTCTGACTCACCATTTTCATTCTGAAATTCAGGAATTTTCAGTTGTAATACATTTCGGCAACATTAAAATTTTGAATAATTGCTCTATTTAGAGCTTAGATTTTTGCCGACTTTAAACAGACAGAACTAGAGAACAGAGCTTAAAAAATAATGAAAAAAAATAATTCTACTTTTGTCTTTTCAATAATCTGCAATAGATTACCATATATATATAATTGTTGAGTAAAGTATAGGTCGACCTAGCGAGTGCAACAGCTTCACTATCCGAAGCAATATTGGATTATTTATAAATTTTTACATAAAGTGTTAGCGTCTAAACTATTAAAAACTGGTTTTCTTGTATTACTGAGCAATATACATAACATTATTAATTGTTTATTTTTCTGTAAAAAGGCTTTAATTAGTTCCCAAAATCAATAGTTAACTGATGTTCATTAGAAATGTGGGGATATAGTTTTGGAAGTGGTTGGTTTCTATTATTTAATAAATGTATGGAAGAGGGTAAGGTACCTAGGGACTGGCAGAGAGCATGCATAGTTCCTTTGTATAAAGGCAAATGGGACAAAAGAGAGTGCAAAAATTATAGGGGGATAAGTCTGTTGAGTGTACCTGGTAAAGTGTATGGTAGAGTTATTATTGAAAGAATTAAGAGTAAGACGGAGAATAGGATAGCAGATGAACAAGGAGGCTTTAGGAAAGGTAGGTGGTGTGAGGACCAGGTGTTTACAGTGAAACATATAAGTGAACAGTATTTAGATAAGGCTAAAGAGGCTTTTGTGGCATTTATGGATTTGGAAAAGGCGTATGACAGGGTGGATAGGGGGGCAATGTGGCAGATGTTGCAGGTATATGGTGTAGGAGGTAGGCTACTGAAAGCAGTGAAGAGTTTTTACGAGGATAGTGAGGCTGAAGTTAGAGTATGTAGGAAAGAGGGAGATTATTTCCCTGTAAAAGTAGGCCTTAGACAAGGGTGTGTGATGTCACCGTGGTTGTTTCATATATTTATAGATGGGGTTGTAAGAGAAGTAAATGCGAGGGTCTAGGCAAGAGGCGTGGAGATAAAAGATAAAGAATCACACATAAAGTGGGAGTTGTCACAGTTGCTCTTTGCTGATGACACTGTGCTCTTGGGAGATTCTGAAGAGAAGTTGCAGAGGTTGGTGGATGAATTTGGTATGGTATGTAAAAGAAGAAAATTAAAAGTGAATACAGGAAAGAGTAAGGTTATGAGGATAACAAAAATATTAGGTGATGGAAGACTGGATATCAGATTGGAGGGAGAGAGTATGGAGGAGGTGAATGTATTCAGATATTTGGGAGTGGGCGTGTCAGCGGATAGGTCTATGAAGGATGAGGTGAATCATAGAATTGATGAGGGGAAAAGGCTGGAGGCAGTGGAGATGTCATGTCTGAGGGCAATGTGTGGTGTGAATATAATGCAGAGAATTCGTAGTTTGGAAGTTAGGAGGAGGTGCGGGATTACCAAAACTGTTGTCCAGAGGGCTGAGGAAGGGTTGTTGAGGTGGTTCGGACATGGAGAGAGAAATGGAGTGAAACAGAATGACTTCAAGAGTGCATCAGTCTGTATTGGAAGGAAGGCGGGGTAGGGGTCGGCCTAGGAAAGGTTGGAGGGAGGGGGTAAAGGAGGTTTTGTGTGCGAGGGGCTTGGACTTCCAGCGGGCATGCGTGAGCGTATTTGATAGGAGTGAATGGAAACAAATGGTTTTTAATACTTGACGTGCTGTTGGAGTGTGAGCAAAGTAACATTTATGAAGGGATTCAGGGAAACCGGCAGGCCGGACTTGAGTCCTGGAGATGGGAAGTACAGTGCCTGCACTCTGAAGGAGGGGTGTTAATGTTGCAGTTTAAAAGCTGTAGTGTAAAGCACCCTTCTGGCAAGACAGTGATGGAGTGAATGATGGTGAAAGCATTTCTTTTTCGGGGCACCCTGCCTTGGTGGGAATCGGCCAGTGTGCTAATAAAATAAAATACAATATCTAAACTAACAGCTAATATAGAATTCCTCCAATAATAGCAGAGGTTCTTGTACTGACGATCAACAGGAAATGAGCAAAATTCTAAATGATCAATCAGTATAAATCGAAGTTCAGAAAACCAATAAATAAAAGCAGGGTTTAGAGCGTAAGAACATTTTTTCATTGTATTCGCGTAGATTAACTAACTTGCATCAGTACTAATCCCATAGAATCGTAAAAGAAAAGAAAATCACACCCACTCAATATCTGGACCAGATTCATGGAAATTCTTATTTATAAAAAGGCGCAAAGTACCACTAGTACGTATTCTTTGTCGAATCTCCTTTGCATCTGGGAGTTACTACAGCGCTATCCAAAAATTACAAACCAGTAGCCATAATATCCCACATCATAAGTCTTCAAAAGAGTGAGAAGATGCCAAATTATAAAGTTTATACAACAGCACAATATACACAACGCAAAGAAGTACCCTTTTAGAACTGTAAGATAATGCCTATCACTACTGGTATACCACTTTGACAAAATTACGGAGGCGTTGAAAGACAACCATTACGCAGATGTGATATGCACAGATCTTGCAAAGACGTATAACGATAAGGGCCATAGGTATAACGGGGAAGGTAGGCAGATGGATTTTCACGCTTCTAACAAATAGAACACAATGAGTAAAAGTACAGAAAAAAAAAAAACCAGCATCGGCAAAGAGCTCAGTACCCCAAGGCACTGTCCTAGCACCTCTGTTATTTCTTATTCATATAACAGACATTAAATAAAAGCACACGTCGCAGGTTTGTATTATCATTTGCAGATTACTTTAAAATAAGAATGAAAGTCAGTTCTGTAGAAGACACTAAAAAAAAAAAAAATGCTGGATGATATAAATAGTTCCACCTTCGTAGATAAAGAAAGAATGAAGAACTCAGAACGGAAACTGTATACAAAACTCAAAAGAGTCGTAATATAAACGAAAAGAACACTTGCAAGACATGGTGAGAGTACTTATGTAGCTGACTTTCTTTCAAAGAACAATAAAAACAAATGTCACAACAGTCAGGAAGATGACGGGTTATGATATGAGAACTTTTAAAACAAGGAAAATTGTGCCATGTTTACACTTTTCAAATCGCTTGAGCTGTCATATAAAATACAGATCATTGTTGACGTCCCGTTGAGGGCAGGAGCAGATACAGAGATTCTTTACGGCCCGCATAGGGCCAATAAAAAATTAAATTACTCGGAACATGAACTCGTTGTAGCGGAAGAGAGAGAGAGATACATGATAATATATAACTGGAAAAATTTGAGGTCATGGAGTGCGAGTAAAGGAAAGAACTGCAAAATAAACCCATTGAAAAGAAGGGCTGCCGTGTGCAAAGTAAGAGAAAGTTTTTTTCAACATCCGTGGACCCAGACTATTCAATATCTTATCAGAATACGTATATCAGAAACATTGCTTAGACAAGTGCACATGTCTTCAAGAGGAAACATAAAAAGAATCTTCAGTAGGTACCAGATAAACCAGTATGTGATGAATATTTGGGCCAGCGGGCCTCCAGCAACAATAGCCTGGTTGAACAGGCAGGCACCAGACGAACCTAGCCGAAGGCCAGAATCAAGGAGTAGAAAAACTCTCGAAACTAATCAAAGGTATATAAAACGTATAAGGACACGCACATATGAAACTTACTATGAATCGCTCCCAAAATTTGAACCATAACGAGTGAGATATTCTCGATTTATATATAAAAAATTTGGGAGAAAGAAGCCAAAAAGTGTTGCTAACAATGAAAATAGGACAATCTATTCTCGTTAAATTTATTAACTCTAAACACCTTGATTTCTTTGGTTTTCTCATCCCTAACACCTTGATTTCTTTGGTTTTCTCACCCCTAACACCTTGTTTCTTTGGTTTTCTCACCCCTAACACCTTGATTTCTTTGGTTTTCTCACCCCTAACACCTTGATTTCTTTGGTTTTCTCACCCCTAACACCTTGATTTCTTTGGTTTTCTCATCCCTAACACCTTGATTTCTTTGGTTTTCTCACCCTAACACCTTGATTTCTTTGGTTTTCTCACCCCTAACACCTTGATTTTTTTGGTTTTCTCACCCCTAACACCTTGATTTTCTTTGGTTTTCTCATTCCTAACACCTTGATTTCTTTGGTTTTCTCACCCCTAACACCTTGATTTCTTTGGTTTTCTCACCCCTAACACCTTGATTTTCTTTGGTTTTCTCATCCCTAACACCTTGATTTCTTTGGTTTTCTCACCCCTAACACCTTGATTTCTTTGGTTTTCTCACCCCTACACCTTGATTTCTTTGGTTTTCTCACCCCTAACACCTTGATTTCTTTGGTTTTCTCATCCCTAACACCTTGATTTCTTTGGTTTTCTCACCCCTAACACCTTGATTTCTTTGGTTTTTCTCATCCCTAACACCTTGATTTCTTTGGTTTTCTCATCCCTAACACCTTGATTTCTTTGGTTTTCTCACCCCAAACACCTTGATTTCTTTGGTTTTCTCATCCCTAACACCTTGATTTCTTTGGTTTTCTCATCCCTAACACCTTGATTTCTTTGGTTTTCTCATCCGATAATTTTTTTTTTCATTTTTATGTTTTAAGACAATCCAATTTGAGACAATTGGCTTAAAAATGTAAAATACAACACACATAGCCCAAAATTAATTAAAAAATATACCAAGGTGAGATACATCAGAGATGTATTCTTTTTTTGCTTCAAGGGAAACAAATGATTAAATAAAATTTGAAATTTGAAATTTCAGAGTTCCATGTGAGCTCTGGACTTTCATTTAATAAATAACATCAGCTCTGGAGGTTTCAAGCCGATCAGAAGTGTAATTCTTCACTTATTGAACTAATTTTAACGATACAAAGTTCTTTAACATTATCAATAAAATTTAAAATTTGCACTTAGATTAACCTTTTGATTAACATTTTGAAATAGTGCAGAAGAAGGAACCTATACTTATTTAATATAAGGGTATATCACCATTAATACAATAAATTTGCAAATTGGACCCATGCCAACAACGTAGGTGTTTGGAAGTTACTCGAACCGTTCCTGGATCCTTTGAGTGGGTTCGACAACTTTGATCATAGGTCACCTGCGCATGCCAGAACTTCCAAAAATCTGACCCCAAGTATATAAATAACAAAAAAGGCACAATACCGTGACTGGAACGATACACAAATAACCCGCACATGAAAGAGAGAAGCTTACGACGACGTTTCGGTCCGACTTGGACTATTTACAAAGTCACAGTGTGACTTTGTAAATGGTCCAAGTCGGACCGAAAACGTCGTCGTAAGCTTCTCTTTTTTATGTACGGGTTATTTGTGTATGACCACAAGTGACGGTGCACAAGCGTCCAGATTTTGAATCGGATTGCATAAGGCCTTCACGAGTTAGTAACCTTATATAAACAAGTAGGCGGAAGTGCAGATAGAAAAAAAGGTGAAAAAAGATATTCTTATAGTCGCCATTCGATGTTTGCTAATTAAATAAAAAAATTACAAGTTAATTAACGCTTTAAAATGAGATGAGGTAGGTAAGAGCTCTTAGACTGTGAATAAGTGTAGGAACCCTTTTGAAACTCCTTGTGCAACACGAGTGTGTTGTGCGTGTGTGTGTGTGCGTGTGTGTGTGTGTGTGTGTGTGTGTGTGTGTGTGTGTGTGTGTGTGTGTGTGTGTGTGTGTGTGTGTGTGTGTGTGCGTGTGTGTGTGTGTGTGTGTGCGTGTGTGTGTGTGTGTGTGTGTGTGTGTGTGTGTGTGTGTGTGTGTGTGCGTGTTGTGTGTGTGTTTTGTGTGTGTGTGTGTGTGTGTGTGTGTGTGTGTGTGTGTGTGTGTGTGTGTGTGTGTGTGTGTGTGTGTGTGTGTGTGTGTGAGTGTGTGTGTGTGTGTGTGTGTGTGTGTGTGTGTGTGTGTGTGTTGTGTGTGTGTGTGCGTGTGTGTGTGTGCGTGTGTGTGTGTGCGTGTGTGTGTGTGTGTGTGTGTGTGTGTGTGGTGTGTGTGTGTGAGTGTGTGTGTGTGTGTGTGTGTGTGTGCGTGTGTGTGTGTGTGTGTGTGTGTGTGTACTCACCTATTTGTATCACCTATTTGTGGTTGCAGGGGTCGAGTCCTAGCTCCTGGCCCCGCCTCTTCACCGGTTGCTACTAGACCCTCTCTCTCCCCGCTCCATGAGCTTTATCAAACCTCGTCTTAAAACTGTGTATGGTTCCTGCCTCCACTACGTCATTTTCTAGGCTATTCCACTGCCTTACAACTCTATGACTGAAGAAATACTTCCTACTATCTCTCTGACTCATTTGTGTCTTCAACTTCCAATTGTGGCCTCTTGTTTCTGTGTCCCCTCCCTGGAACATCCTGTCCTTGTCCACCTTGTCTATTCCACGCAGTATTTTATATGTCGTTATCATGTCTCCCCTGACCCTCCTGTCCTCCAGTGTCGTCAGGCCGATTTCCCTAATCTTTCTTCATAGGACATTCCCCTTAGCTCTGGAACTAACCTTGTTGCAAACCTTTGTACTTTCTCTAGTTTCTTGACGTGCTTTATCAAGTGCGGGTTCCAAACAGGTGCTGCATACTCCAGTATGGGCCTGACATACACGGTGTACAGTGTCTTGAATGATTCCTTACTAAGGTGTCGGAATGCTGTTCTCAGGTTTGCCAGGCGCCCATATGCTGCAGCAGTTATCTGATTGATGTGTGCTTCCGGAGACATGCTCGGTGTTATACTCACCCCAAGTGTGTGTGTGTGTGTGAGTGTGTGTGTGTGTGTGTGTGTGTGTGTGTGTGTGTGTGTGTGTGTGTGTGTGTGTGTGTGTGTGTGTGTGTGTGTGTGTGTGTGTGTGTGTGTGTGTGCGAGAGAGAGAGCCAGACAGGGATATAGTACACACTCGTGTGCATAAGAGCGAGTGCGTGGCAGGTACACAGGATGGTAGGGAGGCGGGAGGTCCCTCACTTGAGTAAACTAATAATTTTGGTGAGGTGAAGGTACTGGAGATAGGGAATTATTCCCTTCTCGTGCTCCCTCATCCCTCAGCCGGGCGGAATTAAAAACTTTACCAATTATATTTCCAATCACATTCCAACATCTGTCAAACTCCGAAAGCTGTGCAGAGGTGACTGTAATAAGTAATAACTCGAAATTCAGTCTCACACCACTTACACACACACACACACACACACACACACACACACACACACACACACACACACACCACACACACACACACACACACACACACACACACACACACATACACAAACACACACACAGACCTACAAAGGGATCTGGACAGGCTGCAGACCTGGTCCAGCAATTGGCTCCTGCAGTTCAATCCCACCAAGTGCAAAGTCATGAAGATTGGGGATGGGCAAAGAAGACCGCAGACGGAGTACAGTCTAGGGGGCCAGATTCTACAAACCTCACTCAAGGAAAGAGATCTTGGGGTGAGTATAACACCAGGCACATCTCCTGAAGCGCACATCAACCAAATAACTGCTGCAGCATATGGGCGCCTAGCAAACCTCAGAACAGCATTCCGACATCTTAATAAGGAATCGTTCAGGGCCCTGTACACCGTGTACGTTAGGCCCATATTGGAGTATGCGGCGCCAGTTTGGAACCCACACTTAGCCAAGCACGTAAAGAAACTAGAGAAAGTGCAAAGGTTTGCAACAAGACTAGTTCCAGAGCTAAGAGGTATGTCCTATGAGGAGAGGTTAAGGGAAATCAACCTGACGACACTGGAGGACAGGAGAGATAGGGGGGACATGATAACGACATACAAAATACTGAGAGAAATTGACAAGGTGAACAAAGACAGGATGTTCCAGAGATGGGGCACAGCAACAAGGGGACACAGTTGGAAGTTGAAGACACAGATGAATCACAGTGATGCTAGGAAGTATTTCTTCAGCCACAGAGTAGTCAGGAAGTGGAATAGTTTGGGAAGCGATGTAGTGGAGGCAGGATCCATACATAGCTTTAAGCAGAGGTATGATAAAGCTCACGGTTCAGGGGGAGTGACCTAGTAGCGACCAGTGAAGAGGTGGGGCCAGGAGCTTGGACTCGACCCCTGCAACCTCAACTAGGTGAGTACAACTAGGTGAGTACACACACACACACACACACACACACACACACACACACACACACACACACACACACACATACACACACATACACACACATTCACACACACACACACATACACACACACACACACACACACACACACACACACACACACACACACACACACACACACACACACACACACACACACACACACACACACAGTACCACACAAGAGATTAGTGCAAAAACTGGAGGACCAAGCAGGGATAACAGGGAAGGCACTGCAATGGATCAGGGAATACTTGTCAGGAAGACAGCAGCGAGTAATGGTACGTGGCGAGGTGTCAGAGTGGGCACCTGTGACCAGCGGGGTCCCACAGGGGTCAGTCCTAGGACCAGTGCTGTTTCTGGTATTTGTGAATGACATGACGGAAGGAATAAACTCCGAGGTGTCCCTGTTTGCAGATGACGTGAAGTTGATGAGAAGAGTTCATTCGATCGAAGACCAGGCAGAACTACAAAGGGATCTGGACAGGCTGCAGACCTGGTCCAGCAATTGGCTCCTGGAGTTCAATCCCACCAAGTGCAAAGTCATGAGGATTGGGGAAGGGCAAAGAAGACCGCAGACGGAGTACAGTCTAGGGGGCCAGAGACTACAAACATCACTCAAGGAAAAAGATCTTGGGGTGAGTATAACACCAGGCACATCTCCTGAAGCGCACATCAACCAAATAACTGCTGCAGCATATGGGCGCCTGGCAAACCTCGGAACAGCATTCCGACATCTTAATAAGGAATCGTTCAGGACCCTGTACACCGTGTACGTTAGGCCCATATTGGAGTATGCGGCACCAGTTTGGAACCCACACCTAGCCAAGCACGTAAAGAAACTAGAGAAAGTGCAAAGGTTTGCAACAAGACTAGTCCCAGAGTTAAGAGGTATGTCCTATGAGGAAAGGTTAAGGGAAATCAACCTGACGACACTGGAGGACAGGAGAGGATAGGGGGGACATGATAACGACTTACAAATACTGAGAGGAATTGACAAGGTGGACAAAGACAGGATGTTCCAGAGACTGGACACAGCAACACGGGGACACAGTTGGAAACTGAATTCACAGATGAATCAAAGGGATGTTAGGAAGTATTTCTTCAGCCACAGAGTAGTCAGGAAGTGGAATAGTTTGGGAAGCGATGTAGTGGAGGCAGGATCCATACATAGCTTTAAGCAGAGGTACGATAAAGCTCATGGTTCAGGGAGAGTGACCTAGTAGCGACCAGTGAAGAGGCGGGGCCAGGAGCTTGGACTCGATCCCTGCAACCTCAACTAGGTGAGTAAACTAGGTGAGTACACACACACACACACATATGTAGACAGCGTGTACTGTCTGCACAGACAGCCATGCTGTCTGCCAGCTGAGTTCATATTTTGCATCATGCTGGTGCTGCCACCTATAGGCTTACCACTTCAGTATGCCCACCCCTGCATCTGCCTCACTCACTCAGCGGCCTAGACTCAGACAACAGGTCCTACTCCTCTCTCCCTCGTGGGCATGGCCCTCCCGGGCAATGGGCACGTAACACACTGCCTGTGTACCCCAGATACTGCAAATAAAGTAAGAAGCCTTCGAAGCCTTTATCATTGAACCCTGCTCTGCAAGCACTTCCGAATAAACGTATAACACACACACACATACACACACACACACACACACACACACACACACCACACACACACACACACACACACACACACACACACACACACACACACACACACACACACTGGGACTGAAGGAAGGAACACTCCATGGGAAGGAACTAAAACACCTCAGAGGATGCAATGGGAGTCACAGTGGGAGGTGGAAAGGGAGAGATCAGTTTTTGTCTATGGGCTAGATGAAGCTGAAGGGGAAACTTATGATGAAAGAAAACAGGAGGAGAAAAAAGCGATTGAAGGTATCATGAAGGTGATAGACGAGGGAGACATGACCCAGGTGGCAAATTTTCGGAGAATCGGGTGGCTCACAAAGAGGAGGAAAAGGCTTCTCAAAGTAATTTTCAAGGCAGAATCAACTTGAACCATGATCCTGCAGGAGAAAGCACGGCTGAGAGGCAAACAGGAGTTCAAGAGTGTGTACCTCGATCGAGACAGAACAAAGGAGGAAAGGATGATACTGAAAGAGAGAGTGCAGAAACGAAAGGAGGAATGGGAAGAAATGACAAAGAAGAGCAGAATAACCCAGGCACAGGTGGAAGGGCAAGCACACTCCCCAGAAACGCCTGCAGAAGGACTTCAACTACGACACCCCTAAGGCAACTGAACAATTTAAACTAACAATCACACACCGATCCCTCTGTTCCCACCCCCCGCACCTTGAACCCTACCCCTACAGCAACCCCCTATGGGAGTTCTTCCTCCACCTCCAATGCAACCCCCCACAGGCCCCCACCAGGACTTCTGCTCTCCCAACCCCAGTATTCCCCCAGGACCACAGTTACAGTATTAGAACAGAAGTTGAAGGTTTGGTACAAAAATGCAGATGGATTAACTAATAAATATGAGGAGTAGCAATCTTCCCACCAGGATATCAGATCATGAGGAAAGATAGAAGGGGCAGAGGGGGAGGAGGGGTTGCTCTGCTCGTAAAAAAACGATGGAAATTCGAGAAAATGGGAGGCATAGACGAGACAGGAGAAAGGGACTACATAATAGGTACACTTCAGTCTGGGGAGCACAAGGTGGTCATTGCAGTGATGTATAATCCATCACAGAACTGCAGGAGGCCAAGAGAGGAATATGAAGAGAGCAACAGAGCAATGGTGGACACACTTGCTGAGGTGGCAAGAAGAGCTCACTCGAGCAGAGCAAAGTTGATGGTTATGGGTGATTTTAACCACAGGGAGATTGACTGGGAAAACCTGGAGCCACATGGGGGTCCCAAAGCATGGAGAGCCAAGATGTTGGATGTGGTGCTGGAAAACCTCATGGACCAACATGTTAGGGACACTACCAGCAAGATTGGACCTTGCGTTCACCCTGGGCAGTTCAGATATTGAGGACATCACATATGAGAGTCCCCTAGGAGCTAGTGACCACGTGGTTCTGTGCTTTGAATACACAGAGTTGCAAGTGGAGAGAGTAACAGGAGTTGAATGGGAAAAGCCAGACTATAAAAGAGGGGACTACATAGGTTTGAGGAACTTCCTGCAGGAGGTTCCGTGGGACAGAGAACTGGCAGGAAAGCCAGTAAATGAAATGATGGAGTATGTAACAACAAAATGCAAGGAGGCAGTGGAAAGGTTTATTCCCAAGGGCAACAGAAACAATGGGAAGACCAGAACGAGCCCCTGGTTTACCCGACGGTGTTAGGAGGCAAAAACTAAGTGCAATAGAGAATGGAAAAAGTACAGAAGGCAGAGAACACATGAAAATAGGGAGATTAGTCGCAGAGCCAGGAACGAGTATGCACAGGTAAGGAGGGAGGCCCAGTGACAGTATGAAAACAACATAGCATCGAAAGTCAAGACTGACCCGAAACTGTTGTATAGCCACATCAGGAGGAAGACAACAGTCAAAGACCAGGTGATCAGACTGAGGACAGAAGGTGGAGAACTCACAAGAAATGATCAGGAAGTATGTGAGGAGCTAAACAGGAGATTTAAGGAAGTTTTTGCAGTAGAGACAGGAAGGGCTGTGGGAAGACAGAAGGGAGCATCAAGAGGGAATATACCAGCAAGTGCTGGATGACATACGAACAACCGAGGCGGAGGTGCAGAAGCTGCTAAGTGACCTTGATACCTCAAAGGCGATAGGACCAGACAACATCTCCCTGTGGGTCCTTAGAGAAGGAGCAGAGATGTTGTGCATGCCCCTAACCACAATCTTCAACACAGCCTTTGAAACTGGGCAGCTACCTGAGATATGGAAGACGGCAAATGTAGTCCCCATATTTAAGAAAGGAGACAGAAACGAGACATTTAACTACAGACCTGCGTCTCTGACAAGTATAGTATGCAAAGTCATGGAGAAGATTATCAGAAAGAGAGTGGTGGAACACCTGGACCGGAACAAGATTATAAATGAAAACCATCATGGATTCATGGAAGGCAAATCCTGTGTCCCAAACCTTCTGGAGTTTTATGACAAGGTAACAGAAGTAAGACACGAGAGAGAGGGGTGGGTTGATTGCATTGTCCTGGACTGCAGGAAGCCCTTTGACACAGTTCCTCACACGAGATTAGTGCAGAAGCTGGAGGATCAGGCGCATGTAACAGGGAGGGCACTGCAATGGATCAGGGAATACCTGACAGGGAGGCAACAACGAGTCATGGTACGTGAAGAGGTATCACAGTGGGCGCCTGTGACAAGCGGGGTCCCACAGGGGTCAGTTCTAGGACCAGTGCTATTTTTGATATATGCGAACGACATGATGGAAGGAATAGACTCTGAAGTGTCCCTATTCGCAGATGATGTGAAGCTGATGAGAAGAATTAAATCGGATGAGGATGAGGCAGGACTGCAAAGAGACCTGGACAGGCTGGACACGTGGTGTGGAAACTGGCTTCTCGAATTCAACCCTGCCAAAGGCAAAGTCATTTAGACTGGGGAATGGCAAAGAAGACCACAGACAGAGTATAAGCTAGGTGGACAAAGACTGCAGACCTCACTCAGGGAGAAAGATCTTGGGGTGACCATAACACCGAGCACGTCACCGGAGGCACACATCAACCAAATAACTGCTGCAGCATACGGGCGCCTGGCAAACCTGAGAATAGCATTCCGATACCTTAATAAGGAATCGTTCAAGACACTGCACACTGTGTATGTCAGGCCTATACTGGAGTATGCAGCACCAGTCTGGAACCCACACCTGGTCAAGCACGTCAAGAAATTAGAGAAAGTACAAATGTTTGCAACAAGGCTAGTTCCAAAGAGCTCAGGGGAATGTCGTACGGGGGAAAGGCGCGGAAATCGGACTGACGACACTGGAGGACAGAAGGGTCAGGGGAGACATGATAACGACATACAAGATGCTGCGGGGAATAGACAAGGTGGAAAGAGACAGGATGTTCCAGAGAGGGGACACAGAAACAAGGGTCACATCGGGAAGCTGAAGACTCAGACGAGCCCACAGGGACGTTAGGAAGTATTTCTTCAGTCATAGAGTCGTCAGGAAGTGGAATAGCCTAGCAAGTGAAGTAGTGGAGGCAGGAACCATACATAGTTTTAAGAAGAGGTATGACAAAGCTCAGGAAGCAAGAGGGAGAGGACCTAGTAGTGACCAGTGAAGAGGCGGGACCAGGGGGTAGGGGCTCGAACCCTTGCCACCTCAACTAAAGGGGAGTACAACTAGGTGAGTACACACACACATACACACACACACACACACACACACACACACACACACACACACACACACACCACACACACACACACACACACACACACACACACACACACACACACACACAAATTTACTCACAAAAAATACCCACGGGGCCCAAATGTACACATTCACAAATACACACACACAAAAATTTACACGCTACACAAATAAATCCCACACCCCACCACACACACCAACACACACACACACACACCACACACACAAACACACACAAAACCACACAACACACACACACACACACCACACCCACACACACACCCACAACACCCCACACACAACAAAAAATATCACACAAATACACACAGACAAATGTACACATTCAAATACACAAAACACACAAATAAATGCACACACAACACAACAAACACACACACACACCTCACCCCCCAAAAACGCCACACACACACACACCAAAACACACACAACACACACAACACACAAAAAACACCACATACAAAACACACAAAAATAAAAAAAATTAAAGAAGAGGAGGGGGAAAGAGTCGGGGAAGGAACACTGGGTGGCGGAGCTCATGAATGGGGAAAATAAAAAGAGTGGTAAAGGGGAAGTTTAGAAGATTTTTAGCAAAAAAAGGGGAGGGGAAAGACTGCAGAAAAAGGGGGAATTTTGAACTAACAACCACGCAACAAATGGGGGGAGAACTAAAAAAGCTGACACAGTCTAAAAAACCCAAAAACAGCTGTATGGGCAGGGGAACATCAGGAACGCTACATCAAAAAAAAAGAGGGACTGTTTGGAAAAAAAGGGGACAGTTAAATGATGAAAAGGCCCGGGTCAGACCATGTGGAGGCCGGGGAAAGGTGAGGAGCACACCATTAAAAAATTGAGGGAACTAAAAGGAAACGGGGAGTCATTTAAAAACAAAAGGGGCCCCTTATCAGATTACAAGCCGGGAGAAGACGAGGACACACTAGAAAACAAACGAGGGGATTTAAAAAATAAAAAAAAAGCTAAACTATACGCAAACCCCAACTGTGCACTAAAATAAGCCGTGGGGGGAAAAATAAAGGCCAATAGGTGGGAGAGGGGACGGGAAAAACAGGAGAGAATTAAAGGGGTTTAGAAAGGGGAAAGGGAAACCGCCTGTCAAAGTGATTTTTAAAGTCTAAAAATGGCCCGAAACAGGATCCTAAGGAAGTGACAAAGGGGGACTATCAATGTCCAGCGGGTCCCACCTCGAAAAAGCCAACACGAGAAGATAGAAATTTGGAAAGAGAGGGTACGGGAAAAGGGAAAGGGGACAGGGGGAAGGATGGAGAGGGGCAGGAAAAAACCCCAGATAAAGGAGGAAGAGAAAATACAGCCCCCTTTAAAACCACCTACAGAAGGCCCTAAACCCCCCCAAAAACCAAGCACAGAAACCCCAAAACCCACAGGGCCACCCCCAACACCCCCAACCCAATGCCAAAAATTTTCCCACCTTCACCGCACCCCCCCCCATAATACCTCGCCCAAGTCTACGGGTTTTTTTTGGGCCCCAAAACCCCGTTTTTTTTCCCCCTTGACCACAGTATTGAAAAAAAGTTGAAGGTTTGGTAAAAAAAATACGGACGGAAAAAATTAAATGTGTGGAGTGGCAGAAAAAAATTTTTTAACACTCACAGAAACGAAACTCACCAGATGATAAACGAATGCAATTTTTTTCCAAACCAAAGGATATCAATGGGAAATTTAAACGGGAGCAGAGAGGGAGGAGGGGTTGCAGGGCTAAATCAAAAACTGGTGGGATTTGAAAAAAGGGGAAAAAACGACAGAATAGGTGATAGAGACACCTTCCCCTCTTTCTTTACATTTATTAAACAAAAAAAACCAAACATTTCAAACACTTTTCCCCCCCCCCCCCGCTTTTAACTTTTTCTGTATGTTTCCCATCATTTCCCAGCTGTTTAAAAACCCCCCCCTTTCATTCTCTATGTTTCCCTTCATCATCTCCCCCCACACTCACATCTTGCTCTTTTTCACTCCAAAAAATATTTTAAAAACACCCCGGGGCCAGTGCATGAAATACTCCCTTTTCCCTTTTTTTTCTTTAAAAACTTTTAAAAGTTCCTTAATATATCTAAACCATCTACCCCAATACCCCAGCTCCCCATCACTAATTCCCCCTACTCTTTTTTTTAAAACTGCCCAAAATCCATTTGTTCTCTAGGCTTTCCTAATTTTGTATTTTTTCCACTCAATTTTTTTTCTTATTTTTAAAGAAAAAATTTCTCGACGGGCGCCTCTCCCACCTATCATTTGCTCTCTTTTTGCACTCTTTTCACCACTCCCCTTCACCTTTCCCTTTTTCTCTCCATAAAACCTTCTGCCCTTCTTTTTTGTCACTACCGGGGTTTGTAGAACCCCGCTTTAAACAAAACCCTTTTTTTCCCCCTTAAACGCACCCTTTTCTTTATCATTCCACCAAACACCCTCTTCCTCCTGCACCCCCCTTCTTTAAAAGGGCCCCAAACTTCGCCCCCCCCTGGGCCCCTATTTGCAGATCCCACCTTAATGCCAATAGTTGCCCTTTTTTCCAAATTTAACTTCCTTCTCCCTGAATTTTTAACACTTTCACCTTTCTCTTGCTTACTGTTGCCCTTTTCCCCTTTTTTCCAATCTACCTCTTCCTCTAACTGAAGCAAAAACTAGATAATTTATCGATATATGTTGTTTCTATTTAAAAGGGACATCCCGAAGCCCAACCCAAAAAAAAAAACGTTTGGGCACAGAAGACAAGGCATCCTATCCCCAAAAATTTGACCATTATGGTATAAAAGGCCCTGCGCTTGCATATTTTAAATTTATTTTCAATTTGGGATGTATGTCACCATTAAAGATACAGCCTCATCAATACGGCCCCTTGTTTTGGAGGTTTTCCCTGGGGAAATGGGAAATGGTTTGAAACCCCCCGTCTTCCTCATTTACATCAAAGATCTTCCAAACAATCCCAAAACCTGAAACCCATTCTCCCTTTTCTGACGTCACGACTTACGTCATTCCCACCCCAATCTTTTCCACCCTCAACACCTTTTTTAGCGAGGAGCTGCTCAAATTTTCGACTTTTGGGACAGCCAATAAAAATTAACCCAAAACTTAAAACTGGGAAAAACCCACTTATTATGTTTGGTAGCAGAAACAGGTGTTGCTCAACTTAACATTAAAATCGACAACACTCCCCAATTGCCAGACATAATTAGGGCAAATTTTCCCGGGGGCCCTTTCCCCGGGCAATAACCTAAATTTCAGCATCCAAAATCCAACACATAACAAAAAAAGTAAACCAAAAAGGGGGGATCCTCTCCAAAATACGATAAATACGGCCGCAAACTGCCCCTTCTCACCTATTTCCCTTCACTTATATATCCATACCCCACCTATGGGTATCCCGTGCTTGGGGTTCAACCCCCGCCCCCCCCCCCCCCCCCACCTAAAGCCAAAAAACCCAAAAAAAAAAAACCCCAGTAAGAATAAACACCAAATTCCATTTCCCTCAAAAACCCCCTTTTCCCCCACTCTTCATAGATCTAAACTTACTCCCTGTTCCCGAAAACCAAAACTTTTCTACTGGCCAAACTTATCTACAGGACCTTAAATTTCAATATTGACCCTTTACCTAAAAAGCTTTCTTGAATTGGGTTTTGACAGGAACCACAGGCATAATACCAGACCAAAAAATCTCTATGACATTTCCCCCTGTTTGACTAAAAACCCCTTTTTAAAATTTCCAAAGCATTTCAAAAGGGCCCAAAATCTGGAACACCCTACCCGGAAAAATCTAGAAAATGCAGGGCACATTCATCATTTCAAAACTACAGTTAGAAAACATCATAAGTTTGCCTTGATTTCTCCAATATGACACTTTTTTATTGTGCCAAAAAAAAAAGCATTCCATTGCTAAGCTCACAAATTAAGATGCAGTCACTTAGCCTTTAACCCCCAAAATCTTAAGGGTTTAAATTTTTAAAAATTAATTAAGTCTGCTCGAAAGCCCACAAAGCTAGGGGGTCCCGTGGCCCCCCCTTAATTGTTTTTATTAAAATGTAAACCACACAATAACCCCCAAACCCGTAAACCCCCCCATTGTAAAACCCTTTTAGGAATAAACTTGGGAATTTTAAATTTAAAATTTAATTGAATTGAATTACCCCCACCAATTCATAATCTAAAAAACTACTTTTTATTACGGGGCTATTCATATCTTGTTTCCCCTTTTTTTCCTCTTTTTTTATAAAAATATGTATTAATTATTAACCAAAAATCTTTCAAAAAAATACTTCAAAATTTAAGGTTTTCCCCCTTTTCCCTTTGCCCCTGGCACCGTAAATTTACCTACAACTCCCTCTACAACACTTTTACCCACTATAGCATTGAGCTTCCCACATACTCAACATCTCCCAAAATCTCTCTCTCTCCTCTACACTTGTCTTTTCTCCAGGTGCATAAACAAAATACTATAACCCACTTTTCACATCCAACCATTATTTACTCCACATAAACCTTGAAGTTATACATTTAATTCCTTCTTTTCGTGCCTTAAATTTTCCTTCAACATTATTGCTACTCCTTTAGCTCTAACTCTATTTGAAACCCCTGACCTAATCTCATTTGTTTCACTTAAAGCCAGGATATCCAGCTTTTCATTCATAACATCCACAATCATCTCTTTCTTACCATTCACACAACATCCATACACATTCAGACATCCCACTTTGACGGTTTTCTTCTTTTTCTTCTTAATAAGTTATTCGGGAAAAGGGGTTACTAGCCCATTGCTCTCAGCATTTTAGTTAACTTTTACAATACGCATGGCTTACTGAGGAAAGATTCTTGGTCCACTTCCCCATGGATTTGAAAGGAAAAGTAATAAGAACAAGAACTATTAAGATAAAATCAAAGAAAACTCAGATGAGTGTGTATACATAAACGTGTACATGAATGTGTAGTGTGAACTAAGTGTAAGTAGAAGTAGCAAGACCTACCTGAAATCTTGCATGTTTATGACAAAAAAAGACACCAGCAATCCTACCATCATGTAAAACAGTTACAAGCTTCCGTTTTACACTCACATGGCAGGACGGTAGTCATTCCCTGGGCGGTTGCTGTCTACCAACCTATTATAAATTAAATTTTTTTTATAAATTAAGCTACTGCCTTTCAAATAGATTTATAGCTCATTTGCTGATTTCAGCAAGATTCAGCAAACATTTTCAATACGGGATATTCTC
The DNA here is from genome assembly GCF_026875155.1 of Cherax quadricarinatus. Lineage (NCBI taxonomy): Eukaryota > Metazoa > Arthropoda > Malacostraca > Decapoda > Parastacidae > Cherax > Cherax quadricarinatus. Next base: position 91,845,195 of record NC_069405.1, on the reverse strand, counting down.
TGGCTCATTTGTACAGGTTTAGCTAATTTTAAATTCCTTTATGTGCTATGCTTAGTCTGTAATAAACTCTTAAAATAAAAATTTCATCAAAAAAATAAAATATTAAGAGTCCTTAGCTTAAAAACATGACGTAGAGTGAAAAAACTATGGATTTTTTTTCTACAGGTAGCGTGGATCTACAAGGGCACTGGAGGAAGGACGGTGCTGACTGTCGCAACACAGGTGATTACCAAGAATCCGAGAATTTCCAGCACACAAGAGGCTCAGGCTTGGGTCCTCACTATCACTAGCATCACCAAGAAGGATCAAGGCATCTACATGTGTCAGGTCAACACCAAACCTGTGCGCAAACAGATGGGTTACCTTCATGTTGTTGGTGTGTGTTTTCCCTCTCTTGTTTTTTTAAACTTAACGGGACATCAGTTTCACAGATTTTAATATACAAGGTCGATATGAGCATCTACTTTAACTACATAGAATTTCTATGCTTGTATCTATGTACATTTAGTATCAGAATGAAATATCATTAAGTATACATGTATTTCTAATATCAATTTGTATACAACAATACGAACATTAAAGTGGTATAAAATACCGACAGGTTGGTAGGTAAGACACATAGGCAACAGTTAGGCAACTTTATTCCGAAACGTTTCGCCTACACAGTAGGCTTCTTCAGTCGAATACAGAAAGTAGGCAGGAACAGTAGAGATATGAAGACGATGTAATCAGTCCATCACCCTTAAAGTCGTTGAGGTTGTCAGTCCCTCAGTCTGGAGAAGTTCAGTTCCATAGTCAGGAACTATCTGAAGATCAAGTGACAGTGCGGAGACTTAAATACTGTCGGAAGGAGAGGTGCAGAGTAGTAGTAGTAGTAGTAGTGAGAATGTGCCACTGAGAGGTCAGGTCCCTCTCAGATCCAACAGTTCTCACTTGAAAGGGTTGTCCAAGGTGTTTTCTGTACCAAGAGGCCATGTGTTGCAGTGTCTGACAAGATGAACATTAAAGTGGTATAAAATACCGACAGGTTGGTAGGTAAGACACATAGGCAACAGTTAGGCAACTCTATTCCGAAACGTTTCGCCTACACAGTAGGCTTCTTCAGTCGAATGCAGAAAGTAGTCAGACACTGCAACACATGGCCTCTTGGTACAGAAAACACCTTGGACAACCCTTTCAAGTGAGAACTGTTGGATCTGAGAGGGACCTGACCTCTCAGTGGCACATTCTACACTACTACTACTACTACTCTGCACCTCTCCTTCCGACAGTATTTAAGTCTCCGCACTGTCACTTAATCTTCAGATAGTTCCTGACTATGGAACTGAACTTCTCCAGACTGAGGGACTGACAACCTCAACGACTTTAAGGGTGATGGACTGATTACATCGTCTTCATATCTCTACTGTTCCTGCCTACTTTCTGTATTCGACTGAAGAAGCTACTGTGTAGGCGAAACGTTCGGAATAAAGTTGCCTAACTGTTGCCTATGTGTCTTACCTACCAACCTGTCGGTATTTTATACCACTTTAATGTTCATCTTGTCAGACACTGCAACACATGGCCTCTTGGTACAGAAAACACCTTGGACAACCCTTTCAAGTGAGAACTGTTGGATTGAGAGGGACCTGACCTCTCAGTGGCACATTCTCACTACTACTACTATTTACTCGCACCTCCCCTTTCCCGACAGTATTTAAGTCTCCGCACTGTCACTTGATCTTCAGATAGTTCCTGACTATGGAACTGAACTTCTCCAGACTGAGGGACTGACAACCTCAACGACTTTAAGGGTGATGGACTGATTACATCGTCTTCATATCTCTACTGTTCCTGCCTACTTTCTGTATTCGACTGAAGAAGCCTACTGTGTAGGCGAAACGTTTCGGAATAAAGTTGCCTAACTGTTGCCTATGTGTCTTACCTACCATACAACAATACATTTTATTAGCCCCTATACATGAATATATTTGATTATTATACATAGCCGTATAGTCAGCAACATGAAACTGAGACGAATTAAGGCCCAGGGAAACATGTGGTAAATTTCTCCAGGTAGTCGACAGTATTTGGTAGTGAATGACAATGTGTGTCTTAAAA
>NC_069405.1:91820595-91838095 GCF_026875155.1 Cherax quadricarinatus | reverse complement strand
TACACGAAATCACAGCTTCCCTATCTTCATAAACATTTAACAATTTCCCCAAAATTTCCCTCCATCTTCCCAATACCCCTAACTCTCCATTTAGTAACTTCCCCTCCTATTTTAACTGACAAATCCATTTGTTCTCTAGGCTTTCTAACTTGTTAATCTCACTCCAAAACTTTTTCTTATTTTCAACAAAATTTGTTGATAACATCTCACCCCCCTCTCTATTTGCTCTCTTTTTATATTGCTTCACCACTCTCTTAACCTCTCTCTTTTTCTCCATATACTCTTCCCTCCTTGCATCATTTACTTTGTAAAAACTTCTCATATGCTAAACTTTTTCTCCCTTACTCTCTCTTTACATCATCATTCCACCAATCGCTCCTTTCCCTCCGCACCCACTTTCCTGTAACCACAAACTTCTGCTGAACACTCTAACACTACATTTTTAAACCTTTCCCCATACCCTCTTCGACCCCATTGCCTATGCTCTCATTAGCCATCTATCCTCCAATAGCTGTTTTATCTTACCCCTAACTGCCTCCTCTTTTAGTTTATAAACCTTCACCTCTCTCTTCCTGATGCTTCTATTCTCCTTGTATCCCATCTTCCTTTTATCTCAGTGTAGCTACAACTAGAAAGTGATCTGATATATCTGTGGCCCCTCTATAAAACATGTACATCCCGAAGTCTACTCAACAGTCTTATATCTCCAATACATAATCAACAAACTACTGTCAAATTTTGCCCTACATCATATCTTGTATACTTATTTATCCTCTTTTTTTAAAATAGTATTACCTATAACTAAACCCCTTTCTATACAAAGTTCAATCAAAGGGCTCCCATTATCATTTACACCTGGCACCCCAAACTTACCTACCCCCACCCTCTCTAAAAGGTTTCCCTACTTTAGCATTCAAGTCCCCTACCACAATTACTCTCTCACTTGGTTCAAAGGCTCCTATACATTCACTTAACATCTCCCCAAAAACTCTCTCTCTCCTCTGCATTCCTCTCTTTCCAGGTGCATACAGCTTATTATGACCCACTTCTCGCATCCAACCTTTAAATTTAATCCACATATTCTTGAATTTACACATTCATATTCTCTTTTCTCCTTCCATAACTGATCATTTAACATTACTGCTACCCCTTCCTTTGCTCTGACTCTCTCAGATACTCCAGATTTAACCCCTTTATTTTCCCCCCCCGAAACTCTCTACCCCCTTCAGCTTTGTTTCGCTTTGGGCCAGGCATCCCTTCTTTTCTTTATAACATCGCGTCATTGTTTCTTTTTCTCCGCATAATCCACGACATTTAAGTCCCCGTTTTTAAAATTTGTCTTCTTTTTTTTTTTTTAGTAAATGTCTACAGGAGAAGGGGTTTCTGCCCCCTTGCCCCTGCATTTTAGTCGCCTTTTTAGACCGAAGGCTTAGGAGGAGACTTTTTCCAAATTCCCCTTTGGGCTTGAAGGAAAAAAGAGAACAAGAGGTTTTAGAAAAAGGGAGAAAAACCCCTGTTTGTATTTTATTGCTGTGGTGTTTTGGGGTGACCGTGTAAGTAGGAGTAGCAAAAATCCCTGTTATTAGCGGGGTTTTTTTGAGACAGAAAAAAAGAAACCAGGGAAACCTACCTCTGCAAAACGTTACAGGTTTTTGTTTCACAGTCATCTGGCCCCGGACGGTAATTCCCTGGGTGGTTTCTTCTACTCATTTTTTATATATTATTATATATAATATATATTAATATATTATTTATATATATTTTATTTTTTTTTTATTTAATTTTTATATATTATATATATATTTATATATTTTTTGTCGTGCCCAATATGTTTAAATGGTCATTAGCAAAACTCATTTAAAAATTTAAGTCCTTTTTAAAATTTTTTCTTATTGTTTTTTTTAAAAAAATTTATTTTTTTTATTTAAGGGTTAATGCAAAAAAAATTTTATTTTGCTCCAAAAGAATCTTTGAAAAACTTGCCTAAATTATTTTTAAAAAGAAAAATTTTTTTTTTTTAGCCTACCCCCAACTTTTAAAAATATTTTAGATTTGTTTACAAAATTTATAAAAAACAAACACAGTGAATATTTTTTTTTCGTTGGGTTAGAATGATTTTGGCGAAATTATTGAAAAACAAAATTTTCACTTGTCCTATATGGCAAGATGAGCGTTGCTTTTTCCCCGATCGCAATTTGCCTATTCGGCCGACATTAATATATTTTTAAATTTTTATTTATATATATATATTTATTTTTATAAATTTTTATATATATTTTTAAATATATATATATATATTATATTATATATATATTTTATATATATTTTTATATGTATATATGTATTATGTCTTCTCTTGAACTGCCCTGGGGACTCTATCCTCAGAGAAAAGAAAAAAATTTTCCCTCGGGAAAAAAATCAAGGTTTTCCCCCTGAAGCTGTTTGAAAATTGTTTTCTCCTACCCTCCTTGTATGATATAAAGGGGAATGGGGGCTCGTAGTGTTATTAACTTCATGTATGTCGTCTTTTGATTTTTTGATTTCTTCAAAAAATATTTCTATCTTCAAGACTCCGTAAAATTTATGCCTCATTTATTTGCAATTTTGAATTTAAATTAAAAATTTTTTGACCGTGCGACAAAAAAAAGAGATTATCCCCAAATAGTTAACCGAATTTCCAAACATTTTCTGAAGTTTTTTCCCAAAACCTTTGAGAGTGTTTAAAGTTGTAGATAAAATGATCAAGAAGTCCAGAAACTATGCTTTAAACACTTTTACTGATTCAGGAGAGGCCTCTCACGAAAGCCATATGCTGTGTTTCAATAGCTTTATGAAGCTAATGAGATGTATGTCTCTGATATGTGAAGCACTAGGAAAATTGTAGTTGAGCCCCCTTGAGAGGCTATAGTGCTGCAATGTAGTTGAGCCCCCTTGAGAGGCTATAGTGCTGCAATGTAGTTGGGCACCCCTTTAGGGCCGTGTGCTAAGTGAGTTAGCACCCTTTAGAGGCAAAAGTGTTTCAATGTAGTTGTGCACCCTTGAGAGGCCATAGTGTTGCAATGTAGTTGAGCACCCTTGAGAGGCCGTAGTGCTACAGTGTAGTTAGCACCCTTGAGAGGCCATAGTGTTGCAATGTAGTTGTGCACCCTTGAGAGGCCATAGTGTTGCAATTTTAGTTGAGCCCCCCTTGAGGGGCCATAGTGTTGCAATGTAGTTGAGCACCCTTGAGAGGCTATAGTGCTGCAATGTAGTTGAGCCCCCTTGAGAGGCCATAGTGTTGAAAATGTAGTTGTGCACCCTTGAGAGGCCATAGTGTTGCAATGTAGTTGAGCACCCTTGAGAGGCCATAGTGTTGCAATGTAGTTGTGCACCCTTGAGAGGCTATAGTGCTGCAATGTAGTTGAGCCCCCTTGAGAGGCCATAGTGTTGCAATGTAGTTGTGCACCCTTGAGAGGCTATAGTGCTGCAATGTAGTTGAGCACCCTTGAGAGGCCATAGTGTTGCAATGTAGTTGTGCACCCTTGGGAGGCCATAGTGCTGCAGTGTAAGTGAGCATCCTTAAGGAGCCAGGATAGTTTATTCTTTTTTTTTTTTTTTGTCCAGTTTATTTTTATTTTAATTTTTTTTTTTTTTGGTCCAGTTTCAATAAAAGTTTATCCTGTGATTTAAAAGGCAGTTTGCATCCTACACACTTGTTCGTATTGACTTCATGCTGCGTGATGCAAGGAGGGAGGAGTATGTGGAGAGGAAAAGAGAGATTAAGAGGGTTGTGAAGCAATGTAAAAAGAGAGCAAATGAGAGACTGGGTGATGTATTATCAACAAAATTTGTTGACAATAAGAAAAAGTTTTGGAGTGAGATTAATAAGCTGACGAAGCCTAGGGTTTGACAGTTAAAAGTACAAGAGGAGAGTTATTAAATGGTGTGGCATGCAAAGAGTACGTAACCTTTATTCGGCGCATGTATACACCCTTATTTACAGGCTATCTCCCCCAACCAGCGAACCAGGGAACTAAGGGTTGGCGATGGGGCCCCAGTACCCAGTACCCAGTACCAGTACCCAGGTTCCAGCCAATGAGAGAGTGGTTTTGACAATCTCAGAGGCAATGTGGGTACCACTCACCTGTCTGCCCTTGTCATTCCATTTTAGAGCTGGTTGAAGCACGGTCTGCTATCTAGTGGCTTCTATTCTGCCATGCTTACCGTGGAGTGCACTAATACCTATTGTTGTACTTAGTGTATATAGTGTACATACTTCTGTTCTAAATTGGTGAAGGATAATATAAGTCAAAACTTTTCTGCAGTGTTTATTTTACTCCCTTTACACCCAGGATAACAGGCCTTTGGGACTCCTGGGTTGTAATAAATGGAGAGCTAGAGGTATCAAGAAGATGGAGGGAATATTTTGAGGAATTGTTAAATATTGATGAAGATAGGGCAAGGAGGAATAACATCTTGTAGGAGTAAGGAGGAGCGAATTCTGAGTGAGAAGGAAGTTCGTGAGGCAGTGGGTAAGGAAGCCGGGATTGATAGGATAGAGATGGAAATGTATAGTTTTTACCAACGCTCTTATATGGGTGCGAAGCATGAGTGGTGAATGTTGCAGCGAGGAGAAGGCTGGAGGCAGTGGAGATGTCATGGCTGAGGACAATGTGTGGTGTGAATATAATGCAGAGAATTCGTAGTTTGGAAATTAGAAGGAGGTGCGGGATTTCTAGAACTATTATCCGTAGGGCTGAAGAGGAGTTGTTGAGATATTTTGGACATAATGGAACAAAATAGAATGACCTTAAGAGTGTATAAATCTGTAGTGGAGGGAAGGCTGGGTAGAGGTCGACCTAGGAAAGGTTGGAGGGAAGAGGTAAAGGAGGTTTTGTGTGCAAGTGTCTTGGCCTTCCAGCAAGCATGCGTGACCGTGTTAGAGAGGAGCGAATGGGGACAAATGATTTTTAAACTTGACGTGCTGTTGGAGTGTAAGCAGAGTAATATTTATGAAGGGATTCAGGGAAACCGGCAGACCGGACTTGAGTCCTACAGACGGGAAGTGCAGTGGCCTCACTTGGAAGGAGGGAGTTGAATGTTGCAGTTTTATGACTGTTCCATGTACTCTGGCAAGGCAGTTGATGGAGTGAATGATAGTGAAATTTTCTTTTTCGGCCACCTCTGCCTTGTTGGGGAAAGGCGTACACGGTGTGTTAATTAAAAAAAAATCAGCGAGCCACAGCCTGCTACTCTTACCTATTCAACCCTATCGTTTTGTGGAAGTAAGCACTAACCAGCGTTACGGAATAGATTAAGTGTTTCTTAAGTTACTAAGGTAACAAATCAAGTGAGGACAATAGCAAGTACGCTGTTGGTTATTTGGGGTTGAAGGAATATAAAGATTTGTTTTTTCTTTACAATTTTTCATTTGAAGCACACTGTTATTACAGGCACAAAACAAAACGGATATGAGCATATTTGCTGATGATACGAAAATAGGCCATATGATGTCATTCTGAGGGTGGATAACCATGAACTCGAGGAGGATTTTGACAAATTAAAGACTTTTGTTGAAAAGTGGTAGTATAAGTTCAAAGTTGAACACGTGACAAAAGTCTCTAGTCTTGGGAATGAAGAATCACCCTCGCATTATAAACTAGGTGAAATAGAACTTGATTGATACGAATGTAGAGAAAAAGACAGGAAGTCATGGTAAGCAGAAATCTAAAAGCCAAGACAAAGGGCTAAGGTGTGCCGCCAACACGGCTAACAGATTTTCTAGAATTATAAAAGAAATAAAGAATTATAAGAAACAGAAGCCCAAAAGTTATTTACAGCTCTATACACTCTCACTAGATGAGGCCTCATTTTGATTATACCGCTCAGTTTTGGTCTCCTTACTACAAGATGGATATAGATTAACGGGAGAACATACAGAGAAGAATGACAAAATGATTTATGTAAATGCACTCCCGTGTAAAAATAGGTTCAAATTTTTTTGAATTTTCGCTCTCTGGAGGAACTAAAAGGAGGAGATACCACGAAGTTATAAGGGGGAATGGCAAAACAAAGGAGAAAATACCACCTATAGCATCTCGGTTTTTTAATTTAGACGCTTCGCTCCAGTGGCTTTATCAAACAAATTCTGGGACAAACTTTTGAAGAAAAACAACAGTATATGCAAAAATTGAATAATCATTCCCTCACCTTTAGTTTGGTGGAAGAGCACTGTATCGTGAAAAATTTTGGAACACGGGCAAAAAGGGCGGGTGCTATCGGGGCGTCAGGTGAAAAGAGGGAGGGTAGCAGATGAAAAGAATTGCCCCCGTAGGCGGGGATTTCCTAGGGGAAGGTAGGTCATCCCCCAAGGGAACAGATTATAAAAGGGAAGAAGTTGTGGAGATGTCCTCTAACCAAGATTCCATGTTTTGCAGTTCTGGAAAATCCCCCCTACCAGGGGAAAATCCCCTACCTCGAGCTTACCCAACCCTAAACCCTCCTTAAGTTGCGGGTAAAGTTGTTCAGTGAGGTCATCTTGGTTCAATTCACAAAAACATACCACACACGCCCCCAAAGACTAAGTACGGTCACCATTCAAAGCTAACTCGGGAAACCCACTGAGCTAAGTACGGGAACCATTTCACACGATTCGGAAAAAAAATAACAAAAGAGTTTGATCCCTGGGGTCCTATACATTTGGGAAAGGGGATCATTCCGATTCGATTTAGATACCTTCAAAATATCAGAGCAACCGTCGATAAAGGAAAAATTCCAGTTATTAATAAAAAAAATTCTATACCATGCGATTTTAAAATTTTGCAAAACAAACCTTCTAAGTAAATAAACAAATGTTTAAATGTATGCTGATCAGAAGAGGTTTTTTTTAAAGTTATTAACAAAAGCCCCAATTAAAGGAATCACTAAAGAAATTGAGACAAGGTTTTCCTGCACTTATAGCTGACCCACTAACCTTCGCTAGTACAATCATCACCGGGATTGAAAAAATTTCAAATTCCTACAGATAAGGGTTTTCCCTCATAAAATAATGGGTTTTGGAAAAATTGTAAATAAAAACCCCACTGTAACTAAGAGGGGGGCTATGAAATAACGTACGATAACAAAAATCGTGAAAATAAAAAAGCTATATGAACGCAAGTTTTCACTGTTCTTTTAGCTTTCATTAAAGTTATATTCTGTTTAAAATTTCTTTTTATTTCCCAAATGGGAAAATAATTGTTTTTTTGTACTTTTTAAAAAATTGTAAAATTTTATTTTTTTTTGCTTTATAATTGGCAGATTATTTCCTACAAAGCCCCAAAACACTTCCTTTTAAAAAACAACCAATCTTCAAAAAGAGTAGGAATTCAAGTAGATTCAATCAGGGGAATGTTCACCTAAAACGTTTTTTCCTGAAAATAATGGATACTGAAAATAAACACACGAAGTGGATTATATTTCAGATACAACTCCTATGAAGCCCAATCTTTCTTTTCAAAAGCCACAACCCGAAAATTTTGAAGCCATCAAATACGTATCCTCCCAAAAAGTGTTCTGAATTAATTATTCAAAAATTTTTCCAATTTCTTAAAATTTTGATTTGCTCCACATCTAAACAAATTTAACCCCTTATGAAGTGCATCAGCACTAATATTTTGAACCAAAAAACATAGGCATTTTTTTTGTTGTTGAATAAAAAACAACAATTTTATTTGAATAACTGGCAAATGGGGGTTGCGCCCCAAATAAAAAGGGGCAAATCATGGATTCGGGACACACACTTTGGGCTGAAACTTTGCTGCCAATCAGAAGTGACGTATCCTTACCATTTTGGGGTTCTAAGATTACAAGTTGTAAAGCAATATAGTAATTCAAAAAAGGGGCCGCATACAAACAAAAATTTATTATTGTCCGTTATTTCACCTTTAAAATGCCAAGCCATTCAAAAGGGGAAAACTGAAATACATTTAACGTAATTTAAAAGGAATAAAAATATTCTCCTGGCTCATATAATTTGCAAAGAATAATAAGTCTTGAATTTATCTCCCCGTCAAATCGAATTAAGAGGCATTTTTTTTCAAACTTTGAAGCCTTTAAGAAGAGGGATTTTAAAATTTAACCGGACCCTTTCTAGAAGCGGTAATTGTTTCTACAATTTTTGTCATGGGGAGTGCACCTGCGAATTCTAACATGGATTTTTTCCATAAAAAAAACGCCCCATCAGCGAGAAAATTGAAGCCGATTAGATGAGGTTTTCTCGGTTAAGGGGGAATATTAATACAATTTGGGAGGAAAAAAAAGATAAGAAAAAATCCCGGCAACCACCGTTATTCTTCTTTTGAAAAGTAAAAAGGAAAACAAGCTTTTCCTTTTAAAATTACATTTTCACGGATTTCGAGAAATTTCTGTAAAAACAAATCCTTTACAAATTTCTGCTAATAAATTTTTTGTAATCGCGGAAAAAAAAATTTAACACGAACCTATAATCTTTTAAACAAAATTTCGAGAAATCTTTCCAGCCCTTTGTTCACTGATCCATCGTTTAGCCATCCATGGTTCAAGAGTTCGTGATAAATTATTATAACTTCTCGTTCTCCCGGGTTTAACATGAGGAAGGTCCCCCCGCTCTCTTTTCCTTTTGATCATTTTTGTGTTCGGGATGGGGTTGGTTTCTTGATAAACTCGGATGTTAATAAATTATCTTTTCTATTTTAAAATTTCGAAAGTTTCTAGCAAAATCTTTTTTTTATTGTGTAATCTTAAAGTAATTAAAAAAATAACGAAGAATTTAAAAAAAAATTTAATAAGAAAAACGAAGATCAAATAAAAAAGAGTACCACAGAACTTTAATTGTGTAAAAATTGAGGAAGCTAATAAGTTTAAAGCCTTTAAACTGTACGAGTGTCATTAAGGATGCACTTAACGTGAACACAAAACATTTGTTGCTAAAATGGTCTTCAAGCTTATTGACTTGATAGCCACTAACTCAGGAATGCGTTAATTAATCTCTTAAAGCAATCTCAGTAATCTCTAAGAATACAGACACTGAGAGACATATATAACTGCATAAAGACTTTTTACGTAAAACAAAAAATGTAACTTTTAGATGAATCTTCCCGCCAAAGTTTTAAAAAAGCCAATAACTGGCTAAAATATATAATTTCACATGCAAAGAATTAAATTAATTTATCGTCTTCTGTACCAACTGACATGAATTCTCGTTCTACTTGCACCGAAACCTATTTCAATTTAGAGATATCCTGAAACCCTTTTTACCATTAACGACAGCTTCCCTTGGACTTGTTCCCGCAGGTGTGTTACACCTTAATTAGTGTATGGCACACAGAGAGATACCTGCAGGGGTAATTATTTCCCTTATTAAATGGAAAATAATAAAATGTAGAAAACATTATCCAGTAAAAATAATTAAATATTAAACATTATTAAGCAGAAAAAAAACAAAAGGGCAATGAATATCATGTTTGCCGGGAGTTCGTTTAATTACCTATCATACGAAAAATCTTGAAAAATACAAAGAACAATGGATATGTATACAATATCAATAAATATTTTCAGTTTTTTTTTTATAAGCCAGTTGCATTGCAAAAATAGAGCATTTTCCAAAAATAATGTATATTACAAATTCAACCCTTTTTTGACATATACGAAAGTGAAGTAAGAAAATCTAATTTAACCAAATCTCCAGCTAATTTTATTAACATGATCAACTTCGTTGGAAATTTAAGAAGCAAAATATGTGAGAGAGAGCTTTGGAAGAATATATTTGGTGGTCACCTTAGGGGGCCCAAAAAAAAATGCACTCATAAATAACTGTGTGTAAAACAAGATATAATTGAAGGAAAGATAAATTATCACCTATCAAGCAACTCGAGCAATTTAAAACCCAAATGTTACAAAGGTGATTTCCAGGGCTTACCTTTTAAAAATATGGACGTAAAAAGTGAATCAAAATTTTTTTTTAAGTTAGTGACCAAGTTTGGGTTTAGGGGTTTCCCTTGGGAAAGCTTTAAAAACGAAAAAAGTATAAACAATTAATCAAATTTTTTTTTTAACAACAATAGACTTGAACACTGTAACTCATATTTAGAAAGAAGTATTTAGAAAAAGGTTTTTTTTGGGAAATCATGTTCTGGGTACAAACTATTATAAAGTCCAAAAGTGTTGAAAAATTGATGGGGGAGATGCTGTTAACAAATTTCTGAGATAAGAAAAATTTTTGGGGTGAATAACCGGGTGAGAAAGCCCAGGGAACAATCGTTTTTTTAAAACTTTAAAATCTTTTGAGTTGGGAAGGCCGTGAAAAATTGGGGGAAAAGAAAAGGGATGGACCCAAAAAAAAAAAATGATAAAAGAAGGGTTTGGGGTATAAATTTTTTGGGATTTGGGGGGGGTATGTATTTTGTATTGGTTAGTATTTTATGCCAATAAAGTATGAAAACAGGGAAAAGGGAAATAGGACTGGAGGAGAGCATACATACGTCGTTTTATGTAAAGGGGAAAGGGGGACAAGAGAGGTAAAAAAATAAAGGGATGATAAGCCCACTGAGTAACAGGTAAAATTTTTTGTGGATTAAATTAAAGGATTAATGGGGTTTGACAAGACAGGATCGTAGATAACCAGAGGTTATAGAATGGGTACGGGGTGAACCAATGTTTTTCATTGAAGCCTAAAAATGAAAAATTTTTAGATAAAAAAGGCAAGTTTCTGTTTTTTTTATGGATTTAGAAAAGACATACTATAGGGGGGATAGAGGGCAATGTGCGATATTTCAATGAAAGGAATAAAGAGTTTTTATGAGGAAGTGCCTCAGAAAAGGTATGTAGAAATTAGGGACATTTTTTCCCATAAATTAAGCCTTGGGCAGGGATGTTAATGTCACAATGGTTTCCAAACACCTTTATAGATGGGGTTTAAAAGCGCAATACTGAGAGTTGGGGGGAGGGGGGGGAGTTAACAAAAATTTTTAAACAAATACAAAATGGCATTTGGGACAATTAGTTTTGTAGTGAATGGTTTACAAACCGACACTTATAATTAGACACATTGAACTCTTGGGTATCTTTATTGAGGGAAAAGTTTCGCCACACAGTGGGTTCACGTCCAACAAAGGGGAAACTTAAGAAAAGGAGGGGAAAAGAGGTAATCAGTACCTCAACAAAGGAGGAAACTTGAAGAACAGGGGGGAAATGAGGAATCAGTCCCCCCATTTTCCTCCTGTTCTTCAAGTTTTTCCTTTGGAGGGGCTGAACCCATTCCCCCTGTTCTCAATTTCCCTTTTTTGAGGGATGATTTCCTCATTCCCTCCTGTCTTTTTAATTTCTCCTCTGTATGGCTGATGAAGCCACTGGTGGCGAAACGTTCCTCAAAAAGATACCCAAGAGTTCACATGGGTCTAATTTATCAAAAATGTTTTTGCTGAAGATGCGTGTTTTTTTAAAAATTCTGAGAAAACCCGCAAGGTTAGTGGAAGGTTGGGAGGCTTAAAAAAGGGAAGCTTTAAAGTGAGCATAAATAAATAATATACCAAAAAACCCCCACAAAAAAGAGAACTTCGACGACGTTTCGGTCCGACTTGGACCATTGACAAAGTCAATGTGACTTTGTCAAGGTCCAATCGGAAACCCAAAGTCGTCGTAAGCTTCTCTCTTTTTTGTGGGGGTTATTTTTGTATCGTTCCAATCACGGAATTTTGCCTTTTTGTTATTTATTTAAGATAAATTTATGAAGTATCAAAAAGTTAGGGAAAAAATGGGTATCAGACGGGGGAGGGAGTGGGGAAAAGTAAAAAACTAAAAAAAAAAATGGGAGTAGATGAGATAAACCATATAAATGATTTGGAGAAAAGGTGGGTGGACACTGAGGATCTGGGAGACAAAGAACCTACCAAGAAGGGAAAAAAAGGGGAAGTATGAGAGTAAGTGGCTACACATTTTATACGGGTTCAAACATGGGGTTATGAATGTTGCGGGAGATCTTGGGGAAAAAGGGGGATATCGGCGAGGGGAAATGGGGGTATTATGCAATGTATTGTAGAAAATTGTTAAAAAACGCTCCAATATAATGTCATTTCCCGGATTTATCGGGGAAACCCGGACGCGTATTAGTTTTGAAAGGGAACCAAACAGGGGAAAAAAAGGAAACAAGAAAGGGTTTTTTTGGTTAGTAAGAAAAGGGGGGGCTGGACCCCGCGTCAGGAGGTGTATATTTGGGTGGGATTTTGGCCCAAATCTAGGCCATTGGTTTTTTTATTGTTTTCTGCCTCCCCCTTTTCCTTTAAGGCCCTAGTGTGTCAAGAGCCGGTGTTTTGGGGAGCAAATTTTTAACGTTTTGACTGCTGGCTAAATACCGCCCCAAATGGTTTTCATAAAGCCTCCTTTTTACTTTTTTGTTTTACTCACTAGTAACAAAGAGCAAAGATATGTGAGTAAAATGAGTAAATGTGTACTCGAAATATGATTTTTGGGGAAAGAGAGAGGGTTTTTATGTTTTAATGTATGTTTAAAATTGATGAAATTACTTTTAAAACGAATATGAAAATATATATATATATATATATATATATATATATATATATATATATATATATATATATATATATATATATATATAAATTATATATATATATAATATATATATATATATATATATATATATATCATATATATCATATATATAATATATATATATATATTCTATATATATATATATATATATATATATATATATTTTTTTTTTTATTATCACACTGGCCGATTCCCACCAAGGCAGGGTGGCCCGAAAAAGAAAAACTTTCACCATCATTCACTCCATCACTGTCTTGCCAGAAGGGTGCTTTACACTACAGTTTTTAAACTGCAACATTAACACCCCTCCTTCAGAGTGCAGGCACTGTACTTCCCATCTCCAGGACTCAAGTCCGGCCTGCCGGTTTCCCTGAATCCCTTCATAAATGTTACTTTGCTCACACTCCAACAGCACGTCAAGTATTAAAAACCATTTGTCTCCATTCACTCCTATCAAACACGCTCATGCATGCCTGCTGGAAGTCCAAGCCCCTCGCACACAAAACCTCCTTTACCCCCTCCCTCCAACCTTTCCTAGGCCGACCCCTACCCCGCCTTCCTTCCACTACAGACTGATACACTCTTGAAGTCATTCTGTTTCGCTCCATTCTCTCTACATGTCCGAACCACCTCAACAAAACCCCTTTCCCCAGCCCTCTGGACAACAGTTTTGGTAATCCCGCACCTCCTCCTAACTTCCAAACTACGAATTCTCTGCATTATATTCACACCACACATTTGCCCTCAGACATGACATCTCCACTGCCTCCAGCCTTCTCCTCGCTGCAACATTCATCACCCACGCTTCACACCCATATAAGAGCGTTGGTAAAACTATACTCTCATACATTCCCCTCTTTGCCTCCAAGGACAAAGTTCTTTGTCTCCACAGACTCCTAAGTGCACCACTCACTCTTTTTCCCTCATCAATTCTATGATTCACCTCATCTTTCATAGACCCATCTGCTGACACGTCCACTCCCAAATATCTGAATACGTTCACCTCCTCCATACTCTCTCCCTCCAATCTGATATTCAATCTTTCATCACCTAATCTTTTTGTTATCCTCATAACCTTACTCTTTCCTGTATTCACCTTTAATTTTCTTCTTTTGCACACCCTACCAAATTCATCCACCAATCTCTGCAACTTCTCTTCAGAATCTCCCAAGAGCACAGTGTCATCAGCAAAGAGCAGCTGTGACAACTCCCACTTTGTGTGTGATCCAGCTTACGCTAGACTTTGATCCAAGGCAGCCATCTTTTCATCTCATCCCCTGCATGCATCAGCCTTACTAGAGATATTAACAATGCAAGGAATTCGCAAGAGCAGGCGAAATATACACAAACACTGATCTCTGGCTGAAGGTTCGTAGGTTCGAGTCTCCTTCAGCCAGAGATCAGTGTTTGTGTATATTTCGCCTGCTCTTGCGAATTCTTTGCATTGTTAATATCTCTAGTAAGGCTGATGCATGCAGGGGATGAGATGAAAAGCTGTAAGCCTTCTCCCTGAAAGCTGGCTGCCTTGGATCAAAGTCTAGCGCAAGCTGGACTCCAAGGTATTGGTCCAGTGTGGGTAGATTGGTAAAGCACTGCGTACCTTGTTCCAAGGTTCGTAGGTTCGAACTAGAGTAGACCTGCGAAAAGTATGGGCGCTTAGCCGAAGCTAAGCGATGTTTCCCATACCCCCGGGCACCATACCCCCGGGCACTAAGCTCGTTTTGAAAGTTATTTCATCGAATCCTGCCACATGCAGTGGACAACGAAAGAGATTTGAATGCTTAACAATTCGCAAACAAGCGAAAGTGGTAAAGTTCTGTGGACACTGATACAGAGTTAGCAGGTTCGAGTCCTGCTGTGGACGTAGAGGTGAGTTTGTGTCCTTCCTTATTATAATTTTAATACTGTCTCCACATTTAATGTGAAGGTACAAGCTGACCCTAGAGTGGTTTCTTTTTCTATTTTAAATAATATAAATGCCTTTAGACTAGGCAGGTCTAAGGGCATTTATATTACGCAGTCAAAAGCGTAACAGTGGGAGAAATATCATGGAGAATTCGTAGTTTGCAAATTAGGTGGAGTCCAATTAGGACGTCCAAGCAGATTAGTTCAGGAGAACGTTTTAGGTAGAACATTCTCCTGGTTGAATCTACTTGGAATTCCTACTCATTTCTGCAACATTACAGGCTTCTGATGATGTGTTGATTGCTGCACGATAGGTCTAGAGCTATCATTTAACTCTCTCTGTGGTTCTTTTGCATCTTGTATCGTATATGCAATAATCGCGATTCATCAATCCACAGATCATCATAATATAATCCTCTTCACTTCATTTCTTGTGCCATAACCTGCTTCTTGAAAGGTATTTCATTAGTTTCTTCATTGTACTGCTCTCACCTGCTGTATGTTACATTACTTATTTGGATGGACATTACTTACTGGGATGGACTGATTTGACCTACATTTTAGTAACTGCATTACTTATTCCCTCTGTTGTGACCTGTTAAACGATAGGAAGTACATAATTTTCTCCCTTATGTTTTTTACACAGGTTTTACAAAGTTTCTGATCTTCTTTGTACTAGGAATTGCATTTCGGTTGGTAATGTCTTCGGGAAATGTAAATGGGAAGCCAGACCTCACTTTAGTAACACTGAGAGAGGCACCGTACGTTTGTTTTGAATGTCGTAGAAGAATCTGTAGCTAGGCCCAGATATTTAAATAATGGTAAGTAGGAGAAAAGAGAGGTTGAGACAAAAGGATCGATAAGAGGTAAAGAAAATGAGAAAAAATGAGAGAGATCGCACAGATATAGACTGTAAAGTAAGAAGAAAACTTTAAGGAACAGACAGGCGTAAAATGGGCAGTGATAAAAGATATGAACGGGAAATATCGGATAGTGGGGTAAGGTGCATTAAGGGTAGGAGAGAGATAGAAAGAGAGGGAGAGAGAGAGAGAGAGAGAGAGAGAGAGAGAGAGAGAGAGAGAGGTAGCTACCCACAGCCTCCTTATCTCCCGCCAACACAGTCCCAGGAAAACGTCCACCATGTACACAATCATTAGGCTCGGCAGCAGAAGAACGTACAGTGAAATGAGCTGCTGAATCAGAAGCGAAGCACCTGAAGTGCAGGAAAACAGAGACCACGCTCCCACTGCTCCTTCTGTCACCGAAGGGGGCACACCGCTGACAACTGTCCGCAAGACATCAGGTGCGATTTCTGCAACAAGAGGAGTCATCAAGAGGACCACTGTCGAAACGAAAATAAAGTTGACAGAGAAGATTACCACTTTTTAAAGATTTATTCTCGGAACAAACCAGCAAGACCTCTGGAGTGATGAACACAATCACCCACCCGCCCAGCTACTCATGTGTTCGTTCAGAGATACGTCCCAGTGGCTGCCCCAGTGTCCTATCTCTCACCAGCAAACATAAATCTCTCACTGTACAAACATAAGCTAGTCTATCAGCATTCTATCTGCCAACTTTAAGAGCTTCATTATCAATGTTGGTGAGCTCACACAGTTTTGTGAAGACTCATCGTCTTGACATGATCGCCGTTGCTAAGACATTTTTAGACGACAGGACTCTGGAAACTTTTACTAGTAATGCTGATCACATGTTATGGATGCGACGAGGTAGACATGGTCAAAGAGGAGGCATTGCTAATTTTTTAATTAACAATGATCATATTTTTTTCGTAATGCTTTGATCGATTTCCGCAATTTCATTAATTAGATTTGCTTATTCTTTTATAACACAAGTATTTCTTAGGGTATTGGTGTAACAGTGAAACAGAAAAGGCTCAGAAGTCTCCGTGACAGCCGATTCTCTGGAAGTAGACTACAGTCCATCTACATACTGTTGAGAACGGGTGTCGTAGCCAGGTTATGCTGTATTCTTCAGACAGCATGGTCTGGCTACAACACGCAGATGAAAGCCTTGCGATAACACTTAGCAAATTCAGCTTCATGGATCTGCTGCAGAAAATCAACGTGGTCGCGACTTCAGTCAGGATCAAGCAATTTGAGGATTGTGAGGATAAACGTTCTAGAGTTTTTTTATGTAATTATGGTGGCAAACTGTCATACAAAGTTTATTGGATGCATACAAACAAGAGTGATTTGAATCACTTTCAATAAGACAGCAAAATGAGACAATAAGTGGTCATTAGACCTTCCTTCAGAGTTTACACTGTCTGAAGTCATGAATAACTCTTGGAGAAGTGTAACATAGTCTATCATCTCTTCGCTAAGTTGCACCTCTCTTCCTATTTCATCAGTTTCAAAAATCATCTAACAAATTTATAGTTACGTCAAACAGCAGAATTGCAAGTAATATCTCTTCGTATCATTATACCAATGGTACATAACAACAACTGTATTTCTACTGCAGGTTCCTGCAGTAGAAATACAAGAAGACTGAGTTTAAAGATCATATAAAGGATCTGTCCTTTTAAGTTTGCAAGGGATAGGAAAAGCATAGGATAAAAAGGTTTCACAAATACCCCGCACATAAAAGAGAAAGCTACGACGAAAGTTCGGTCCGACTTGGACCATTTAAAAGTCACACTAGTGTACTTTAATCGTTCCAGTCACGGTATTGGCCCTTTTTTTTTTTTTATTTATGAGATAATTAGGAAGAAGGGTGGGAACCCCTGATATGTGGCATTTGCCAGGAGAAGATGGAAATGAATGGTTGTCCAGGGCAATTGGTTCCCAAAGCTGCTGACAAAAACTGTAAGGAAATTCGCAACATTCATAGACAAAATGGACCCGTCTGGTATGGGAATGACATGTATGCCATGGATGGGTTGACTTATCTAGGCTTGGATGGGAGTACGCAATGCGTGGAGAGAGCTCTTAGGTCTTTAAACTAAAAATAGCAATGGTATGGGGTTTTTTGTGAAAATCAATGAATTCGAATGAATTTAATTGGG
>NC_069405.1:91736342-91820095 GCF_026875155.1 Cherax quadricarinatus | reverse complement strand
GGGGCCCAAGTTTTTTTTAGGGGGACCTATCCTGTCTCTTAACTTTTTTCTATAAATCTGGAAAAAACCTTTTGGGTTAGTTTTCGATTCCCTAGCGACTTTAATTTCGTAGTCCCGTTTAGCTTTTCTTATTTCTTTTTTAACGTCCCTCTTAATGTCAATATACTGATTCATTAGATGACCCTCACTTCTTTTGATACGTCTACAAATTCCTTTCTTCTGCCCTAAAAGATATTTGAGCCTATTATTCATCCATTTTGGGTCATTTCTATTCGATCTAATTTCTTTGGGCAGCATGCATAGTGTTTAAAATGCTATCAAATTGATAGCTCTCTTCGTTACCCCAGTCAACAGATGATAAGTGTTTCCTAAGCCCATTGTAATCTGCTAAGCAAAAATCTGGGACCGTTACTGAGTTGTTCCTACTATCATAGTTCCATTCAATGCTAAAGATTTGTGGTTACTTGCACCGAGTTCCTCTGTAATTTCTAAATTATTAACAAGCGTTTCCTTGTTTGCCAGAGCCAACCCAAGCAGGTTATTACTTCTAAAAAGTCGTTAGATTGTAAATTCCCAGTCAAAAAATTCCAATCAATCTGGCTAAAGTTAAAATCCTTTAGAATTACTACGTTATCGTGCCGTGTGGCCTTAACAATTTCCTCCCAAAGTAGTCTCCCCTTGTTCTTTAGTTTGGGGGACGGTACATCAAAACTAAAATCAATTTCTCGTACCCTTCTGAAAATTCTATTCGGACAGACTGTATGTGTTGTTTCAGACTTTAAACCCATTTTATGCAACAATTTAAACGATCTCGGACATAGTGCCACCCCACCCCCCTTACCGATACTTCTTTCTCTTGAAACATTTCAAAACCCTGAATGTGACATTAAGCAGGCATGTCCCAATTTTTTATATTAAACTTCGTCTCAGTTATGGCAAAAACATCAATGTTACCCGCACTTGGAACTAATCTCAATTCGTCCATCTAATCTCGCACTACGTATATTAATATAAAATATGTTTAAAAAATCTCCCTTTTATTTTCTCTTCCTGCTGATTTCTGTTCCTCCACTATACCTGTTACTGTCCTTGTCACCTAGTGCCACTGGGTTTCCAATATTCACCAATAACTCTACCTCATTCTGCTTATAACTGGTTTCCCTAAAACTCACACTATCACTACACTCAGAATTCATTGATTTTCCACAAAAACCCATACCATTATCTATTTTTAGTTTAAAGACCTAAGAGCTCTCTCCACTGCATTTGCCAGTACTCCCACTCCAAGCCTAGATAAGTCAACCCCCATCCATGGTATACATGTCATTTCTACCATAGAAGAGGTCCCAGTTGTCTATGAATGTTGAACATTAAAATGGTATAAAATACCGACAGGTTGTTAGGTAAGACACATATGCAACAGTTAGGTATCTTTATTTCGAAACGTTTCGCCTACACAGTAGGCTTCTTCAGTCGAGTACAGAAAATTTGATAGAAGCAGAAGATACTTGAAGACGATGTAATCAGTCCATCACCCTTAAAGTTTTGAGGTGGTCAGTCCCTCAGTCTGGAGAAGAGCATTGTTCCATGGAATGAAACAATATGGAGATGAAGTGACAGGATGGAGCACTTATATAGCGCCAAGAAGTGAGACGTAGGTCACTAGAAGAGGTAAGAACTCAGATGCTGGGAGGTCAGGTCCCTCTCAAATCCAGCCGTTCTCACTAGTAGAGGTTGTCGAAGTTGATTGTAGGTCTTTACCAAGATACCCTTGTGTTGCAGTGTCTGACAGATTGAACATTAAAATGGTATAAAATACCGACAGGTTGTTAGGTAAGACACATATGCAACAGTTAGGTATCTTTATTTCGAAACGTCTCGCCTACACAGTAGGCTTCTTCAGTCGAGTACAGAAAATTTGATAGAAGCAGAAGATACTTGAAGACGATGTAATCAGTCCATCACCCTTAAAGTTTTGAGGTGGTCAGTCCCTCAGTCTGGAGAAGAGCATTGTTCCATGGAATGAAACAATATGGAGATGAAGTGACAGGATGGAGCACTTATATAGCTCCAAGAAGTGAGATGTAGGTCACTAGAAGAGGTAAGAACTCAGATGCTGGGAGGTCAGGTCCCTCTCAAATCCAGTCGTTCTCACTAGTAGAGGTTGTCGAAGTTGATTGTAGGTCTGTACCAAGATACCCTTGTGTTGCAGTGTCTGACAGATTGAACATTAAAATGGTATAAAATACCGACAGGTTGTTAGGTACTCGACTTCAGTACTCGACTGAAGAAGCCTACTGTGTAGGCGAAACGTTTCGAAATAAAGATACCTAACTGTTGCATATGTCTATGAATGTTGCTGAATTTTCCTTACATTGTTTGTCCAGCCCGCAATTGACACCAATTGTTCTGGACAACCATTCATTTCCATCTTCTCTCCTGGGCAAAATGCCACATATCACGGGGTTCCCACCCTTCTTCCTAATTATCTCATAAATAAAAAAAAAAAGGCACAATACCGTGACTGGAACGATTACAAAGTCACATTAGTGTGACTTTGTAAATGGTCCAAGTCGGACCGAAACGTCGTCGTAAGCTTCTCTCTTTTATGCGCGGGTTATTTGTGTATCCTAATTATCTCTACTGCTGTCCTATACCTGCTAACTTAAGGACAGATCACCATTATATGCATCTTTAAAACTTCATGTCTTCCCTGTATTTCTACTGCAGGAACCTGCAGTAGAAATACAGCTGTTGTTATGTACCATTGATATAATGATACGAAGAAATACCTGTGTTATAAAAGAATAAGCAAATCTAATTAATGAAATCGCGGAAATCGATCAAAGCATTACGAAAAAAATATGATCATTGTTAATTAAAGAATTAGCAATGCCTCCTCTTTGACCATGTCTACCTCGTCGCATCCATAACATGTGATCAGCATTACTAGTAAAAGTTTCCAGAGTCCTGTCGTCCAAAAATGTCTCAGCAACGGCTATCATGTCAAGACGATGAGTCTTCACAAAACTGTGTGAGCTCACCAACACTGATAATGAAGCTCTTAAAGTTGGCAGATAGAATGCTGATAGATTAGCTTATGTTTGTACAGTGAGAGATTTATGTTTGAGGGTGAGAGATAGGACACTGGGGCAGCCACTGGGACGTATCTCTGAACGAAGACATGAGTAGCTGGGTGGGTGGGTGATTGTGTTCATCACTCCAGAGGTCTTGCTGGTTTGTTCCGAGAATAAATCTTTAAAAAGTGGTAATCTTCTCTGTCAACTTTATTTTCGTTTCGACAGTGGTCCTCTTGATGACTCCTCTTGTTGCAGAAATCGCACCTGATGTCTTGCGGACAGTTGTCAGCGGTGTGCCCCCTTCGGTGACAGAAGGAGCAGTGGGAGCGTGGTCTCTGTTTTCCTGCACTTCTGGAGCTTCGCTTCTGATTCAGCAGCTCATTTCACTGTACGTTCTTCTGCTGCCGAGCCTAATGATTGTGTACATGGTGGACGTTTTCCTGGGACTGTGTTGGCGGGAGATAAGGAGGCTGTGGGTAGCTACCTCTCTCTCTCTCTCTCTCTCTCTCTCTCTCTCTCTCTCTCTCTCTCCTCTCTCTCTCTCTCTCTCTCTCTCTCTCTCCCTCTCTATCTCTCTCCTACCCTTAATGCACCTTACCCCACTATCCGATATCCCGTTCATATCTTTTATCACTGCCCATTTTACGCCTGTCTGTTCCTTAAAGTTTTCTTCTTACTTTACAGTCTATATCTGTGCGATCTCTCTCATTTTTTCTCATTTTCTTTACCTCTTATCGATCCTTTTGTCTCAACCTCTCTTTTCTCCTGCTTACCACTATTTCAATATCTGGGCCTAGCTACAGATTCTTCTACGACATTCAAAACAAACGTACGGTGCCTCTCTCAGTGTTACTAAAGTGAGGTCTGGCTTCCCATTTACATTTCCCGAAGACATTACCAACCGAAATGCAATTCCTAGTACAAAGAAGATCAGAAACTTTGTAAAACCTGTGTAAAAAACATAAGGGAGAAAATTATGTACTTCCTATCGTTTAACAGGTCACAACAGAGGGAATAAGTAATGCAGTTACTAAAATGTAGGTCAAATCAGTCCATCCCAGTAAGTAATGTCCATCCAAATAAGTAATGTAACATACAGCAGGTGAGAGCAGTACAATGAAGAAACTAATGAAATACCTTTCAAGAAGCAGGTTATGGCACAAGAAATGAAGTGAAGAGGATTATATTATGATGATCTGTGGATTGATGAATCGCGATACAAGATGCAAAAGAACCACAGAGAGAGTTAAATGATAGCTCTAGACCTTTCGTGCAGCAATGAACACATCATCAGAAGCCTGTAATGTTGCAGAAATGAGTAGGAATTCCAAGTAGATTCAATCAGGAGAATGTTCTACCTAAAACGTTCTCCTGAACTAATCTGCTTGGACGTCCTAATTGGACTCCACCTAATTTGCAAACTACGAATTCTCCATGATATTTCTCCCACTGTTACGCTTTTGACTGCGTAATATAAATGCCCTTAGACCTGCCTAGTCTAAAGGCATTTATATTATTTAAAATAGAAAAAGAAACCACTCTAGGGTCAGCTTGTACCTTCACATTAAATGTGGAGACAGTATTAAAATTATAATAAGGAAGGACACAAACTCACCTCTACGTCCACAGTAGGACTCGAACCTGCTAACTCTGTATCAGTGTCCACAGTACTTTGCCACTTTCGCTTGTTTGCGAATTGTTAAGCATTCAAATCTCTTTCGTTGTCCACTGCATGTGGCAGGATTCGATGAAATAACTTTCAAAACGAGCTTAGTGCCCGGGGGTATGGTGCCCGGGGGTATGGGAAACATCGCTTAGCTTCGGCTAAGCGCCATACTTTTCGCAGGTTTACTCTAGTTCGAACTACGAAACCCTTTGGGAAAAAGGTACGCAGTGCTTTACCAATCTATCCACACTGGACCAATACCTTGGAGTCCAGCTTGCGCTAGACTTTGATCCAAGGCAGCCAGCTTTCAGGGAGAAGGCTTACAGCTTTTCATCTCATCCCCTGCATGCATCAGCCTTACTAGAGATATTAACAATGCAAAGAATTCGCAAGAGCAGGCGAAATATACACAAACACTGATCTCTGGCTGAAGGAGACTCGAACCTACGAACCTTCAGCCAGAGATCAGTGTTTATATATAAAATATATATATTATATTTTAAAATATATATAATATATTTATATTTATATATATATATATATATTATTATATATTATATATATTCATATTCGTTTTGAAAGTAATTTCATCAATATTAAACATACATATACAACATACAACCTACTCTACTTCATACCAAAATCATCATCTTCGAGTACACATTTACTCAGTACTCACATTAGCTTACTAGCTCTCTGCTACTAGTGAGTAAAACAAAAAATGTAAAAAGGAGGCTTTATGACACCCATTTCGTGGCGGCTACTTAGCCAGCAGTCAAAACGTTATATATGCTCTCCAAAACACCGGCTCTTGCACACACTAGGGCCTTAAAGGAAAACGGGGAGAGCAGAACAACAATAAAATAACCAATGGCCTAGACTTGGCCAAAAATACCACCCAAATACCTACACCATACCATGACGACGTGGTCCAGCCGCCGCTCTTCTCGTACTAACACAAACCTCTCCTGCTCCTGTCCTGTTCTGGTTACTCTTCAGAACTAATACGCGTCCGGTTTCAGAATAAATCCTGGAAACTGACATTATATATAGAGCGTTTTTTATACAATATTCTTTACAATACACTGCATAATACCCCCATATTGCCCTCAGACACGATATCTCCACTTTCTCCAGACTCCTCACCGCAACATTCATAACTCCATGCTTGACACCCGTTAAAAGTGTTGTAGCCCTTACTTCGTTAGAATGATAAAAAATTTCCTACGGGCAGCACACTCCCAATTTTCAATACACAAAACCTATCACCATAAAAAAAATCCATATTATTATGCACTATTACATACATAGAAACTTAACTCTGTTTTTAAAACCCCCCTCAAACATCTCCTTCCAACCCTCAACAGAAAAATGACCAAACAAAGGCCAGTCACTCTTTGATGTTCCTCGTGTTCATCTCACACTATGAAAAAACTAAATGACAAAAAAGGCCCTAAAATCGGAAATTATTACTGTAAATATAAAAGAAACATTCCCTGTTTTTTAAATTCAAGTCTCTACTCAAAGATCACTTACTCACCAAAACCAAAAAAATATGAAAAATGAACCTTTAAATTGTATATCTTAAATGTTTCTACTTATTCACATAAATGTTAAACTAAAACCCAATCTAATTTTTTATTTTTTAAATACATACCTAACAGAATCTTATTGACTGTCTTGTAATCCCACTTGTGCTTTATAGAAATCTGTTTACTTTAAATTGTTTTATCATGATTATATTGTTTAAATTTAAATTTAAGTTAATTTTTTAAGCCAGCCCGTAATGCTATGCATAGTATAAGTGGCTTTGGTTACTGCTCTTTTTATTTTTTTGTACCTCTGTAGTGTGCACAAATTTATAATAAAAAATAAAAAAATAAAAAAATACATTCCTTTTTTTCCTTCTTGGATAGCGTTCTTTTTCTCCCAGATCCCTCAGTGTACCACCCCCCTTTTCCCCTACATCATTTATATGGTTTATCTCATTCCCCCGTTATTTTAGTCGTTCACTTTTCCACCTCCCCCCCTCCATTTGATATCCTTTTTTCCCCCTAACTAGTTTGATCTTCATCACTTACTCTTAAATAAATAAAAAAAAAGGCACAATACCGTGACGGGGAACGATACCAAATAACCCGCACATAAAAGAGAGAGCTTAGGGCGACGTTTCGGTCCGATTGGCCATTGACAAAGTCAATGTGACTTTGTCAATGGCCCAAGTGGACCGAACGTCGTCGTAAGCTTCTTTTTTATGTGGGGTTTTTGTGTTCACTTCTCTTATTTTGTCACTTTCAATTCCTTTATAATCCCCCAACCTCACCAAAAACCATTGAGGTTTTCTTCAGAATTTTCCCAAACTCAGTATCTTTCAGCAAAAAAATTGTTAATAAATTAGCACTGTGCAACTTTTGGGGTATTTTTTGGAGGAAAGTTTGCCACACATGGCTCATCGCCATACAGAGGAGAAATTTGAAGAAAGGAGGAGAATGGGGGTATCGGGCCCAAAAAAGGGAAACTTGAAAACGGAGGAGAATGAGGAAATCAGCCCCCTCAAAAAGGAGAAATTGAAAAACAGGAGGAGAATGAGGGATTTCCCTCATTCTCCTCCTTTTCTTAAGTTTCCCCTTTGTTGGGTACTGATTATCATTTCCTCCTTTTTTAAAATTTTTCTTTGTATGGCTGTTGAACCCCTTTGGGCGAAAGTTTCCTCAATAAAGATCCAAAGAGTTGCAATGGTCTAATTTTCAACGTGCGGTTCTGGAACATTCATCTAAAAAAACTAATTGTGCCTCCCCTTTTTTGTATTTGATAAAAATATGTTAACCCCCCCCCACCCCCCAATTCTCTAGTATCGGCTTTTAAAAACCCCGGTTTAAAGTGTTAAAAAAACCATTGTGACATTACACACCCCTGCCCAAAAGGCTTAATTTACTGGGAAATAATGTCCTAATTTTTACTATCCTTATCTGAGCGTCACTGCCCTCAAAAAAAAACTCTTTATTCTTAAAATTGCAATATCTGTACATTGCTCCTTATCCACCCTATGTATGTTTTTCTAAACCCATAAAAAACGAAATTCCCTTTTTTTTTATCTAAAAATTTTTCATTTAAAGGCTTCAATGAAAACATTTTGGTCTACACACCCGTACCATTTAAAACCCTCTGGTTCATTACGCTGTCTCTGTCAAACCCATTAATCCTTTCAAAAAATCACAATAAAATTTTCCCTGATATACTCAGTAGGTTTATCACCCCATATTATTTTCTCTTTTGTCCCCTTTTTCCCTTTACTAAAAGACGTAGTTGCTCTCCTCCAGTCCATAATCCCCCTTTTCCCTGATTCATACATTTATTAAGCAAAAAACTAACCAATAAAAAACTCATACCCCCCAATCCAAAATTTATCCAACCTTCTTTTATTATTTTTTTTTTTTGGTCCCCCCCTTTTTCATTCTACCCAATGTCTCAGGAAACCTTCCCCACACTCAAAAGATTTTAGTGTTAAAAACCGATTGTTCCCTAGGCTTATCCTGTTTTCTCACTCCAAACATTTTCAAAATCTAGAAATTTGTTAACAGCATTCCCCACTCAAAAATTTTCCAACCATTTGAATAAAATGTTTGTACCCGAAACATGATTCCCAAAAAACCCTATTTTCAAAATTTCTTCTTTCTAATATGAGTTTTACGTCGTTAAAGTTTTTGTTGTTAGAAAAAAAATTTGTTAATTGTTATATATTTTTTTTCGTTTTATCAGCGTTCCAAGGGTAGCCTAAAAAACTATGGTCACTGCTTAAAATAAATTTTGTTTTCATTTTACAGTCCATATCTTTAAAAGGTAAGCCCTGGAAATCCCCCATTGTAACTTTTTTGGGTTTTTAACTTGCTCAGTTGCTTAGCTAGTTTATAATTTTCTTTTCCTTCACGTTATATCATTGTTTTACACAAAGTTATTTAGAGTGCATTTTTTTTTGACCCTCAAAGGACGACCCCCAAAATTATTTTCAAAAGCTCTCTCCACATATTTTGTTTCAAAATTTCAACGAAGTTGTTTCATATCAATAAAGATTAGTGGACGATTTTGGGTTTAAATTAGATTATTACTCTGCACTTTCTGTCTCATGTCAAGAAGGTTCGAATCTTGTAAAATACATTCTATTTTGGGAAACTGCTCTTTTTCTGCAGATGAATGGCGTTATAAAAAAATACTGAAAAAATTTATTGATATTTTTATCATATCCTTTTTTCTTTGTAATTTTTCAATGATTTTTCAGTATGTAGGTAAATATATCGAACTCTACGAAAATAGAAATTTATTGCCCTTTTGGGTTTTTTTTGCTTATAATTTTTTAATATTTAATTATTTTTTATGGGTAATGTTTTCTACATTTTATTATTTTCCATTTAATAAGGGAAATATAATTTTCCCCTGAGGTCTCTTTCGTAGATGCCTGCACTAATTAAAGGGGTAACACACTGCGGGAAAAAAGTCCAAGGTAAGCTGCTCGTTAATGGAAAATGGTTTAGGATATCTTAAATTGAAAAAGGTTTCGGTGCAAGTAGAACGAGAATTCATGTCAGTTGGTTTCAGAGCGATTAATTAAATTTTTTTTTTGCATGTGAAATTATATATTTTTTGCCAGTGTATTGTGCTTATAAACATATTTGGTGGAAAACTCAAACTAAAGTTACATTATTTGTTTACGTAGAAATCTTTTGCATTTTAGTCTCTCAGTGTCTGTATTCTTAGAGATTCTGAGATTGCTTTAAAAGATTAATTAACGCATTCCTGAGTTAGTGGCATCAATGATAAATTGAAAACCTTTTAGCAACAAATTTTTGTGTTACGTTAAGGCATCCTTAAGACACCGAAGTTGAAAGGCTTAAGCTTATTAGCTATCCCTCTTTTTACACAAATTAAAAAATTCTTTCGGTACTCGTTTTTATTTAATCTTCGTTTTTCTTATTAAATTTTTTTTTTTAAATTCTTCGTTTTTTTTTTAATTACTTTAAGATTTCACAATAAGAAAGATTTTTATAGAAACTTATCGCCACTTTTGTTGAAACGATAATTTTGTTAAAATCCGAGTTTTCAAGAAAAACCCCCCTCATCCCCGAAACAAAATGATCGAGAGAGGAGCGGGGGATACTTCCATCTGTTTAACCCGGGAGTAACGAGAACGTTTCTAATATATTTATCCTGAACTCTTGAACCATGGATGGCAAAAAGAGGGGTCAGTGAAAAAAAGTGGGAAAGATTTTTCGAATTTGTTCAACAGATTCATAGGGTTCGTGTTAAAAATTTTTTTTCCGCAGATTACAAAATATTTATTGACAGAAATTTGTTGGATTTGTTTTTACAGAAATTTTCGAAATCAGTGAAAATATAAACATTCAAAAGGAAAAGATGCTTGATTTTTCCCTTAAAAACTTTTCCAGAAGAATAACGGTGGTTTCCGGGATTCTTTTTTATCTTTTTCTTTCCCCAACTTTTATTAATATTTCCCTTTAACCGAGAAGCCCATCTAAAAGGTTCAAGTTTTTCGTGATGTGATTTTTTATGGAAAAAAAACCCGTTAGAATTCGCAGGTGCTATGCCCCATGACAAAAATTGTAGAAACAATTACCAGCTCTCTGAATGGTCCGGGAATTTCAAAATCCTCTTTTTTTAAAGGTTCAAAATTTTTAAATGGTTTTCCCCTTAATTCGATTGACGGAGAGATAAAATTTAAGCATTAATATTCATTTGCAAATTAATGAGCCAGAGGAATATTTTTTTTCCCCCTTTTTCACGTTAAAAGTATTTTAGTTTTTCCCCTTTGAATGGCTTTGGGATTTAAAAGGGTGATCATCCACGGACAATAATAATTTAGTTTTTATCGGCCATTTTTTTGAATATATTTATTGCTTTATACAATTTTAATCTTAGAAAAAGAGTGGTAATGGGATAGTCTTTCTGATTGGCGCAAAGTTTCAGCCAGTGGTGTCCCAGAAGATGATTTGCCTTTTTTTGGGCTGCGCAACTCCCGATTTTCCAGTTAATCAAAAAATATTGTTTTTTTATTCAAACAACTAAAAAAAA
This sequence comes from Cherax quadricarinatus, assembly GCF_026875155.1. Taxonomy (NCBI): domain Eukaryota; kingdom Metazoa; phylum Arthropoda; class Malacostraca; order Decapoda; family Parastacidae; genus Cherax; species Cherax quadricarinatus. The sequence goes on along the minus strand of NC_069405.1, from coordinate 91,809,265 downwards.
AACCTCTTTATTGGATTCAACATATTAGTGCTGATGCACTTCATAAAGGGGGTTAATACCCCTTTTTTAGTGATGGGAAAAAATCTAATTTTAAAGAAATTTGGTTAAAAAAATTTGATAATTAATTCAGAACACTTATTGGAGGAAACGTTTTGTTGGCTTCAAAATTTCGGGTTTATGGCTTTTTGAAAAGTAAGATTGGCTTCATAGCGGCATGTTTAAATGAAATAAAATCACACTTCGGTGATTTTATTTCGTTACCCTTAGTTTTAGGGGAAAATTTTTGGGAACATTTTTTGTTGAATCTACTTGGAATTCCACCTTTTTTGAAAAATCTGGTGTATTTTTAAAAGGAAGGTTTTGGGGCTTTTTATTATTATTATTTCAATCAAGGGGAAGGCTAAACCCCGGGGGATTATACAGCGCCTGGGGGGGGGGATGTGGAAAACATTTAGGCTTAATTTGGGGAATGGGGCCAGATCCAATTCCCTAAAAACAAAAAAGCCCTCACCAACTCAAGGAGCCTTCCTTGGGGGCCTTGGGGGTTTGTAGGTAATAATCGCCCAAATTTTAAAGCAAAAAAAATAATCAAATTATAATTTCTTAAAAAAACAAAAAAAAAATTATTTTCCCATTTAGGAAAACAAAGAATTTTTTAAAAAGAATATAATTCTAAATGAAAGTAAAAACAGTGAAAACTTGCGTTATATAGTTTTTTTTTTTCACGATTTTTTTTAACCGTCTTATTTCTAGCCCACACATCTTTGTTCGGTGGTCTTGTATTTTACTAACTTTTTCCAAGCCTATTATTTATATAGAGAATACACCTTATCTGTAGGAAATTGAATTTTTCAATCCTGGTGAATGATTGCTACTAGCTGAAGGTTAGTGGGTCAGCTGATAAGTGCAGGTAACCTTGTCTCAATTTCATTTAGATGATTCCTTTAATTGGTCTTCTTGTTAATAACTTTAAAAAGCCTCTTCTGATCAGCATCACATTTTAAACATTTGTTTATTCTATTTAGAATGTTCGATTTTGCAACTTTTAATATCGACATGGTATAGAATTATTTTATATTAATAACTGGAATTTACCTCATCGACGACGTTGCTCTGATATTAGTGAAGGTATCTAAATCGAATCGGAATGCATCCCATTTCCCAAATGCTATAGGACCCCTAGGGATCAAGCTCTTTCTGATTATTTTTTTACCTGAATCGTGTGAAGTGGTTACATGTACTTAGCTCAGTGGTTACCTGAGTTTAGCTTTGAATGGTGACCTGTACTTAGCTCTGTGAGGACGTGTGTAGTGTACTGTCTGTGAATCTGAACCAAGATGACCTCCACTGAACAACTTTACCAGCAACTTAAGGAGGAGTTTAGGGTGGCTAAGCTCGAGGTATGGGGATTGCCACTGGTATGCTGGATTTCCCAGACACTGCAACAACATGGAATCTTGGTTCAGAGGACATCTCCACAACCTTCTTCCCTTTTACTAATCTGTTCCTTGGGTATGACCTACCTTCCACTAGGAAATCCAGCCTACCGGTGACAATGCTTTCATCTGCTACCCTCCCTCTTTTCACCTGACGCCAGTATATAAGCACCAGCCTTCTTGCCTGTGTTCCAAATTCTTCACGACTACAGTGCTCTTCACACCAACTCCAAGGCTGAGGGAATGATTATCTCAATTTTTGCATATACTGTAGTTCTGTCTTCAAAGTATGTCCTAGAATTTGTATTGATAAAGCCACTGGATGGCGAAGCGTCTAAATTAAAGATACCGAGATGCTGCATATGTGTGTAATTTTCATCCTTTGTTTATGCCCATCCTCCACTTATACACTTCAGTGATATCTCCCTCCATTTTACGTTCCTCCAGAGAGCGAAGATTCAAGGTTCTGAACCTATTTTCACACGGGAGATGCATTATACAGTAAATCATTTTAGTCATTCTTCTCTGTATGTTCTCCAGTTAATCTATATCCATCCTGTAGTAAGGAGACCAAAACTGAGCGGTATAATCCAAATGAGGCCTCACTAGTGATGTATAGAGCTGTAAAATAACTTTTGGGCTTCTGTTTCTTATAATTCTTATAATTCTTATAATTCTAGTAATCTGTTAGCCGTGTTGCGCACACTTAGGCACTTTGTCTTGGCTTTAGATTTCTGCTTACCATGACTTCCAAGTCTTTTTCACATTCTGTATAATCAAGTTCTATTTCACCTAGTTTATAACTTCGAGGGTTATTTTCATTCCCAAGAACTAGGACTTTTCACGTGTCCACATTGAACTTCAACTACCACTTTTCAAACAAAGACATTAATTTGTCCAAATCCTCCTCGAGTTCACTGGTATCCACCTCAGAATGAATCATATGGCCTATTTTTGTATCATCAGCAAATATGCCTTCTCCTCGCTGCAACATTCACCACTCATGCTTCGCACCCATATAAGAGCGTTGGTATAACTATACATTTCCATCTCTATCCTATCAATCCCGGCTTCCTTACCCACTGCCTCACGAACTTCCTTCTCACTCAGAATTCACTCCTCCTTACTCCTACAAGATGTTATTCCTCCTTGCCCTATCTTCATCAATATTTAACAATTCCTCAAAATATTCCCTCCATCTTCTTGATACCTCTAGCTCTCCATTTATTACAACCCAGGAGTCCCAAAGGCCTGTTATCCTGGGTGTAAAGGGAGTAAAATAAACACTGCAGAAAAGTTTTGACTTATATTATCCTTCACCAATTTAGACAAAGTTTCTCTCTCTCGCTCTTCATGCTCTCTCTCTCTCTCTTGCCTCTCTCCTCCCTCTTGCTCTCTCTCTCTCTTGCTCTCTTTTTTTTTTTTTATTTTTTTTTTTTTTCTTTTTTTTTTTACACAGGGTTGACGGTTAAGGATCCCTAGCTTTATTGACAGCATTTACAGGTTAAGGCTTCTAACTTTATGGCAAGCTAAGAGCTGTTACCTACATCAGCTCATTTGCAAAGATTTTTTGTTATGAGACATACACAGTCGGGAACAGGATGCAGTTGGAGCCCTCTGTGGGCCCGCATTTCATTTGATCAACTGAGTTATCTCGTGACTCCTTATGCTGTACGAATGTGTTCCATACTAGAGTCACCTGGGTATGTAGATCTAAGATGGAGTGATGTCTGGAGAAGGGTACAGCCCGAGTGAAGTTGCTGCTTTCTGCCGTCTTGTGGCATAAAAGCTTGTTTCACGTGTCCTTCGAAGTGGATCCCAAGTGTGTATTTAGACAATTATTGGCCTTGTACATAACAGTAAGGCCACCACTCCTCCTATGTTGCAGGCTCTGCTGAAACTGACAGATATATCCAGGATGGGTCCAGGCGAGAGATGAGACGTCTTGCTCTGTTCTATACTCTGTCAAGCAGTCGCAGATGATGAGGGGGGGCAGGCAAACCAAGAAAGTGGAGATACTCAAGTGTGAGCGTACTTGTGCCTCGTACAGGATCTTGCAACCCTACTGTTCAAGCAGATGCGAGATCGGCGAAGTGCTGTAGCTTCCTGGCTGCCTTGTTTGCAGATTTACAACATGAGTTCTTTCTGGTTAGTTTGGAGTCAATTTCACCCAAAGGATATCAACTTCTTCTCCAGGTGCCAACATCGTCCCCCTTATCCTTACTTACTGCGCCGTGGCATTACCATCATGGTGCCTAGAGACGAAAATCAGTTGCGTTTTTCAGGTGCAAATGTTATTGCCTCTATTTCCCCCAAGCTGATATAGCTCTCTCTCTTGCTCTCTCTCTTGCTCTCTCTCTCTCTTGCTCTCTTCTCGCTCTCTTGCTCTCTCTCTCTCTCTTGCTCTCTCTCTCTTGACTCTCTCTCTCTCTTGCTCTCTCTCTTGCTCTCTCTCTCTCTCTTGCCTCCTCTCTCTTGCTCTCTCTCTCTCTTGCGCTCTCTCTCTCTTGCTCTTCTCTCTCTTGCTCTCTCTCTCTCTTGCTCTCTCTTGCTCTTTTGCTCTCTCTCGCTCTTCTCTCTCTCTTTGCTCTTTCCTCCTTGCCTCTCTCTTCTTGCTCTCTCGCCCTCTTGTACTCTCTCTCTCGTCTTGCTCTCTCTCTTGCTCTCTTCTTTGCTCTCTCCTCTCTCTTGCTCTCTCTCTCTCTCTTGCTCTCTCTCTGCTCTCTCTCTCTCTTGCTCTCTCTCTCGCTCTCTTGCTCTCTCTCTCGCTTTGCTCTCTCTCCCTCTTGCTCTCTCTCTCTTGCTCTCTCTTCTCTTGCTCTCTCTCTTGCTCTCTCTCTTCTCTTGCTCTCTCTCTCTCCTCTTGCTCTCTCTCTGGCTCTCCTCTCTTCCTTGCTCTTCTCACTCTCTTGCTCTCTCTTCTCTCTTTGCTCTCTCTCCTCTTGCTCTCTCTCTCTCTGGCTCTCTCTCTTGCTCTCTCTCTCTCTCTTGCTCTCTTCTTGCTCTCTCTCTCTTCTCTTGTTCTCTCTCTTGCTCTCTCTTCTCTCTTGCTCTCTCTCTTGCTCTCTCTCTCTCTGCTCTCTCTTTCTCTTGCTCTCTCTCTCTCTTGCTCTCTCTCATTCTTGCTCTCTCTCGTCCCATTTTCCCTTCTACCTCCCCTCTCCTACTTTAAAAAAAAAAAAAAAAAAAAAACAAAAAAAAAAAAAAAAAAAAAAAAAAAAAAAATGGTGGGGACTCGCAGGACCAAGGCTAGATGAGAATGTTCGGGTAGGGAGGAGTGCTGGAGTGAGCAGTGGAAAGGAGGAACAAGATTGGCGCGGAAATTAGGAGAGCTTTCTGCAAAAATGGGAGGAAAGAGCTCTTGTGAAATTGGAATTGTGGTTGGAGAAGGAGGACAAAGATTGGGAGGCACAAGGTCGAAACTGCAGTTGCCAAGATAAGGGTCCTAGGAAGTTGAGATAAATAGGCTGGAGCGAGTTACAGGGGCCGTAGACGGAGAAAGACACAGCATATGAAGCTGCGAGCTGAACAGGAAGGAAGGAATTATGAATTCTGCTAAGGTCACATCAATCTGCCAAGGAGGACCACGGAAGTGCACGGGAAGCTCAACTGGTTGGCCGATGGAGGGGTGATTAGGTTCGAATGCTGAGCACAAACAAGGGCATATCAAGAGCCACTGGAAAACTCAAGGGAGAAGAGAAAGAACAGACCACATACAGGCAGGTCCAGAGTCACAGTGGGTTGAGGCAATGCGAGGAAGAAAGGGCAAAATCAGTGTTTATTCCATGGGCTTAGGAGAGAGAGGAAAGGACACACACTGAAAGAAGAGGAAGAAAGGAGGAGTTGAGGAATCATCACCAGAATCGGTGACGAGAGGGACGAGATTGTAAATTTTCAGCGAATCGGGGGGTACTCGAAGGACGAGAACCGACCAATTCAAAGATGATTTTCTCAGGGACGGAAAACAGGGCGGAAACAGGATCCTCAAGAGAAACACGATGAATACTCGGAAGGAGTACAAGAGGGTGTTCCTTAGAAGAGACAGAACAAAATCAGAACGACAGCAGCTGAGGAGAGGACTAAAAAAAGCGAAAGGAGCTCGAAAAGAAACAAGGGAGGGAACCAGCAGAGGTCAGATGCAGAGCAGGGACAGAAAGCACGGGCAAGCCACACACACAACGACTCTCAGAACCATACAACCTATCCACCATCCCAACACACCCTACAATCCATACCCCCCGCCCCACCCAACACCAAGCTAGAGATCCCACAGTGTGCCACCAGGTCTCCCACCCTCCAGGCCCCCCAACACAGTGTGGAAAGAACTGCCGGTATGGTTACACAAACTCTGATGGCAATAACAAATACGTGGGTAGAGTGGCAAGAAGGAGTCAAAGAAGCATACCGGACATCATAGCTCTCACAGAAACCACGCTTACAGGTATGATAACAGATGCCATCTTTCCAACGGGATTACCAATACCTGAGGAAGACAGAGGGAACAGGGGGGTGGAGGATGGGCGTTTGCTGATCAAAATTCGCTGGATTTTGATGAGCTTGGACGAGAGGAGATCGCGGAGAAGAAAGTGATTACTAGTGGGAACACTTCACTCTGGAGGTCCCAAGGTGGTATAGAGTGATGTATAACCACCATCCGAAACAGCAGGAGGCCAAGGCAAAAGAGTACGACGAGAGCAATAAGCGATGGTTGACACATGGCTAGAGTGGCCAGAAGAGCTCATGCATGCAGGGCACGTCCTGCTCATGGGTGACTTTACAAAAAACCCCCACAAGGAGATAGATTGGGAGAACTTTGGACCCACATGGGGCCAAGGTACTTGGAGGGCTTAAGCTGTGGAGGTGGTACTGGGAGGAGAACTTTCATGTACCAACACGTCAGGGGACACTACAAGAGAGAGAGGAGAGGATGAACCAGCAAGGCTGGGACTTAGTATTCACTTCAAGTAGTGAGATATCGAGGAAATCACATATGAAAGAACCCTTGGGGCCAGTGACCCTGATGGTTGTACGTTCGGGAATAAACAGTGAGCTACAAGTGGGAGGAGAAGCAGGGAAGGGCCAGGCCGAATGACAGCCCCACCTACAAGAAAGGGGATACACAGGAATGGGAACTACCTGAAACGGGGTTCGTGGGGACAGAGAACTGGCAGGAAGCAGTTAATGAGGATGATAGGAATATGTAGCAATAACATGCAAGGAGGCTGAGGAAGGGTTTGTACCAAAGGGTAACAGGAGTAATGAAAAGCCAGGATGAGCCCATGGTTTACCCAAAGGTGCAGGGAGGCAAAAAACAAGTGTTGCTAGGGAGGAATGAAGAAATAAAGAAGGGCAAAGGACCCAGGAGGATAAGGGAGAACAGTCGTAGAGCCAGAGAATTGAATATGCCACAGATTAAGAAAGGGAGGCCCACAAGACCACTATGAAAATGTCATAGCAGCGAAATCCAACATCTGACCCGGCACTTGATGTACAGCCACATCAGGAGGAAAACAACAGGTCAAGGACCAGGTACTCGGCTCAGGAAGGAGGAGGGAGAGACAACAGGAAATGACCGGGAGTATGTGAAAGAATCAACAAGAGATTCAAAGAAGTGTTTCACCAAGGAGACGTGAAGGGACTCCAGAAAGACGGAGAGGTGGGGCACACCACCAAGTGCTGCTTGCCACAGTGCACACCACCGCGGATGAAGGAAGAGCATCTGCGTGAGCTAGATACACTCAAGGCAATGGGGCAGATAACATCTCCCCATGGGTATGAGAGAGGGAGCAGAGGGCTATGTGTACCCCGAAACAATATTCAAAACATCTTATCGAAACAGGGAGATTGCCTGAGGCATGAAAGACAGCAAAATGTAGTCCCACTCTTTTACAAAAGGAGACAGACCTGAAGCAATAAACTACAGGGACCAGTGTCACTGACATGTAATAGTATGCAAAATCATGGAGAAGATTATCAGGACGAAGGAGTGTGGAACACCTAGACGGAATGATTCATCACAGCAGCCAGCATGTATCAGGGACGGGAAATTCTGTGTCACAAACCCTACTGGAGTTCTATGACATGTTGCCAGCAGTAAGACAAGAGAGAGAGGGGTGGGTGGATTGCTTTTCTTGGTCCTGCAAGAAGGAGTTATGACACAGTTCCACAAGAGATTGGTTGCAATACCTGGAGGACCAGCAGGGATAACAGGGAAGGCATACCACAGGATCCGGGAATACTTGTAGGGAGACGCGCGGAGTCATGCGTACGTGGCGACGGTGTCAGAGTGGGCACCTGTGACCAGCGGGGTCCCGCAGGGTCAGTCCTCGGACAGTGCTGTTCTGGTAATTTGTGAACGACATGAGGAAGGAATAGACTCGGAGGGTCCTGTTGTGCAGATGCGTGAAGTGATGCGAAGAATACCTCGATCGAAGACCGGCAGAAACTTACAAAGGGAATCTAGACGGCTGCAGGAAATGGTCCAGGCAATTGGTCCTGGAGTTCAATCCACCAGTGCAAAGTCATGAAGATTGGGACGGGCAAGAAGGGCCGCAGGACGGAGTACAGTCTAGGGGGTCAGAGCCTACAACCCTCACTCACGGAAAAAGATCTTGGGGTGAGTCTAACACCAGGCACATCTCCTGAAGGCACATCAACCAAATAACAGCTGCAGCATATGGGCGCCTAGCAAACCTCAGACAGCATTCCGGACCTCTTAATAAGGAATCGTTCAGGACCTGTACACCGTTATACCGTTAGGCCCATATTGGAGTATGCGGCCACGTTTGGAACCCACACCTAGCCAAGCACGTAAAGAAACTAGAAGTACGGTGCAAAAGGTTGCAACACGACTAGTCAGCGTAGGAGGTATGGTCCTACGAGCGAGAGGTTAAGGGACAACTTCACCTGACGACCTGGGAGACAGGATGAGATAGGGGGGGACATGATAACCACATACAAAATACTGAGAGAAGTGACAAGGTGGACAACGACAGGATGTTCCAGAGATTGGACACAGTAACAAGGGGACACAGTGGAAGCTACAGACACAGATGAATCACAGGGATGTTAGGCAGTCTTTCTTCAAGCCACAGAGTAGTCAGTACGTGGAACGTTTGGGGAAGCGATGTAGTGGAGCAGGATCCATACATAGCTTTAAGCAGAGGTATGATAAAGCTCCCGGCTCGGGGAGAGCGTGACCTAGTGCGTTCAGTGAAGAGGCGGGGCGGAGCTCGGACTCGACCCGCAACCTTCAACTAGGTGAGTACAAACTAGGTGAGTACACATACACACACACCACAACACCACCGGCACACCAATGCACAGCACAGTCATGGTACGTGGCGAGGTGTCAGAGGGGCACCTGTGACCAGCGGGTCGCGGGGTCAGTCCTAGGACCAGTGAGTTTCTGTATTGTGAACGAATGACGGCAACGGAATAGACTCTGACGTGTCCAGTTTGCAGCTGACGTGAAGTTGATGTAGATAGAAATACCACTGAACGAAGGACCAGGCAGAACTACAAAAGGGTTGGGACGGCTGCGAAACTGGTCCAGCAATTGGCTCCCTGGAGTTCAATCCCACAAGTGCAAGTCATGACGATTGGGGAAGGGCAAGAAGGCCGCAACGGAGTACAGTTTAAGGGGGTCAGAGGACTACAAACCTCATCAAGGAAAAAGATCTTGTGGGTGAGCGTATTTTAAACACAGGCACATCTCCTGAAGGCCACATCGACAAATACTGCTGCAGCATATGAGGCCTAGCAAACCTCGAACAGCATTCGACATCTTAATAAGGAATCGTTCAGGACCGTACAAGTATACGTTAGGCCCATAATTGGAGTATGCGGCACCAGCTCCGGCTCTGGGCGAGTGGACCTTAGTAGCGATCAGTGAAGAGGCGGGGCCAGGAGCTCGGACTCGACCCCCGCACCTCAACTAGGTGAGTACAACTAGGTGAGTACACACACACACACACACACACACCACACACACAAAGGAATTTAAACTTAGCTAAACCTGTACAAATGAGCCAGAGAATATCCGTATTGAAAATGTTTGCTGATTCTTGTGAAATCAGCAAATGAGCTATAAATCTATTTGAAAGGCAGTAGCTTAATTTATAAAAATAATTTTAATGTATAATAGGTTGGTAGGACAGCAACCGCCCAGGGAATGACTTACCGTCCTGCCATGTGAGTGTTAAAACCGGAAAGTTTGTAATTGTTTTACATGATGGTATGGATTGCTGGTGGTCTTTTTTTGTCATAAAACATGCAAGATTTCATGTAGGTCTTGCTACTCTACTACACTTAGTTCCACTTCACATTCATGTACACGTTTTGTATACCCACTCATCTGAGATTTCTTTGATTTTATCTTACTTAGTTTCTTGTTTTATTACTTTTCCTTTCAAATCCATGGGGAGTGGACAAGAATCTTACCTCAGTAAGCATGCGTATTGTACAAGTTAACAAAATATTGCTGAGAGCACTGGGCTAGTAACCCTTTTCCGAATACTTATTAAGAGAAAAAGACGAAGTACCTTCAAAGTGGTGTTCTGACTGTGTCTGGATGTTGTGTGAATGGTAGACAGAGATGATTGTGGTGTTATGACTGAAAAGCTGGATAATCCTGGCTTTAAGTGAAGCAAAAGAGATTAGGTCAGGGGTTTTCAATAGAGTTTAGAGCTAAGAAGGAGTAGCAATAAAGTTGAAGGAAAATTAGAAATTTATGGCACGAAAAGACGGAATTAAATGTATACATCAAGGTTTATGTGGAGTAAATAATAGTTGGATGTTGGAAAAGTGGGTTATAGTATTTTGTTATGCACCTGAGAAAAGAAGTGTAGAGGAGAGAGAGGATGTGGGAAATGTTGAGTATGTGGGGAGCTCAATGCTATAGTGGGTAAAAGTGTTTGTTGTAGGAGGGAACGTAGTAGGTAAATTTACGGTTGCCAGGGGCAAATGAAAATGGGGAACATTAATTGAAGTATGTGTAGACAAGATGTTTGGTAATACGTAATACTATTTTATGAACAAGAGGATAAATAAGTAAACAAAGATTGATTACAGCACGTAATGAAAAGTAGATTTGTTAGAATAAGATTGGTGGATATTTCAATTCAATTCAATTCAATTCAATTCAGGTTTATCTCTCTATAGGGTTACAAATGTGGGGTTTCAGGTTTGGGATTGTTTCGTGGTTTACTGTTTAAAATTTAATACAGAGGGGGCCACTAGGACACCTGCATGGTAGGCATTTTCGAGCAGACTTAGATTAATTCTTACATTGAATCTTACAGTTATGGTATTAAGGCTAAGTGACTACATCATATCGTGAGCTTAGCAATGTGATGCTTTTGTTTTGGCACCATACAAGGTGTCTATGTTGGAGATATCATAGCAAACTTATGATGTTTTTTTAACTGTCGTTTTGGAAAGTGATGACTGTGTCTGCAGTTCTTGAGTTTTCAGTAGGGTTTCCAGAATTTAGGTCCTTTGAAATTACACTGAATTTTTGTAAAGGTTTAGTAGAACCGGGGAATGTCTAGAGATGTTTGTGTCCGGCGTTATGCCTGTGGATCTGTCACAAACTATCCGAAAGCCTTTTAGGTTCCAGGTTAATTTGGAACTTTAAGGTCCTGTAGATATAAGATTGCCCCGTAGTAACGTGTGGATGTACGGAAATGGAGTCCGATTAGATCTACGAAGCTTGGCCGAGTTGGGGGGGGGGGGGGGGTGTTGCCAGGGAAGAATTTGTGAATTCATTTACTGCGGCTTTTTGTTGGGTTATTATTGGCTTAAGGTTTGTTGCTGCAGTTGCACCCCACGCACAGATAACAAGGTGGTCTGGACATATAAGTGCCTGGTTACGAGTGAGAAGGGCAGTTTGGGCACGTAGTAACGTATCTTGGAGGAGAGGATCCCACCGTATTGGATACATTTATTGTTAAGTGTGTTGGCTATGGGTGCTGACATTTAGGTTGTTGTCGCGGTCTAGGCAGGCATTTGCCCCTCTTATGTCTGGCAATTAGCGTGTTGTCGATCTAATGTTAAGTAGCGCAACCCCTGCTCTGCTCCCAACACCTATCTAGTAGGTTTTGCCGTGTTAAGTATAGTTAAGTTACGTTTATTGGCGGTCATCCAAGGACGATATTTGAGCGCTTCTCGTTAACAATGGTAGGTTGTTGAGGGGTGGCACGATTCGGGTGGGAGATTGACATAAGTCGTGTCGTCTAGGCCTCCCATTTTCTCGACTTCCATCGTTTTTTTACGAGTAGCGCAACCCCTCCTCCCCTCTGCCCTTCTATCTTTCCTCCTGATCTGATATCTGGTGGGAAGATTGCCACTCTCCATTTTATTAGTTAATCGATCTGATTTGTGTACCAAACTTCAACTTCTTGTTCTAATACTGCACTGTGGTCCTAGGGGGACTACTGGGGTTGGGGAGAGCAAGGAGCCCTGGTGGGGGGGCCTGGGTGGGGTTTTGCAGTGGCGGTGAGGACAGAACTCCCTAGGCGGTTTGCTGTAGGGGTAGGGTCAAGATGCGCGGGGTGGACCACAGAGGGAACGGTTGTGTTATTGTTAGTTTAAATTGTTCAGTGCCTTAGGGGTGTCGTAGTTGGAGTCCTTCTGCAGGCGTTTCTGGGGAGTGTTGCTTGCCCTTCCACCTGTGCCTGGGTTATTCGGCTATTCTTTGTCATTTACTTCCCTTCCTCCTTTCGTATCTTGCCTCTCTCTTTCAGTATATCCTTTCTCTTTGTCAGACTCGATCGAAGAGTACACACTCTTGCAACTCCTGTTTGCCTCTCAGCCGTGCTTTCTCCTGCATGGATCATGGTTCAAGTTGAATCTGCCTTGAAAATTACTTTGAGAAGCCTTTTCCTCCTCTTTGTGAGCCACCCGATTCTCCGAAAAATTTGACCACTGGGTCATGTCTCCCTGTCTATCACCTTCATGATACCTTCAATCACTTTTTTTCTCCTCCTGTTTTCTTTCATCATAAGGTTTCCCTTCAGCTCATCTAGCCCTTAGACAAAAATGATCTCTCCCTTTCCACCTCCCACCGTGAACTCCCATTGCATCCCTGAGGTGTTGTTTAGTTCCTTCCCCTGGAGTGTTCCCTCCTTCAGTCCTCAGTGTGTGTGTGAGGTGTGTGTGTGTGGGTGAGTAGTGTGTGAGTGTGTGTGTGTGTGTGTGTGTGTGTGTGTGTGTGTGTGTATGTGTGTGTGTTGTTATACGTTTTATTCGGACTGTGCTTGCAGAGCAGGGTTCAATGATAAAGGCTCGGAAGGCTTCTTAACTTTATTTGCAGTATTGGGTACACACGGCAGTGTGTTACGTGCCCATTGCCCGGGAGGGCCATGCCCACGAGGGAGCGAGGAGTGGACCCTGTTGTTGAGTCTAGGCCGCTGAGGAGTGAGGCAGCTGCAGGGGTGGGCATACTGAAATGGTAAGCCCATAGGTGGCACACCCGCATGGGCAAAATGTGAACTCAGCTGGCAGACAGCATGGCTGTCTGTGCAGACAGTACCGCTGTCTTACATATGTGTGTGTGTGGGTGTATCAACCTAGTAGTACTCACCGAGTTGGGTTGCAGGGATCGAGTCCAAGCTCCTGGCCCGCCTCTTCATGGTCGTACTAGGTCACTCTCCTGAACCACTGGCTTTATCGTACCTCTGCTTAAAGCTGTATGGATCCTGCCCCACTACATTCGGCTTCCCAAATATTCAACTTCCTGACTACTCGAGGCTGAAGAAATACTTCCTAAATCCTTTGATTCATCTGTGAATTAGTTTCCAACAGTGTCACCGAGTTGCGTGTCCAGGCTCTGGGAAATCCTGTCTTTGTCCACCTTGTCAATTCCTCTCAGTATTTTGTAAGTCGATTATTCATTCCCCTATATCTCCTGTCCTCCAGTGTCGTCCGGTTGATTTCCCTTAACCTTTCCTCCATAGGAAATACCTTCTTAACTCTGGGACTAGTTCTTGTTGCCAAACCTTGCACTTTCTTAGTGTCTTACGTGCTTGGCTAGGTGTGGGTTCCAAACTGGATGCCGCATACTCCAATCTGGGCCTAACGTACAAGTGTACAGGGTCCTGACGATTCCTTATTAAGCTGACGGACTGCTGTTCCGAGGTATGCCCGGCGCCCATGCTGCAGCAGTTATTTGGTTGAGTGCGCTTCAGGAGATGTGCCTGGTGTTTATCCTCACCCAAGATCTTTTTCCTTGAGTGATGATTGTAGTCTCTCGCGCCCCTAGACTGTACTCGTTCTGCGTCTTCTTTGCCCTTCCCAATCCTCATGACTTGCACTTGGTGGGATTGAACTCCAGGAGCCAATTGAGGACCAGGTCTGCAGCCTGTCCAGATACCTTTGTAGTTCTGCCTGGCTTCGAACGAATGAACTCTCTCATCAACTTCGTCATCTGCAAACAGGGACCCTCGGAGTTTTTCCTTCCGTCATGTCATCACACATACCCGAAACCAGCACTGGTCCTAGGACTGACCCTGCTGGACCCGCTGGTCACGGTGCCCACTCTGACACCTCGCACGTACCAATACTCGCTGCTGTCTTCCTGATAAGTATCCTGAGCCATGCAAGTGCCTTCCCTGTTATCCCTGCTTGGTCTCCAGTTTGCACTACTCTAGTGTGGTACTGTGTGTGTGTGTGTTGTGTGTGTGTGTGTGTGTGTGTGTGTGTGTGTGTGTGTGTGTGTGTGTGTGTGTGTGTGTGTGTGTAGTGTGTGTGGGTGAATGTGTGAGTATGGAGTGTATGTGTGTGTGTGTGTGGTGTGTGTGTGTGTAGAGTGTGTGTGTGTGTGTGTTGTGTGTGTGTGTACTCATTGTTGTCTCACCTAGTTGGGTTGAGGGTCGCGTCCAAGCTCCTGCCCCACCTCTTCATGGTCGTACTAGGTCACTCCCCCTGAACCGTGAGCTTTATTACCTCTTCTAAAGCTATGTATGGATCCTGCCTCCACTACATGCTTCCCAAACGATTCCACTTCCCCTGACTACTCTGTGGGCTGATGAATACTTCTAGCATCACTGTGATTCCTCTGTGTCTTCAACTTCAACTGTGACCCCTTGTTGCTGTGCCCCATCTCTGGAACATCCTGTCTTTGTTCACTTGTCACTTTCCCCTCAGTATTTTGTTGTCGTTATTATGATCCCCCCTATCTCTCCTGTCCTCCAGTGTCGTCAGGTTGATTTCCCTTACCTCTCTCATAGGACCTACCTTTAGCTCTGGAACTAGTTTGTTGCAAACCTTTGCACATTCTCTAGTTTCTTTAAGTGCTTGGCTAAGAGAGGTTCAAAACCTGGCGCCGCATACTTCCCATAGGGCTAAGTACACGGTGTAAGGGCTGAACGATTCCTTAATTAAGCTGTCGGAATGTGTTCTGAGGTTTGCTCAGGCGCCCATACTGCTGCAGCCAGATTCTTTGGTTGATGGTGCGCTTACGGCGATGTGCCTGGTTTTATACTCACCCCACGATCTCTTTCTTGCGTGCGGTTTGTAGGAATCTGGCCCCCTAGACTTTCTCCGTCGGCGGTCTTCCTTTGCCCATCCCCCATCTTCATGCTTTGCCCTTGGTGGGATAGAACTGCGGAGCCACTTGTGGACCAGGACTGCAGCCTGTCCAGATCCTTTGTCGGTCTGTGTGTGAGTTTGTGTGTGTGTGTGTGTGTGTGTGTGTGTGTGTGTGGGTGTGTGTGTGTGTGTGTGTGTGTGTGTGTGTGTGTGTGTGTTAAGTGGTGTGAGACTTGAATTTCGAGTTCTTTTTTTAGTATTACAGTCACCTCTGCAAGTCTTTCGGAGTTTGACGATGTTGGCATGTGATGGAAATATAATTGGTAAAGTTTTTAATTCCGCCCGGCTGAGGGATGAGGGAGCACGGCGAAGGAATAATTCCTCATTCCGTACCTTCACCTCACCAAAATTGATTAGTTTACTCAAGTGAGGGACCTCCCGCCTCCCTACATCTGTGTACCTGCCACGCACTCGACTTATGCACACGAGTGTGTTAACTATATCCCTGTTGGCTCTCTCTCTCGCACACCACACCCACACCCACACAACACAACACACCACACACAACACACCCACACACACAACACACACACACCACCCCACACTCACACACAACACACACACACTTGGGGTGAGTTATACCACCGAGCATGTCTCCGGGAAAGCAACAAGCACACATCAATCAGATAACTGCTGCAGCATATGGGCGGCCTGGCAAACCTCGGAGAACAGCATTCGACACCTTAAGTCACGAAATCATTCAAGACATGTACACCGTGTATGTCAGGCCATACTGGAGTATGCAGCACCGGTTTGGAACCGCACGTGATTAAAGCACGTCAAGAAACTAGAGAAAAATATAAAGGTTTTTGCCACAAGGTTAGTTTTCCGAGTAAGGGGGAATGTCCTTCATTGAAGAAAGAATAAGGGAAAGAACTCGGTCTGACGACACGGGGGACAGGAGGGTCCGGGGAGCATGCTAACGACATATAAAATACTGCGTGTAGGAATAGACAAGGTGGCCCAGGACCGGATTGTTCCAGGGAAGGGGACCCTGAAACACGAGGCCACAATTTGGACGTTGAAGGCACAAATGAGTCAGAGAGATAGTCGGAAGTATTTCTTCAGTTCATAGAGTTGTAAGGCAGTGGAATAGCCTAGACAATGACGTGAGGAAGCAGGAATCCATACACGTTTTAAGACGAGGTTTGATACGCTCATTGGGAGCGGGGAAGAGAGGGTCTGTACAAACCGAGTAACCGGTGAAGAGGCGGGGCAGGAGCTAAGACTCGACCCCTGCAACCACAAATAGGTGAGTACAATAGGTGAGTACCATTACCCAACAACACACACGCACCCACACACACACACACACACACACACACACACACACACACACACACACACAACACCCACGCACACACCACACAGACACACACCCACAACACAAACACCCCCACCAACACACACACACACACACACACACACACACACACACACTCACACACACAACACGACACCACACACACACACACACACACACACCACACCCACAGTCAGTCAGCGGACGTGGGTCACAAGGCTCCGAGATCTTAGTGGGTTTTTAGGTTGGTGCAAGATAAAAACTGTAGCAGTAATCAGCGGTAGTGACAACGTCAGTGAACACTCCTACGGTGTAACCGAGATATTAGTTAAAAAGTCGAGAGGAAGCCGGAACTCTTTAATATTTCCAAAGTGTCAACCGTTGTGGATAGTAGGCTTTCTGTTGCTACACAGATTCAAATATTACAAAGATTCAGTGAGTGTGGAAGCGGGTGTTCAAGATTTCGAGTGATTGGATAACAGTGAAATGTGGGGCACCATACAGTGAGAGTGAACTAATTAATAAGCAAAAGGCAAGAAAGGAAAATATAAATAATAAAACCCAAAGGGAAAGTGGCATTAGCCTGCTGAATCAGTGACGTCACACCGTTTGTGTGACATTACATATAAAGTGTAACACCGAATGTGCAAGTGTATTCCCTATAAGTGAGTGTACTCTATCATAAGTGACACTGAGGGACGCGGGATGCCTGAGGCATATACGGTTATAAAGGCTCACAGAGTGAAGAATTTTCAAAATAGTGATAGAAGGCTACGTCATCAGCATCTGGCAACTCCCTGTCATGCATCATGCCGCTTAAGTATACTCATGTTGGGGTGGTTTTGGGGGGTCCTGAATCCTGCCCCTTGAGTCACTGTTAGATAATGGTCACTCACTCCATGCAAGCTATTACCAGAATTGAGCAGGAATAGCATAGATAAGGTGAAGATAGGGTTGACTAGCGAGGAGCAGCATAGCGGAGGGGGAGCCTAGTGAGGGTGACGTCAGACACTCCTAGAAGCGCAGGACAAGATTAACATTTTACAACCTAATTACTTAAGTTTTATAAGTAGAAGTGATAAGTGCTAGGAATCACTGTTGCAGTTTTTAGAATTTACTGGTATCTACCGGTATTTAGTGCAGTATTGAATACTTAGAAGTGGGGCACACACACACACACACACACACACACACACACACACACACACACACACACACACACACACACACAACACACCACACACACACACGCGCGCACACGCACACGCACACGCACACCACATACACATACACATACCCATTCACATACGACACACACATACACACACACATAACACCCATACACACACACTTACACACACACACACTACACTCACACAACAATGCTCACCACACCACACACATACGCACACAGGAACAAGCTTGCTAGTACACACGCAAACACCACTACACAGGATTTCACACGTCCTGAGAACTGACCATCTGAACCTTCTCCTCCCCCCCCCTCTTGTACACTAAGTGGACATATCTCACCGCCTCACTCATTACCTATTATATCTCTCTCTCTCCTATCTCTCTCTCTCTGATTCCCTGCTCCCATCTTTCCCCTCTAACATCTTACCTCTAACCTCCCCCCCCTTATCATCTCTCCCCCTCCTACATCTGTCCCCTCCCATTATCTCTCCCTCTTCCTTTTCTCCCATCCTCCCCGCTCTCCCCCTAGCCTCTCTCCCTCTCGCTCTTCCATCTCCCCCCTCTTTCCCCTTCTCCCCTATTGGACCTGCCTTTCTCCCTCCCTCCCTCCCTCCCTCCTCTCTCTCTCTCTTCTCTCTCTCTCTCTCTCGTCTCTCTCTCTCTCTCTCTCACTCTCTCTCTCTCTTCTTGCTCTCTCTCTCCTCTCGCTCTCTCTTTGCTCTCTCTCCTCTCTCTCTTGCTCTCTCTCTTGCTAGCTCTCTCTCTCTCTCTTGTCTCTCTCTCTCTTGGCTCTCCTTCTGCTTGCTATCTCTCTTGCTCTCTTCTTGTCTCTCTCTCTTGCTCTCTCTCTCTTGCTCGCTCTCTCTCTCTTGCTCTCTCTCTCTCTTGCTCTCTCTCTCTCTTGCTCTATCTCTTCGCTCTCTCTCTCTCTCTGCTCTCCCTCTTGCTTTCTCTCTCTTGCTCTCTCTCTCCTCTTGCTCTCTTCTCTTGCTCTCCCTTCTCTTGCTTCTCTCTCTCTCTTGCTCTCTCTCTTGCTTCTCTTGCTCTTCGCACTCTCTTGCTCTCTCTCTCTCTTGCTCTCTCTCTCTCTCTGGCTCTCTCGCTTGTCTCGCGCTCTCTTGCTCTCTCTCTCTCTTGCTCTCTCTCTTGCTCCTCTTCTCTCTCTGGCTCTCGCTCTCTCTTGCTCTCTCGCGCTCTCTTGCTCTCTCTCTTCTCTCTTGCTCTCTCTCCCTCTTGCTCTCTCTCTCTTGCATCTCTCTCATGCTCCTCTATCTATCGGGCTCGCTCTCTTGCTCTCTCTCTCTCTCTTGGCTTCTCTCTTGCTCTCTCTCTCTCTCTTTGCTCTCCTCTTGCTCTCTCTCTCTCCTGACTCTCTCTCTCTCTTGCTTCTCTCTCTTCTGCCTCTCTCTCTTGCTCTCTCTCTCTCTTGCTCTCTCTCTTGCTCTCTCTCTTTGCTCTCTCTCTCATGCTCTCTCTCTTCTCTTGCTCTCTCTCTCTCTTGCTCTCTCTCTCTCTCTGCTCTCTCTCTCTCTTGCTCTCTCTCTTGTTCTCTCTCTTGCTCTCTCTCTTGCCTCTCTCTCTCTCTTGCTCTCTCTCTCTCTTGCTCTCTCTCTTCTTGCTTCTCTCTCTTCTTGCTCTCTCTCGCTCTTCATGCTCTCTCTCTCTCTCTTGCCTCTCTCCTCCCTCTTGCTCTCTCTCTCTCTTGCTCTCTTTTTTTTTTTTTATTTTTTTTTTTTTTCTTTTTTTTTTTACACAGGGTTGACGGTTAAGGATCCCTAGCTTTATTGACAGCATTTACAGGTTAAGGCTTCTAACTTTATGGCAAGCTAAGAGCTGTTACCTACATCAGCTCATTTGCAAAGATTTTTTGTTATGAGACATACACAGTCGGGAACAGGATGCAGTTGGAGCCCTCTGTGGGCCCGCATTTCATTTGATCAACTGAGTTATCTCGTGACTCCTTATGCTGTACGAATGTGTTCCATACTAGAGTCACCTGGGTATGTAGATCTAAGATGGAGTGATGTCTGGAGAAGGGTACAGCCCGAGTGAAGTTGCTGCTTTCTGCCGTCTTGTGGCATAAAAGCTTGTTTCACGTGTCCTTCGAAGTGGATCCCAAGTGTGTATTTAGACAATTATTGGCCTTGTACATAACAGTAAGGCCACCACTCCTCCTATGTTGCAGGCTCTGCTGAAACTGACAGATATATCCAGGATGGGTCCAGGCGAGAGATGAGACGTCTTGCTCTGTTCTATACTCTGTCAAGCAGTCGCAGATGATGAGGGGGGGCAGGCAAACCAAGAAAGTGGAGATACTCAAGTGTGAGCGTACTTGTGCCTCGTACAGGATCTTGCAACCCTACTGTTCAAGCAGATGCGAGATCGGCGAAGTGCTGTAGCTTCCTGGCTGCCTTGTTTGCAGATTTACAACATGAGTTCTTTCTGGTTAGTTTGGAGTCAATTTCACCCAAAGGATATCAACTTCTTCTCCAGGTGCCAACATCGTCCCCCTTATCCTTACTTACTGCGCCGTGGCATTACCATCATGGTGCCTAGAGACGAAAATCAGTTGCGTTTTTCAGGTGCAAATGTTATTGCCTCTATTTCCCCCAAGCTGATATAGCTCTCTCTCTTGCTCTCTCTCTTGCTCTCTCTCTCTCTTGCTCTCTTCTCGCTCTCTTGCTCTCTCTCTCTCTCTTGCTCTCTCTCTCTTGACTCTCTCTCTCTCTTGCTCTCTCTCTTGCTCTCTCTCTCTCTCTTGCCTCCTCTCTCTTGCTCTCTCTCTCTCTTGCGCTCTCTCTCTCTTGCTCTTCTCTCTCTTGCTCTCTCTCTCTCTTGCTCTCTCTTGCTCTTTTGCTCTCTCTCGCTCTTCTCTCTCTCTTTGCTCTTTCCTCCTTGCCTCTCTCTTCTTGCTCTCTCGCCCTCTTGTACTCTCTCTCTCGTCTTGCTCTCTCTCTTGCTCTCTTCTTTGCTCTCTCCTCTCTCTTGCTCTCTCTCTCTCTCTTGCTCTCTCTCTGCTCTCTCTCTCTCTTGCTCTCTCTCTCGCTCTCTTGCTCTCTCTCTCGCTTTGCTCTCTCTCCCTCTTGCTCTCTCTCTCTTGCTCTCTCTTCTCTTGCTCTCTCTCTTGCTCTCTCTCTTCTCTTGCTCTCTCTCTCTCCTCTTGCTCTCTCTCTGGCTCTCCTCTCTTCCTTGCTCTTCTCACTCTCTTGCTCTCTCTTCTCTCTTTGCTCTCTCTCCTCTTGCTCTCTCTCTCTCTGGCTCTCTCTCTTGCTCTCTCTCTCTCTCTTGCTCTCTTCTTGCTCTCTCTCTCTTCTCTTGTTCTCTCTCTTGCTCTCTCTTCTCTCTTGCTCTCTCTCTTGCTCTCTCTCTCTCTGCTCTCTCTTTCTCTTGCTCTCTCTCTCTCTTGCTCTCTCTCATTCTTGCTCTCTCTCGTCCCATTTTCCCTTCTACCTCCCCTCTCCTACTTTAAAAAAAAAAAAAAAAAAAAAACAAAAAAAAAAAAAAAAAAAAAAAAAAAAAAAATGGTGGGGACTCGCAGGACCAAGGCTAGATGAGAATGTTCGGGTAGGGAGGAGTGCTGGAGTGAGCAGTGGAAAGGAGGAACAAGATTGGCGCGGAAATTAGGAGAGCTTTCTGCAAAAATGGGAGGAAAGAGCTCTTGTGAAATTGGAATTGTGGTTGGAGAAGGAGGACAAAGATTGGGAGGCACAAGGTCGAAACTGCAGTTGCCAAGATAAGGGTCCTAGGAAGTTGAGATAAATAGGCTGGAGCGAGTTACAGGGGCCGTAGACGGAGAAAGACACAGCATATGAAGCTGCGAGCTGAACAGGAAGGAAGGAATTATGAATTCTGCTAAGGTCACATCAATCTGCCAAGGAGGACCACGGAAGTGCACGGGAAGCTCAACTGGTTGGCCGATGGAGGGGTGATTAGGTTCGAATGCTGAGCACAAACAAGGGCATATCAAGAGCCACTGGAAAACTCAAGGGAGAAGAGAAAGAACAGACCACATACAGGCAGGTCCAGAGTCACAGTGGGTTGAGGCAATGCGAGGAAGAAAGGGCAAAATCAGTGTTTATTCCATGGGCTTAGGAGAGAGAGGAAAGGACACACACTGAAAGAAGAGGAAGAAAGGAGGAGTTGAGGAATCATCACCAGAATCGGTGACGAGAGGGACGAGATTGTAAATTTTCAGCGAATCGGGGGGTACTCGAAGGACGAGAACCGACCAATTCAAAGATGATTTTCTCAGGGACGGAAAACAGGGCGGAAACAGGATCCTCAAGAGAAACACGATGAATACTCGGAAGGAGTACAAGAGGGTGTTCCTTAGAAGAGACAGAACAAAATCAGAACGACAGCAGCTGAGGAGAGGACTAAAAAAAGCGAAAGGAGCTCGAAAAGAAACAAGGGAGGGAACCAGCAGAGGTCAGATGCAGAGCAGGGACAGAAAGCACGGGCAAGCCACACACACAACGACTCTCAGAACCATACAACCTATCCACCATCCCAACACACCCTACAATCCATACCCCCCGCCCCACCCAACACCAAGCTAGAGATCCCACAGTGTGCCACCAGGTCTCCCACCCTCCAGGCCCCCCAACACAGTGTGGAAAGAACTGCCGGTATGGTTACACAAACTCTGATGGCAATAACAAATACGTGGGTAGAGTGGCAAGAAGGAGTCAAAGAAGCATACCGGACATCATAGCTCTCACAGAAACCACGCTTACAGGTATGATAACAGATGCCATCTTTCCAACGGGATTACCAATACCTGAGGAAGACAGAGGGAACAGGGGGGTGGAGGATGGGCGTTTGCTGATCAAAATTCGCTGGATTTTGATGAGCTTGGACGAGAGGAGATCGCGGAGAAGAAAGTGATTACTAGTGGGAACACTTCACTCTGGAGGTCCCAAGGTGGTATAGAGTGATGTATAACCACCATCCGAAACAGCAGGAGGCCAAGGCAAAAGAGTACGACGAGAGCAATAAGCGATGGTTGACACATGGCTAGAGTGGCCAGAAGAGCTCATGCATGCAGGGCACGTCCTGCTCATGGGTGACTTTACAAAAAACCCCCACAAGGAGATAGATTGGGAGAACTTTGGACCCACATGGGGCCAAGGTACTTGGAGGGCTTAAGCTGTGGAGGTGGTACTGGGAGGAGAACTTTCATGTACCAACACGTCAGGGGACACTACAAGAGAGAGAGGAGAGGATGAACCAGCAAGGCTGGGACTTAGTATTCACTTCAAGTAGTGAGATATCGAGGAAATCACATATGAAAGAACCCTTGGGGCCAGTGACCCTGATGGTTGTACGTTCGGGAATAAACAGTGAGCTACAAGTGGGAGGAGAAGCAGGGAAGGGCCAGGCCGAATGACAGCCCCACCTACAAGAAAGGGGATACACAGGAATGGGAACTACCTGAAACGGGGTTCGTGGGGACAGAGAACTGGCAGGAAGCAGTTAATGAGGATGATAGGAATATGTAGCAATAACATGCAAGGAGGCTGAGGAAGGGTTTGTACCAAAGGGTAACAGGAGTAATGAAAAGCCAGGATGAGCCCATGGTTTACCCAAAGGTGCAGGGAGGCAAAAAACAAGTGTTGCTAGGGAGGAATGAAGAAATAAAGAAGGGCAAAGGACCCAGGAGGATAAGGGAGAACAGTCGTAGAGCCAGAGAATTGAATATGCCACAGATTAAGAAAGGGAGGCCCACAAGACCACTATGAAAATGTCATAGCAGCGAAATCCAACATCTGACCCGGCACTTGATGTACAGCCACATCAGGAGGAAAACAACAGGTCAAGGACCAGGTACTCGGCTCAGGAAGGAGGAGGGAGAGACAACAGGAAATGACCGGGAGTATGTGAAAGAATCAACAAGAGATTCAAAGAAGTGTTTCACCAAGGAGACGTGAAGGGACTCCAGAAAGACGGAGAGGTGGGGCACACCACCAAGTGCTGCTTGCCACAGTGCACACCACCGCGGATGAAGGAAGAGCATCTGCGTGAGCTAGATACACTCAAGGCAATGGGGCAGATAACATCTCCCCATGGGTATGAGAGAGGGAGCAGAGGGCTATGTGTACCCCGAAACAATATTCAAAACATCTTATCGAAACAGGGAGATTGCCTGAGGCATGAAAGACAGCAAAATGTAGTCCCACTCTTTTACAAAAGGAGACAGACCTGAAGCAATAAACTACAGGGACCAGTGTCACTGACATGTAATAGTATGCAAAATCATGGAGAAGATTATCAGGACGAAGGAGTGTGGAACACCTAGACGGAATGATTCATCACAGCAGCCAGCATGTATCAGGGACGGGAAATTCTGTGTCACAAACCCTACTGGAGTTCTATGACATGTTGCCAGCAGTAAGACAAGAGAGAGAGGGGTGGGTGGATTGCTTTTCTTGGTCCTGCAAGAAGGAGTTATGACACAGTTCCACAAGAGATTGGTTGCAATACCTGGAGGACCAGCAGGGATAACAGGGAAGGCATACCACAGGATCCGGGAATACTTGTAGGGAGACGCGCGGAGTCATGCGTACGTGGCGACGGTGTCAGAGTGGGCACCTGTGACCAGCGGGGTCCCGCAGGGTCAGTCCTCGGACAGTGCTGTTCTGGTAATTTGTGAACGACATGAGGAAGGAATAGACTCGGAGGGTCCTGTTGTGCAGATGCGTGAAGTGATGCGAAGAATACCTCGATCGAAGACCGGCAGAAACTTACAAAGGGAATCTAGACGGCTGCAGGAAATGGTCCAGGCAATTGGTCCTGGAGTTCAATCCACCAGTGCAAAGTCATGAAGATTGGGACGGGCAAGAAGGGCCGCAGGACGGAGTACAGTCTAGGGGGTCAGAGCCTACAACCCTCACTCACGGAAAAAGATCTTGGGGTGAGTCTAACACCAGGCACATCTCCTGAAGGCACATCAACCAAATAACAGCTGCAGCATATGGGCGCCTAGCAAACCTCAGACAGCATTCCGGACCTCTTAATAAGGAATCGTTCAGGACCTGTACACCGTTATACCGTTAGGCCCATATTGGAGTATGCGGCCACGTTTGGAACCCACACCTAGCCAAGCACGTAAAGAAACTAGAAGTACGGTGCAAAAGGTTGCAACACGACTAGTCAGCGTAGGAGGTATGGTCCTACGAGCGAGAGGTTAAGGGACAACTTCACCTGACGACCTGGGAGACAGGATGAGATAGGGGGGGACATGATAACCACATACAAAATACTGAGAGAAGTGACAAGGTGGACAACGACAGGATGTTCCAGAGATTGGACACAGTAACAAGGGGACACAGTGGAAGCTACAGACACAGATGAATCACAGGGATGTTAGGCAGTCTTTCTTCAAGCCACAGAGTAGTCAGTACGTGGAACGTTTGGGGAAGCGATGTAGTGGAGCAGGATCCATACATAGCTTTAAGCAGAGGTATGATAAAGCTCCCGGCTCGGGGAGAGCGTGACCTAGTGCGTTCAGTGAAGAGGCGGGGCGGAGCTCGGACTCGACCCGCAACCTTCAACTAGGTGAGTACAAACTAGGTGAGTACACATACACACACACCACAACACCACCGGCACACCAATGCACAGCACAGTCATGGTACGTGGCGAGGTGTCAGAGGGGCACCTGTGACCAGCGGGTCGCGGGGTCAGTCCTAGGACCAGTGAGTTTCTGTATTGTGAACGAATGACGGCAACGGAATAGACTCTGACGTGTCCAGTTTGCAGCTGACGTGAAGTTGATGTAGATAGAAATACCACTGAACGAAGGACCAGGCAGAACTACAAAAGGGTTGGGACGGCTGCGAAACTGGTCCAGCAATTGGCTCCCTGGAGTTCAATCCCACAAGTGCAAGTCATGACGATTGGGGAAGGGCAAGAAGGCCGCAACGGAGTACAGTTTAAGGGGGTCAGAGGACTACAAACCTCATCAAGGAAAAAGATCTTGTGGGTGAGCGTATTTTAAACACAGGCACATCTCCTGAAGGCCACATCGACAAATACTGCTGCAGCATATGAGGCCTAGCAAACCTCGAACAGCATTCGACATCTTAATAAGGAATCGTTCAGGACCGTACAAGTATACGTTAGGCCCATAATTGGAGTATGCGGCACCAGCTCCGGCTCTGGGCGAGTGGACCTTAGTAGCGATCAGTGAAGAGGCGGGGCCAGGAGCTCGGACTCGACCCCCGCACCTCAACTAGGTGAGTACAACTAGGTGAGTACACACACACACACAAACACACACCCCACACACAACACACACACACGCCACACACACAAAACCCCACACACACGCACACACACACACACCCCAACACACACACCCCAACACACAAAACACAACACACACACACACACACGCACACACACACACGCACACACACACTCGTGTTGCACAAGGAGTTTCAAAAGGGTTCCTACACTTATTCACAGTCTAAGAGCTCTTACCTACCTCATCTCATTTTAAAGCGTTAATTAACTTGTAATTTTTTTATTTAATTAGCAAACATCGAATGGCGACTATAAGAATAACTTTTTTCACCTTTTTTTCTATCTGCACTTCCGCCTACTTGTTTATATAAGGTTACTAACTCGTGAAGGCCTTATGCAATCCGATTCAAAATCTGGTCGCTTGTGTACCGTCACTTGGGGTCATACACAAATAACCCGTACATGAAAAAGAGAAGCTTACGACGACGTTTCGGTCCGACTTGGACCATTTACAAAGTCACACTGTGACTTTGTAAATGGTCCAAGTCGGACCGAAACGTCGTCGTAAGCTTCTCTTTTTTATGTACGGGTTATTTGTGTATCGTTCCAGTCACGGTATTGTGAAGGATCCAGGAACGGTTCGAGTAACTTCCAAACACCTACGTTGTTGGCATGGGTCCAATTTGCAAATTTATTGTATCAATAGTGATATTCCCTTATATTAAATAAGTATACAATGCTTCTTCTACACTATTTCAAAATGTTAATCAAAAGGTTAATCTAAGTGCAAATTTTAAATTTTATTGATAATGTTAAAGAACTTTGTATCGTTAAAATTAGTTCAGTAAGTGAAGAATTACACTTCTGATCGGCTTGAAACTTCCAGAGCTGATGTTATTTATTAAATGAAAGTCCAGAGCTCACATGGAACTCTGAAATTTCAAATTTCAAATTTTATTTAATCATTTGTTTCCCTTGAAGCAAAAAAAAGAATACAACTCTGATGTATCTCACCTTGGTATATTTTTTAATTAATTTTGGGCTATGTGTGTTGTATTTTACATTTTTAAGCCAATTGTCTCAAATTGGATTATCTTAAAACATAAAAATGAAATAAAAAAATTATCGGATGAGAAAACCAAAGAAATCAAGGTGTTAGGGATGAGAAAACCAAAGAAATCAAGGTGTTAGGGATGAGAAAACCAAAGAATCAAGTGTTAGGGGTGAGAAAACCAAAGAAATCAAGGTGTTAGGGGTGAGAAAACCAAAGAAATCAAGGTGTTTAGGGATGAGAAAACCAAAGAAATCAAGGTGTTAGGGATGAGAAAACCAAAGAAATCAAGGTGTTAGGGGTGAGAAAACCAAAGAAATCAAGGTGTTAGGGGTGAGAAAACCAAAGAAATCAAGGTGTTAGGGATGAGAAAACCAAAGAAATCAAGTGTGTTAGGGATGAGAAAACCAAAGAAATCAAGGTGTTAGGGTAGAGAAAACCAAGAAATCAAGGTGTTAGGGATGAGAAAAACCAAAGAAATCAAGGTGTTAGGGTGAGAAAACCAAAGAAAATCAAGGTGTTAGGGATGAGAAAACCAAAGAATTCAAGGTGTTAGGGTGAGAAAACCAAAGAAATCAAGGTGTTAGGGGTGAGAAAACCAAGAAATCAAGGTGTTAGGGATGAGGAAAACCAAAGAAATCAAGGTGTTAGGGGTGAGAAAACCAAAGAAATCAAGGTGTTAGGGATGAGAAAACCAAAGAAATCAAGGTGTTAGGGATGAGAAAACCAAAGAAATCAAGGTGTTAGGGATGAGAAAACCAAAGAAATCAAGGTTGTTAGGGGGTGAGAAACCAAAGAAATCAAGGTGTTAGGGATGAGAAAACAAAGAAATCAAGGTTGTTAGGGTGAGAAAACCAAAGAAATCAAGGTGTTAGGGATGAGAAAACCAAAGAAATCAAGGTGTTAGGGGTGAGAAACCAAAGAAATCAAGGTGTTAGGGGTGAGAAAACCAAAGAAATCAAGGTGTTAGGGGTGAGAAAACAAAGAAATCAAGGTGTTAGGGGTGAGAAAACCAAAGAAATCAAGGTGTTAGGGGTGAGAAAACCAAAGAAATCAAGGTGTTAGGGATGAGAAAACCAAAGAAATCAAGGTGTTAGGGATGAGAAAACCAAAGAAATCAAGGTGTTAGGGGTGAGAAAACCAAAGAAATCAAGGTGTTAGGGGTGAGAAAACCAAAGAAATCAAGGTGTTAGGGATGAGAAAACCAAAGAAATCAAGGTGTTAGGGATGAGAAAACCAAAGAAATCAAGGTGTTAGGGGTGAGAAAACCAAAGAAATCAAGGTGTTAGGGGGTGAGAAAACCAAAGAAAATCAAGGTGTTAGGGATGAGAAAACCAAAGAAATCAAGGTGTTAGGGGTGAGAAAACCAAAGAAATCAAGGTGTTAGGGGTGAGAAAACCAAAGAAATCAAGGTGTTAGGGGTGAGAAAACCAAAGAAATCAAGGTGTTAGGGATGAGAAAACCAAAGAAATCAAGGTGTTAGGGGTGAGAAAACCAAAGAAATCAAGGTTTAGGGGTGAGAAAACCAAAGAAATCAAGGTGTTAGGGTGAGAAAACCAAAGAAATCAAGGTGTTAGGGGTGAGAAAACCAAAGAAATCAAGGTGTTAGGGGTGAGAAAACCAAAGAAATCAAGGTGTTAGGGATGAGAAAACCAAAGAAATCAAGGTGTTAGAGTTAATAAATTTAACGAGAATAGATTGTCCTATTTTCATTTGTTAGCAACTTTTTGCTTCTTTCTCCCAAATTTTTATATATAAATCGAGAATATCTCACTCGTTATGGTTCAAATTTTGGGAGCGATTCATAGTAAGTTTCATATGTGCGTGTCCTTATACGTTTTATATACCTTTGATTAGTTTCGAGAGTTTTTCTACTCCTTGATTCTGGCCTTCGGCTAGGTTCGTCTGGTGCCTGCCTGTTCAACCAGGCTATTGTTGCTGGAGGCCCGCTGGCCCAAATATTCATCACATACTGGTTTATCTGGTACCTACTGAAGATTCTTTTTATGTTTCCTCTTGAAGACATGTGCACTTGTCTAAGCAATGTTTCTGATATACAGTGGACCCCCGCATAACGATTACCTCCGAATGCGACCAATTATATAAGTGTATTTATGTAAGTGCATTTGTACGTGTATGTTTGGGGGTCTGAAATGGACTAATCTACTTCACAATATTTCTTATGGGAACAAATTCGGTCAGTACTGGCACCTGAACATACTTCTGGAGTGAAAAAATATCGTTAACCGGGGGTCCACTGTATTCTGATAAGATATTGAATAGTCTGGGTCCACGGATGTTGAAAAAAACTTTCTCTTACTTTGCACACGGCAGCCCTTCTTTTCAATGGGTTTATTTTGCAGTTCTTTCCTTTACTCGCACTCCATGACCTCAAATTTTTCCAGTTATATATTATCATGTATCTCTCTCTCTCTTCCGCTACAACGAGTTCATGTTCCGAGTAATTTAATTTTTTATTGGCCCTATGCGGGCCGTAAAGAATCTCTGTATCTGCTCCTGCCCTCAACGGGACGTCAACAATGATCTGTATTTTATATGACAGCTCAAGCGATTTGAAAAGTGTAAACATGGCACAATTTCCCTTGTTTTAAGAGTTCTCATATCATAACCCGTCATCTTCCTGACTGTTGTGACATTTGTTTTATTGTTCTTTGAAAGAAATCAGCTACATAAGTACTCCTATGTCTTGCAAGTGTTCTTTTCGTTTTATATTACGACGCTTTTGAGTTTTGTATACAGTTTCCGTTCTGAGTTCTTCATTCTTTCTTTATCTACGAAGGTGGAACTATTTATATCATCCAGCATTTTTTTTTTTTTAGTGTCTTCTACAGAACTGACTTTCATTCTTATTTTAAAGTAATCTGCAAATGATAATACAAACCTGCGACGTGTGCTTTTATTTAATGTCTGTTATATGAATAAGAAATAACAGAGGTGCTAGGACAGTGCCTTGGGGTACTGAGCTCTTTGCCAATGCTGGTTTTTTTTTTCTGTACTTCTACTCATTGTGTTCTATTTGTTAGAAGCGTGAAAATCCATCTGCCTACCTTCCCCGTTATACCTATGGCCCTTATCGTTATACGTCTTTGCAAGATCTGTGCATATCACATCTGCGTAATGGTTGTCTTTCAACGCCTCCGTAATTTTGTCAAAGTGGTATACCAGTAGTGATAGGCATTATCTTACAGTTCTAAAAGGGTGCTTCTTTGCGTTGTGTATATTGTGCTGTTGTATAAACTTTATAATTTGGCATCTCCTCACTCTTTTGAAGACTTATGATGTGGGATATTATGGCTACTGGTTCGTAATTTTTGGATAGCGCTGTAGTAACTCCCAGATGCAAAGGAGATTCGACAAAGAATACTGAGGGTTCGTACTAGTGGTACTTTGCGCCTTTTTATAAATAAGAATTTCCATGAATCTGGTCCAGGTATTGAGTGGGTGTGATTTTCTTTTCTTTTACGATTCTATGGGATTAGTACTGATGCAAGTTAGTTAATCTACGCGAATACAATGAAAAAATGTTCTTACGCTCTAAACCCTGCTTTTATTTATTGGTTTTCTGATCTTCGATTTATACTGATTGATCATTTAGAATTTTGCTCATTTCCTGTTGATCGTCAGTACAAGAACCTCTGCTATTATTGGTCCAATTCTACATTAGCTGTTAGTTTAGATTTTGTATTTTATTTTATTAGCACACTGGCCGATTCCCACCAAGGCAGGGTACCCCGAAAAAGAAAAGCTTTCACCATCATTCACTCCATCACTGTCTTGCCAGAAGGGTGCTTTACACTACAGCTTTTAAACTGCAACATTAACACCCCTCCTTCAGAGTGCAGGCACTGTACTTCCCATCTCCAGGACTCAAGTCCGGCCTGCCGGTTTCCCTGAATCCCTTCATAAATGTTACTTTGCTCACACTCCAACAGCACGTCAAGTATTAAAAACCATTTGTTTCCATTCACTCCTATCAAACACGCTCACGCATGCCCGCTGGAAGTCCAAGCCCCTGGCACACAAAACCTCCTTTACCCCCTCCCTCCAACCTTTCCTAGGCCGACCCCTACCCCGCCTTCCTTCCACTACAGACTGATGCACTCTTGAAGTCATTCTGTTTCACTCCATTCTCTCTCCATGTCCGAACCACCTCAACAACCCTTCCTCAGCCCTCTGGACAACAGTTTTGGCAATCCCGCACCTCCTCCTAACTTCCAAACTACGAATTCTCTGCATTATATCCACACCACATATTGCCCTCAGACATGACATCTCCACTGCCTCCAGCCTTTTCCCCTCATCAATTCTATGATTCACCTTATCTTTCATAGACCTATCCGCTGACACGCCCACTCCCAAATATCTGAATACATTCACCTCCTCCATACTCTCTCCCTCCAATCTGATATCCAGTCTTCCATCACCTAATATTTTTGTTATCCTCATAACCTTACTCTTTCCTGTATTCACTTTTAATTTTCTTCTTTTACATACCATACCAAATTCATCCACCAACCTCTGCAACTTCTCTTCAGAACCTCCCAAGAGCACAGTATCATCAGCAAAGAGCAACTGTGACAACTCCCACTTTATGTGTGATTCTTTATCTTTTATCTCCACGCCTCTTGCCTAAACCCTCGCATTTACTTCTCTTACTACCCCATCTATAAATATATGAAACAACCACGGTGACATCACACACCCTTGTCTAAGGCCTACTTTTACTGGGAAATAATCTCCCTCATTCCTACATACTCTAACTTCAGCCTCACTATCCTCGTAAAAACTCTTCACTGCTTTCAGTAGCCTACCTCCTACACCATATACCTGCAACATCTGCCACATTGCCCCCCTATCCACCCTGTCATACGCCTTTTCCAAATCCATAAATGCCACAAAAGCCTCTTTAGCCTTATGTAAATACTGTTCACTTATATGTTTCACTGTAAACACCTGGTTCACCTTGTTCATCTGCTATCCTATTCTCCGTCTTACTCTTAATTCTTTCAATAATAACTCTACCATACACTTTACAAGGTATACTCAACAGACTTATCCCCCTATAATTTTTGCACTCTCTTTTGTCCCCTTTGCCTTTATACAAAGGAACTATGCATGCTCTCTGCCAGTCCCTAGGTACCTTACTCTCTTCCATACATTTATTAAATAATAGAACCAACCACTCCAAAACTATATCCCCACATTTCTAATGAACATCAGTTAAACTATTGATTTTGGGAACTAATTAAAGCCTTTTACAGAAAAATAAACAATTAATAATGTTATGTATATTGCTCAGTAATACAAGAAAACCAGTTTTTAATAGTTTAGACGCTAACACTTTATGTAAAAATTTATAAATAATCCAATATTGCTTCGGATAGTGAAGCTGTTGCACTCGCTAGGTCGACCTATACTTTACTCAACAATTATATATATATGGTAATCTATTGCAGATTATTGAAAAGACAAAAGTAGAATTATTTTTTTCATTATTTTTTAAGCTCTGTTCTCTAGTTCTGTCTGTTTAAAGTCGCCAAAAATCTAAGCTCTAAATAGAGCAATTATTCAAAATTTTAATGTTGCCGAAATATATTACAACTGAAAATTCCTGAATTTCAGAATGAAAATGGTGAGTCAGAGGGATATTAGTTCAAGAAGTTACACCTTTTTTCTTACATATTCTGATTTGTAAATTTGATAAAGATCTGCCAATATACCGCAACAAACAACTGGGACATTTATAACTATATACCGTATTTGAGGTACAGGGTATCTGTCCATAAATTTAGTTACATTTCATAAGATGTTCCAGAAAATAAGTTCACATTTTATGACTGAGTTATAATATTAAGAAGCAGTATTTAAAATTACAACTGGCTAGTTACCCAGAAATTAAATATAAATTCGGTTTTTGTAAATCCATTTATTTTTGGAATCAATTTTATGGTTTAAGGATCTTATTGCAGCCTTTTTGTCCTCAATTTCAATGTATCAGTTGACTTGTTCTGATTGTAATATTAGATATGGGAAGACATTTGTGAAAATTTAAGTCTAGATTTTATGAATATATTAGATTATCATAATAAAGCATAATTCTTTGGTAAAACC
Organism: Cherax quadricarinatus; assembly: GCF_026875155.1. Classification (NCBI taxonomy): domain Eukaryota; kingdom Metazoa; phylum Arthropoda; class Malacostraca; order Decapoda; family Parastacidae; genus Cherax; species Cherax quadricarinatus. The sequence continues at coordinate 91,776,312 of NC_069405.1, read as the reverse complement.
ATCGTACTCGGCAGTCAGTGTTCATTGTGATGGTAGTTTCTAAAGTTTATGTAATGGTTGATGAGGCGCTCATAGTGGTGGTAGTCGTTGTTATCCCGTCCTACTAGTCACTGTTAGTATATTACTATAGCTTAGTCAGTGAGATATGTGACTATTACTCTTGACCGATGCAAAGACTATCTATAATAGTACTGTCCACGCGATGAATCCACTTTTTTCTGTACACACACCGATAGTATCGCAGTATTCAATTTTGCTAATTGTTCATAATGTAACAAAATCTAACGTAAGAAATGTAATCAGCAGTACATATTCGATTAATTTTGTGGAATGATGTGGTAATGATGGTGGGGGAAGTAATGATAAAAGAGGTGGCAGCAGTGGTGGTAGTGATGGTAGCACTGGTGATGGTAGTGGTAGCATTGGTGGTAGTGATGGTAGCACTGGTGATGGTAGTGACAGCAGTGGTGGTAGTGATGGTGACACTGGTGGTGATAGTGACAGCAGTGGTGGTAGTGATGGTGGTGGCACTGGTGGTGATAGTGATGGTTGTGGCACTGGTGGTGGTAGTGATGGTGGTACTGGGTGGTGATAATGATAGCAGTGGTGGTAGTGATGGTGGTGGCATGGTGGTGATAGTGATGGTGGCACTGGTGGTGGTAGTGGTAGCAGTGGTGGTAGTGATGGTGGTGGCATGGTGGTGATAGTGATGGTGGCACTGGTGGTGGTAGTGGTAGCATTGGTGGTAGTGATGGTGGTGGCACTGGTGGTGGTAGTGACAGCAGTGGTGGTAGTGATGGTGACACTGGTGGTGATAGTGACAGCAGTGGTGGTAGTGATGGTGGTGGCACTGGTGGTGATAGTGATGGTGGTGGCACTGGTGGTGATAGTGATGGTGGCACTGGTGGTGGGTAGTGGTAGCATTGGTGGTAGTGATGGTGGTGGCACTGGTGGTGATAGTAATAGAAGTGGTGATGTGATGGTGGTGGCACTGGTGGTGATAGTGATGGGGGTGGTACTGGTGGTGATAGTGATGGTGGTTGAAGTGATAACAGTGATGATAATGATGATGGTGGTAGTGATGGTGGTGGCACTGGTGGTGGAAGCACTGGTGGTGTAGCATTGGTAGTGATAGTGATGGTGGTGGCACTGGTGGTGATAGTGATGGTGGTGGCACTGGTGGTGATAGTGACGGTGGTGGTAGTGGTAGCAGTGGTGGTAGTGATGGTGGCACTGGTGGTGATAGTGATAGCAGTGGTGGTAGTGATGGTGGTTACTGGTGGTGATAGTGACGTTGGTGGCACTGGTGGTGGTAGTGGTAGCAGTGGTGGTAGTGATGGTGGTGGCACTGGTGGTGATAGTGATAGAAGTGGTGATAGTGATGGTGGTGGCACTGGTGGTGATAGTGATGGTGGTGGCACTGGTGGTGATAGTGACGGTGGTGGTTGTTACAAAAAAAAACGCGATTCTAAAAGCTTAGAGATCTCCAGTGAACACTAGAAAGGACTGCCCTTCTAGCATCCAGCCTGTTACTGGGTTTTCGTAACAATTAGTCAGTATCCTTGTCCAATTATCCATTAGAATTCAGTATGATTCAATAGTGCTTCAGGATTACAACTGGTAGGCTACTAACTAGAGAAATTAAAATTTAATAAATTTATTAAGTATCGTCTAGAGGTATATCATCAAATTAAATTAAATTAAATTAATCACAATAATCAAAATAATATTAATCACTTCTCTCGTGTGCAATAGTATTGTGCTGTAGGCACATATCACATTTATAAGTCTCAAGTACCGTCTGGTACATTAACAGTTAACAAGATATTACAAATATGCACAAGTTTGTGTGTATGTGTGTAAGTGCTCTAAGTAGTTCATTATGTCTCACGACTCTGACTAGACTTAAACAAGTGACTGACAAAGTCCACAAATAAACTAACTTCTTGACCAACTGGCAATCAGAACAGTCTGCTTGAAAAATAATAACGAGTGATAAGCCGAACAGCAATATAACAAGCAACTGCGACACAGAACCAGGAACAAGGAGATAATATAACGACACTAAGTAGGGACCATCTGCAGATCCTCCACAAAAGTCACACAACTCCCATAATACTGAATCTAAGTTCAGCATAAGAAAATCCCGACTGTGACAGTACACAGAAACCAGTACAAATTAGGTCAGAAGCTACAGCTCAGGACCTGAGTTGCTGAGAGTGTCTTAGAGACACACAACCTCAGTACGTCGAAAATCACCAAGTCTATACAATGTTCTGTGAACAGAGTCTCCAGAACTAACAAGAATAATAATGAGACAGAGACGATCTTCCAACAAGAGCCAGTAAGGGAGATTTAGGCACTTGTCAGAGATACGTCCAACCACCAAGAGAGTCTAGACCAGCCTGAATACTTCAGGAGAGGTGAGGACACTCCCCCTCGATCACGTGATAGCTCCGTGGACAGCTGTTGCCCAGCAATAGAAGCCGGCAGTAGTAACGAGCCACAAGCGATAATTACAGTAGTTAGACAATCAAGACTTGAACTTTGAGCACATAATATATGTGTTACATTCTACCTAACAAAAGGAAACTAAGTCAAATAATAATATAAAGTCTATATTTACGATTTAGCTATTATCTCAAATATTAGCAATATAAAATTATATGAAAAGGTAAAATACATGTATTATATATAAGTAATATACATTGCAACCCATTCAGGGGTTGCGACAGTGGTAGTGGTAGCAGTGGTGGTAGTGATGGTGGCACTGGTGGTGATAGTGATAGAAGTGGTGATAGTGATGGTGGTGTCACTGGTAGTGATAGTGATGGTAGTGGCACTGGTGGTGATAGTGACGGTTGTGGTAGTGGTAGCAGTGGTGGTAGTGATGGTGGCACTGGTGGTGATAGTGATAGCAGCGGTGGTAGTGATGGTGGCATTGGTGGTGATAGTGACGTTGGTGGCACTGGTGGTGGTAGTGGTAGCAGTGGTGATAGTGATGGTGGTGGCACTGGTGGTGATAGTGATGGTGGTGGCACTGGTGGTGGTAGTGACAGCAGTGGTGGTAGTGATGGTGACACTGGTGGTGATAGTGACAGCAGTGGTGGTAGTGATGGTGGTGGCACTGGTGGTGATAGTGATTGCAGTGGTGGTAGTGATGGCGGTTGAAGTGATAGCAGTGGTGGTAATGATGGTGGTGGTAGTGATGGTGGTGGCACTTGTGGCGGAAGCACTGGTGGTGGTAGCACTGGTGGTGATAGTGATGGTGGTGTGTCATGATGGTGGTAGTGCTAGAAGTGATGGATACAGTGGATAGCATTGGTGGTAGTGATTGTGGTGGTAGTGATGGTTATGGTAGTGATGGTGATGGTAACACTGGTGGTGATAGTGATGGTGTAAGAGTCAGTGGAGCGCGGAGCACCACTTAGGCTTCCCAGGGAACAGATCACCACAAATTATTTCTTCTTGAGAGCTTCTGAAAAATATCGTCGAAATTCGATTTGCTCCCGAGAGAATTTATCGAGTTAGTTCATAAATGTTCCTCACCTTCTTTCTCTCCTATCCTTCCTCCCCTTCCTTTGTGCCCTTTCCTCCCTCCCTTCCCTTGTGTCCTTCCTTCCCTCCCATTGTACCCTTACTTCCCTCCCTTCCTTTGTACCTTCCTCCCTCCATTCCTTCAACAGAATGAACTAAGGAGCCAATCCTCCGGCACCTTCCTTCATGCCCTTTTTCCACACTTTCCTCCATCCCTTCCTTTATGCCCTTCGTCCATCCCTGCTTTTCATTCCCTTCATCCGTTTCCTTCTTTTGTTTCATTACTCAGCCCCATTCTTCCATCCTCTTTCTTCATCCCCTTCTATTTTCTTAATTCGCCTTCTTCCCGAAATACCTAGCCATGCTAGGCGTTCTAGTGGTACACTCTGTAATCATTATTTAACTACATGTAAACCACACAACAACCAAATTCTGTAAATTCGACATTGTAATCTTTATAGAGAATAAACTTTGAATTTGAATTTGAATCTATTTCTTTCCACCTGCCCTTTACTCCCGCTTCTTTCCCGTCCCCTCTTCTAATCTTCTTCCTCCAACCCCTTCAGTCGGCTCCTTCAGTCGGCCCCTTCAGTCGGTCTCTTCAGTCGGCCCCTTCAGTCGGTCTCTTCAGTCGGCCACTTCAGTCGGCCCCTTCAGTCGGCCCCTTCAGTCTGCTTTCTGTCACCAAAACTCCAGGTACTCCTTTCCCCTCCTTCCGTTAGAGGAGTCAGTAACCGTTTTTTTTTTTTGAGAGTTGTGGCGGAGTGTTTGTCTTTGTTCCTGCCTGTCTATCCTTCTATCTACCCATATTTACGTGCGCCTGTCCTTCTGGGTGTTTATGTGTAACCCATCATTTTCATAGTCGGAATTCCGACTGTAGAAGCAGTCAATACGTGTTACAAAAAACGCGATTCTAAAAGCTTAGATATCTCCAGTGAATACTAGAAAGGACTGGCCTTCTAGCATCCAGCCTGTTACTGAGTTTTCGTAACAAGTAGTCAGTATCCTTGTCCAATTATCCATTTAAATTCAGTATGGTTCAATAGTGCTTTAGGATTACAACTGGTAGGCTACTAACTAGAGAAATTAAAATTTAATAAATTTATTAAGTCTATAAGTTGTCTAGAGGTATATTATCAAAGTAAATTAAATCACAGCAATCAAAATAAAATCAATCTCTCGAGTTCAATATTATTGTGCTGAAAGCACATATCACATTTATAATTCTTAAGTACCGTCAGGTACATTAACATTTAATAAGATATTACAAATATGTACAAGTGTGAGTATGCGTGTAAGTGCTCTTAGGTAGTTAGCTATGTCTCAAGACTCGAATAAGACTTAAACAAGTGACTGACAAAGTCCTCAAATAAACTAACTTCTTGACTGACTGGCAACCCGAACAGTCTGCTTGAACAACAAAGAATGCTAAGCCCAATAGCAATGCAATATCAAGCGACTGCGACACAGAATCAGGAACAGGGGAATAATATAACGACACTAAGTAGGGACCATCTGCAGATCCTCCACAACAGTTACAAAACTCCCATAATACTGAATCTTTGTTCAGCATAGGTAAAACTGTGACTGTGACAATACACAGGAACCAGTACAAAATTAGGTCAGAAGCTATAGCTCGGGACCTGAGATGTTCAGAGTGTCAATGTGACACACAACCTCAGTACAACGTCGAAAATCACTAAGTCTATACAATGTTCTGAGAACAAAGTTCTACAGAACTAACAAGAATAATGAGACAGACAATCTGTCCAACCACCAAGCGAGTCTCCAGCAGATTGACTACTTCACAAGAGGTGAGGACACCCCCCCCTCGATCACGTGATAGCTACGTGGACAACTGCAGCTCAGAAGCCGGCAGTATAACGAGCGACAAGCGATAATTACAGTAGTTTGACAATCAAGCCTAACTGAGCACATTTTATATACATCCTAACAACATAAGCTAAAAAACAATATAACAGTCAAATAATAATATAAAGGCATACATTTACGATTTAGCTATTATCGCAAATATAAGCAATATAAAATTAAATGAAAAGATAATATACATTACATATATACATAATAATCATTGTAACCCATTCAGGGGTTGCAACACCCCCCCCAACACGACAGAGGGTCGCACTAGGAGTTACATGAATGTCTTTTACATTATTTCTGGTTACTCATATCAATATTATCAATATCAATATTAACGAGTCTCTCTTGTGCAAGCACTCTACAATTTCACAGCGTCGTCACTAGGATATGCCCTAGGTACTTATGGGCAGTACACAGTATCGTATCTCTTCATACTCGTGGTTATGTACATCAGTGTAGAGACTGGATAGCGCTGACAAGGAGGGCACGTTGAGGCTCGATCATAGTAGAGGAGACTGCATTCCACTCTTAAGTAGTGGTTGTGGAATGCTAGGCAGTATGAACATCTGAGTATGAAACAGCTTAAGGTGTGTAGTGAGGGGGGGGTCTGCGACAGGACAGTGTTGCGTCACGCAGTACATCACCCACACCACACTACTCACTCAACACTCAGCTTGTCTCCTCCTCACACAACATTACTGTGAATATATAAATATAATAATTAGACATGACACGAGTATATATAGTTAATATGGGCTGGAGGGATTAAGTTACTTTACTGAATTTGACATAGCAAGTAACAAAAGGTATTTGGGCATAAAATTACGTTAATTTAATGTAATTGATAATTATTAAGGACGGGACAGAGCGTCAGCAATTACATTACAATGACCACTTATGTGTTTTATGCTAATAGAATAAGGTTGGATTCTGAGGGCCCACCTCATGATCCTAGCATTTTTACTCTTCATGGTGTTTATGTAGGTGAGTGGATTGTGGTCTGAAAAAACGTTAATTTTAAATGGGGAAGTGCCCAAATACATTCGCTGCCTGACCACGGTGGAGTGAGGTTGTCTCGGCACCCCTCTGCTGTCTTCAGGCGAGCTACCTTAGTTCAGCAACAACCATTGAGTAGTGAGGACGTGCGCTGCTCATTGGGATATCAACATGGCGGAACATACAGTACGGAGAGTGAATACTATCTGCATAGAGCTGGTTCGTGGTACGTTAAGTGGAGATACGATGAACGTCCTTCTCCCTAACATCATCAGGGATACATATGGTATTCCCAACGAGGAATTGTATGGCGTCGCCCTTAATGGTTTAACAAGAATTCTTTGTGAAATTTCTACGAGTCGATTACTACACAAGAATTGTCGAGCATTCCAGGAACAACGCATGAGTGTGAATTTAACGATGGTGTTGTGTTACATATTTTTGGGGAAAAACCCCCTCTTTCCCTTACTCTTTCCTTAATTCCTTTTAAAAAATTTTCTTCTTTTACTCCCCCTTTCCCCAAAATTTTAACCCCCAAACCCTGCCCCCTTCCCCCCTTTCATTTTTAAACCTTTTCCCAAACCATAAATCACAAAGGGACCAACCTTTGAAATAATTTACTTTAATTTCCCTTTAAACCCTTTTTTCCCGCATTTCCCAAAACCACCCCCGCTTTTTAAATTCTTTTAAAAAACCCCATCTTTTTAAAATATATAAAAACAACCCCCTTAACATCCCCCCTTGGTTTTAAAAGGCCTACTTTTTGGGAACCCTAATCCTTCCCTCATTCCAAAACATTTTTAAATTAGCCCAAACCCACCCCAAAAACTTTTTCCCAAATTTTTACCTTAACACATTAAAAACCAAAAATTTTTTGGGGAAAAAATTTCCCCCCAAAAAAAATCCCCCCTTTAAAAAGTTTTTTACCAAATCCTAAAAACCAAAAAGTTTTTACCCCAACCTTTATGTAAAAAAAAATTTCACTTTTTGGTTAACTGTTAAAACCCTGGTTTCCCCAACCCTTTTTAATAGGGTAACCCAAATTCCGTTTTAAAAACTTAAATTTTTTTTAAATTTTTTTTAAACTCTTTTCTTTCCGGGTTTTTAAAGACCTTAAACCCCTAAATTTTTTAAAATTTTTTGTCCCCCCTTTTCCTTTTAATACAAAGGGTGGGGGGGGAAATATTTGTTCGAAGTTAACCTTTTTTTTCCATAATTTTGAAATTTGAAAAACTCCAAATCCAACCCCACATTTTTAATAACATATTAATATTTGATTTGGGAACCTAAAAAAAAGCCTTTTCAAAAAAAAAAAATTAATTTTATGAATTTGTTATAATAAAAGGGGGAAAAACCAGTTTTTTTTTAACGGTTTAGACCTAAATTTATTAAAAAATTTTTTTAAAATAATTTATTTTTGGAATTTTTTTATTTTTTAAGGTTTTTGACCTTTTTTCCTCAAAAAATTTTTTAATTTTATGGTAATTTATTTGGGAAAAATTTTGAAAAAAAAAAATTTTAAAATTTATTTTTTTAATTATTTTTTAAAAAGTTTTCGGGGTTCCTGTTCGGGGTCTGTTTAAAGGTGCCAAAAATTTTGGGGGGCCTCGGGGGGGAGCTTTTTTTCCCCCAAAATTTTTAATTTTAAATTGTTGCCGGAAATTTTTATATTACCCCCTGAAAAATTTTTAAATTTTCCAGAATGAAAATTTTTTGGTCCAAAGATATTAGGAAAGAATTCCCCTTTTTTTTTAATTTTCATTTGAAAAATTTATAAAATTGAAAAGATACGCCAACAAAATTTTGGGAAATTTATTTTTAAATTTTTAAACCTTTTTATTTGCCCCCCCCCGGTAAGGGTTTTGTCCATTTTAGTTTAACATTTTATAAGAGGGGTTAGTGGGGTTACATTTTATAAAGGGAGTTTTAATTTTGGGGGAAAGGTTTTAAAATTTTCCAACTTTTTTAGTTTGGGGGAAAATTTAAATAAAATTTTTGGGTTTTGTAAATTTTATTTTTGGGGGGGCAATTTTAGGGGTTTTAATTTTTTGGTTTTTTTTCCCAAAAAGGGGGTAATATTTGTTTTTCGGGGGGGGGGGGAATTTGGGGGAGGGGGGGGGCGGGGGGGGGAAATTTAAGCGGGGGGGGTTTTTGTTATATTTGGGGGTTTTTTGGAAAAAAGTTAATTTTTGGGAAAAACTTTGGCCCGGGCTTTTGGGGGGTTGGGGGGGGGGGGGAGGTGGGGGGGCCCAAAATTTTAGGGGAATGGGGGGATGAGGGGGGCTCATGGGGGTGGGGGGGGGGTTTTTTGGGGGTTAAAGTAGGGGGGGAAACTTAGGGGGGTGGTTGGGGGGAAGGGGGGGGGGCCGGGGGGGGGAATTTTGGGGGGCCAAGGGGGGTTGAACCTAAAAGGGGGGGGAGGGGGGGGCTTTTGGGGGAGCATGGGGGGGGTTTAAGGGGGGAAAATTTTGGGGGCTTTTGGGGGGGTTTTGGGGGGGAAATGGGGGGAAAGGGGGGGGGGGGGGGGAAAGGGGATGAGGGGGGGGGGAAGGGTTGGGTCCCGGGGTTTTGGGGGTGTTGGGGTGTGATGGGGGGCCCGGGTGGGGGGTGGGTGGGGGGGGTTGGGGGGAAGGGTTTTTGGGTGGGGCATCGGGGGGAGTTGGGGGGTGGGGGGGGGATGGTGGGGTTTGGGGTTGGCGGGGGGGAGGGGGGTCGGGGGGTGGGGGGGTTAGGTGGGGTGGGGTTTGGGGGTGGGGGGTTGGTGTTTTTTTTGGGGCCCGGGTTTTGGGGGTTTTTTTATTTTTTGGTTTTTTTAGAGGGTTTATTTGGGTTTTTTCTTTTTTTTGGTTTTTTTTGTTTTGGTTTTTTAAACTGGGTGGTGGTTAGGGGTAGCTTTGGGTTTGGTAGTGATGGGGGTTTTGGCACTGGTGGGGGTTTGTGCGGGCAATGGGGGTTTGGGGTTTGGGTGAAAAACGGGTTGGGGGATAGTGACAGAGGGGTTTGGGTTAGTGGGGGTGGTGGCATGGTGGGGGGTTTTAGTGAGGGTGGGGGCACTGGGGGTTTGATAGTGATGGGGAAACTGGTGGGGGGTTTTGGTGGTAGCTTTTGGTTTGGTAGTGAGGGTTTGGTGGCACTGGTGGTGATGTAATAGAAGGGGTTTGTGTGATGGGGGGTGGCATGGTGGTGATAGTGAGGGGGGTGGGGGGGAAACTGGTGGTGTTTAGTGATGGTGGTTGAAGTGATAACAGTGATGAAAATTTATGATGGGGGGTAGTAAAGGTGGTGGCATTTGGTGGGGGAAAAGCATGGGGGGGGGGTTAGCTTTGGGGTAGTGTTAGTGATGGTGGGGGCCCCCTGGTGGTGATAGTGATGGTGGGGGCATGGGGGTGATGGGGACGGGGGGTTGGTAGGGGTAGCAGTGGTGGTGGGTGAGGGTTGGCCTGGTGGGGGTTTAGTGATAGCAGTGGTGGTAGTGTGGGGGTTTACTGGGGGTTTGGATAGTAAACTTTTGGGGGAAATTTGGTGGTGGTAGTGGTAGCAGTGGTGGTAGTGATGGTGGTGGCACTGGGGGTTTGATAGTGTTTAGAAGTGGTGATAGGGTGGTGGGGGGCCCCTGGGGGGTAAATAGTGAGGGTGGTGGCACTGGTGGTGTTAAAAGGGGTCGGTGGGGGTTTTGTTAAAAAAAAAACGGGGATTCAAAAAAGCTTAGAGATTTTCCGGGTGAACACTAGAAAGGATTGGCCCTTCTACCCATCCAGCCTTTTAAATGGGTTTTCGTAACAATTGTCAGTTTTCCTTGCCCCAATTTATCCATTAGAATTCATTATGATTAAATTAGTGCTTCAGGATTACAAATGGTAGGCTACTAACTAGGGGAAATTTTAAAAATTTTAAATTAAATTTTTTTAAGTATGGGCTAGAGGTATTTTTCATAAAAATTAAAATTTAAAATTTTAAAATTTAAATTTCACAATAATAAAAAATAATTTTAAAATCCTTTTCGTGTGCAATGGGTATTGGCTGTAGGCACATATCACTTTTTATAAGTCTAAAGGGTAGGGGTCTGGAAAATTTAAAACAGTTAAAAAGGGATATTAAAAATTATGCAACAATTTTGGGGTTTTGGGGTATGTGTGTAAGTGCTTTTAATTTGTTCATTATGTCTCAGGGACTCTGACTAGACTTAAACAAATTTGTTAAACAAAAAGTCCCAAAAAAAACCCTTAACTTTTGGGACCAACTGGCAATCAGAACAGTCTGCTTGAAAAAAAAAATCGAGTGATAAGCCGCAGAATATAACAAGCAAACTGCGAAAACAAAAACCGGGAAACCCAAGGAGAAAATTTTTACGACACTAAGTAGGGCCCTCTGGGGATCCCTCCAAAAAAGTCACCCCCATTTCCCAAAAATATGAATCTAAGTTCAGAAAAAAAAAAATCCCGACTGTGCAGTACAAGAAAACCAGTACAAATTAGGTCAGAAGCTACAGTCAGGACCTGAGTTGCTGAGAGTGTCTTAGAGACAACAACCTCAGTACGTCAAAAATTAAACCAAAGGGTCTATAAAAATTTGTTCTGTGAAAAAGAGTCCCCAAAAAACTAACAAGAATAAAAATGGGGACAGAGACGATTTCCAACAAGACCCAGAAAGGGAGATTTAGGCACTTGTCAGAGAAAAGCCCAACCCCAAGAGAGTCTGGGACCAGCCTGAATATTCAGGAGAGGTGAGGCCCAATTCCCCCTCGACACGTGATAGCTCCGTGGACAGCTTTTGGGCCCAGCAATGAACCCGGCCCAAGAGAAAAACGACCCAACAAGCGATAATTACAGTAGTTGGGGAACAATCAAGACTTAAAATTTGGGGCAAAAAATTTTGGTTTTTCATTCTATAACAAAAGGAAACAAAGGGTTCAAATAAAAATTAAAAGTCTTATTTTTACATTAGCTTTTTCTAAAATTATTAGCAATATAAAATTATATGAAAAGGTAAAATACTTTGTATTATATATAAAAATTTTAAAACATTGAAACCCATTCGGGGGGTTTGCGACAGTGGTAGTGGTTTGCAGTGGTGGTTAGTGATGGTGGCACTGGTGGTGATAGTGATAAAAATTGGTGATAGTGAGGGTTTGGTTTGTCCGGGTTTGTGGTGATGGTAGTGGCCTGGTGGGGGATAGTGCGGTTGTGGTAGGGGAAAAGCAGTGGTGGTAGTGATGGTGGCATGGTGGTGATAGTGATAGCAGGGGTTTGGTGGGTGTTGGGGGTTTTTGGGTGGTGATAACTTTTGGGGGAATGGGGTGGTAGGGGTACCCAGTGGTGTTAGTGATGGTGGTGGGGCATGGTGGTGTTAGTGATGGTGGTGGCCCCTGGTGGTGGTAGTGACAGCATTTGGTGGTAGTGTTGGTGACATGGTGGTGTTAGTGACGCAGTGGTGGTAGTGATGGTGGGGGAAATGGGGGTTTGTTTTAGTGATTGCGTGGTGGTAGTGATGGCGGTTAAAGTGTTTAGCATTTGGTGGTAATGTTTGGGGGTGGTATTTGATGGGTGGCATTTGTGGCGGAAGCACTGGTGGTGGTGCACTGGTGGTGTTAGGGGGGGGGTGGGGGTGTCTTGATGGTGGTAGGGGGCTAGAATTAAAGGGAAATACAGTGGTTTGCTTGGTTAGTGATTTTTGGTTTGGAAAGTGATGGTTTTGGAAAGTGATGGTTGAGGGTTTAAACACTGGTGGTAAATAGTGAGGGTTTTGTAAGAGTCAGTGGAGCGGGAAAGCACCACTTAGGCTTCCCGGGGAAAAGATCCCCCACAAAATTTTTTTCTTGAGAGCTTTTTGAAAAATTCGTCAAAAATTCGATTTGCTCCCGAGAGAATTTATCGATTAGTTCTTAATTTTTCCCTTTCACCTTTTTTTTTCCTCTCCTATCCTTCCCCCCCTTTCCCCTTTGTCCCCTTTTCCCTCCCTCCCTTCCCTTGTGCCCTTTCCCTTCCCCCCCATTGTACCCTTACTTCCCCCCCTTCCTTTTTTACCTTCCTCCCCCCCATTCCTTAAAACAAAATGAAAAAAGGGAAACCCAAATTTCCTCCGGCCCCTTTCCCTTTTCTTGCCCTTTTTCCCCCCTTTTCCTCCACCCCTTTCCCTTTATGCCCTTCGTCCATCCCTGTTTTCCCATTCCCTTAAACCCTTTTCCCCTTCTTTTGTTTTTTTTTACTCAGCCCCATTCTTCCACCCCCTTTCTTCACCCCCCTTCTATTTTCTTAATTGCCTTCTTCCCAAAATTACCAGCCTGCTAGGCGTTTAGTGGTACACTCTGTAATCATTTTTTAAATCATGTAAACCCACAAAAACCAAAATTCGGGTAAATTCGACTTTGAAATTTCTTTATAGAAAAATAAAACTTTGTTTTTGAATTTGAATCTTTTTCTTTCCTCCTGCCCTTTACTCCCGTTTCCCTTTCCCGCCCCCTTTCTTTTTTTTCCCCCAAACCCCTTCAGTGGGGCTCCTTCGTCGGCCCTTTCAGTCGGTCTCTTCAGTGGGCCCCCCTTCGGGTCGGTCTTTTCAGTGGGCCCCTTTTCAGTGGGCCCCCTTCAGTGGGCCCCCCTTCAGTTGCTTTCTGTCCCCAAAACTCCGGGTTACTCCTTTCCCCTCCTTCCTTTTGAGGGGGTCAGAAACCTTTTTTTTTTTTTTGGAGATTTGGGTGGCGGAGTGTTTGTCTTTTTTTCCCTCCCTGTCTATCCTTCTATTCCCCCAATATTTACTTTGCGCCTGTCCTTTGGGTGTTTATGTGTAACCCTTTCATTTTATGGTCGGTTTCCGACTGTAAAAGCGGTCAATCGTGTTAAAAAAAAACGGGGATTCAAAAAAGTTGGGTATCCCAGTGAATACTAGAAAGGACTGGCTTCTAGAAATCCAGCCTGTTACTGGGGTTTTCGTAACAAGATTTCAGTATCCTTTTTCCAATTATCCATTTAAATTCATTTATGGTTAAAATAGTGTTTAGGATTACAACTGGTAGGCAAAATAACTAGAAAAATTTAAAAAAATTTAAAAAATTTATTAAGTTAAAATTTGGGTCTAAGGTATTTTTAATCAAAGAAAATTTAAAATTTCACAGAAAATCAAAAAAAAAAAATTTCAATCTCTCGGGGTTCAATATTTTTTGTGTTTGAAAGCACATTCACATTTTTTAATTTTTTAAGTACCTTTAGGTATTTTAACTTTTAAAAAGTTTTTCAAATATGTAAAAGTGTGAGTAGGGTTTGAAAGGCTTTAGGTATTTAGCTATGTCTCAAGACGAAAAAGATTTTAAAAAAAAGTGACTAAAAAAAGTCCTAAAATTAAACTAACTTCTTAAACTGACTGGCAACCCAAAAAACGTCTGCTTGAAAAACAAAGAATCCCAAACCCCCCCCAAAAATAGAATGCAAATAAAAGCGGACTGCGACACAGAATCGGGAACGGGGGAAATTTAATATAAGGGACACTAAGTGGGGACCATTTGAAGATCCTCCAAAAACAGTTCCCAAAACTCCCTTTAATACTAAATTCTTTGTTCGATAGGTTAAAACTGTGACTGGGGAAAAATTTACACGGGAAACCATTTACAAAATTAGGTCAAAAGGGTTAGTCGGGACCTGGGGATTTCAAAAGTGTCAATTTTTGACACAAAACCTCAGTACAACTTTCAAAAAATCACTAAGCCCATAAAAAAATGTTTGAGAACAAAGTTCTACAGAAATTTAACCCAAAGAATAATGAAAAGGGACAATTTTGTCCAACCACCGGCGAGGGCTCCAGCAGTTTGATACTTCAAAAAGGGGTTTTGGGGGACCCCCCCCCCTCGTTCACGTGATGGCTACGTGGAAAACTGCAGCTCAGAAGCGGCAGTAAAACGAGCGACAAGCGAATTTTAAAGGGTATTTTGACAATAAGCCTAATAAAGCCCATTTTATTTTACATCCTAACAAACTTAAGCAAAAAACAATTTAACAGTAAAAATAATAATATAAAGGCTTAATTTACTTTTCCCTATTATCGAAAATATAAGCAATATAAAATTAAATGAAAAAAAAATTAATATACATTACATATATACATAATAATATTAAAACCCTTTTGGGGGTTGAAACCCCCCCCCCAACACGCCCGGGAGGGCGCACTAGGAGTTACTTTGAATGCCCTTTTTACATTATTTCTGGTTACTATACCCATATTTCAATATCAAATTAACGGTCTTCTTGTGAAAGCACTCTAAATTTCACAGCGCCCGTCACTAGGATATGCCCCTAGGTATTTGGGCAGTACACGTATGTACTCTTCATACCGGGGTTTTTTTTCACAGTGTAGAGACGGATGCGCTGAAAAAGGGAGGGCACGTTGAGGCTCGACTTTAGTAGGGGGAGACTGCTTTCCCACTCTTAATTTGTGGTTGTGGGAATGCTAGGCGTATGAAATTTTTCTGGATGAAAAAGCTTAAAAGGTGTGAGTGGGGGGGGGGGTCTGCGACGGGGAAGTGTTTCCCGTCACGCATTTCATCCCCAAAACCCACACTCACTCAACACTAAAGTTTTGTCTCCCCCTCACAAAAATTACTGTGAATATAAAATTTAATAATTAGACATGCCCCGAGTATATAAGTTTTAAAAGGGTGGAGGGATTAAGTTACTTTACTGGAAATTTTACATAGCAAGTAACCCAAAAGGTTTTTTTGGGCATAAAAAATTCCTTTTAAATTTTAATTTTAATTTGGGTAAATTTTTAAGGACGGGGAAAAGAGCGTCAGCAATTACATTACAAAAGACCCTTATGTGTTTTTTTGCTAATAGAATAAGGTTGGATTCTGAGGGGCCCCCCCCCTCATGATCCTAGCCCTTTTTTTTTCATGGGGGTTTTGTAGGTGAAAGGGGGTTGTGGTCTGAAAAAACGTTTTTAATTTTTAAAAGGGGAAAAATGCCCAAAATTTCATTCGCTGCCCGACCCCGGTGGGTGAGGTTGTCTCGGGGACCCCTCTGCTGTCTTCAGGCGAGCTAAATTAGTTCAGCAACAAACCCTTGAGTAAATGGGGCGTGCGCTGCTCATTGGGATATAACATGGCGGAAAATTTCAGTCCCGGGAGGGGGAATTTCTTTATCATAGAGCTGGTTCGTTTTGGGACGTTAAGTGGGATACATTTAAAAGTCCTTTTCCCTAACATCATCAGGGATACATATGGTATTCCCCAAAGGGGGGAAAATTTTATGGCGTCGCCCTTAAAAGGTTTTAAAAAAAGAATCTTTGTGAAATTTCTACGAGTCGATTACTACACAAGGGAAATTTTTCGAGCATTCCCCGGAACCCAAAAGTGAGTGTTTAAATTTAACGATGGGATGTTGTGTTTACATGACGTCTTAAGTACTTCACATGGGGTGAAGGTACGGGGAAAGTACCCTTTGAGGCAAGGGGTTATGGCCTGCAGGAGTTTTTTTTGGGAAATTATGGGAAGTTTCAAATTTTGCAACAATGGGGGGGGTGGAGGGGTGGGCCATATGAAGGAATGCCGGAAAGGGTTTTTACACCCTTAAAATGGGCCTTAAAAAGGCCCATACCATCCTATGTTACGATGATCGGTTGTAGAACACAGGGTTTTTTTGTATATGCTGGGGAACGGAAAACATGTCGTCTATGTAGTTTATGAGCACATGGAGCCCAGTGTCCTAGGAGGCGGGTTCTCGAAATTTTCGACACTCCAAATTTTTGATTTAAAAGTTTGTTTTAATTTGGTGCCTGGCTTGTTTCCTCGGGGGGGCCGGGGGGAATTTACATCTGGAGCGAAGGGTCGAAAGGGTGGGGGCGGGGGGGGGAGAAAATGTGTCACTTTTCCCAGGGGGCCCTCGGGGGGGGTTGAAGGTTTACATCTGGGGAGACTTTCGTCCAGGAAGTTCAACCCAGGTTTGGGGTTTTTGGGATGTGATCAAGGGGTTTTTTTGGGTGAGGAAAGGAAAACCCGGTGCAAAAGGTTTTCCCCAGTTTTATGTGAGTGGGGAAAATTTGGTTGGGAAAAACAAATTGTTGGGGGAAGCTTGAGTAAGGTTTGGGGGGGGCGGGAAACATGTGGGGGGCCGTGGAGGGACACCAGGAGGATTTGTCTGAGGGTGATATGTGTGTAAATGTGAGTTTTTTGGAAAAAGAACTGCGGCATCAGAGATAGATGGGTATTACCCCAGGGCGAGGCGGGGGGGGAAATCTTTGGGGAGCGGGGTTTTGAGCCCAGGAACACAGGGGTAAAAGGTGTGCTTTTGGGGTTTCAAATTTGGGAAAAAGGGGGGGGGGGGAAGTGACTGCCAAAAGGGGAAAAAAAGAGTGGAAAGGAAAACGTAATATGAAAAAGTGCCCGTGGGGAAAACAAAAAGGGGGATAGGGGAAAAACCGCCCCTTCTGTAATTTTTTTAGATGTGTTACCCCTTTAAAGTTAATGGACTTTTAAAAAAGAGGTCAAGAAAGTTTGTTGGGGGTTTGGGTTTTTTGGGGGGTTTGATGTTGACATATGCTTTTTGCAAGAGATAATCACAGGGCTGGGAGTGTGTTGAGGGTTTTAATGGATTTTTCGGTAAAGTATTTAAACCTTTGGGTTTGAATTTTGGGAAAAGGGGGGGGGTAGCGTTGCGGTAAAGGAGACCAGCCCCTTGGGGGTGGGAAAACGGTTGGGGAAAAGGGGGGGGGGGTGGGGGATTTGGGAGGGGGATGGGGTTGGGGGGAGAGTCGAGTTTGTTTTTTTGGGAGTTTAAATGCCAGCAACTTTTGGGGAAAAACAGGGGTTTAAAAAAGTAGATTTTGTCAAAAGAAGTTTTTGCTGATCCTTGGAGGGTTTTTTGCTTTTAAAAAGTAAAAAGGAGGTTTATTTGGGAAATTTTTGGGGATTAGGAGGGTGATGTCGAACCGAGAGGGGCGGGTTGTGTTTTGAGGTTTTGCTGAGGGAAAGGGATTTCGAGATATTGGGGTTTGGGTTTTTTGGTGGGGGGGGGGGGTTACCCAGTGGAGCAACGTTTTGGGCCCTAGGGGGTTTTGAAAGGCGATTAGACAGAATTTTTATTAAAGGAGGGAAAAGTGTTGTTTAGGGTGCCAAAACCTTCGATGTGGGGGGGTTTTTTGATCAAGGGGCCCGGGAAAAGCAGAAATTTTATGTGGGATGGGGGGGGTGGGTATTTATTCTGGGGTAAAAGGAAATTAAAATGTTAAGGCTTCTTTTAAAGGGGGGGGGGGGAAGGGGGCCTTTTTTCAGTGATTGGTGGTTGCCTTTTTGGGAGGGGTAGGAACTGGGAGAAAAGTCTGTTGATTGGTGGGGGGAAAATTTCAGGCAAAAACCCCGGGAAAAGCGAAATTTTTTTTAAAAGGGTTAGGGGCGGGGAGGAGGCGGGTGGCCCTTTTGGGTTGCAAAAAATTTTTGGAGGGGCAGTTGCGATTTTTTTATTTTTGGGGGGGGTGGGGGAGGAGGGATGATATGGACCCGACTGCGGGAGTAGAATAGCTGAATTACCAAAATTTATTTAGTTTGGGTGCAATTGGGATTTTTGGGCGGGGGGTTTGGGGATGTTTTGTGGGGGTGATAAGGGCCCTCTGGGTAAAAGTTTTTCCCGTTTAAAAAATTTGGGGCCGACAGAGTGTAACCCACCATTCTCAATTGGAGACCCAAACCCTGGGGTGGGAGGGGTATCCCAAAGGGTTTTTGGGTCCTATCCATACGGAAAGTTTTGAGTCTTTATGCTGTTTGTTGGTTTTTGGGGAGAAAGGGGGTTTGGGGGGAGGGGGGGGTTTCCCGGGGGGTTTTTTGAAAGGGGGGGGTTTATAGCGTCTTAAGGAGAGGATAGGTGGGGTTGGGGTTGGTTAAAGTGAGGTTGAAAGGGGGAAAAAGGCCAAATTTTTTGGGATGAGTAAAGGGGGGGAAAAAACCGGGAAAAGACGGTTTTACCAAAATTTAATTTTTTTTAGAGCACATTGGGGGGTTTTTATTGGGGGTGTTTTGTTAGGCTATTGGGACCATATTTTTAAAAAGTTGGGGGGAAATTGGGAAAATCGCCAAAGTACAGGGGTCAAATTTTTTGGGGCCAAAGAAGGGGGGGGGGGAATTTAAAAGATTGAGGGGCTTACCGTTTAATTTTTGATGTGTGTGAAATTTCAAGGTTTTTGCGAAAATTTTGGGGGAAAGGGGTGAAGAAGGTCATGGGGGGCGGGGGATACTTTTGGGGGACAGTTTGGATATCCCCGGGGGGAGTATGCGGGGGAGGTTTATGGGCGTATTTGGGGTTTCCTTTTAGGGTAGGGAATTTAAAGGGGGGGTATTCTAGGTCTGGGTTGGGAGGGAAAACTTATGGGTTATGGGGGTAGGGAAATTTTTGGGTTGGAGTATGGTGGAAAGGGTTTTGGAGGGGGGGGTTTGGGTTTGGGTGGGGGAGGACTTTTTATGGGGAATGCAAACAATGAAAAGTACAGGTAAATGGGGGGGTTGGGTTTGTTCAGTTAAACATGGGAAGGGGTTTAAGGCAGGGGGTTTTCCACTCCCCCAAATACTTTTGAATGTATGCAGAATCCTTTCTATGTTCTGGGTTTATGGGTTTTTATGGGAAGGTTGGGGGAAAAGGGGGAGGATATTGGGGGGAATATTTTTTTGGTTTTGTAAAAATGATACAACTGTTTTTTTTAATGGGATTGAAGATTTTAAAAAAAAGTTTGGGAAAAAGGGAATTTTAGATTTTTGGGGGGAATGCTATGGGGAAAGAGGGTTAATAAGCAAAAAAATCACGGTTGTTGGAAAGGGAGGCGCCTTTTGGGGGGAGGGACCTTGGGGGGGGGAGTTTGGGTTTGGGTAACTGTAGATTGGCTTTTGGGTTTGTGGGATTTTGTTTTTTTGGGAGTTTTCCAAAAGGGGGGCCGGGGGTTAAATTTAGAAATGGTTAAAGGACCCGAGCTTGAGTGGTGAGGGGTTTTAAGGGCCGGGGTAAAGTAACCTTGCAAACAAAAGGTTGTGGTTTGGGAAATTTCGCTGATTTATAGAAGGTTTTGGGGGAGGGGGGATTTTTACCCCTTAAGGAGTCAGGATATTTTGGAAAAAGCAAAAGAAAAGGGTTTCCCCTTTAAAGGGATTTTTGTTGGGGCTATGGGAGGGGGTGGTTGGGCAAAAATGTAGTAATGGGCTGCGGTAAGGCAGGGGGGGCTGGGGATTGATTGGGATTAGGGTCTAGGGTTTTTTTAAGGCGCTTTTTGTTTAAAAACAGGGTTTTATTCGGGCAGCGGGGGGGGAAAAGGGGTTTTTCGGGTGGGGGGGGAAAGGGGGATATCCCCAAATGGTTTGGGGTGGGGGAGGGAAATTTGGGAGTTTTTGAAAGACCCTGTTGCGGTTTAAGTTAAAGGTTCGAAAGTTAAAAAAATCAAGGGTTTTTAAAAAAACGGTTAGTGGGGTGTGGGGGTCCCTCGTTTAGGAACAAAGAAAAGGGGTGGAAATGTTTTTCCCAAAATATGATTGGAGATGGGGTTTTGGGGGGAATTTAGTAAATTTTAAAAAATTCGGCAAAAAGGAGGGAATTGTATTTAGATTTCTTTTGGGGCGTTAGGCATCGAAAAAAGGGGGGGGTAAGGGGGGAATGGGTTTTTTTGGGGAAAAGGGTCATGCGTTTTTTGTTTGGGGAAATTGAGACGGCTTTTCATGTAGTTAAATTTTTTTTCTGCGTTGGGAAAGGGGGGTAAGTTTTTGGGTTTTAAGGGGTTTTCTTTTATTGGGGGGGGGAAAGCATTTTTTTAAACCCCTTTTGGGCTTTAATGTTAGAATGGGGAAAGGGGTAACCCCAAAAAAAAGGGGGGAAGGGCTATTTAGATATGTTTAAAAGGTTTATTTTCTTGTTTGTTTCTTGGGGGGGGAAAGAGGGGGGGTGGAGGGGAACATTTTGGATTTAAAAAAGGGTTTGGGGGGGTTTTTATTTGGGGCGATGTAGGAACAAACAAATTTTATGGGGGGAAGGGGGGGGTAAATTTGTTTCCCGGGGGGGATTTGTGGATTTACTGTTGAAGTTTATCCGTTTGGGGGGTATGGGGTGAGAGGCAAGGGGGTTTGGGTTTTTTCAGGGGGTGCGCCCTCTTGGGGGTGATTGGGGAAACCTGGTGAGGTATGGTTTATTTTGGGTTTTCACGGTGGTTGATGTGGGTTAAAGTTTATTGTAGGGGAAAGTTGACCTTATGAATTTTTGTAAAAAACAGAGTCAAAAAATTGGGATGTGATTTTTTGGTTTTTCCCTTTTGTTATAAGAATCCCTTTTTTTAGGAAAGGGTTTATTTTTTATATGTATAAAGTTTAGGTTTTTGGGGCTTTTTATATTTTTAATTTTTGAAGATAAATTTAGGGCCCTTGTTTTACACCTCTTTTTTTTTTTATTGTATTTAAAAAAAGTACATTATGCATATTTTACTTTAAAAATATTTAAATTTTTGAAAGGGGGTTTTTATAAACCCTTTTTTTGTATGGAAGGTCCTATTATTTTTTGTTTTTAATCGGTTTTAAAAATTAACTTTGTGTATGGAGGTTTTGTTTGGGGGGAAACCCAAAGTCTTTGTATAGTTCTTTCAAGGGTTGTAATTTTTTAGTTTATTTGCGACAAGTAAATTTAGCGATTTTTTTCTTGTTTTGATTTAGTTTGTTCTTATGAATAAGTTTCAAATTTCACGTATGTGGGGAAAATTTTCATGCGTAATTTTGTATCATTTTATGATTGCAGGAAATCGTTCCTAATGTCTTATAATGACCCCGACCCGGTTTTTTTTTTGGAAAAATTGCTGGGGTTTGGGTTTTTTTTTAGTAGAAATTGTTTTCAATTTACCATTCATTAGGGGAAAATTTAAAGTATTTATTTAAAAAATGGGGACTGTTCCTTTCGGGGGGGGGGGGGGGGGGGTAGAAGGGGGTCAGTGTGTCGGCACTGGCAATAATGGGGGGGGGGGGGTTAGAAATGTCGCTGTGTCGGCACTGGGAAAAAATGAGGAAAATTTTAAAGGAAATTTGAAGGATTGTGGGGTTAAAATAAAATTTAAAAAAAAAAGGGAAAAAAAAAAATGCAGGGTTGTAGGTTTGGGTTTTTCCCTTTGGGTTTAATAAAATTTAAAGTGTAATCTTACTTAAATTGGGTTAAAATTGGATGTAATGTATATGGGATGAGGGGAAAAGGTTTTGAAAAACACAACGTTAATCGTTTTGTGTTCATTTTGGACCCAAAGGGGATTTTTTAATTTTGGGGTAAAAAACTGATTTCTGTGTTTTTTTATTTATTTAATGTATTGTGTTGTTTTAAAAAAAAATATAAAAAAAAAAAAAAAAAAAAAAGTGCCCAAAAAACACGTTTAAAATGTTTCCAATTTACACCCCAAGGCTAGGGGCCTTTTCTCTTTGTGGGCCCTTTAAATTTTTTTTGGGGTTCCCTTTAAGCTTAGATGGAATAGTAACATATAGGATGGGGGGGAATGTCAGTGGGATGTTTTTACTGTTTTTAGCAGCACAGCACCCCCTGCATAAACAACTCGCATTATATGTAAAAAAAAAAAGGGGAAAATTGAAATTAGGACTCTTCAACCCCAGGAGCAGAGGGATAGCAAGCGCTTTAAACCCTTTTTTAACGGGGTCTGAACAAATTCTTGTCCGGTGAACTGGGAATTTTTATACTAGTTAAAGGGTCAGTGATAAAGGGGCTGCAATCTGGGGAAAAAATTTGGACGGGAAACCTTTCGATAAAATTCCCCTTTCCATTTCCCCGGGAAACTCTGTACTCCTTTTTTCCATCCCGTGGCCCCCCCCCCGGGAAAAATTTAGGAAAATTGACGAACCTTAGCCTAAAAAGGGGAACCTTTTACCTTGGCCCTACAAAAGCCTAGATTGGTAATCTTGGCTTGACCAAAAAATTTTTTAGCTAAGTTTAAAAGTTTAAGTTTTTAGTGCGGGCCGTCTCTTTAAAACAAAAGCTTGGGGACGCGTCAGGGCTTTCCCATCGTCCCTGTACCCCTAAAATCGTCAAGGTAGGGTTCTAAATCCTTCTAAAGGCTATAGTCGGGACCTGAGTTTTTTCAGAGTGTCAATGTGACACAACCTCAGTCAACGTCGAAAATCACTAAGTCTATACAATGTTTGAGAACAAAGTTTTTACAAAAATTTAACAAGAATAATGAGACAGACAATTTTGTCCAACCACCAGCGAGGGTCTCCAGCAGATTGATTACTTCACAAGAGGTGGGACCCCCCCCCCTCGATCACGTGATAGCTACGTGGAAAACTGCAGCTCAGAACCCGGCAGTATAACGAGCGACAAGCGATAATTACAGTAGTTTGACAATCAAGCCTAACTGAGCACATTTTATTTTACATCCTAACAAACATAAGCTAAAAACAATATAACAGTCAAATAATAATATAAAGGCATACATTTACGATTTAGCTATTATCGAAAATATAAGCAATATAAAATTAAATGAAAAGATAAATATACATTACATATATACATAATAATCATTGAACCCATTCAGGGGTTGCAACCCCCCCCCCAACACGACAGAGGGTCGCATAGGAGTTACATGAATGTCTTTTTACATTATTTCTGGTTACTCATATCAATATTATCAATATCAATATTAACGAGTCTCTCTTGTCCCAAGCACCTCTACAATTTCACAGCGCCCGTCACTAGGATATGCCTAGGTATTTAGGGCAGTACACGTATAGTTATCTCTTCATACTCGTGGTTTTGTCATCAGTTTTAGAGACTGGATAGCGCTGACAAGGAGGGCACGTTGAGGCTCGATCTTTAGTAGAGGAGACTGCATTCCACTCTTAAGTAGTGGTTGTGGAATGCTAGGCAGTATGAACATCTGAGTATAAAAACAGCTTAAGGTGTGTAGTGAGGGGGGGGTCTGCGACAGGGACAGTGTTGCGTCACGCAGTACATCACCCACACCACACTACTCACTCAACACTCAAACTTGTCTCCTCTCACAAACATTACTGTGAATATATAAATTTAATAAATTAGACATGACACGAGTATATATAGTTAATATGGGCTGGAGGGATTAAGTTACTTTACTGAATTTGACATAGCAAGTAACAAAGGTATTTGGGCATAAAAAATTTCGTTTAATTTAATGTAATTGATAATTATTAAGGACGGGGACAGAGCGTCAGCAATTACATTACAATGACCACTTATGTGTTTTATGCTAATAGAATAAGGTTGGATTCTGAGGGCCCACCTCATGATCCTAGCATTTTTACTCTTCATGGTGTTTTGTAGGTGAGTGGATTGTGGTCTGAAAAAACGTTTAATTTTTAAAAGGGGAAGTGCCAAATACATTCGCTGCCTGACCCCGGTGGAGTGAGGTTGTCTCGGCACCCCTCTGCTGTCTTCAGGCGAGCTACCTTAGTTCAGCAACAACCATTGAGTAGTGAGGACGTGCGCTGCTCATTGGGATATCAACATGGCGGAACATACAGTACGGAGAGTGAATACTATCTGCATAGAGCTGGTTCGTGGTACGTTAAGTGGAGATACGATTTAACGTCCTTTCTCCCTAACATCATCAGGGATACATATGGTATTCCAACGGAGGAATTGTATGGCGTCGCCCTTAATGGTTTAAACAAGAATCTTTGTGAAATTTCTACGAGTCGATTACTACACAAGAATTGTCGAGCATTACCAGGAACAACGCAATGAGTGTGAATTCAACGATGGATGTTGTGTTTTCAACTCTCATTATCGTGGAATTGGTAGAAGAAGCGCGTTTACATAGGCCGAAGGGGGAGACGAGGTAAGTTAAAAAAATCATCTTGACAGTAAAAGCAGATATTTCTTGAGCACGTTCAGTAAGCGGGACTTTGATAATAGCTCGTAAGAGATCTAAACGGCTGACAAAAACTGGGCTCCTGACACACGGTCAATAAGTCGTCAATGCGAGGTAGAGGATAACAGAGGCAGGTGGACAGAGTCACTTTCTGTAATAGTGACATCTGAAACTTCCGTCAGGTTTAGGGCACTAAAATACAGGGAGATGCATGGACTTTTACTGCGTCAATAAGTCCGTGGATAACAGAAAAATCACCTCTTCTCAATGTTTAGGTTTGTTGGACACATCTCTTTGGTGATTGCTTAATGGGTGATGCTCCTGTTACTTCAAACGTCATGTACACCCAGAGTACAAGTTTAGGAACATTCACCGAAACATGCGGGAAATGCTAAATAATGTTTTTAAGATTACAGCTTTATCAATTCCTAGGTTACTAAGGAAAATCGGTTCTAGTGATTGTAGAGTCATGAATTTTCTAAACGAACTCTATACTTAGAGATATGTAGGTAGGACTGACGTTTTCTCCTCTGTTTAGAAGAATGACGTATTAGGTACGAGGATAGCGTTAGTATGCCTTAAGCTGGTTACTTGGTACACATGTATTAGATTTCTTTTCCAGGCGTATCGTCCCAAATAAATTTTAAGTCGCTAAGCTTTTCACTCCTTCCAGGGGGACCATCTACCTGGCTTGTAGAGCATGATGGTATAATTTTGAGCCATTATTTCTCCTGCTTTCAAAGAACGAGAGACAGCACGCTTGTCATATATTGCTTCATTCTCGTTGGGTGAAAACTAAGGTTTTTGCAGCTATTCTCTAGCGGCTGTCAAATGTTGCTGCCTTAATGAAAGTGAAGTACTCAATGATGGATTTGATTTTCTGTCCAACGTCTTTAAATACTGCGAGAGGACCACGCACTTGGTAATGTCCGAATATTAGTTCAAAAGGTAAACCCGAGACTTTCTTGCTCACTTTCTCTCATAGCGAACAGAGAAAGGTTAACCTCTCCCTGTCTCTAGAATAAATGTTTCACATAAAGCTCTCATCATGACTTCAGTGTATGATGAAATCTCTCTTGGCAATCCTTGTGATGTGGATGATAACTGGTTGAAAGTAACAGACTTTATTCCTAGGTGGGATAAGTTCTCGAAGATCTTAGAAGTGAAAGTTACGATCCCCTGATCTGATTGTATTCTCTCGTGGCAATCCAAACTGGGAGAAAAATTTCCATCAGCGCTCTCAAATAGCACGAGCATTTAATTTTCTATAGGAATAGTTCGGAGAGGTGTTTGCAGCGTCCTAATAGTTAATAAATTAAGTGGTTACTAGTTTAGTTTAGGCAAAGGGACCAACACGTGTCAATAATAAGACGTGAGAATGGCTTCACCATGGCACCGTGATTGGAAGAGAGGTTTGCAGGTGGAGGTTGTGTGCGCTAGGCTTGTGTCACTTGAAACGTGGCAAAGTTCGACCAGTCAGCTCATGTTTCCTTCTTCTTTGAGCAAGTTAAAATGTTTGCCAGTTTTTCCGAGTGTCGTCTTGACATCCAAATGTCTTATGGGATATTGTGAGCAAAATCAATTGGGTTGTTCACGAAATGTAACTGGTAACAAAAACTAGATTCTTGACTGTGTTAGAAACACTATCAGCTGACAACTACATGTATTTTTTCTCCATCAGTACACCGTTACATAATAGTAACAATTATCGGAATCCTTTGCTTCACTTCAGTAATGCTTATATCTTTTAGTCTTTTTTTCCAGTGATGATCAACAAATGATCTTGATTAAATTATCATGAGTTAGAAAATTTTACGTCAGTTGTTGTCCTGACGAGGTTGATGACGGGGGGAGTCTGTGTTAATGATCCTGGGCGAGAGCATCACTAAAAAATATTAACCCAAATCATTTGTCATAACTAAGATCAACTGGAGACAAGGTGGTTGTTTTTTAGACCTAGTCTTAGTAATTGCGCTGAGAGGAAATAAAATAGGTTTTTTTGGACATGTTCTTCGTTCAATCTCTTTGTGCCTCAAATTTGTGCCAGTCTGCAACATATGAGGCGTTCCAACCTCTTCAAACAGTTTTGAGAGATAGGACCAGTGGTAATGGAGGAGTAGGGAAATTACCATGGTTGGACGGTCTTAGGTCGGCACTTGGTCCAGCCGTCTTAGAGTGTCTAGCTCTGGTATAGGATAAGTAAATACAGGTGTAGTATTACTGGTAATAGTATTAGGCTGGTGTCATCCACCAGTACATCTGTACTATAGTGTCAGTGAAGGGGGAGGTGGTGAGCGGAAACTGAGTACACTAGCTCACCACTTAGGCTCACTTGGCTTTGTTGCTCTTTCTTAACTTCAAATAGAGCAATATTTTTTGTTTTTGTTTTTTTTTTTTTTTTTTTTTGTTTTTTTTTTTACTTCCTAATTTGTGACAATAGGTTCTGACTCTGAATCATAATCAGACATCTCTGTTTGAGCTGGAGAAACAAAATATTCTTAATTAATGCTCTGAAGTTCTGCGGTGTAATTCTGATATACGTACACGGATAGTTGGCTACTGCAACAAGTATGAAGTTTTAAATGTACTTTTAATCAGACAAAGTCAGAGGTTCAATAACTGTTCACTTTGGCATACATCTCGAAAATAGATGTACTACGAGAGAGTGATTGGGGAAACTATAATCCTAATAGGAATTTTAGTGTTGGTTGTCTTAGAGATAGAGTAGAAACAGTATTTCCATCTCTTGGATCAAGAGACTCAGTCAGGTACATACATCACCGGGTATGTTGTACAAGACTAAAACTCAAAGTCTTAGATTAGGAAAGTACTCAAAGTGTTTGATCATAGATGTACTAGTATGTCCAACTGGACAATTTCTCAAACCTTGGATCAGAGCTCCCGGACAGGCCCCCATTTGTTACAAAAAACGCGTTCTAAAGGCTTAGATATCTCCAGTGAAAATAGAAGGAGCTGCCCTTCTAGCATCAGCTGATACTGAGTTTTGTAACAAGTAGTCAGTATCCTTGTCAATTATCATTTAAATTCGGTATGGTTCAATAGTGCTTTAGGGCTTACATACTGGTAGGCTATAACGAGAGAAATTAAAATTTAATAAATTTAATTAAGTCTATCAGTTGTCAGAAGGTATATTATCAAGAAAATTAAATACGCAATCAAAATAAAATAATCTCTCGTGTTCAATATATTGGCTGAAAGACATATCACATTTATAATTCTTAAGTAGTCGGTTAAGTAACATATATAAGATATTACAATATGTACAAGTGTTGTGTATGCGTGTAAGTGCTCTTAGGTTGTTAGCTAGTCTCAAGATCGAATAAGATTAAACAAGTGGACTTGACCAAAGTCCTCAAATAAACTAACTTCTTGATTGACTGGCAACCCAGAACAGTCTGATAGAACCACAATGATTGCTAAGCCCATTGCAATGCAATATCAAGCGACGCGACAAGAATAGAACAGGGGAATAATATAACGACACTAAGTAGGGGACCATCCTCAGGAACTCACAACAGTTACAAAAAAAACTCCCATAATACTGATCTTTGTCGCATAGGTAAAACTGTGCTGTGACATACACAGGAACCAGTACAAACTTAGGTAGAAAGCTATAGATCGGGACCTGGATGTTCAGAGTGTCAATGGGACACACACCTAGTACAACGGCGAAAATCATAAGTCTATACAATTGTTCTGGACAAGTTCTACAGAACTAACAAGAATATGAGACAGTCAATCTGTCCAACCTCAGCGGTCTCGCAGACTGACTACTTACAGAGGTGAGGACACCCCCTCGCATACGTGATAGTAGTGGACAATGCAGTCAGAAGCGGCGTATAAACGAGCGACAAGCGATAATTAACAGTAGTTTGACAATCAAGCCTACTGAGCACATTTTATAACATCCTAACAACTAAGTAAAAACATATAACAGGTCAAATAATAATATAAAAGGCATACATACGATATAGCTTTATCGAATTATAAGCAATATAAAATTAAATGAAAAGATATATACATTTTAATATTAATAATAATCTACTGTAACCCATTCAGGGTATGCAAAAAACGCAAGTGTTGCGCTCAATCATCAGTGGATTGATGACCTAAGCAACTTACTCTATTTAGGTTGGGTAAGATTTACGGTTAAGGCCTGTTTTAAGTCCCAAAATATACAAATAATTTTTAATGATTTTGTAAATGAAAGAAAAGAGAAAGATATTTAAAAAAAATACTTTATGTGCATCTGAAAAAAAAAAAAAAACAGGTGCATTTAGAAATTTCAGTCAGAGAAGATTCCTTGAGGATATGTTCAGGCCACCCATTTACTCTCTTCGTATAACTTGATACTGACATTCTCTGTTTATGCATGTGGGATTTCTTAATATATTTGGCATTGTTATTTCCCAGCTTAAAGAGTGAGATTTTCTGTATTGTAATAAAGATACAGATTGCAAAAATTTAGCTGATCGGAAAAGTAATTCTCCTGTAATTGACATTATTCCACTGATTTCAAGCTTTTATTTTTAATTATTTCAGTAAAATTTCAAACCTGCATCTCTCGGAGTATTGTCCTTAAAGATAGCACTTCAATAACTTTTGTACCACCGAAGAGCAACTATCCTTAGTTTAGGAATAAAAGATAACTGTCACCGTTTTTCGACAAAACTGTCAAATTGGAAATTATGCAACCCAATACCAGTGTGAAATTTGTTCGCGAAACCAATCAATGAGGAAACCATTGTCCTCCTCGCTTCCGAGTTAGTGGACGTGCTGGCAGGCGCTCCGCTTAGGATTTGTTGCCGCAGTTTACTGTTTTGAGCAATTTTTTCAAAATCAAAAAAAAAAAAAAAAATGGGACAGACACGGACGGAGGGTGATACTGTTGTATGGGATTAGTAATGGGGCCTAAGCAGTTCTACATGCAGGTTGCTACTCCCTACGATTTTTGTGATGTGTATGGGATACAAGAAGAACTTTTGGTGTGGCTGTCAACGGAGTAGAGGATTTTCGTCAAATATAATAAAGGCTGATTTTATCAAGTCTTGTTGGAAAGTACCACGAGAAGAGGATGGCCGTGTACGCAGTTATAGTGGAGTAGTCTACTGATGTATAGCTATGTGAAGTAAAAGTTAAGGAATGTCCTTTGAAGCAACAGAGTATGATGTGTTTCGGTTATTCGCGTTATGGGCAAGATTCATGTGCGGAGTTGGGAAAAGGTGTTGGGACGGAGGGCGGCTTATGTGGGACTGCCGAAGGATCCTTCAATCTGAGAGACGCTAAGACCAATCAATCTTCATATGTGTTGTTGGAGATTTGCCGAACGCGGTTACGTATTTCTATGCAGGACATAGGCGGACTTGTAGCGGTGCGGATTCATTTGATCATATGGCAGGCCCAATGGCAGGGAAACCAGACAGGAGGGAAAAAGCCAAAAACTGTGGTTCGCAGTTGGATCCTGTGGTAATGAGACGTGCGGCTGAAAGGAGGATCATACGTTGGAGTGAGGAAGTGGATAAAGCAGAGGAGGAGACGGTCTCTTGTGCGACGTTACTGTGGGGACGGGGCCTGGAGCAGACGACGCCCGACCGACGACGACGACGATGACGACGAAAGATGACGGTGAGCCTGTACTGAACAGGAGGGGAATGTTGGATGAGGTTTAAATAACTTCCTGAGTGAGGTGGAGGGGAGTCTGGATGATGAGCGGCATGGACGCTCATTGGAGGATGCTACAGTCTTATCGGGACGTGGGAAGACCTGTGCAATGAGGGGAAGATGCACACGGTAGTGGCTGAGGTGCACAGAGAGTGCATGGAAGAGGAGGCTACGTGTGGAGATGGAGGTTCACGAAAGAGAACAGCTGGGACGTCTGATATGGATGACGTTTTAACTCCAGGGCAGAGACCTGGGGAAGAAGGCTTGGAAACCAAGGTTGGATCTCACGGAGAGTGGGTGTAGTGGTGCTGACGCACTGAAAGGTTCAAAGGTTAAGGGGGGGGTTGGGGGATGGACAGGCAAGGTGACAAACGGGGATCTAGTCAGCAGCCAGGTCAGGCGGGTGCAATTCCAAGGCGGCGGGGAAAGCCGCCTCTACTGTCATAATTCAAGGTTGTAACGATCAATGTTAATGGCCTGAGAGCCGAGGTTAAAAGAGTATGGGTGGAATGGTTTTTAAAGAGATTTAATGTAGATATATGTTTCATTCAGGAGCACAATTATAAGTTTGGTTGTGAGTTGTCTTTGAAAGGATATAAGTTGTATGTGAGTGGCTCTTTGAGGTTGAAAGGTGGGGTTGCTGTGGCTGTAAAGGAAACCAGTCCATTGCGTTTTTGGGGGGGGGGGGGGGGGGGGGGGGGGGGTGGTGAGGGGGGAGGGGGAGTGGGGTGCAACGAGGGTTTGTTTTATAGGAGTGTATATGCCGGCGGAGGGCAACGCACGAGTTAAGGAGAACTTTGTGAGAGAATTTTTGATGATATTTAAGGGGTTTACCTTTAGTCACTGTAATAGGGGGAGATTGGAATTGTGTTATTAGGGGGGGGGATGTGGAACGAGGGGGGCGGGGTGTATGTTGGGCTTGTTACGTAATGTGTTCGGAGACGTGGGGGTTTGGATGTTGTGGGGAGGGGGGGTTGGCAGGTTGAGTATACGTTTGTCAGACGGGGTTATGCTGCAAGATTAGATAGGATCTATGCAACGGAAGCTGTACGTGTGTTGGGAGTCAGGACTTTTGATGTGGGGTTTTCTGATCATAGGGCAGTTATAGCAGATCTTGATTGGGAAGGTATGGTTAGGATACATCGGGTTTCTGGAAATTAAATGCAAGACTCGTGAGGAGTGAGGAGGTGAGTATGGCTTTTGGGGAATGGTGGCAAACTTTTTGGGATTCTAGAGCGGTAGGGTCGTGTGTTTTAGAATGGTGGAAAGGCACGCTAAGCCGGGTATAGAAGGTTTCTATAAGAGGAAGGGAGGGAAGAGAAAGGGTGGAGGTAGGGGTTGCAAAACTTTTTTGAGTATAACCCTAAATTGGTGTTTGGGGAAAGGGGGGGGGGCGGCGGGTTACGGTACAGGGTTTGAAAACTAAAGGGAAAGGTTGGCTAAATTTTCTTTAAGGGTTTTGGTTTGTTTGCATACGTTTTAAGAGGGGGGAATGGGGCCCTTGCGGGTGGGGTGAAAAAACCTTCGGGAAGTTTTTTGCGAGGTTTTTAGGGAAAGGGCGGGGAAGGATTCGACTATTTAAAACTTGGGGGGTAAAGTGAAGATATGGGTGGTTTTCAAAGGGACGGGGTACTAAATTTACTAAAAGAAGGCATGAGCAATTATGGATTTTTGGTTCCGAAAAAAGGGGGGGGGGAAAAGGGGGCGGAGGGCGATGCTTTTGGGGGTGTGGGGGGGGGGGGGTTTTTTAAGGGTTTTTTCCCCAATTTGGGAAGAGGGGGGCACAGGGGGGATGGGGGGGGTGAGATTAGCATGGGGGAAGTTGAGGAAGCTGTGTTCAATATGAGTACGGGGAAAGGCGGGGTAAAATTTGGGATATCAAATGATTTTTTTTAAAAATTCAATGGGGGCACTTTAAAGTACTGTCGGGGGTGGGGGTCTTGAATTGTATGCGCGAGGGGGAAAGTTAGAAAAAAAATCAGAGAAGGGTGTAGTCGTCTTAGTACGCAAAAAGAAAAAGGGGGAAGGGGAAGAGTATTAAAGTGAGTACAGACTATTTCGTAATGTGTCCCGACTAAAAGATTTTCGCAAAAAAGATTTTGGGGCAATGGATGAAGAAGGTGTTAGGTGGGGTTATTCATGGGGGGCAGGGGGGTATTCCGGGCAGAAGCAAAGAGATGGGATGGCCCCAATTGGGGGATTTTTTGGAGGGTTCCCGGGCGGGGGAGGGCTGTTGGGCATTGTTTGGGGGAAAATGCATAGGGACTGTGTAGATGGGGAATTTTTTGGGGCTAGTTTTTTGGGCATCTCGGTTTTGGATGGGGTGGTGAGGTGGGTTAAAAATTGTATTCGTCCCCCAATGGTCCCGGTAAAAAATTAATGGTAGGGGGGAAAGGCCCTTTGTAAGGAGGAGAGGGGTTTGGCCCGGGATGTCCCCTGTCTCAGATATTGTTTGCGTGAAATGCAGCACCCTTTTTTAATGGGTCATTGAGGGGGGGGGGAATTTAAAGGGGGGAAAAGGATGGGTATATAGATGTGGGGGGGGTATGTGGATGTTTCCCCTTTTTGGGGCAGGAGTGGAGGGATTGCGTACGGGGGGAAAGTGTGTTGGAGTTTTTCGGGAGGGCTTTTTTTTTCCAGGCTGGGGGTGTAAAACAGAGAAAAATAAAGTTTGCTGGGGGTTTGGGTGCCTGGGGGGGGGGGGGTTTGGGGGTTTTGGAGTTTGGGGGGGAAAGGGTTGGTGGATAGGCTAAAAAATTTGTGGGTTATATTTAGGGCAGATGGGGCAGGGGCGGGAAAGGGGGAATTCGGAGGGGGTTGGTGGGAAGGCAAAAAAAAGGTTAAAGGGGGAGTTTAGGGCGGGGGACGTAAACCCTACAACGGGGGCGATAATTGAAAAATTCATTGGGGTTTATAGTAAAGTAGGAGTATGGCCGTGGGGTCCCCAATGGGGGGACTCCGGGACATACATGAGTTTTCAGGGGGGATTCGTTTTTATAGGGGGGTTTTTCGGGAGGGCATGGCTAAGAAAGGGGGGTTGGTGATGTCAAATATACGCGGGTGGGGGAGAGGGTCTTTTAGCTTTGGGGGCCCAAAGGAAAAGGGCCCTTTATTGTGAAACAAAGGTTCTTTTAGGGAGGGGGGGGGGAAAGGGGGTTAGAGGGGGAAAAAGTGATAAAGGGAAATGTGCGGAGTGAGTGGGGGAGCGGAAAAAAATTTAAATTGAATGCAAAAGGATATGCTGGGGTTTTTATTGTTATTGATTGGGGAGGTGGGAAAATTTAGGGGGGGGGCTTTTTGGGGGGGTGATGAGGGGGTTGGCCCGGGGGAAAAATTTTCAGGGGGTATGGGTTTTAAACCCTTGTATGATTGGGGTATGTATGGAATGATTTTCAAAAAGTTTAAAGTTATTTTCCCGAAAAGTAAGGGAGTTTGTATATAGGTTTCAATGGGGATTTTTAGATCGAAAGCTGTTTTTGTTAAATTTGGGTTTGGGGGGGGAAAACCAGACCTGCGATCCTGTGGGAAACAGGAAAATTTTCTTGGGGTTTTAAATTTCTGTAAAGGTTGAGGGGGAAAAGGGTGTGGTTGCAAAGGTTTTTTTGGGTTAAATGGGGGGGGGTAAGGTAAAAACCCCTGAGACCCTTTAACATTAGAAGTACGAGGGGTCTCCAGAGAAGTGAAAAGGGCAATTATGTATGTAGGGTGGATTTTCTGTATTTTTCCCGGGGGGTTGGGGGGGACAGGGAGGAGGAAGAATTAGGATTTAGAAACAATTCCCGGGGGGCTATATAGAACGGTTTTGCAGGGAAAAAAATTATTTTTGGGGGAACAGTGGAGGAAAACGTTTTTCCCGGGGGCCCCACTGCAAACTTACGGTCAATGGCCTCATTCCCGTTGGGGGGATTTAAATTTACGTAAAGGGGTTTCCCTTTTAAGGGGTTTTCGTTGTTTTTAGGAGGGAGAGTGCATAAAAATAAAGGAATGGTGAAGGAAAGTGAGGGTCGGGGGGAAGGGGATGTACTGGTTTGGGGCTGTGTTTTTACATGTAAGTTTTGTGTGAAAGATTTTTATTAGCCCAAAATTTGTATAAATTAGGTACTTGAGATTAAAAGAGTTAAAAGAAATCATTGTCCTTTTTAGTTAACAGTTTTTGCAAAGATAATTTCTGGGGAATTTTCCCGGTTTTTTTTTTCGTAAATTTTTAGGGAATGTCTTTTTGCTTTTTAAAAGGGTTTTATTTGGGTTTTCATAATTTTTTTTCCCTCACTTTTGTAAAAGTTATTAAGTTTCGTTTTGCTGAGGCCCAAAGTAAAGCTGTAAGGAAATTTTTCAGTTTTATGCTTTATATGTTTTTGCAATTTTGTGTAATTTCTTAAATTTTTTTTTTAGGGGAAATTTTTTTGGGGTAATTACTTGACTTTGTTCTTAAATTAAATCTCATAATTTGGTGCTTTTTATTAGTAAAGTTACGGAAAAAATTTTTTGTTTGATCAATGCTGTGATCAATTTTGTGTGTGGAAATGAGTGTGTGTATCTATAAATGGTTTTCATGGGGGGGGGGGGCCCCCTCCAAAAGTTTTGTGTGTATTTGTCGATATTTTTATCATTTTGTATAATGTGTTCAGTGAAAGGGGTGTATGTATTTTGCGTGTTTTATAATTTTTTTCTCTTGATTGATTAAATTTTTGGTAAATTTGGGCCCGTGCCTGTTTATTGTGGTTTTTTTTTAATTTTATAAACCCTTTTAAAATTTTGATGTTATGTGTCCAAAATATAAGGGTAATGTTATGGAAAATTCCCAAATATAAGGATAATGTTAGTAGTCCAAGTATAAGGATACATTTTTTGATGATATTTAATTTTTTTTTATGTATTTAAAGTTTAAGGCTTACTTTTTTTATAAGGTTTTTAAAGTACGGGGGTATGCTTTTATATATATTTCATCATGTAGGTTTAGGGAAATAAGAGTTTGGTTAGGTGGAAAAAATTTCCGGGGGATGTGTGCCAGCGTACCCTTTTAAGGTTTTATTTTGTTAGGGATTTTTTTTTGTATACCCGTTTAATGAAAGGATGGGTTTTTTATATTTAATATGTTGTTATATGACGTTTTAAATAAAATATAAAAAAAAAAAATTTCTTTTTTCCGTGCCCCCCAAATTTTATAGCTATTTCTTTTGAACTCCATTTTTTCTATCGATTTGGGACAAAAAAACTGCCCATTTACCCATTTCAAAATACCTAATAATGTGGTCAGAAATTTGGCCAAATTTTTGGGCCCAATTTTTCCCCAAAAACTAAAAAAAAAGGGCGTTTCAAAAAAATGGTCCAGAATGGAAAAAATGCAGGGCATTCCTGGCTCTAAAATAACATTTTTTTTTTGTTCATTTAGTATGTCTTCAGGCTCCTTGATATTTTCTCTTGTTTCTATTTTTTTAATTTTTTTTTCAAAAAAAAAATAGAAAAACTTACTATTATGCAGGGTACTGCAATACTGTAATAATTGTATAAATAACATCAACCCATTCATGACTGCATTTTTAGAATGGCTAGTTGGACAATTTTTTTGGGGCAATGGCCCTTTATTTTTTTACTTTTGAACATTTGGGAAAAATAAAACATTTTCCCCACTTTTGGGTCCATTTCTAGGTTCTTTTTATAGTTTAAAATTTAATCAAAATTTTCCCTATTTCTATTAAAATTTTTTTCCATTTTATCAAATTGGGGACCCAAAAAAAACGGGAATACAACCCCTAAAAATATACGAAAATGACCACAAAGGCGGCATTTTAATTTTTAAAAAAAAAGATTTGGAGTTTTTTTTTTTCTCATTATGCACTGCGTGCTCCCGGATTTTTTTTCATTTGGTTTCACACTGACCACACAGACCCCTTTTTTCTCACATGTGGGCCTACCAGCTTTCTCCTGCTTGATTTGAAAGGGTAGAATTTATGGGAAAATATTTTAATTTTGCAAAATATATATATATTTTTATATAGATATATATAAAAATTTAAATTTTATTTTATTTTTTTTTTTTTTTTTTTATTAAACACACCCGGGCCCATTCCCCCCAAGGCGGGTGGCCCGAAAAAAGAAAAAACTTTCACCATCATTTTACTCCATCCAAATGTCTTGCCGAAGGGTTTCTTTACACTACTTTTTTTTAAAATGCCCAAAATTAACACCCCTCCTTAAAAGTGCAGGGGATGTACTTCCCATCTCCAGGCTCAAGTCCGGCCTGCCGGGTTTTTCCCGAATCCCCTTTTAATTGTTACTTTGCTCAACCCAAACCCCCGTCAAGTATTTTTAAAAAAAAAATTTTTTCCCCATTCACTCCCATTTAAACCGCTCACGCATGGGCCCGCTGGAAGTCCAAACCCCCGCACCAAAACCTCCTTTACCCCCTCCCTTTCCCAAAAATTCCTAGGCCGAAACCCACCCCCCTTTCCCTTTCCCCAAGGGGTGTTTCACTCTTGAAGTTTATTTGTTTCGCTCCATTCTCTCACATGGGGCCGACCCCCTCAAAAACCCTTTCCCCAGCCCTCTGGACAAAAAGTTTTTTGGTAATCCCGCACCTCCTCCTAACTTCCAAACTACGAATTCTCTGCATTATATTCACACCACACATTGCCCTCAGACATGACATCTCCACTGCCTCCAGCCTTCTCCTCGCTGCAACATTCATCACCCACGCTTCACACCCATATAAGAGCGTTGGTAAAACTATACTCTCATACATTCCCCTCTTGCCTCCAAGGACAAAGTTCTTTTTCTCCACAGACTCCTAAGTGCACCACTCACTCTTTTTCCCTCATCAATTCTATGATTCACCTCCCCTCTTTCATAGACCCCATCCGCTGACAAGTCCACTCCCAAATATCTGAATACGTTCACCTCCTCCATACTCTCTCCCTCCAATCTGATATTCAATCTTTCATCACCTAATCTTTTTGTTATCCCCATAACCTTACTCTTTCCTGTATTCACTTTAATTTTCTTCTTTTGCACAAACCCCACCAAATTCATCCACCAATCTCTGCAACTTCTCTTTAGAATCTCCCAAAAGCACAGTGTCATCAGCAAAGAGCAGCTGTGACAACTCCCACTTTTTGTTGTGATTTTTATCTTTTAACTCCACGCCTCTTGAAAGGACCCTCGCATTTACTTCTCTTACAACCCATCTATAAATATATTAAACAACCACGGTGACATCACACATCCTTGTCTAAGGCCTACTTTTTACGGGGGAAAAAAATTTCCCTCTTTCCTACATACTCTAACTTGAGCCTCACTTTCCTCGTAAAAAACTCTTCACTGCTTTCAGTAACCTACCTCCTACACCATACACTTGCAACATCTGCCACATTCCCCCCCTACCCACCCTGTCTTTACGCCTTTTCCAAATCCAAAAATGCCACAAAGACCTCTTTAGCCTTATCTAAATACTGTTCCCTTATATGTTTCACTGTAAACACCGGGTCCACACACCCCCTACCTTTCCTAAAGCCTCCTTGTTCATCTGCTATCCTATTCTCCGTCTTACTCTTAATTCTTTCAATTATAACTCTACCATACACTTTACCAGGTACACTCAACAGACTTATCCCCTATAATTTTTGCACTCTCTTTTATCCCCTTTGCCTTTATACAAAGGAACTATGCATGCTCTCTGCCAATCCCTAGGTCCCCTTACCCTTCCATACATTTATTAAATAAATTTCACCAACCACTCCAAAAACTATATCCCCCCCTGCTTTTAACATTTCTACTTTATCCCATCAATCCCGGTGCCTTACCCCCTTTCATTTTACTACTGCCTCACGAACTTCCCCCACACTCACATGGCTCTTCCTCACTCCTACAAGATGTTATTCCTCCTTGCCCATACACGAAATCACAGCTTCCCTATCTTCATAACATTTAACAATTCCTCAAAATATTCCTTCCTCTTCCCAATACCTCTAACTCTCCATTTAATAACTCTCCTCTCCCATTTTTAACTGACAAAACATTTGTTCTCTAGGCTTTCTTAACTTGTTAATCTCACTCCAAACTTTTTCTTATTTTCAACAAAATTTTTTTGATAACATCTCACCCACTCTCTCATTTGCTCTCTTTTTACATTGCTTCACCACTCTCTTAACTTCTTCTTTTTCTCCATATACTCTTCCCTCCTTGCATCACTTTACTTTTGTAAAAACTTCTCATATGCTTTAAATTTTTCTCCCTTACTACTCTCTTTACATCATCATTCCACCAATCGCTCCTCTTCCCTCCCGCACCCACTTTCCTGTAACCACAAACTTCTGCTGAACACTCTAACACTACATTTTTAAACCTACCCCATACCTCTTCGACCCCATTGCCTATGCTCTCATTAGCCCATCTATTTCCTCCAATAGCTGTTTATATTTTACCCTAACTGCCTTCTCTTTTAGTTTATAAACCTTCACCTCTCTCTTCCCTGATGCTTCTATTCTCCTTGTATCCCATCTCCTTTTACTCTCAGTATAGCTACAACTAGAAAGTGATTGATATATCTGTGGCCCTCTATAAACATGTACATCCTGAATCTACTCAACAGTCTTTTATCTACCAATACATAATCCAACAAACTACTGTCATTTCGCCTACATCATATCGTGTTTTACTTATTTATCCTCTTTTTCTTAAAATATGTATTACCTATAACTAAACCCTTTCTATACAAAGTTCAATCAAAGGGCTCCCTTATCATTTACACCTGGCACCCAAACTTACCTACCACACCCTCTCTAAAAGTTTCTCCTACTTTAGCATTAAAGTCCCCTACCACAATTACTCTCTCACTGGTTCAAAGGCTCCTATACATTCACTTAACATCTCCCAAAATCTCTCTCTCTCCTCTGCTTTCCCTCTCTTCCCCGGGTGCATACACGTTTTTAAATGACCCACTTCTCGCATCCAACCTTTATTTTAAATTCCACATAATTCTTGAATTTACACATTCATATTTTTTTTTCTCCTTCCATAATGATCATTTAACATTACTGCTACCCCTTCCTTTGCTCTAACTCTTCAGATACTCCAGATTTAATCCCCTTTATTTCCCCCCACTGAAACTCTCCTACCCCCTTCAGCTTTGTTTCGCTTAGGGCCAGGACATCCAACTTCTTTTCATTCATAACACAGCAAACCCTCTGTTTTCTTGTATCCGCACTACATCCACGCACATTTAAGCAACCCAGTTTTATAAGTTTTTTCTTTCTCTTTTTTAGTAATTGTTTTACAGGAGAAGGGGTTACTAGCCCATTGCTCCGGCATTTTAGTCGCCTCATACGCACGCATTTGGCTTACGGAGGGGAAAAATTCTTTTCCACTTCCCCATGGAATAGAAAAAATAAAAAAAAACAAGAGCTATTTAAAAAAAGAGAAAAACCTAGATGATGTATATATATATATGCATGTGCGTGTCTGTGAAGTGTGACCAAAGTGTAAGTAGGAGTAGCAAGATATCCCCGTTATCTAGCGTGTTTATGAGACAGAAAAAGAAACCAGCAATCCTACCATCATGCAAAACAGTTACAGGTTTTTGTTTTTACAGTCATCTGGCAGGACGGTAGTACTTCCCTGGGTGGTTGCTGTCTACCAACCTACTACCTACAATATATATATATATATATAATATATATATTTATATATTTTATATATATATATTATATATTATATATATATATATATATGAATATATGCATTAGTTCCTTTGTATAAAGGCCAAAGGGGATAAAGAGAGTGCAAAAATTATAGGGGGAATAAGTCTGTTGAGTGTACCTGGGAGGTTTTTTTTTTATGGTTTTTGGTTATAATTGAAAAGAATTAAGAGTAAGAGGAGAAAGGATAGATGAAAAGGAGAAAGGTAGGGGGGGGGGTTGGGAAGGTGAAGTTGAAATTTGAAAAGATTTAGAATTTAAGGCTAAAGAGGGTTTTTGTGGAATTTTTGGAGGAAAAGGGGGAAGGGGGGATAGGGGGGAAGTGGGAGATTTTAAGTGTATGG
>NC_069405.1:91722721-91735842 GCF_026875155.1 Cherax quadricarinatus | reverse complement strand
TTTAAATTTACCGGGGGGAACCAGAAATCTGTGCCCGTAAAAACACCCCCGGAGGCGGGAAAAACATAGCCCACCAGAAGAGAAAAAATCCTCTACCAAACTCCCATGGAAAGCCACTTATTGTTTTTAATTGTTTATTTAATGTCTGCTTTATGTTTTATTTTTTTTCCTGCATTTTTTTTTTCATGTGTTATTTCTTATCTCTGATTATTTTTGGTGTTATGTTAAACTTTGTGATCTCGTATCACCGGTGTTATTTATGTATAAACAAAACTTTACAACTCGACATTGTTATGTACAACAGCTTTATTTTATCCGGGTTTTACCAATGTAAAGGAGTGATTTTTGCTTTTCTAATTTTACTAAGTTGTATTTATTGTGTTTTTGTGTCTTTATGTCATTATGTGTAAGTGTAACATTTTATCGTGGTAAAAGGCCACAAAACCCAGGGATCTTTATTCTGTGGTAAAACGTTTAAAAACCAGTGACTTATATCTGGGGTTATAACTGCATAACCCAGTGATTTATATCTGTGTATAAACTGGATATAAACCCAGTGACATACTGTGGATAACTCATATAACCCAGTGATCTTTATACTGTTATAACGCTTAACCCAGTGATCTTTATACTGTCCGTAATAACTGATATAACCCTTGATCTTTATATCTGGTATAATGCATTAACAGTTTCTTTAATCTGTTTAATGCTAAAAATGTCATATCTTGTATCTGATATAACCGTGTCTTTATTTGTGTTTTAACTGCATATACCCAGTGATCTTTTATCTGTGTTACTTTATAACCAGTGTATCTTTATATCTGGGGTTAATGTAAACAGTGATCATTATACTGTGTTTATACTGTATAACCATGATCTTTATATCTGTGTGTATATGTATAACACCGTGATTTTATATCTGTGGTATAACTGCATATAACCAGTGATCTTTATTCTGTGTATAACGCATTAACCCTTTGACTTTAATATTGTGGTTATGCATATAACCAGTGATTTTTATATCTGGGGTATACTGCATATAACCCAGTGATCTTATATCTGTGGTTGGGACTGCATATAACCAGTGATCTTTATATCTGTGGTATAACTGCATATAACCCAGTGATCTTTATATCTCT
Organism: Cherax quadricarinatus; assembly: GCF_026875155.1. NCBI lineage: Eukaryota > Metazoa > Arthropoda > Malacostraca > Decapoda > Parastacidae > Cherax > Cherax quadricarinatus. The sequence goes on along the minus strand of NC_069405.1, from coordinate 91,734,703 downwards.
GATAGCACTAGCGGAGGTTTTCTGGTGCTCTTTGTAAATGTTATCTCTCATATAATAACTTGACTGATTATAATTACAGGATTTTATAGACAAAATCAAATTATTTACCAGTTATTATGTTGAATCATTTTTTCTCTAACGACTACTGTAACACTTTTTTTTTTATAACTGAGACACTGTGTATCATCTACATTTGCTTCATAAGTACCTTCCTGTAGTGTGTGTGTACTCACCTATTTCACCTATTTGTACTCACCTATTTGTGGTTGCAGGGGTCGAGTCTTAGCTCCTGGCCCCGCCTCTTCACCGGTTGCTACTGGGCCCTCTCTCTCCCCGCTCCATGAGCTTTATCAAACCTCGTCTTAAAACTGTGTATGGTTCCTGCCTCCACTACGTCATTTTCTAGGCTATTCCACTGCCTTACAACTCTATGACTGAAGAAATACTTCCTACTATCTCTCTGACTCATTTGTGTCTTCAACTTCCAATTGTGGCCTCTTGTTTCTGTGTCCCCTCCCTGGAACATCCTGTCTTTGTCCACCTTGTCTATTCCACGCAGTATTTTATTATGTCGTTTATCATGTCTCCCCTGACCTCCTGTCCTCCAGTGTCGTCAGGCCGATTTCCCTTAATCTTTCTTCACAGGACATTCCCCTTAGCTCTGGAACTAACCTTGTCGCAAAACCTTTGTACTTTCTCTAGTTTCTTGACGTGCTTTATCAAGTGCGGGTTCCAAACAGGTGCTGCATACTCCAGTATGGGCCTGACATACACGGTGTACAGTGTCTTGAAACGATTCCTTACTAAGGTATCGGAATGCTGTTCTCAGGTTTGCCAGGCGCCCATATGCTGCAGCAGTTATCTGGTTGTGTGTGCTTCCGGAGACATGCTCGGTGTTATACTCACCCAAGATCTTTCTCCTTGAGTGAGGTTTGCAGTCTTTGGCCACCTTGCCTATACTCGTCTGTGGTCTTCTGTGCCCTTTCCCTATCTTCATGACTTTGCATTTGGCAGGATTAATTCGAGAAGCCATTTGCTGGACCAGGTGTCCAGTCTGTCCAGGTCTCTTTGAAGTCCTGCCTGGTCCTCATCAGATTTAATTCTCCTCATTAACTTCACATCATCTGCAAAACAGGGACACTTCTGGACTAACCTTCCATCATGTCGTTCACATATACCAAAATAGCACTGGTCCTAGGACCGACCCCTGTGGGACCCCGCTCGTCACAGGTGCCCACTGTGATACCATCATTACGTACCATGACTCGTTGTTGTCTCCCTGTCAGGTATTCTCTGATCCATTGCAGTGCCCTTCCTGTTATATGCGCCTGATGCTCTAGCTTCTGCACTAATCTCTTGTGAGGAACTGTGTCAAAGGCCTTCTTGCAGTCCAAGAAGATGCAAATCAACCCACCCCTCTCTCTCGTGTCTTACTTCTGTTATTTTATCATAAAAACTCCCGGGAAAGGTTTTTGACACAGGATTTGCCTTCCATGAATCCGTGCTGGTTGCATTTATACTCTTGTTCCGTTCCAGGTGCTCCACCACTCTCCTCCTGATAATCTCTCATAATTTTTGCATACTAAAACACGTCCAATGACACAGGTCTATAGTTTATGCCCTCTTTTTCTGTCCTCTTTTTTTTAAAAATGGGAACTACATTTGCCTCTTCCATACCTCAGGTAGTTGCCCAGTTTCCAGGGACGTGTTGAAGATTGTGGTAAGTGGCACGCACAACAGTATCTGCTCCCTCTCTAAGGACCCACGGGGAAGATGTTAGTCCGGTCCCATTGCCTTTGAGGTATCCGTATGTTCCCCTTAGCAGTTTCTTCACCTCCTCCTCATCTGTACGTAATGTCGTCCAACACTTGTTGGTTATTCTTGCTGGTGTCACCATCTGGGTCTGTCCCCCCCAAGTCCTTCCTGACTCATACTGTAAATACTTCCTTAAATCTCAATATTGAGCTCCTCACATACCTCTTGATCGTTTCTGTGAGTTCTCCCACCTCTTTCGGGTCAGCCTTATCACCTGGCTTGACTGTTGTCTTCTCCTAATGTGGCTATACAGCAGTTTCGGGTCGATTGACTTTCGATGCTATGTCGTTTTCATACTGTCGCTGGCCTCCCTCCTTACCTGTGCATACTCGTTCTGGCTCTTCTACTAATCTCCTTGATTTCCTGGGTCCTATCTCCTGTACTTTCCCATTTCCTGTTGCACTTAGTTTTTGCCTCCCTACACCTTCGGTAAACCAAGGACTCGTTTTGGTTCTCTAACTATTTTCTGTTTCCTTGGGAACAAAACTTTCCTCTGCTCCTTGCACTTTGTTGCCACATATTCCATCATCTCGTTTACGTGATTTCCTACCATTTCTCTGTCCCACTGACCTCCTGCAGGAATTTCTCATACCAGTGTAGTCCCCCCTTTTATAGTTTGGCCTGACCCCTTCAGTTCCTATTACTTCTCCACTTGTAACTCTACTATCTAATCAAAACTCAGGCACCACATGATCGCTAGCTCCAAGGGGCCTCTCGTAAGTGTATGTCCTCAATGTCTGAACTGCTCAGGGTGAACACAAGCTCCAGTCTTGCTGGCTCATCCTCCCCCTCTATCTGGTTGTGTCCCAGACATGTTGATGCATGAGGTTTTCAAGTACCACATCCATCATCTTGGCTCTCCATGTTTCGGGACCCCCATGGTGTGTGTGTGTGTTGGGTGTGTGTGTGTGGTGTGTTGTGTGTACTCACCTAATTGTGGTTGCAGGGTCGTAGACTCCAAGCTCCTGGCCCCGCTCTTCACTGATCGCTACTAGGTCCTCTCCCTCTATGCTCCTGAGCTTTTTGTCATACCTCGTCTTAAAACTATGTATGGTTCCTTGCCTCTACTACTTCTCTTGCTAGCTATTCCACTTCTGACGACTCTATGACTGAATACACACTTCGTCACGTCCCCGTGACTCATCAGAGTCTTCCAGCTTCCATTGTGATCCCTTGATTCTGTGTCCCCTCTCTGAACACCTATCTCTGTCCCATCTTTCTATTCCCACGCAGTATCTTGTATGTCGTTATCCATGTCTCCCCTTACCCTTCTGTCCTCCAGTGTCGTGAGTTCGATTTCCCTCAACCTTTCCTCGTAAGACATTCCCCTGAGCCTCCTGGACTAGCCTATGTTGCAAAAACCTTTGTACTTTCTCTAACTCTTGACGGTCTTGAACCAGGTGTGGTGTTCCAGACTGGTACTGCATACTCCAGTATGGGCCTAACATACACAGTGTAAATAGTGTCCTTGAACGATTTCCTTATTAAGGTATCGGAAAGGCGCTATTCTCAGGTTTGGCCCAGGCGCCGCATGCCTGCAGCCAGTTATTTGGTTGATGTGTGGCCCTCCGTGAAGTGGCTCGGTGTTATTGTCCACCCCAAGGTCTTTCCCCTGAGTGAGGTCTGTAGTCTTTGTCCACCTAGCCTATACTCTGTCTGCGGTCCTTCTTTGCCACCTCCCCCAATCTCCATGACTTTGCATTTGGCAGGGTTGAATTCGAGAAGCCAGTTTCTGGACCACATTTCAGCCTGTCCAGGTCACTTAGCAGCTTCTGCCACCTCATCCTCAGTTGTTTCGTATTCACCAACACTTTTTGGTATTTCTCTCTTGATGTTCCCTTCTTGCTGTCTTCCCAGAGCGAGTCTTCCTTTCTCTACTTAAAAACTTCCTTCATAATCTCCCTATTTAGCTCCTCACATACCTCCTGATCATTCTTGTGATTCACTCACGTTTCGTCCTCATTCCCTGATCACTTGGCTTTGACTGTTTGTCTTCCTCCTGATTGTGGCTATACAACAGTTTCGGGTCAGTCTGATTTTCGATGGCTGTGTTATTTTCATACTGTCGCTGGGCCTCCCTCCTTACCTGTGCATACTCGTTCCTGGCTCTGCAATAATCTCCCTATTTTCTATTGTTCTCTGCCTTCTGTACTTTTTCCATTCTCTATTGCACTTTGTTTTTGCCTCCTTACACCGTCGGATAAACGCAGGGGCTCGTTCTGTCTTCCCATTGTTTCTGTTGCCCTTGGGAATAAACCTTTCCACTGCCCGTCCTACATTTTGTTGTTACTAATCCATCATTTCCATTTACTGCCTTTCCTGGCCATTCTCTGTCCACGGAACCTTCCTCCTGGAGGAAGTTCCTCAACGCCTATGTAGTCACCCTCTTTATAAGTCTGGCTTTCCCCATTCAGCCCTGTTACTCTCCTCCACTTGCAACTCTAGTATTGTATTCAAAGCACAGAACCACGGGTTCACTAGTCTCCTAGGGGATGATGTGTATCGATAGTGATAGGAATAGTATCGATAGTGAAAGAAGAGAAAGAACATGACTTTGGGTAGAATTCCTGGACTGTGGATCGATCTCGTATCACTCCTTAATAGCATGAAAGGAAATTCTTCTACAACGTTGGCGTAGGAGCGCTTTGCCAATACTATAGGTCGGAAAAGATAGGGCAGTAGAAAAAGTCGGTCTTAAAGTAAGAATTAGTCCATTGTAGGTCCGAAACTGATGTGTGAGACGAGTGCATGACTGTGTCAGGTCTTTTCCGATAAATGGAAGATAACGAAGTAACATCACAGGAGATTGTCGTTGGCGTTAGAAAGTGGGACCAGAGTCGTCCGACGTGGGACGGACTGCGATTCGAAAAATCGTCGCACCATAGAAGGGATAGGCGTGAGTGAAGTGAAGTAAAGAAAAACTGAAGTAGAAGACACATAGAGATAGTTGTTTAACTGTCTTGTTGACAAGTGCATCAAGTGTCAGTAAATCAGTGAGGAGTGAAAAAAAAATTAGAGGAGCTAGAGACTACAGTGCTACAAGGAAGTTATTGGAAAAATTACCGAGAACAAAAGCATTTTTCAACTATTGGGGACCCAGGGGGGACGACAACATGTACTCCACTGCCAGCCACACGTAATATATCACCAGTTATGAGTTGCATGGGGGTCAGCACCGTCCTCTACTGGAAACTGGGGGTCACTCTTCCTCGAGCTATCAGAATTAGTAATAAGCAGCATCTACTGGTTTTAATCTAGAATTATTGAGTTGTAGGCGAGTTAAGCAGTTAATGAATGACTGGTAGCCTAGTATGAGAGATACGCCCTAGTAGCGAAGCCCTATCATACAGAAATGAACGTAATTTTAGTCGCTAGACAGTACAGTGGGAACCAAGAGATTGGGTACATATGCAAACCTATATGTAGTACATACGAGGGAAAATAAAGGACTTCTTATATAACCACACGCATCCACACATCACATACACACACACATCGCACACACCCACACACAGCACACACAAACACACACAAACACACAAACAACACACACACACACACAACACACACACACACACACACACACACTCACACACATCACACACACACACACACACACACACACCCAACACGTACTATACACTGTGTATGTTTAGGCCCATACTGAGTAAGCAGTAAAAGCACCATCTGGAACCCCACACCTGGTCAAGCACGTCAAGAAGTTAGAGAAAGTACAAAGGTTTGCAACAAGGCTATCCCCAGAGCATCAAGGGAATGTCTTACGAGGAAAACGTTAAGGGATATCGGACTGACGACACTGGAGGACAGAAGGGTTCAGGGGAGACATGTAAAACGACATACAGATACTGCGGGATAGACAAGTGGAAATAGATAGGATGATCCAGAGAGGGGACACAGGGACCAAGGGGTCACAAACTGGAAGCTGAAACTCAGACGAGGTCACAGGGACGATAGGAAGTTATTTCTTCAGTCATAGATTTGTCCAGCAGTGGAATAAGCCTAGCAAGTAAGAGTGGGAGGCAGGAATCCAATACATAGTTTAAATGAAGAGGTATGACAAAGCTCATGAGGCAGAGAGAGAGAGACCCAGTAAGTCGATCATGAAGAGGCGGGGGGCCCCCCCAGGAGCTGAGTCTCGACCCCTGCAACCACAATTAGGTGAGTACAATTAGGTGAGTACACACACACACACATCACCCACACGATACACACACACATAACACACACACACAACATTAACAGGATTTCACACCTTTATGCGAATTTTACGTAATTTTATGCACACAAGAACAGCAGTGGGAACCAAGAGATAGGGTACATATGCAAAACCTATGTAGTACATACGAGGCAAATAACGAATGCTTACATAAACGCACGCATACACACATACACTATAGGTGTAAAACAGAATCTGCTGTTAGTCCTTGCATAGCTGTAGCACGTCAAACACACACACACATCACATACACATACATAACGGATTTCAATCCTTTATGTTGAATTGAACCCTCTAACCCTCCTTCCTCTCTCCGTCTCTTTGTCTCTTATCCTCTCTCCTCTCTCTCTTTCTCTCATTCTCTTTCTCTCTCTCCTTTCTCTACTCTTTCTGTCTCTTCCTCTCTCTCTCTCTTCCTCATTCTCTCCCTTCCTCTGCTCTCTATTCCTCACTCTCTCATCTCTTCCGTCTCTCTCTCTTTTCCTCTCTTCTCTTTCTCCTTTCTCTCTCTTCCTCTCTCTTTGAAAAGAGGCCTCATCTTTTTCCACTCTTTCCTCTCTCTCCTCTATCTCTCTCTTTTCTCTCTTCTCCTCTCTCCTTTCCTATTTTTCTCTCTTCCTCTCTCCTCTTTCCTCTCTCTCTTCTCTCTCTTCCTCTCCTCTTCCTCTCGCTCTTCTCTCTCTTCCTCTCTCTCCTCTCGTCTTCCTCTCTCTCTCTCCTCTCTCATCCTCTCCTCTCTCCATCCTCTCTTCTCTCATCTTCTCCTCTCTTCCTCTCTCTCCTTCTCTCTCTCTCTCTCTCTTCCCTCTCTCTCTCTCTCTCTTTTCCCCTTTCTCACTCTCTCTCCCTTCTCTCCTCCCTATCTTTCCCTTCTCTCCTTCTCTCTTTCCTCTCACTCTCTCCCTTTTTTTTTTTTTTTTTTTTTTTATTTAACCACTGGTTTGACAAGGTTAAGGATCCCTAGCTTTATTGACAGCTATTTACAGTTAAGGATTCCTAACTATTGCAAGCAAGACTGTTTACCTACATCAGCTAATTTGAAAGCATTTTATTTTATGAGACATACAAGTTAGGGAACATGATGAAGTTGGAGCACCATCTGTGGCCAGCATTTTCATTTGATCAACTGACGTATCTCGTTGACATCAATATCTGTACGCAATGTGTTTCCATACTCGAGTCATCCTGGTATGTATGATCTCAATGAGTGATTTCTGGAGAAGGGGTACCCAAGTGAAGTTGCTGCTTTCTGCCCGTCTTGGTGGCATAAAAGCTTGTTTCACCTGTCCTCAAGTGATCCAAGTGTGGTATTTTGACAATATTGGCCTTGTAACATAACAGTAAGGCCACCCACATCCATCCTATTGTTGAAGGCTCTGCTAAATACAGATCTATCCAGGATGTGTCCAGTCGGAGAGCTAGACGTCTTGCTCATGGTACTCTACTCTGTCAAGCAGTCGCAGATGAGAGGGGGGCAGGCAAACAAGAAAGTGGAGATATCTCAAGGTGTGAGCGTACTTGTGCCTCGTACAGGATCTTGCAAACCACTGTCAAGCAGGTGCGAGATACGGCGAATGCTGAAGCTTCCTGGCTGCCTTGTTTGCAAGATTTACAACATTGTCTTCAAATGGTTAGTTTGGAGTCAAATTTTCACGCCCAAGGATATCAACTTCTTCTCTCAGGTGCCAACATCGTCCCATTCATCCTACTACTGCACCAGCATTACCATCATGGTGCCTAGAGACGATCATCATTTGCGTTTTTCTCAGGTGCAAATGTTCTTCCATCAATTTCCCAAGCTGATATAAGCCTATCAGCTGGTGATTGAAGTAGCATTAGAGCACCTGCATTTCTTCTCTTGATAAGGCATGTCAGTGTAACAGTCGTCTGCATATGCATGTGTTTTCTGGGATGAGACGAAGAAGGTCTTGAAGTAGAACATTCCATAAACAGTGGACCCAGCACACTTCCTTTGGAACGCTTGCCATAGGATGCCTTGCTGATTCCGTTCCATTGAGACTACAACTTAGAGATCTCACCATGAAGGTAATCACTGAGGAGACATACTTAGAGCCTGCAATTCCAGTGCTTGAGAGTTTTGGCTAAGAGGCCCTGTGCCACACCCGGTCCGAAAGCGCCAGCCAATGTCCAGTGGCTACACACAGCTGACTTTGGATTCAACCAGTGACTGATGCCACTTAGTGGAGATGTTTAAACAACAGATCAAGCAGCAGAGTACCTTTCCTGAAGCATATGACGATCACAAAGTAGTGAGTGGTAAGTCAAAAAATCTGTCATTTGTCTTGAGATTATTGTCTCAAGGATCTACAGTGATTGACAGGAGTGACTGGTCTGTAGTTGCTGATTTCTGCTCTGGCTCTTCTTTTTGTGAACAGGGACTACATTTGCCTCTTTCCATGGAGAGGGCCATTTAGCACTGTACTAGGCAGTGCTGAAAGATGCGAGTTAAGATGTGGCTGCTAGGTGGTCTGCAACATCTTCATCAACAATCTTGGGCTACAACTTGTCTGGCCCCACATCCCTTTTCTTGGTCAAGTGAAATTGTTAAGAAGGAAATGCACCTCCTCCTGCTTTTATCACCACTGACAGTTTTTGACACAGTTTCTTTGCAGCTAGCCAAGGAGGGTCCTTGCTGGATCAGGAACTTCATTTTGGTAGCAAAGTGTTTTCAGCTAAGAGGTCCGCCTTCTCTGACTACTAGTAAGGTGGTCCCATCCTGCGATTTAGAGGTGGAATAAGTTCATCAGGCAGATAACCTTGTCTGTCCTTGACCCGGGACCACCAGGTTTTGGAGCCTACCCTACCTGATGCTAACTTTCTTTTAGTGTCCACCTCCCATTTAGCAATGTCGCCTCACTTTTGGAACATCACACCCATCTAGCCTACAGGCTGCATGTAGCAAGTTCCTGTTATAGTGGTAGGATGTCTCTTATACCTCGCCATGCTTTGTACTTAGCAGTAAGCAGCCTCTCTACAAACGAAGCCAAACCAAGGCTGATTCTGTAGGCTATGTCACATATTCCGGTGAGGAATGTGCTTTCTTGTTTGCAGATTAAGGATGTGTCCAGTGAAGGGCTTTCACTTGGTTGTACAACATCCCCCTGGAGAAGACATTCACAGTCGGTGTGCGAGCTCAGAGCAAGGCTGGCAATTTACCTCTTTCCCATAGCCAGGTTGTGCGTGTGGACTTCCTCACCTCGTTCTGTTGGGATCTTAAGTGTGGTAAAAACAGCTTGTGTCAGACGATCCAACGTAGCCGAGGGTTGACAAGTGACTATGCCTTCTGCCAGATCACTCACTACGGATCAAGGGAGGAGCCCAGAGATATGAGTAGGGAAATCAACAAAGTTTCTCATGTCAAACACTGCACAAGGTCATCAGAATCCCTCTGTATAAGGTGCCTGGTTGAGGTCACAACAATTATAATATGTTGACAGTTGTGTTGTAGCAGAAAGGGAATCATAGTAGGGGCCTGAGGGGGGATGGGGGGATAGGGTCTGCATGTTCCACTGAGGTCTGTACATTGCACATGGCTAGTACAGAGGTACTAGTGTTTATACCGAGCTTGAATAACATAAATTTCAAGAAGTTAGGGGGTGGCAACATCTATGTGCTGGCATGAACACTTTTAGAGAAGCACACAGCAACCACCACCTCCTTGTCCTTGCCTGTCGTCTTCTTTCTCATCCATGAGGTGTAAGCCAGCAATTCTTGCAAATTTGCTGGAGTCCTGTCATCCAAAAATGTTTTCAACAACCAGCTATTCATGTCGGTACGTCGAGTGTTCACACAAGCTATGTGTGAGCTCTCCAACATTAGTAATGAAACCTCTAATAGTTGGCCGACAGGATGCAGATAGACTGCTCCTCATGATGAAGTGGTCACTTGAGGTGGTGGGTGTGTAGGAATGTAAAGGTGCCTGCCCTAGAGAGAGGTAGGGTATGAGGCAGCTGCGGGATGTAGGTCTGTGGTCTTGTTAAGGGCCCAATCCCATCCTGCTTGGCGGGATAGGATAGCTAAGTTGGTGACGTGTGAGTGTGTTTACCAATTCAGAGACCTGCCTGGTTTGTTCTGAGAACAGGTCTCTAAACAGGTGGCCCTGTCTGTCAAGTTCCTTTTTCTTCCGACACTGGTCCTCCTTATGTCCTTTCTTGTAGCAGTAATTACACCTGGTATCTCGCAGGCAGTTTTTTTGCAGAGTGCCCCTTCCGGTGACAGCGAGAGCACAGCCTAGTGCCTGGGAGTGTGGACTAGGAATTGTTGCACCTCCTGTGTTTCGCAGATTTGTCCTCAGATTCTGCCGCTGGAACTGTGTTAGTGGAGGGTGAGACTCTCCCCCTCTCTCTCCTTCTACCTTTCCCCTCTCTCTCTCTTTCTTTCTCTCTCTCATCTCTCTCTCTTCTTCTCTCACTCTCTCTCACAACTCCTCTCTCTCTCTCACTCCTCTTCTCTCTCTCTTACTCCTCTCTCTCTCCACTCTCTCTCTCTCTCTCTCTCTCTCTCTCTCCCTCTCTCTCTCTGTCTCCTCTCTCATCCTCTCTCTCTCTCTCTCTCTCTCTCTCTCTCTCTCGTCTCTCATCTCTCTCCTCTGTCCTTCTGTTCTGTCTCTCTCCTCTCTCTCTCTCTCTGTCCTCTTTCTCTCTCTCTCCTCTAGTCTCTCTCTCTCTCTCTCTCTCTCTCGTCGTCTCTCTCTCTCTCTCTCACCTCTCTCGTCTCTCTCTCTCTCTTTTCTCTCTTCTCTCTCTTCTTTACTATAAAAAAAAAAGGTGGGACTCATAGGAATCAGGGACAATGACAATGGTATTAGGTAGGGAGGAATGAATGGAGGAGCAGTGAAAAAGGATGGAGCCAAGAATGGAGAGAAAAATTAGGAGAGCTTTCTGAAAAAAATGGTGAAGAGCTCCTGCGAAATGGGAAAAGAGGTTTTTAGAAGGAGACGAAGAAATGGGAGGCACAAGTCGAAGCTGCAAGTAGACACAGGTAAGGATCCTAGAATTTGAGGTAAACAGGCTGAAGCAAGTTATCAGGAGGGCAGTACCAGAGAAGACACAGCCTATAAGCCCCTGAGAGGAGATGAACAGGAAGGAAACGAGCTAAGAATTATGCTAAGTCATATCAACCTGCAAGAAGGGTCAAGGGAGTAAAAGGGAAAGAGCCAGGCTGGTGGCCGATAGAGAGGGAGATAAGTCGAATGCTGAGGCCACAACCATGCTACCAAGAGCCACTGGAAAAATCAAGGGAAGAAAATACCAAATACAGACAGGAACCAAGTCACAGAAGGGAGAGGCATGGGAGGAGGAAAGGGCAAAATCAGTGTTTATCCATGGCTTCAAGAGAGGAGGAAAGACACACTCTGAAAGACGGCAGGGAAGCAAGAAAGGAGATGGGAAAATCATCACGCAATAGGGAGAAGACATGGACGCGATTGTATAATTTTCAGAGAATAGGGGGGTACGTGTGAAGGGGAGAAACCGACGACCAAGAAGATTCACAGACAAAACAAGTGAGTAAAACAGATCCTCCAAGAGAAACCAAGGTTGAAAAACTCGGAAGAGTACAAGAAAGTTTTTTCCTAGAAGAGACAGAACACAAACAGAGAGACAGCAGCTGAGGGAGAGGACAAAAAAGCGAAGGAATCGGATAGGAACCAAGGATGGAACCAGCAGAGGGTCAGTCAGTAGCGAACAGAGAAGCCAAGGGCAAGCACACATCACAACTATCCTCAGAACCCCACAACCTATCCCACAATCCCAACACACACTACAATCCATACCCACAGCTTCCACCCAACCCCCCCATCATAGAATCCACAGTATGCTACCAGGTCTTCCCTCCCCCACAGCAGCCCCCCAAACCACAGTATTGGAAAGGAAACTGAAGTATGGTACAAAACGCTGATGGATAACAAA
>NC_069405.1:91712721-91717721 GCF_026875155.1 Cherax quadricarinatus | reverse complement strand
ACAGGAAGTGGAAATAAGCTAGAAAGATGTATGGAGGCAGGAACCCAGACATAATTTTAAGACGAGGGTTTCATGAAGCTCATGGAGGCAGGGAGAGAAGGACCCAGTAGACAATCAGCCGAAGGGCCGGGGCCAGGAGCTATGTCTCGACCCCTGCTACCACAAATTGGTTGTGTGAAAATAGTGTGTACACACAAAGTACACACGCACAGACACCCAATCGAACAGGCGAATGTATGTCGACAAGAGAGTTTGACAGTCCTGGTACTAACTCAGTAGCAGGACTACACATTTAACCAACACTGAACGCGTCACCAGCAGTAGCTGAACAACACATTAACCAACACTGACGTCACCAGGGTAGCTAGAACAACACATAACCAACACTGAACGTCACCAGGAGTAGCAGAACAACAACAATAACCAAACCATAAGACCCCCGGCCCGGGATTGAACCGCGGTCATAGAGTCTCAAAACTCCAGCCCGTCGCGCTAGCCACTAGACAGCTAGCCCAATAAGATTCATCCAAGCAAGGATATTCCAACACCATAGTGTAAAGTTAGCACAGCACCTCTGTACCACAAATCAAGTTTTTACAGACGAATCTCCAGCTAGCGTGGCCGTGAACGAATCTCTAGCCTCAGTCCCTTCACTGCCGTCAACATGACTTAAGAAATCGTAATGACACGATTGAGCAAATAAACCAATACCCCCGGCCGGGATTGGAGCCCGCGGTCATAGAGTCCCAAAACTCCAGCCCGTCGCGCTAGCCACTAGACAGCTAGCCACAATAAGATTCATCCAACTAGGTAAAAAAAAAAAATATTTCTTCAACACTCATAGGAAAGTTAGCACAGGCACCTCTGTGACCACAAATGCAAGTTTTTACAGACGAATCTCCAGCTAGCGTGGGCCGAGTACGAACCTAGCTCAAGTCCCTTCACTGCCGTCAAACATGACTTAAGAAATCGTAATGACACGATTGCAAATAAACCTACCCCCGACGGGATTGAACCCGCGGTCATAGAGTTCTCAAACTCCAGCCCGTCGCGCTAGCCACTAGACCAGCTACAGCCACAATAAATTCCATCCAACTAGGTTAGCTAATTGTGGCTACTGTTCTGAGTGGCTACGCGACGGCTGGGATTTTTGAGACTTCTATGACCGCGGGTTTCAATCCCGGCGGGGTATGGTTTAATTTGCAATCGTGTCATTACGAATTTCTTAAGTCATGTGACGGCAGTGAATGATCTTGAAGCTAGATCCCGTCACGGCCACGCTACTGGAGATTCGTCTGCGTAAAAACTTGCATTTGTGGGTCACAGAGGCGCCGTGCTAACTTTCCTATGTGTAAAATATAACCTAGTTGGATGAATCTTATTGTGGCTAGCTGGTCTAGTGGCTACGCGAGCGGGCTGGAGTTTTGAGACTCTATGACCGCGGGTCAATCCCGGCCGGGGGTATGGTTATTTGCAATCGTGTCCATTACGATTTCTTAAGTCCATGTGACGTGCAGTAAGGGCATTGAGCTTAGAGTTTCGTCACGGCACGCTAGCTGGAGATTCGTCTGTAAAAACTTGCATTTGTGGTCACAGAGGTGCCTGTGCTAACTTTCCTATGGTGTAGAAATATACCTAGTTGGATGAATCTTATTGTGGCTAGCTGGTCTAGTGGCTAGCGCGACGGGCTGGAGTTTTGAGACTCTATGACCGCGGGTTCAATCCCGGCCGGGGGTATGGTTTATTTGCAATCGTGTCATTACGATTTCTTAAGTCAACACAATAACCAACAATGAACGTCAGCAGGAGTAGCTGAACAACACATTAACCAACACTGAACGTCACCAGGAGTAGCTGAACAACACAATAACCAACACTGAACGTCACCAGGAGTAGCTGAACAACACAATAACCAACAATGAACGTCACCAGGAGCAGCTGAACAACACAATAACCAACACTGAACGTCACCAGGAGTAGCTGAACAACACATAACCAACAATGAACTCAACCCGGAGCCACTGAACAACACATAACCAATCACTGAACGTCACCAGAGTAGCTGAAACACATTAACCAGTACTGAAACGTCACCAGTAGTAGCTGACAACACATAACAACACTGGAACGTAAGAAGGAGGAAGCTGGAACAACAAAATTAACCAACACTGAACGTCACCAGTAGTAGCTGGACAACACATTAACCAACAGTGAACGTAAGCAGGAGTAGCTGGACAACACATTAACCAACACTGAACGTCACCAGCAGTAGCTGGACAACACATTAACCAACACTGAACGTCACCAGGAGCAGCTGGACAACACATTAACCAACAGTGAACGTAAGTAGGAGTACTGATTCAACACATGAACTCCCACACTGAACGTAACTAGGAGTAGCTAGACAACACATTAACCAACACTGAACGTCACCAGGAGTAGCTAAACATCACATTAACCATCACTGAACGTCTCCAGAGTAGCTTGCACAACACATTAACCAACACTGACGTCACCAGCAGTACTGACACAACACATTAAACAACACTGGGGGGGGGGGGTGCGCACCATGAGTAGCTGACAAACACATTAAAACCAACAATGAACGTCACCAGGAGTAGCTTGCAGCAACACATTAACCAACAATGAACGTCACCAGCAGTAGCGAACAACACATTACCAACACTGAACGTCCCACAGTAGCGAACAACACCATCACAAACACTGACCTCACCAACACTTTCATAAACATCGGACGTAACACACGTCACACACATCATAACACAGAGAAATACAACATTCATTTTTTACAAAATATGTAACTTTTCACACATCCACAACACATCACCACCTATACATAGCATCAGAAACAATAACACAGAACCGCGCACTGACCAGGCTGCAGCAGCGACCACTGGCCAGGCTGCAGCAGCGAACCACTGCCAGGCTGCAGCACGACCACTGCAATGCTGCAAGATGCGACCACTGGCCAGTCTGCAGCAGCGAACACTGGCCAGTGCTGCAGCAGCGACCACTGGCAAGGCTTGCAGCAGCGACCGACTGAGGCAATGCAGCAGCAGCGACCACTGGCCAGGCTGCAGCACATCGACCACTAGCAGGCTTGCAGATGCGGATCCCACTGGCCAGTTGCTGCCAGCAAGCGGCCACCTGACCAGGCTGCCGCAGCGACCACTGAGACCAGGCTGCAGCTGCGAACCACTTGGCCAGGCTTGCAGCAGCGACCACGTACTGGCCCGGCTGCAGCAGCGACCACTGACCAGGCTGCAGAAGCGACCACTGACCATCTGCAACCAGCGACCACTTGGCCAGTTGCAGCAGCAACCACTGGCCAGGCTGCAGCAGCGACCACTGGCCGGGCTGCAAGCAGCGACCACTGGCCCAGGTGCAACAGCGACCATTGGCCAGGATCAGCAACGACCACTGACCAGAGCTTGCAGCAGCGAAACCCACTGATCAGGCTGCAGCAGCACCATTGGCCAGGATGCAGCAGCGGCCCACTGGCCGCGCTGCATCCAGCGAAATAACCCACTGACCAGGCCTGCAGCACGGGCCACTGGCCAGCTGCAGCAGCGAACCACTGGCCAGATTGACAGCAGGCGACGACCACTGACAAGCTGCCAGCAGCGACTACTGGCCAGGCTGCAGCAGCGACCACTGACCAGGCTGCACCAGACGACCAACTGACCAGTCTGCAAACAGCGACCACTGCCAGGTCAGCAGCACCACTGGCTGGCTGCAGCAGCGACCACTGGCCGGCTGCAGCAGCGACCACTGTCCAGCTGCAGCAGCGTGCCACTGGCAGGCTGCAGCACGACCACTGGAGCCAAATAGGCAGAGCAGCGACCACTGACTCAGGCTGCAGCAGCGACTACTGGCCCAGGCTGCCAGCAGCGACTCGACTGACAAGGCTGCAGCAGCGACACACTGCCAGCTGCAGCACGCGGCCACTGGCCATGCCTGCAGCAGCGAACACTGACTAGGTTCAGCAGCGACCACTGACCAGGCGCTGCAGCAATGACCACTGGCCAGGCAGCAGCAACGACCACTTGCCAGGCTGCAGCAGCGAACACACTGCCAGGCTGCACACATCAGCGAACCGTTGGCCAGGCCTGGCAGCACGACCACTGACCAGGCTGCAGCAGCGACCACTGGCCAGGCTGCACAGCGACCACTGGCGAGGCTGCAGCAGCGACCACTGGACCGAGCTGAAGCAGCGACCTTACTGGCCGGGCTGCAGCAGCGGCCACTGCCAGGCTCATCAGCGGCCACTGACCAGGCTGTATAGCAGCGAACCACTGGCCAGACCTAAAGCACAACCGCTGGCCAGGCTGAAGCAGCGACACACTGACCAGCAGGCTGCAGCGCGACCCACTGACTCAGGCTGCAGCAGCTGAACCACTGGGCTCAGGCTGCAGCCAGCGACCACTGACCTAGGCACTGCAACAGCGACCACTAGCCATGCTGCAGCAGCGACCACGGTGGCCAGCTGCAGCAGCGACCCACTTCCCGGGTATGCAGCAGCGACCACGGCCAGCTGCAGCAGCGACCACTGGCAGGCAGCAAGGCAGCAGCGACCATTGATCAGGCTGCAGCAGCAACCATTGTCCATGGGTTTGCAGAAGCTGGGCCACGGCCAGGCTGCAGCAGCGACACACTGATCAGGCTGCAGCAGCTACCATTGGCCAGGTTTGCAAACGCCACCTTGCCAGGCTTGCAGCTGCGACCACGGGCCAGGCTGCAAGCAGCTACCACCGCCAGGCTGCACAGCGGGCCACTGCAGGCTGCAGCAGCGACCACTGACCAGGCCTGCAGCAGCCACCAAACTGGCCAGGCTTGCAGCAGCGACCACTGACCAGCTGCAGAAGCGACCACTGACCAGCTGAGCAGCAGCGAACCACTGGCCAGGCTGCAGTAGCGGCCAACTGGCCAGGCTGCAGCAGTGACCACTGGCCAGCTGCAGCAGCGACCACTGAACCTTT
>NC_069405.1:91671114-91712221 GCF_026875155.1 Cherax quadricarinatus | reverse complement strand
AAAAAGGAGGAGAAAAAGTTGACCCATGATAAAATTTCCCTATGGGTAGACTAAGGGCCCTGAACGCACTCCTCGAAAGCCGTAGAATTTGGGGGAATAATCGAGGTGAAAAAGAAAAAGGGAAAAAATAAAGGGATGTAAATACGTGCTGAAAATTTCCACCCAAAGACAGGACACGCAGAAATGGTTTCAATTTGGGAAAAAATCAGATTCAGGAAGGATAAGGAAATACGGGTTTGGGTAATAGAGTTGTGGATGAGTGGAGCAAACTCCCGAGTACAGTTTATTCAGGCTAAAACGTTGTGTAGTTTTAAAAATAGGTTAGATAAATACATGAGTGGGTGTGGATTAGACCTGACTAGCTTGTGCTGCTGGGTCTGGTTGCAGTGCTCTATCCTTGAGTGGAGGTGACCAGACTGGGTGGGTCATTGGGCTAATCCGGGGAAGGTGGACATGGACCTGCTCCGCATGGGTCAGCAGGCCTGTTGCAGTGTTCCTTCTTTCTTATGTTCTTATGTTCTTTGTCTGACAGAGCTATAATCTTGTGGTGACTGTCACATCTGGTGACGTCCATCTTTGGTGACTGTCCCATCTTGGTGGTGACTGTCCCAGGTGTGACTGTGCGTCTGATGGTGACTGTCCCATCTTGTGGCGACTGTCCCATCTTGGTGGTGACTGTCCCATCTGATGGGATGTCCATCTTGTGTGACTGTCCCATCTAGTGGTGACTGTCCCATCTTGATGGTGACTGTCCCATCTTGATGGTGACTGTCCCATCTTGGTCGTGGGACTGTCCCATCTTGGATGGTGACTGTCCCATCTTGGATGGTGACTGTCCCATCTTGATGGTGACTGTCCCATCTTGGTGGTGACTGTTCCATCTTGGTCGGTGACTGTCCCATCTTGATGGTGGCTGTCCCATCTTGATGGTGACTGTCCCATCTTGGTGGTGACTGTCCCATCTTGATGGTGGCTGTCCCATCTTGGTGGTGAATGTCCCATCTTGGTGGTGACTGTCCCATCTTTGTGGTGACTGTCCCATCTTGGTGGTGACTGTCCCATCTTGATGGTGACTGTCCCATCTTGGTGGTGACTGTCCCATCTTGGTGGTGACTGTCCCATCTTGGTAGTGACTGTCCCATCTTGGTGGTGACTGTCCATCTTGATGGGACTGTCCACTGATGTGACGCCCATCTTGATGGTGACTGTCCCATCTTGTGTGGTGACTGTCCCATCTTGATGGTGACTGTCCCATCTTGGATGGTGACTGTTCCATCTTGGTGGTGACTGTCCCATCTTGATGGTGACTGTCCCATCTTGATGGTGACTGTTCCATCTTGATGGTGACTGTCCCATCTTGATGGTGACGTTCCATCTTGATGGTGACTGTCCCATCTTGGTGGTTGACTGTCCCATCTTGATGGTGGACTGTCCCATCTTGGTGGTGACTGTCCCATCTTGATGGTGACTGTCCCATCTTGATGGTGACTGTTCCATCTTGATGGTGACTGTCCCTCTTGATGGGGACTGTTCCATCTTTGGTGGTGACTGTCCCATCTTGGTGGTGACTGTCCCCATCTTGGTGGGACTGTCCATCTTGGTGGTGACTGTCCCATCATGGTGGTGACTGTCCCATTTGGTGGTGACTGTTCCATCTTGGTGGGGACTGTCCCATCATTGTGGTGACTGCCCATCTTGGTGGTGACTGTCCATCTTGGTGGTGGACTGTCCCATCTTTGGGGGTGACTGTCCCCTCTTGGGGTGACTGTCCCATCTTGGTGGTGACTGTCCCATCTTGATGGGGATGTTCCTCTTTTGGGGTGACTGTTTCCCCTCTTGGGGTGGGATGTCCAATCTTTTTTTGGGACGGTCCCACTTGATGGGGATGTTTCCTCTTGGTGGGGACGCCCCTTTTTATGGTGAATGGCCCCCTCTTGGTGGCGACTGCCCATCTAGATGGGGGACTTTTCCCATTTGGTGGGGGACGTCCCCCTTTTTGATGTGAAGTCCCACTTGTGGGTACACTGGACCAGCAATGCCAAGTGTTGTTGAACACTGGACCCAGCAGTGCAAGTGTTGTGGAACACTGGAACTCCAGCAGTGCAAGTTGTTGTGGAAACACTGGAAACCAAGCCCCAGTGGGCAAGTGTGTGGAAACACTGGAACCCAGCAGTGCAAGTGGTTGGGAACACTGGGACCAGCAAGTGCAAGTGTTTTTGTGGGGAACACTGGGGAAAACCACATTGCAAGTGTTTTTTTTGTGGAACTTCGGACCCAGCAGTGCAAAGTTGTTGTGGAAAACACTGGGACCAGCAGTGGGGCAGTGTTGTTGGACCACTGGTACCAGCAAGTGCAAGTGTTGTTGAACACTGTAACCCAGCAGTGCAAAGTGTTGAGGAACACTGGGACCAGCAGTGCCCCAAGTTGGTTGTGGGGAACAAACTGGACCCAGCAGTGCAAGTGTTTGTGAACGACTGGACCACAGTGCAAGTGGTTGTTGAACACTGGAACCAGCAGTGCAAAGTGTTTGTGGAATAACACTGGAACCCGCCAGTGCCAGTAATGTGGAACACTGGACCCCCCAGCAAGTGGCAAAGTTGTTTTTGGAACCGACTGTGGGACCAGCAGTCAATTGTTTGTCGGAGACACTGGACCATCGTGGCAAGTGTTTTTGTTGGAAACACTGGGGAAACCAGCCAGTGCAAGTTGTTGTTTTGGAACACTGGAACCAGCAGTGCAAGTGTTGTAGAACACTTGACACAGCAATTGCAAAGTGTTTTTTTTTGTCGAACACCCTGGGGACCAGCTAGTGCAAAAATGTTTGTGAACAATGACCATCAAGTGGCAAGTGTTTTGTGGGAACACTGGACCCATCAGTGCAAGTTATTTTTTGTGGGGAAACACTGGACCAGCGGGGGGGGGGGGGGGGGGGGGGGGGGGGGGGGGGGGGTGCAAGTGTTGTGGGAAACTGGACCAGCAAGTGCAAGTGTTGTTGGAAAACACTGGAACCACAAGTGCAAGTGTTTTGTTGGAACACTGGGACCAAAGCAAGGCCAAGTATTGTGGGAACCACTGGGAACCACAGCAGTGCAAGTGTTTTTTGGGAACACTGGACCAGCATGTGCAAGTTGTATGTTGGAACACTTTTGACCAGCGTTGCCAAGTGGGTGTATGTTGGCAACCACTGGACCAGCCATGCAAGTGGTTTTTTGTGGAAACACTGTGACGGAAGCGGTTGCAAAGTGTTTTTGTGGAACACTGGAAACCACCAAGAGTGCAAGAGGTTTGTGGGAAACACGTGGACCAGCAGTGGCAAGTGTTTGTCGAAACACTGGACCAGCATTGGCAAGTGTTTTGGTGGCGACACTGGGACCAGCAGTGCAAGTGTTTTATGGAACACAGGACCAGCAAAGTGCACAGTGGTTTGTGCAACACCGGACCAGCAGTGGCAAGTGTGTATGTGCAACACGGACCACAGTGCAAGTGGTTTGTGGAAACACAGGACCCAGCAGTGGCAAAAGTGTTGGTGTGGAAACACTGGAACCAGCCCCCAGTTGGCAAAATGTTGTGGAACAACCTAGGACCGCATCAAGTGCAATGTGTTTTTGTGAACAACTGGACCAAGCAGTGCAAAAATTTGTTTGTGGAACACCTGACCACATGGCCAAGGTTTTGTGGAAAAAACACTGGACCGCAATTGCAAGTGGTTATTATGTGGAAACAAACTGGACCAGCCAAGTTTGCTAGTGTTTTGTGAACAACGGACAGCAGTGCAAGTGGTTGTGGAACACTGGACCAGCAAGTGCAAGTGTTTTTTGTGGAAAAAACACAGGACCCAGCAGTGCCAAGTTGTTTTGTGGAAACACGGACCAGCAGTGCAAAGTGTTTTTGTGGAACCACTGGACCTATCATGCAAGTGTTTTGTGGAACACTGGAACCCAGCAAGGGCAAGTGTTGTGGGAACCTGGACCCAGCCATGCAAGTGTTGTGGAACACTGGAAACCAGCAGTGCCAAGTTTTGTGGAACACTGGACCAGCAGCCAAAGTGTTTTGTGGAACACTGGAACCAGCAGTCGCATAAGTTGGGTTTGCGGAACACTGACCAGCAGTGCAAGTGTTGTGGAAAACGGAACCAGCATGCAAAGTTGTGGACAAAGGGACCAGTAATGTGCAAGTGTGTGGAACACTGGACCCCAAGCCAATGCAAGTGATGTGGGGAACACATGGTACCAGCCAGTGCAAGTTTTGGTGGAACACAGGAACCCAGCAGTGCAAAGTGGTTTGTGGGGCAACCCACTGGACCACAGTGCAAGTTTGTTGCAACACTGGACCAGCTAGTCAAGTGTTTTTTTGTGGAACAACTGGGAACCAAGCAGTTGCAAAGTGTTTGGTGGGAAACGCTGGACCCAGCAAGTGGGCAAGTGTATGGGGAAACAACTGGGACCAGCAGTGCAAGTGGTTTTTGTCAATACTGGACCAGCAGTCAAGGGTTTGTTGGAACACTGGACCAGCAAGTGCAAGTGTTGTGGAACACTGGATAAACCAGCAGTGAAGTGTTGGTGGAAACACTGGACCAAAGCAGTGCAAGTGTTTGTGGAACACCTGGACCAGCTGTGGCCAAGTGGTTTGTGGAAACACCTGGAACCAGCCCAGTGCAAAGTGTTGTTGGAACACTGGAAAACCAGCAGTGCAAGTGTATATTTTTTTTTTTTGGGAAAACACTGACCAGCCAGTGCAAAGTGTTTTGTGGAAACCACTGGACCAGCATGGCAAGTGTTGGTGGAACACTGTGAAACCAGCAGTGCAAGTGTTTGTGGAACACTGGACCAAGCCAAGTGCCAAGTGGTTGTTCACACTGGACCAGCAGTGCAAGTGTTGTGGAAACCCTGGATCCAGCGTATTGGCAAAAGTTGGGTTGTGGAAACCACCTGGTACCAGCAGTGCAAAGTGTTTTTGTGGAAACAATGGAAACCCCAGCATCAAGTGTTTTGTGGAACACTGGACCCAGCAAAGTGCAAAGGTGTTTGTGAACACTGGACCAGCAGTGCAAGTGTTTTGGTGGGAAACACTGTGACCAAGCAGTGGCAAAGTGTTTGTGGTACACTGGAACCAGCAGTGGCGAAGTGTTGTGGAAAACACTGGAACCCAGCATTGCCAAGTGTTTTGTGGAACTACCTGGAACCAGCAGTGCAAGTGTTGTGGGAACAATAGGAACCAGCCAGGGCAAGTTTGTTGTTTGGAACACAGGAACCAGCAGTGCAAGTGTGTGGGAACACTGACCAGCAGTGTGCAAGTGTGTGTGGGAACACTGGAACCAGCAGTGCAAGTGGTTTGGGTTGGACACTGGCCCAGCAATTGCAATGTTTTTGTGGAAACACTTGGAAAACCATGCAGTGCAAGTGTAGTGTAAACACCTGGACCTCAGTGGGGCAAGTGGTGTGGAACTCGGAACCCAGCGAGTTGGCAAGGTGTTTTTGTGGAACAAAACTGGACCCAGGCCATGCAGAAGTAATTGTGGAACACTGTACCAGCAAGTGCAAGATGTTTTTTTGGAACAACTGGACCAGCAGGTGCAAGTGTCTGTGGAAACACTGGACCACCCAGTGCAAAGTGTTGTTGGAACACTGGACCCAGCATTGCCAAGTGTTTTGTTTGAAACACTGGACCAGCAGAGTGCAAGTGTTTTTGTAAAGAAACACTGGACCATCAGTGGCAAAGTGTTGCCGAACACTGGAACCAGCATTGCAAAGTGTTGTTGAAACAAACTGGACCAGAGTGCAAAGTGTTGTTGGAAACGGACTGGACCCCAAGCAGTGCAAGTTGGTTTTTGGTGGAAACAACCTTGGACCCAGGAGTGGCAATGTTGTGGAAATCACTGACAGCAGGCAAAGGTGGGTTTGTGGAACAACTGGACCACAAGAGCAATTTAAATTGTTGGAACACTGGAACAGCAGTTGCAAGTGTTATGTGGAAACACTTGTACCAGCAAAAGTGCAAGGTGTGTGGAAACCACTTGAACGCAGCAGTGCAAGTGGTTTGTGAAACCGTGAACCAGCAGGGCAAGTGGTTGTTGACACAGGACCTAGCGGTGGCAAAAGTGGTTTGTGGACACTGGGACCCAAGCAGTGCAAAAGTGTTTGTTTGGAACAACTGGAAGCCAGCAGTGCAAGTGGTTTATTTTTTGTCGAAATCACTGGACCACAAGTGGCAAGGTTTAGTTTGTGCGACACTTGACCAAGCCAGTGCAAAAGGGTGTTTGTGGAAAATACTGGACCCAGCAAAGTGCAATGTTGTGCAACACTGGAATCCCAGCAGTGCAAGGTGGTTGTTGCAAACAATGGAACCACAAGGCAAGTGTTTGTGCAACCAACCTGGACCCAGGGCAGTGCAAGTTGTGTTCGGTGGAAACACTGGACCCAGCAGTACAAGTGTTGTGCAACACTGACCAGCAGTGCAAAGTGTTTATTTGTGCAACACTTGACCAGAAGTGCAAGGAATTTGTGTCAACACTGGACCAGCAAGTGCCAAGTGTTTTGTGGGAAAACACTGGACCAGGCAGTGCAAGTGTTGTGCAACACTTAGGACCCAGCAGTGGGCAAAGTGGTTTGGTGCAACACTGGACCAGCAGTGCAAGTAGTTGGGAACATTGGACCAGCATGCAAAGTGGGGTTGTGTCAAACACTTGACCAGCAGTGCAACGAGTTGTGCAACACTGGACCCGCAGTGCAAGTGTTTTTTTTGTGGAAAACACTGGACCCAGCAGTGGCAAATGTTGGGGGAACACTGGGACCAAACAGTGCAAGTGTTTGTTGGAAAAACATTGGACCACAGTGCAAGGTGTTGCGCAACACTGGAACCAGCATTGAAAGTGGTTGCACCACACTGGATCCAGCAATGCAAGTGTTTGTGCAACACTGGACCAGCAGTGCAAGTGTTGTGGAACCACTGGAACCAGCAAGGCAAGTGTTTTTTGTGGAAACCCACCTGGACAAGCAGTGCAAGTGTTTGTGGAAACACTGGGAACCGAGCAGTGCAAGTGTTGTGGGAAACACCTGACTAGCAAAAGTCAAGTGGTTTGAGGAACCTGGACCAGCAGTGGCAAGTGTTGGGAACACTGGACCAAACAGTGCAAAGTGGGTTTGTGGAAAACATTGGACCAAGCCAAAATGTTTGGTGCAACACTGGACCATCAGTGCAAAGTGTTTGGCAAACAACACTGGGAACCAGCAAAGTGCAAAGTTGTTTTTTGTGGAAAACACTGGCCAGCAGTGCAATTGGTTGTGGAAACACTGGAACCGCAGTGCAAAAAGTGTTGTGGAACCCTGGACTAGCTGTGCAAGGGTTGTGGGAACACTGGAACACAGTGCAAGTGTTTTTGGGGAACATGGACCAACAGTGGCCAAAAGTGTTTTTTGTGGAAACTTTGGGACCAGCAGAGACCACCTCCCCCCCCCCCCCAAGTGTTTGTGCAAACACTGGGAACCCAGCCGTGCAAAGTGTTTGCACAACACTGTGGACCCCAGCAATTGCACCGTGTTTTGTGCACAAAACACTGGGACCAGCAGTGCAAGTGTTGTGGAACACTGGACCAGCAGTGGCAAGTTGTTGTGGAACACTGGACCAGCAGTGGCAAGTGTTTGTTGGACCAATGGACCAGACAGTGCAAAGTGGTTGTGGGAACAATGGACCAGCCAGTGGGCCAAAGTGATTTGTGGCAAACACTGGAACCCCAAAGCATTGGGCAAGTGTTGTGGGAACACTGGAACCACAGTGCAAGTTTGTTTTGTGGAACACCTGGACTAGCAATGGAAGTGTTTGTGGAAAACACTGGACCAGCAAGTGCAAGTTTTTAGTGGAAACCACTGGACCAGCAGTGCTAAAGTGTTTGTGGGAAAACAACTGGACCCAGCAGTGGGTGCCAAGTGATTTTGTGGAACACTGGAGCAAGCAGTGCAAAAGTGTTTTGTGTAAACACTTGACCAAAGCAGTGCTAGTGTTTGTGGAAAAAACACTGGACCAGCAGTGCAAAGGTTGTGGGTCACTGAACCAGCAGTGTAAGTGGTTGGTTGGAAACGACTTGGAACCCATCAGTGCAAGTTGTTTGTGGAAACACTGGAAACCCCAGTTGCAAAAGTGTTGTTGAAACCCTTGGACCAGCCCAGTGCCAATGTTTTTTTAGGAAACACTGGAAACCATCATAGTGGCAAAGTGTTTGTGCAACACTGGACCAGCCCAAGTGCAAGTGTTTTTTTTTGTGTAACCCTGGTACCACAACACCTCTAGTAAATTAATAAATATTTATAATAATTAATTATTACAAGTACGTAACATGTAACAAGTAAAAAAAATACAGAACCTAACATTCAATGACATACTTCTATTTAGAAAGCCCGCTTGTTAAATACTGAGCATTCCCCCCGAATTATTTCAGTTTTTGTCCCATGATTGCGACCCCACACCAGTCCAACTAACACCTAGGTTCACCGTCCCCATTTTTATTCTTGTGGGTGAACATGACCAGCAATGGTCCCCCCCCCACCACCTATGGAAAATTTGCCCAAATGTGTTTCCCACCCATAACCGTGGAATTTCGGAAACTCCGACCTCCAGTTGTGGTGATCTGAGCTAGCCAGCTTTTTCAAGCTCTGGACACCTAATGCCCAGTAACACCGGAGGATCCCCCCATCTTGGTGTGACTGTCCCCATCTTGAATGGTGGAACCCTGTCCCATCTTGATGGTAACCTGTCCACCTCTTGGGTGGTTGGACTGTCCCATCTTGGGTGGTGAGCAGAACCATCTCTAAGCGCTCAAACTACTCGCGGAAATGCTTGCTGGCAAATCACAATATCCTGGACTACAAGCTACACGAATAGAAAAAGATGTGTTGCCCTGGTTTTATTCCCATTAGGAGGAGGAGGAAGGATAAAGGAGCAGGAGGAAGAATATCTGGTTTTATCAAAGGCAAGTTGTTATGAGGAAATCAACTTCGTGGTTTACTAGAGCTTATTATGTTGTGAAAATTGTTCGAGAAGCTATACAAAGAAACAATCTTCAACTTTTGGCAATTTTCTATTGTCGCAAGTCTTTTCCCAAGGAAACAACCTGAAATCTCTTTTTAGAAGTTTATGTGTTTTTTTTTTCCTTAAACCCGATTTATGCTCTTTCGTCCTTCGTAACATTCCATCTGGTAAGCTACAATGAAATAGTAAAATGTGGCTTTGAGTCCTACCCCTGCACATTGAACATTTTAAATTGTAACTGTAGCTTTACATATAGACCGGCAAATATGCTTCTTTGTAGTACCGATGGTTCTTTACACCTATCGTGCACCATTAAGCATAATAACAGATATGTACAATAGTTTGCGTGGGTCAAGCAACCAACTCTCGCTGGACACTTCATGCCTGTCCCCCCCTCAATTACTACAATCAAATAACTGGGTCCTTGAGCACCAATAACCATAAAGTTTAAAGGACAGGCTACTAGGCAGCAGTTTTCCAGTTATACCTGGTGCTGCGACTTTACTTGGCTACGCCTCTCCTAATACAATCCAAATGCAGTCCTCCCCTGCCTTGCTAACACCTCCTCTACAACAATCGTTGCAGACCTTCCCTTGCTACACACTCTACAACAAAACGTATTGCGAGACCTTCCCCTTGCTACACACACTACAACAATCGTTTGCCAAAGACCGTTTCCCCTTGCTACTACTCTTCTAGTACCACATCGTTTGCAGACCCATCCTTGCTACCACTATTCTCCCACAATCATTGGCAACCTTCCTTGCAACCTCCTCTTACAACAATCGATTGCAGACCTTCCTGCTACACACTCCTACACAAACAATCAATTGCTAGACCTTTCCCCCTTGCTATACCACTCTACTACCAAAATCGTTTGCAAAGACCTCCCCCCTTGCTACCACTCTCTAAAAGACAATCTTTGCAGAAACCCTTCCTGCTACACTTCCTCTACATCAATCCCGTTTTGCAGACCTTTCCCTTTGCTAACACTCTCCTACAACAATCGTTTGCCAGACCATCCTTGCTAACCCTCTCACCACCATAATCGTTGCAGACCTTCCTTGCTACCACTCCCTCTATAACAAATTCGTTGGCAGACCTTGCCTTGCTACCTCTATACAACAAATCCGTTTGCAGGACCTTCCTGCTACACTCCTCTACAACAATCTTACTCTAACTACACACAGTTTTCTCCAAAATAATCCTCCTTACTTGAAAAAATTCTTTTGGGAATTTTTAAAACTTTTTTTCCTCTCTAATCCCCTAAAAAGCCTTGCATATTAATCCCCTAGTAAATTTAATAGACTGTTTTTTAAATTCCCTTTAGTGTAAAGGCTAACCTTACAAAAAAAATGTGGCGCAAAAGCCAATCGATCTCATGGATCCTCTGAATGTGCCTAATATTCTTGCAATCTTGTTTTTTGTACAAAAAACTTAACTGTAACCCACTTCTCCACATCCCCGCAATTTATTTTCAAACAACAGTTTCCTGTTTTATTTAATTTGTTAAACAACGTTTTCATTCCCCGAAAAAACAGTTTTGTTTTCATTTTAATAATTGCCCTCCCTGTGGGGTAGTGTCTTGTGTCAGAACCCCACCCTCACTGAACAATGGCCCACACTGCCCAATGTTTAAGTGAGATTGACTGACCATATCAGAATGTTTTATTTCCATTTCATACATTTGACAGCAATTTAACAGCACATACAGCATCCCCACACTAACATTACATGTTAACAAAACCTCATTAACACATCATTAACAGTTAATTAACCAAACTACAAAAAACAATCCCACACAATCCTCAAATAAAACATTTAAATAAACACCCTGCACAACGTCCACACGCACCACACACATAAAACATTGATAACACTGCAACAGTAAACCCACAGGCCAACACATAAAAATTATTAAACAACACCCTTCAAGACAACACACACAACACACCAACCAACCATTAATGACATTTGATAACAACCTTGCAAAAACATTCCACACACACACACACACACACACACACGCAAACATCACACAACACACACACACACACAACACAACCACACACTGCACACCACGCGCCTTAACATTTAACAACACCGGCATAAATAATCCACCACACACACACAAACACCACATAACATTTTAATAACACCATGTACACATCCCACACACACACACACAACACCTGTAACAACAACCCACAACACTACCTTTACACAACATAACCATTAAAATAACAGCCTGGCAAACAACATCCACAATAACACACACATAACCCATCAAACAAAAAATTCTGCACAAACATCCACGCAACACACATAATTGGATGAAGCCAACACCGTGCACAACAAATCACCACACACCACACACACATTAACAAATAAAATTAAACAACACCTGCCCATAAAATACCCAACACACACACATAACAATAACATTAAAACAAACACCTGTACAACATCCCAACCACACACATAATATAACAACCCACCTGCACAAACACAACACACACAAACACAAATAAACATTTAAAAATAACAACACCTCCACCAAATAACCACACAACACACACATACAACCTAAACAAACACCTGCAACAAACATCATCACACACCACACAACACACACAAAAACAGTAATAACAACACCTCGCAACAATCACCACACATAAAAAAAAAACACAATAAAAAATCCCAATTGTTTTCCTAGTCTATGATTTTGATTCACTATACTTGCCTACAAAGTAACATTAAAAGGGTGCCAAACATTCAATCATGACAACAAAACATTGCAGATTATGTTTTTACTTTATTGAAAATCAAAATGTGGAAGTTGAAAGGTATGATCAACCCAGGTGAACACTGAGTGTTGTGGATGAAATGGAAAGAAATAAATGAAACCTGTGTGATGAAACCATGTTAAAAGACAGATTAGACATGTTGCGTAAAACAGTTTTTTTTTCCTGCTGAGTGAAGAATTTGACTAGAACCGACCAAAACCGAGAATGCGAAAGCAGTGAAAGTGGTTGTTGGTGACACTGGTTCCCAGCAAAAGTGCCAGTTTTGTGGAACACCTGGAAACAGCAGATGGCAAGTGTTGTGTAAACAACTGGAACGCGAGTTGCAGTGACAAGAGTAGTGGAAAACACTTGGAACCGGCAGTGCAAGTTGTTGTGGTAAAAATAACTGAACAAGCCATGCAAAGTTGGTGAGGGTAACACTGTACCAGCATGCCCAATGTTTAACACAACACTGGACCAAGCAGTGCAAGTGTATATTGGGGTGCAACACTGGACCCGAGTGCAAGTGTTTTTTGTGGAAACACCCTGGAACCAAGCCAGTGCAATTTTGTGGTAACACTGGGACCACCCAGGAGGCAATGTTGTGGAAACACTGGAGCAAGCAGTGGGCAAAGTGTAGTGACACCACTAGGAAACACCAGCAAGTTGCAAAGAGTTGTTGTAAACAACTGGAAACCAGCAGTGCCAAGTGTTTGTTTGTGTGGAAACACTGGACCAAGCAAGTGGCAAGTGTTGTGGAAAAAACACTTGACCCAGCAGTGCAAGTGTTGTGTAAAACTACTGGGACCCAGCATTGGGCAAAAGTGTTTTGTTGAAACACTGGGACCCAGTCATGCAAAGTTGTTTGTGTTAAAAACACTGGACCAAGCAGGCAAGTGATTGTGGTTAAAAAACAACTGGACCAGCAGTGCGAGTGTTGTTGCAACACTGGACCCCGCAACAGTGCAATGTTTCTTGTGGTAACACTGGACCAGCAAGAGCAAAGTGTTGTGGAAAAACTACTGGAGCTGCCAGTGCAAGTGTTGTGGTAACACTGGACCAGCAGTGCAAGTGTTTTTTTGAAAACACTGGGTACCACAGTGGGACAAGTGTATTTGGTAAACACTTGACCAGCAGTGCAAAAAGTGATTTGTGGCAACACCTGGACCAGCCGTGCAAGTGTTTTTTTGTGGAAACACTGGAAAACCCAGCAGTGCCAAAGTGTAGTGGAAAAACACTGACCAGCCAGTGGCAAGTGTTTATTTTGTGAACACTGGACTCCAGGCATGGCAAGTGTTGTGAACACTGGACCATCAAGTGCAAGTGGGTTTGTGGAACACTTGGAACCTCAGCAAGGAGGGCAAGTGTTTTTTTGTGGAACACTTGGAAAACCCAGCAAAAGTGCAAGTTTTGGGGTTGAACAACTTGACCAGGTGCAAGTGTTTTGTGGAACACTGGAACCACCAGTGCAAGGTGTTTTTTTGTTGGAAACACTGGACCCCCAGCGGAGGCAAGTGTTATGTGTAACACTGGTACCCGCAGTGCAAGGTTGTTTGTGGAAACCACAGGACCAAAGTCATGCAAGTTGTTGAGTAACACTGGAACCAGTCATGCAAGTTGATTATTTTTGGTGAACACGTGGAGCCAGCATTGATTGTTGGTGTAACCACTGGACCAGCATGCAAGAGTTGTGAAAAAACAACTTGGACACAGCCAGTGCAAGTGTTTTATTGTGGAACACTTGAACCACAGTGCAATTGTTTGTGGAATCAACTGGACCGCAGTTGGCAAGTGTTTTTGTGTAACACTGGGACCATCAGTGCAATGTTGTTTGGGAAACAACTTGGGAGCAAGCCGTGCAAGTGTTTGTTTAAACACTGGACCCGCCAAGGGAAAAGTGTGTTTTAACACTGGAGCCACAGTGCTAAGTGTTGGTGGAAACACTCGTAAGCAAGCCAGTCCAAAGTGGTTTGTGGAACAACGGGATCAGCAGTTCCAAGTGTTTTGTGGGTAACACTGGACCAGAGTGCAAGTGTTATTTTGGGAACACTGACCATCAGTGCAAGTGTTGTGGGAACACTGGGACCAGCAGTGGTGCAATTGTTTTTGTGGACGCACTGTACCCCCACAAGGGGCAAGTGTGTTTAACCTGGGATCCAGCAGTGCAATTTTTTGGTGCAACACAGGGACCAGCAAAGTGCAAAAAAAGTTTTTGTGGAACACTGGACCCCTATCAGTGGCAATTGGTTATTTTTATTTTTTGTGGAACCTGGAGACCCAGCAGTGGCAATTGTATTGCCGGAAAACACTTGGGTCCCCAAGCAGTTGCAAGTTGTGTAGGAGTAACACTGACCCATCTAGTGCAAGGTTATTCCACGAACACCTGGACAATCCGTGCAAAATGTTTTTTGTGGAACACCTGGAACCAGCCGTGGCAAGGTGTTGTGGAAACTACTGGGAAAACCAGCATTGCTAGTGTTGTGTTGGGAACACTGGACCAGCCAGTGCAAGTGTATGTGGAACACTGGACCCTGCAGTGCCAATGTGTATTGTGGAAGACACTGGAAACCAGCCAAAGTGCAAGTGTTTTATGGTGGAACCCTGGACCATCATGCAAGTTTGTTGTGGAACAACTGGCAAACCCCAACAAGCAATTGTATTGAACACTGTAACCAAGACAGTGCAAATTTGTTTGTGGGAATAACCCTGGACAGCAAGAGGCAAGTTTTTTTGGGAACACTGGAACCAGCAAAATGCAATGTTTGTTGTGGCAACACTGGACCCAGCAGATGGCAAGTGGGGTTTGTGGGTAACACTGGACCAGCAGTGGCAATGTTTTGTGGCAACCCACGGACCAGCAGTGTCAAAGTGTTGTGGAACACTGGAAAACCCAGCAGTGCAAGTGTTTTTGGGAAACACTGACCCAGCCGTGCAAAGGTGTTTTGGAAACAACTGGACCAGCAGTGCAAGTTGGATATGTGGAACACTGGACCAGCAGTGCAAGTGTTGTGGACAAACACATGGACCAGCAGTTGCCAAAGTAGTTGTGGGGAACACTGTACCCAGCCGTGGCGAAGTGGATTTGGAACACTGGACCAGCAGTGCAAGCTTTTTTGTGGAACAACTGGACCATCATTGTGCAAGTGTTTGAGGTGAAACACTGGACCAGCAAGTGCATAGTGGTAATAGTGGAACACTTGTACCAGCATTGGAAGTGTATGTTAGAAAACCTGGGGGGGGGGGGGGGGAGGGTGGCCAGCGTGAAAAGTGTTTGAACGAACACTTGACCGAGCAAGTGCCAAGTGTTGTTGGAACACTGGGACCAGCCCAGTTCAACGTGTTTTTTGTGGAAAAACACTGGACCCAGCTGTGCAAGTGTATTGTGGGAAAAAACACTGGACCATCAGTGCAAAGTTTTTGTGGAACACAGGACCCAGGCAAGTGCAAGTTGTTATGTTTTGGTGAAAACACTGGTCCATCAAGTGCCAAGTAGGTTGTTGAAACAACAGGAACCAGCAGTGCAAAGTTGTTGTGGAAACCTGAAAACCAGAGTGCCAAGTGGATGTGGAACACTGGAACCAGCAGTGCCAAGTGTTGCGGAACACTGGTCCAGCCAGTGCAAGGTGTTGAGGGAACACTGGACCCCAAGCAGTGCAAGTGTATTGCACAACACTGGACCAGCATGCAAGTGTTTTTGTGGCAACAACTGGAACCATCAGTGCAAGTGTTGTGGTGAAACACTGGAACCATCAGTTGGGCAAAGTGGGTTGTTGGAACACTGGACCAGCAATTGACAAGTGTTTGTGGAGAAACAACTGGACCAGCATGCAAGTGTTTTGTGGAAAACAACTGGACCCCAGTCACGTTCAAGTTGTTGTTTGGAACTCTGACCAGCAGTTCAAGGTTGGGAACAACTGGACCCCAGCAAGTGCAAAAGTGTTTTTGGTGAACACTGGAAACCATCCAGTGCAAAGTGTATGTGGAAACAATGGACATCTGTGGCAAGTGTTGTGGGAAACACTGGACCAGCAGTGCAAGTGTATTGTTGGAAAAAAACCCTTAGGGACCCAGCCAGTGCAAGTGTTTTTTTTTTTTGTTGGAACACTGGAAAAACCAGCAGTGCCAAGTGTTTGGGAACACTGGGACCAGTATGCAAAAGTTTGTGGAAAACACTGGCCCTAGCAAGTGCAAGTTTTGTCGGAAAACACTGGGGGACCAGCAGTGCAATTTTTTTGTGGAAACACCGGACCCATCAGTTGGCAAATAGTGTTTTGTGGGAACAACTTGGGGAACCAATCAAAGTGCAAGTGTTGTGCAAACAACTGGACCCCAGCTAATGGGCAAGTTGGTGGTGGAACACTGGACCACAGCGCAAGTGTTTTTTGTGGAAAAAAACACTGGAACCAAGCGTGGCAAGTGGTTTTTGTAGGGAACACTGGACCCAGCAAGTGCAGAAAAATGTTGGTTTCAATACTGGACCATGCAGTGCAAGTTAGTTTGTTCGGAACAACTTGGAACCAGCAGTGCAAGTGTTAGTGGAACACTGGACCATCAAGTGCAAAGTGTATTATGAACCACTGGACCAGCAGTGTCAAGATGTATTGGTGGGAAACCACAGGACCACTGTGGGGAAGTGTTTTTTTGGTGTGAACACTGGACCAGCATGGCAAGTGTTTTTTTTGTGGGAAAACAGACTTGGAACCAGCTGTGCAAAGTTGTTGTGAACACTGGACCCACCAAGTGGCAATTTTGTTTTTGTGGAAAACACTGGACCAGCTTTGCTAAGTGGTTGTGGAACACTGGACCAACAGTGGGCAAGTGTATTTTTGTGTAACACTGGCCAGCATTGGCAAGTGTTTGTGCAACAAACTGGAACCCAGCAAATTGCAAAGTTGTGTAAACACGGACCAGCAAGTTGCAAAGTGTTGTGGGAACACTGGACCAGCTGTGCAAAAGTGTTTTTTTGTGGAACACTGGACCAGCAGTGCAAGGTTATTTGCGGAAACACTGGACCAGGACAGTTGCAAGGTTGTTGGAACACAGGACCCAGCCAAGTGCAAGTTGTTTGTTGGAACACTGACCAGCAGTGCAAGTTGTTGTGGGAACACTGGACCCAATCCAGTGCCAAGTGTTGTTGGAAACACTGGACCAGCTGTTGCAAAAGTGTTTTTGTGGAACACTGGACCAGCAATTGCAAGTGTTGGTTGAAAACACTGAACCACAAGTGCAAAGTGTTTTGTGGAAAACACTGGAACCAGCAGTGGCAAAGTGTTGTTGGGTAACACTGGACCAGCAGTGCAAAGTGTTGTGGAGACACTGGCACCAGCATTGCAAAAGTGTTTGTGGCAAACACTGGAACCCTAGAGTGCAAGTGATTGAGGTGAAACACTGGACCAGCATTGCAAAGTGGTTGTGGAAACACTGGGAACCAGCAGTTGCAAAGTGGTATTGTGGAACACTGGACCCAAGCAGTGCAATGTTGTTTGTTGGGAAACACTGGACCCAGCAGTGGCCAAGTGTTTGTGGACACTGGAACCCAGCAGTGGCTAAAGTTTTTCTATGTGGAAACACTGGAACAAGCAGTGCAAGTGTTGTTGGGGAACACTGGAACCCAAGCAATGCAAGTGTTTTTTTGTGGAAACACTGGGCACCAAGCAGTGGCAAGTGTTGTGGAAACAACTGGACCAGCAAAGTGCAAGTGTTATTGGTGGGAAAAATTTACCAGCAGTGCAAGTGTTTATGTTGGAAAACACTGGAACCCAGTAGTGCAAGTGGTTTTGGTGGAACACTGACAGCAGTGGCAAGGGTTGTTGGAACCCCACACTGGGACCCAGCCAGTGCAAGTGTTTTGGTGGAACACTGGACCACAATGCAAAGGTTTTGTGCAACACTGGCACCAAGACAGTGGGCAAAGTGTTTTTTTGAGCAACACTGGGACCAGCAGTGGCAAAGTGTTGTTGGAACACGTGGACCAGCAGTGCAAGTGTGTGGGAACACTGGGACCAGGCAAAGTGCAAGTGTTTTTTTTGTTGGGAAAACACTGGACCCAGCCAGTTGCAAGTGGGTGTTTTTTATCAATACTGGACCAGCAGTTGGCCAAGGTGTTTTAGTGGGAAACACTGGACCAGCAGTTGGGCAAGTGTTGTGGAAACACTGGGACCAGCAATTGCAAAGGTTGGTGGAACACTGGTACCCCTCCAATCAGTGCAAAGTTGTTGTGGAACACTGGGACCCAGACCCGTGGCAAGTGTTGTGGGAAACACTGGACCCCCAGGCAGTGGCAAAGTTGTTTGTGGAACACTGGGTCCAGCCAGTGGCACAAAGTGGTTGTGGAAAACACTGGGAACCAGCCAGTGGCAAGTGGGTTTTGAGGGAACACTGGACCAGCAGTGCAAAGGATGTGGGAAAAACACTGGTACCCCAGCATGGGCAAGTGGTTGTTTGTCGAACCGACCAGCAGTGGGGCAAGTAGTTTGTGCAACACCTGGACCCCCCCAATCCATTGCAAAAGTGTTTTTGTTGAACACCTGACCCAGCAGTGGCAAGTTGTTTGTGGGAACACTATGACCAGCAGTGCAGCAAAGTGTTGTTGGGGGAAACACTGGACCAGCAATGCCAAGTGTTGTTGAACACTGGACCCAGCAGTGCAAGTGTTGTGGAACACTGGAACTCCAGCAGTGCAAGTTGTTGTGGAAACACTGGAAACCAAGCCCCAGTGGGCAAGTGTGTGGAAACACTGGAACCCAGCAGTGCAAGTGGTTGGGAACACTGGGACCAGCAAGTGCAAGTGTTTTTGTGGGGAACACTGGGGAAAACCACATTGCAAGTGTTTTTTTTGTGGAACTTCGGACCCAGCAGTGCAAAGTTGTTGTGGAAAACACTGGGACCAGCAGTGGGGCAGTGTTGTTGGACCACTGGTACCAGCAAGTGCAAGTGTTGTTGAACACTGTAACCCAGCAGTGCAAAGTGTTGAGGAACACTGGGACCAGCAGTGCCCCAAGTTGGTTGTGGGGAACAAACTGGACCCAGCAGTGCAAGTGTTTGTGAACGACTGGACCACAGTGCAAGTGGTTGTTGAACACTGGAACCAGCAGTGCAAAGTGTTTGTGGAATAACACTGGAACCCGCCAGTGCCAGTAATGTGGAACACTGGACCCCCCAGCAAGTGGCAAAGTTGTTTTTGGAACCGACTGTGGGACCAGCAGTCAATTGTTTGTCGGAGACACTGGACCATCGTGGCAAGTGTTTTTGTTGGAAACACTGGGGAAACCAGCCAGTGCAAGTTGTTGTTTTGGAACACTGGAACCAGCAGTGCAAGTGTTGTAGAACACTTGACACAGCAATTGCAAAGTGTTTTTTTTTGTCGAACACCCTGGGGACCAGCTAGTGCAAAAATGTTTGTGAACAATGACCATCAAGTGGCAAGTGTTTTGTGGGAACACTGGACCCATCAGTGCAAGTTATTTTTTGTGGGGAAACACTGGACCAGCGGGGGGGGGGGGGGGGGGGGGGGGGGGGGGGGGGGGGTGCAAGTGTTGTGGGAAACTGGACCAGCAAGTGCAAGTGTTGTTGGAAAACACTGGAACCACAAGTGCAAGTGTTTTGTTGGAACACTGGGACCAAAGCAAGGCCAAGTATTGTGGGAACCACTGGGAACCACAGCAGTGCAAGTGTTTTTTGGGAACACTGGACCAGCATGTGCAAGTTGTATGTTGGAACACTTTTGACCAGCGTTGCCAAGTGGGTGTATGTTGGCAACCACTGGACCAGCCATGCAAGTGGTTTTTTGTGGAAACACTGTGACGGAAGCGGTTGCAAAGTGTTTTTGTGGAACACTGGAAACCACCAAGAGTGCAAGAGGTTTGTGGGAAACACGTGGACCAGCAGTGGCAAGTGTTTGTCGAAACACTGGACCAGCATTGGCAAGTGTTTTGGTGGCGACACTGGGACCAGCAGTGCAAGTGTTTTATGGAACACAGGACCAGCAAAGTGCACAGTGGTTTGTGCAACACCGGACCAGCAGTGGCAAGTGTGTATGTGCAACACGGACCACAGTGCAAGTGGTTTGTGGAAACACAGGACCCAGCAGTGGCAAAAGTGTTGGTGTGGAAACACTGGAACCAGCCCCCAGTTGGCAAAATGTTGTGGAACAACCTAGGACCGCATCAAGTGCAATGTGTTTTTGTGAACAACTGGACCAAGCAGTGCAAAAATTTGTTTGTGGAACACCTGACCACATGGCCAAGGTTTTGTGGAAAAAACACTGGACCGCAATTGCAAGTGGTTATTATGTGGAAACAAACTGGACCAGCCAAGTTTGCTAGTGTTTTGTGAACAACGGACAGCAGTGCAAGTGGTTGTGGAACACTGGACCAGCAAGTGCAAGTGTTTTTTGTGGAAAAAACACAGGACCCAGCAGTGCCAAGTTGTTTTGTGGAAACACGGACCAGCAGTGCAAAGTGTTTTTGTGGAACCACTGGACCTATCATGCAAGTGTTTTGTGGAACACTGGAACCCAGCAAGGGCAAGTGTTGTGGGAACCTGGACCCAGCCATGCAAGTGTTGTGGAACACTGGAAACCAGCAGTGCCAAGTTTTGTGGAACACTGGACCAGCAGCCAAAGTGTTTTGTGGAACACTGGAACCAGCAGTCGCATAAGTTGGGTTTGCGGAACACTGACCAGCAGTGCAAGTGTTGTGGAAAACGGAACCAGCATGCAAAGTTGTGGACAAAGGGACCAGTAATGTGCAAGTGTGTGGAACACTGGACCCCAAGCCAATGCAAGTGATGTGGGGAACACATGGTACCAGCCAGTGCAAGTTTTGGTGGAACACAGGAACCCAGCAGTGCAAAGTGGTTTGTGGGGCAACCCACTGGACCACAGTGCAAGTTTGTTGCAACACTGGACCAGCTAGTCAAGTGTTTTTTTGTGGAACAACTGGGAACCAAGCAGTTGCAAAGTGTTTGGTGGGAAACGCTGGACCCAGCAAGTGGGCAAGTGTATGGGGAAACAACTGGGACCAGCAGTGCAAGTGGTTTTTGTCAATACTGGACCAGCAGTCAAGGGTTTGTTGGAACACTGGACCAGCAAGTGCAAGTGTTGTGGAACACTGGATAAACCAGCAGTGAAGTGTTGGTGGAAACACTGGACCAAAGCAGTGCAAGTGTTTGTGGAACACCTGGACCAGCTGTGGCCAAGTGGTTTGTGGAAACACCTGGAACCAGCCCAGTGCAAAGTGTTGTTGGAACACTGGAAAACCAGCAGTGCAAGTGTATATTTTTTTTTTTTGGGAAAACACTGACCAGCCAGTGCAAAGTGTTTTGTGGAAACCACTGGACCAGCATGGCAAGTGTTGGTGGAACACTGTGAAACCAGCAGTGCAAGTGTTTGTGGAACACTGGACCAAGCCAAGTGCCAAGTGGTTGTTCACACTGGACCAGCAGTGCAAGTGTTGTGGAAACCCTGGATCCAGCGTATTGGCAAAAGTTGGGTTGTGGAAACCACCTGGTACCAGCAGTGCAAAGTGTTTTTGTGGAAACAATGGAAACCCCAGCATCAAGTGTTTTGTGGAACACTGGACCCAGCAAAGTGCAAAGGTGTTTGTGAACACTGGACCAGCAGTGCAAGTGTTTTGGTGGGAAACACTGTGACCAAGCAGTGGCAAAGTGTTTGTGGTACACTGGAACCAGCAGTGGCGAAGTGTTGTGGAAAACACTGGAACCCAGCATTGCCAAGTGTTTTGTGGAACTACCTGGAACCAGCAGTGCAAGTGTTGTGGGAACAATAGGAACCAGCCAGGGCAAGTTTGTTGTTTGGAACACAGGAACCAGCAGTGCAAGTGTGTGGGAACACTGACCAGCAGTGTGCAAGTGTGTGTGGGAACACTGGAACCAGCAGTGCAAGTGGTTTGGGTTGGACACTGGCCCAGCAATTGCAATGTTTTTGTGGAAACACTTGGAAAACCATGCAGTGCAAGTGTAGTGTAAACACCTGGACCTCAGTGGGGCAAGTGGTGTGGAACTCGGAACCCAGCGAGTTGGCAAGGTGTTTTTGTGGAACAAAACTGGACCCAGGCCATGCAGAAGTAATTGTGGAACACTGTACCAGCAAGTGCAAGATGTTTTTTTGGAACAACTGGACCAGCAGGTGCAAGTGTCTGTGGAAACACTGGACCACCCAGTGCAAAGTGTTGTTGGAACACTGGACCCAGCATTGCCAAGTGTTTTGTTTGAAACACTGGACCAGCAGAGTGCAAGTGTTTTTGTAAAGAAACACTGGACCATCAGTGGCAAAGTGTTGCCGAACACTGGAACCAGCATTGCAAAGTGTTGTTGAAACAAACTGGACCAGAGTGCAAAGTGTTGTTGGAAACGGACTGGACCCCAAGCAGTGCAAGTTGGTTTTTGGTGGAAACAACCTTGGACCCAGGAGTGGCAATGTTGTGGAAATCACTGACAGCAGGCAAAGGTGGGTTTGTGGAACAACTGGACCACAAGAGCAATTTAAATTGTTGGAACACTGGAACAGCAGTTGCAAGTGTTATGTGGAAACACTTGTACCAGCAAAAGTGCAAGGTGTGTGGAAACCACTTGAACGCAGCAGTGCAAGTGGTTTGTGAAACCGTGAACCAGCAGGGCAAGTGGTTGTTGACACAGGACCTAGCGGTGGCAAAAGTGGTTTGTGGACACTGGGACCCAAGCAGTGCAAAAGTGTTTGTTTGGAACAACTGGAAGCCAGCAGTGCAAGTGGTTTATTTTTTGTCGAAATCACTGGACCACAAGTGGCAAGGTTTAGTTTGTGCGACACTTGACCAAGCCAGTGCAAAAGGGTGTTTGTGGAAAATACTGGACCCAGCAAAGTGCAATGTTGTGCAACACTGGAATCCCAGCAGTGCAAGGTGGTTGTTGCAAACAATGGAACCACAAGGCAAGTGTTTGTGCAACCAACCTGGACCCAGGGCAGTGCAAGTTGTGTTCGGTGGAAACACTGGACCCAGCAGTACAAGTGTTGTGCAACACTGACCAGCAGTGCAAAGTGTTTATTTGTGCAACACTTGACCAGAAGTGCAAGGAATTTGTGTCAACACTGGACCAGCAAGTGCCAAGTGTTTTGTGGGAAAACACTGGACCAGGCAGTGCAAGTGTTGTGCAACACTTAGGACCCAGCAGTGGGCAAAGTGGTTTGGTGCAACACTGGACCAGCAGTGCAAGTAGTTGGGAACATTGGACCAGCATGCAAAGTGGGGTTGTGTCAAACACTTGACCAGCAGTGCAACGAGTTGTGCAACACTGGACCCGCAGTGCAAGTGTTTTTTTTGTGGAAAACACTGGACCCAGCAGTGGCAAATGTTGGGGGAACACTGGGACCAAACAGTGCAAGTGTTTGTTGGAAAAACATTGGACCACAGTGCAAGGTGTTGCGCAACACTGGAACCAGCATTGAAAGTGGTTGCACCACACTGGATCCAGCAATGCAAGTGTTTGTGCAACACTGGACCAGCAGTGCAAGTGTTGTGGAACCACTGGAACCAGCAAGGCAAGTGTTTTTTGTGGAAACCCACCTGGACAAGCAGTGCAAGTGTTTGTGGAAACACTGGGAACCGAGCAGTGCAAGTGTTGTGGGAAACACCTGACTAGCAAAAGTCAAGTGGTTTGAGGAACCTGGACCAGCAGTGGCAAGTGTTGGGAACACTGGACCAAACAGTGCAAAGTGGGTTTGTGGAAAACATTGGACCAAGCCAAAATGTTTGGTGCAACACTGGACCATCAGTGCAAAGTGTTTGGCAAACAACACTGGGAACCAGCAAAGTGCAAAGTTGTTTTTTGTGGAAAACACTGGCCAGCAGTGCAATTGGTTGTGGAAACACTGGAACCGCAGTGCAAAAAGTGTTGTGGAACCCTGGACTAGCTGTGCAAGGGTTGTGGGAACACTGGAACACAGTGCAAGTGTTTTTGGGGAACATGGACCAACAGTGGCCAAAAGTGTTTTTTGTGGAAACTTTGGGACCAGCAGAGACCACCTCCCCCCCCCCCCCAAGTGTTTGTGCAAACACTGGGAACCCAGCCGTGCAAAGTGTTTGCACAACACTGTGGACCCCAGCAATTGCACCGTGTTTTGTGCACAAAACACTGGGACCAGCAGTGCAAGTGTTGTGGAACACTGGACCAGCAGTGGCAAGTTGTTGTGGAACACTGGACCAGCAGTGGCAAGTGTTTGTTGGACCAATGGACCAGACAGTGCAAAGTGGTTGTGGGAACAATGGACCAGCCAGTGGGCCAAAGTGATTTGTGGCAAACACTGGAACCCCAAAGCATTGGGCAAGTGTTGTGGGAACACTGGAACCACAGTGCAAGTTTGTTTTGTGGAACACCTGGACTAGCAATGGAAGTGTTTGTGGAAAACACTGGACCAGCAAGTGCAAGTTTTTAGTGGAAACCACTGGACCAGCAGTGCTAAAGTGTTTGTGGGAAAACAACTGGACCCAGCAGTGGGTGCCAAGTGATTTTGTGGAACACTGGAGCAAGCAGTGCAAAAGTGTTTTGTGTAAACACTTGACCAAAGCAGTGCTAGTGTTTGTGGAAAAAACACTGGACCAGCAGTGCAAAGGTTGTGGGTCACTGAACCAGCAGTGTAAGTGGTTGGTTGGAAACGACTTGGAACCCATCAGTGCAAGTTGTTTGTGGAAACACTGGAAACCCCAGTTGCAAAAGTGTTGTTGAAACCCTTGGACCAGCCCAGTGCCAATGTTTTTTTAGGAAACACTGGAAACCATCATAGTGGCAAAGTGTTTGTGCAACACTGGACCAGCCCAAGTGCAAGTGTTTTTTTTTGTGTAACCCTGGTACCACAACACCTCTAGTAAATTAATAAATATTTATAATAATTAATTATTACAAGTACGTAACATGTAACAAGTAAAAAAAATACAGAACCTAACATTCAATGACATACTTCTATTTAGAAAGCCCGCTTGTTAAATACTGAGCATTTCCCGCGAATTATTTCAGTTTTTGCCCCAGGATGCGACCCACACCAGTCCACTAACACCTAGGTACCCATTTTATTCTGGTGGGTGAACATGGACAGCAGGTGTCTTATGGAAATTTGCCCAAATGTTTTCCACCCATACCTGGGATTCGAACTCCGGACCTCAGTGTGTGAGCTGAGCGAGCCAGCGTTCAAGCTACTGGACACCTAATCTCCAGTACACCGGGAGGAAGGAGGGGCTTCAGGGAGTCTCAAAAGTTTAGAAAACAGGGGTGAATCTTGCCCATCATTATATATTGGCTCCTATAAAATCGGAGATCCTTGGGCCCTATGGGGAAAGAGTGCATCTAAGTTCCTAGGAGCTAGGCAAAAGATTCATCCTTAAGGAAAATAGGCAAAAGACTAGTGATCCAAGGGCGGCTAGTTTTCTGTTCTTTGGGACTCTGCGCGGCGGTTCAGAGGGGTAATGCCTGCTGTATCCTGGGTACGCACCCCAGCTCTGAGGAGTGGATGAGATTGTGTAATCTGTGACAAACATGTCGCAACAAAACGTGAAATGTATCCCTCAAACCTCTTGTACTGTATACGCCATCTGTGTACCTTGTATATTTCATACTTCAGTACAGACCATAAACTCTCAATAGGGTTCATGCCAGAGGAATTACCAGCCCCTGGGAGCAGCTCAACGCCATTTTGTGTACACCTCGTATTTACTGATTCTGCCGTCTAACATAGAGCTGAGTCTTGTTGGAATATTCACCGTCCATCACCATACCAATCCCTTGTCTGAGGCAGTAAATTGGTGATGTATTACTTCCATATACTTATCCTGGTTCATGGTGCCATCAACAATGTGCAAACGACTTGTTCCATGAACGGAATGGCTCCCACACCATGATTTTCGGTGGAAATTTGACCGTCTTCTTCAGACATTCAGTCATAAATTCTCATCTAACAGCCTTCTACAGTCCACACTGTCCAGTCCATACTGCAATGGTTGATTCATCAGAGAACACTGCAACAACAGAAGAACAATGGAAGTGGAGGAACAACCAGAGAAGTATGGTAATCCTAACAACACTTGCAAAACAATAGAAATGACGATGAAGGTGAGTGTAATCCTAAAACACTTGCAACTATACAATAGTACAATTGGAAAAGCATAAATGGATCCTAACAAACACTTGCAACATCATAGACAATGAACTGATCTGGAATAATTCCTAACAATTGTAACATTCATTACAATTTGGAAGTGAAGTAATAATTATTTCTCACAAAGTGTCATTTTATAAAAATAATAATTGATTTGTGAACAACCAATAAAGGATTCTTAAATATAATTCTTACCTTATTAACTGGTCGATTTGGAAGAGATTATTTTATTTTAATCATGTTGCGATCAACATAATCATTGGGCTATGATAGTAAATATCTAAACTATTTTGCTCTATCGTAATCGTAAGGCTTTTGAATAAAATAAATTAATGTTAATAAAAACATATGATTTAATACAATTTTATTACATAATGAAGCATAATGACTGGAAAAGTCCTTGTTATTTTAAACAACCGAATTCCCCAAATAATAGTAACAATTTTGGAATTAAAAAATATGGTCCAAAAGGGTTGATTGCCTATATTACCAAGGACAGGTTTTTGAATTTCGCTTGTGCTGATCGAGACATTACGTGTCAATGAACCAGCAGTATTGCCATCATGCTGACATTTCCATTTGCCCTGGTATCGAGTTTCCATGGTGCAAATATCCTGATGGAACCGCTCTCCTTGTTCCTCACTGTAGTCACCACAATTGTTGGGAAAATAGTCAAGATGTGAGTGCAAAAAGTGCATCTTCACACTCATTCTAGACCCAAGTTTTTGGAAACTTGAAATCAGGTCTTGGATCATTTTTTTCATATTGGGGGAAGCGCCTGTTTGCCAGGAAGTTGTGGACAATCTGCTGGAACGAAAACCAGTTATTCATCTCGACACCTGCTAATGCGTCATCAAAATGCTTGTCCTTCATCAATTCCCGAATCTGAGGACCAACAAAGAGTCCTGCCTTTAGCTTGCCTTCACTTATACCAGGAAACTTTGACTCCAGCTACTTGAAAGCAGTTCCATTCTTGTTCAAGGCCTTCACAAAATTTTTCATACGCCCGAATTTGATGTGGAGTGGTGGCAGCAGAATTTTCTTGGGGTCAACAGTTTTCATGTTGTGATTCCCGGG
Source organism: Cherax quadricarinatus (assembly GCF_026875155.1). Taxonomy (NCBI): domain Eukaryota; kingdom Metazoa; phylum Arthropoda; class Malacostraca; order Decapoda; family Parastacidae; genus Cherax; species Cherax quadricarinatus. The sequence continues at coordinate 91,685,194 of NC_069405.1, read as the reverse complement.
TAAGAAGCTTGTTCTTGGTGGCCAGTCTTTTTGTTCATAGTGCTGGCTGTCTGCCCTACTATCACAAAGACACAGAAAACAGTAGGAGACCAATAACTTTTATATCACCACAAATGAGAAAAGTGTGATTGTGGTACTTGATTGCAGATATTAGTGTCTTCATATTTACGTAAGTTTCTGACATTTGGACACTATGGCCAACTGACACAGATGCAGCTGTGTTGCCATTGTAGAGAAGTACAGCCTCTAAACTTCTTGTAGAAGAATAAATGAAGAGTCTCCATTCATCTGCTTTGTATGACATCCTCATGTGTTCAATAAGGCCAGAAATATTTGAACAGAAGACTAAAGATTCCTCTTTGTCAAAGAACTGAGTGAATTCTGCTTCACGATGACGGTACCGAGTGAATGTTGTTCCAGGAGCTAGAAGCCTGAGTTCCTTCAGTCTAGAGCCAAGTAACTCTGCACTTTCCTTTAGAAGGTTAAGGTCTCTCACCAAGTCATTAGCTCAGCTTGGTTGAAAGGTTTGTGATGGTCATTTGTTGGTGGTTCATAGTCTACTTCCATCTCCTTAGAACCACTGGTATCAGACTGACGAAATTTGCCATGTCTCAGATGGCACAGGATACAGGAATATCTTCAGATGTGGAACAGACCTTATTGCTGAAGGAAATATTTGGGTATATTATGCGATCTTTAGTCTTCTTGTTGAATCCAGCTACTTTAGTCATACAAAAGTAGCAGTCATCATGGTGGTTCATCTGCTCCCACCATACCATTGCTACTCCAAAGGAACAATATATTAAAGTTTTCCAATGACCCATTTGGAGCTTACTGATGCAACTCTTGCAAGCTTTGTGTGGTGCAAATATTTGTCCTGGTCTCCAAGTTTGTCCTGGTCTCCAAGTTTGTCCTGGTCTCCAAGTTTGTCCTGGTCTACAAGTTTGTCCTGGTCTCCAAGTTTGTCCTGGTCTCCAAGTTTGTCCTGGTCTCCAAGTTTGTCCTGGTCTCCAAGTTTGTCCTGGTCTACAAGTTTGTCCTGGTCTCCAAGTTTGTCCTGGTCTACAAGTTTGTCCTGGTCTACAAGTTTGTCCTGGTCTACAAGTTGGTCCTGGTCTACAAGTCTACAAGTAGCAGCGGTCCAATAAAGGAGTAATGTTGCTCCGGGAATCTGAAGGGTTGAATTGCCTCGAGACACAGCAAAATACGTCTGGTGAATTTATACAGCCTCTAGACATATTAATAATCTGAAAATAAGGAAAAATATCTTAGATTTAACATTTAAGTCAATATAAGGTAAACATTTTAATTAGTAATATAGTACTTGATAATTTACTTAAGTTATACGAAAAGAGAAAAGTAACGTTACCTTATAACTGGACGACCTGATGTGATAAAATAATAAAAAAAACAATGGAGCGCAGTGCAAGTTTGTGTAAAAATTGCCACATTTGGCAAGTTTTTGGGGAAAAACAGGGCCCACCAGGCAATTTTTGGTGGAACACTGGACCTTCAGTGAAAGGGGTGTTGGGGAAAACCAACCGGGAACCCCCGGGGTTTAAGTTTTTTGGGGAACACGGACCAACATGCAATGTTTTTGGAAAACCCGGGCCCACCCAGGGGCAAGGTTGGGGAAAAAGGGGACCGCGTCAATGTTGGGGAACACGGGCCACAGGAAAATTGTTGTTTTTAAAAATGGCCACCCAAAAACCTATTATTTTAAAAATTTAAATTTTAATTTTTATTACAAGTACGTACATGAAAAAGGTTATCAACCTAACATCAATGCCCATACTTTATTTAGAAAAAGCCGCTTGTTATTACGGGATTTTTTCCCCGCAATTTTTTTCCATTTTTGGGCCCCAGGATGCGACCCCCCAAAAGTCCACTAAACCCTAGGTACCCATTTTTTTCTGGTGGGCCCCCCATGGAACCAGGCCAAAGGTGTTTTTTGGAAAATTTTCCCAAAAAGGGTTTTCCAAACCCTTAACCTGGGATTCGAACCCCGGCCCCTCATTTGGGTGAGCGACCCCGGCCCCAGGGGTTAAAACCCTATGGCACCTAAATCCCCATACCCGGGGGGAAGGGAAAGGGGCTTCAGGGTCCCCAAAAGTTTAGAAAACACGGGGGTTTTCTTGCCCATCATTAAAATATTGCCCCCCCTTAAAAAAATCGAGCCCCTTGGCCGGGGGGGAAAAAGGAGTGCATCAAGTTCCTGGGGAAGTTTGGGCAAAAGTTTTTCATCCAAAAGGGAAAAAGGGCAAAAGAAAAATATCCAAGGGCGGCTAGTTTTCTTTTTCTAGGGACCCTGCGCGGCGGTTCAGAGGGGAAATTGCCTGCGGGATCCGGGGTACGCCCCCCCGCTCGGGGACGGATTGAAAAATTGTGTAATCTGTGAAAAAAACTTTGTCCCGCAACACAAACTTTAAATGTATCCCTAAAAACCTCTTGTCCCTGTATACGCCACTTTTAAAACTTGTAAAATTTCAAAATTCAGTACAGACCTTTAAACTCTAAAATTGGGTTAAAATGCCAGAGGTTTTTCCCCCCCCCTGGGAGAAAGTAAACGCCCATTTTGTGTAAAAACCTCGTTTTTTTCGATTTCGGCCGTTTTAAAAATAAAAGGCTGAGTTTTTTGGAATTTTTAACCGCCCCATCCCCCATACCAATCCCTTGTCTGAGGCAAAAATTGGTAAATGTTTTATTTCCCATATACTTACCCTTTGGGTTCTTGGTGCCATCTAACATTGGAAAAACAAATTTTTTTCCATAAGGGAAAATTGGCCCCCAAAACCCCAATAAATTTAGGTGGAAAATTTTGACCGTCTTTTTCGCCCAATTCTTTTCATTAAATTCTCATTTTAACAGCCTTCTTCCCGTAAACACCCCTGTAACCTACGGGAAGGGTTGATTCACAAAAAACACGCAACAACAGAAGAGAAAAGGGAAGGGGAAGGAAACCCAACCCAAAGAAGTGAGGGTAATCCTAACAACACCCCAAACAAAACAAAGACAATAAAGCTGCTGGTAACCCCTAACAAAAAATTGGGCAAAAATAAAATTTGGGACAATAAAAGTAAACTGTTTTCCTAAAAACATTGAAACAATAAAAATAGACAATAGAAGCTGCTTAATCCAAACAACACTTGCAAAAATTACATAAACAGTAAAATGAATGGGGGTTTTTAAATTTTTTAAAAAAAAGGGAATTGTCTTTTTTTTAACTTTTTAATATTGTTTTGTGAACAAAAATTAAACGGATTCTCTAAAAAATTTTTTACCTCTCATTAAAAGGGTCTGAAGGGAATGATTTAATTTTTTATTTTTTTTCTTTGGTTGCAAATTTTACATTTTTTTGGGGGCTATGTTTAGTAAATATTTAAATTTTTTGCTCAAACCGAAAAGTCTTTTAAAAGGCTTTTGAATAAAATTAAAAAAAAATTTTTTTAAAATAAAAAAAAATAAATTTTTTAATAAATTTTTAAATTTTATTATAATTAGGAAAGGGTAATAAATAAAAAAAGCACTTTCCCGGTTATTTAAAAAAACAACAGACAAATTTCCCCAAAATAAACATTTTTTCAATTTTTTTTTAAAAAAAATATCCCCCCCTAAGGGTTACCCCCTAATTTTTAACCCAAAGGGAAGGGGGACCTTTTTGGGAATTTCCCCTTGGGTGCTGCGAAACCGGAAAAACCATTACGTCTAATGACCAGCAGTAATCTCCATCAGCTGACATTCCCATTTCCCCGGGTTTTCCGATTTTCCATGGTGAAAAATATCCCTGGGGGAACCGTTTCCCCTTTGGGCCCTCCTGTAGTACCCCCAAATTTTTGGGGAAAAATAGTCAAGATGTGAGTGCAAAAAAGGAATCTTCACACTCATTCAAACCCCTAAAGTTTTTGGAATTAAAAATCGGTTTGGATTTTTTTTTTCCTTTTGGGGGGGAAGCCCCGGTTTGCCGGGAATTTTTGTACAATCTGCTGGAAACCAAAAACCCATTTTTCCCCTCGACACCTGCAAATGCTTTCCATAAAAAAGTTTTGTCCTTCATCAATTCCCGAATGGGGACCAACAAAGCCCTGCCTTTAGCTTCCCTTCCCCTTATACCGGGAAAACTTTAAATCCAGTACTTGAAAGCACCCCCTTCGGGTTTAAAGGGCCTTCACAAAATTTTTCAAAACCCCCCAATTTGTTGTGGAGGGGGGGCCCAGCAAATTTTTTTTTGGGGGTCAACATTTTTTGTTGTGTTTCCCGGGGAAAGAACCCTTGTTCTTGGTGGCCAGCTTTTTTTTTCTTTGTGCGGGCTGTCTGCCCCAAATATCACAAAAGACACGGGAAAACAGTGGGGCCCCCAAAAAAACTTTTTTTTCAACCACAAATGAGAAAATTTGTGATTGGGGTACTTGTTTGGCAGATATTTTTTGTCTTCATTTTTACTAAGTTTCTGACATTTGGACATTTTGGGCCCAAATCTACAAAGAGCAGCTGTGTTGACCATTTTTAAAGAATTTTAAAAAGCCCCCCTAACTTCTTGTAGAAGAATAAATGAAGAGTCCCATTCCCCTCTTTGTATAAATCCCATGGGTTAAATAAGGCCAGAAATTTTTTAAACCCAAAAAATAAAGATTCCCCCTTTGGGGAAAAAAGGAACTGATTGGAATTTTTTTGCTTCCGATGACTTACCAGAGGAATTTTTGTTCCCAGGATTTTAACCCTGGGGTTCCTTAAAGCTAGAGCCCAAGTAACTCGGGGCATTTTTCCTTTGGGAAGGTTTTGGTCTTTTAAACCAATTCATTGGGGCTAAGTTTTGGGTTTTAAAAGGGGTTTTGGTGATGTATTTTTGGGGGTTTTTTTTAGTTTTTCCCTTTCTCCTTAAAACCCCGGGGGTATCAAGGGACGAAATTTGCCATTTCCAAGGGCCAAAGGAAAGGGAAATATCTCGACTGTGGAACAGACCTTATTGCTGAAGGAATTTTTGGGGTAATTATGCATCTTTATTTCTTGTTAATTTCCACTATTTTTAGCCCATACAAAAGTAGCCGGGACTTTGGGGTTTCGTTTTCCCCCCCTTTTAACCATTGCACTCCAAAGGACATATATTAAAGTTTTTTTTTGCCCCACTTTTTGGAGTTTTATGTTGAAACCCTCTTGAAAAGTTTTGGTGGTGCAAATTTTTTTTCTGGTCCCCAAGTTTGTCGCCCCCAGTTTGCCCGGGTTTCTAAAATTTTGCCCGGGGGTTTCTAAAAAGTTTGTCCCCCCCTCTCCAAGTTTGTCCGGGGCCCCCCAATTTTGCCGGGTTTCCCCCAAGTTTGCCCTGGCCCCAAATTTGTCCTTTTTCCTACAAGTTTGCCTGGCCTAAAAGTTTGTCCGGGGCCAAACAAGTTTTTTCCGGGTCTAAAATTTTTTCCTGGTTTTAAAAATTTGGGTTTCCTGGTTAAAAGTCAAAAGTGGGCAAAAACGGTCCAATAAAAGGGGGTTAATTTTGGGGAAAAACGAAGGGTTGAATTGCCTCAAAACCCCACAGCAAAATACTTGGGTAAATTTTATAAGACCTTAGACATTTTTAAAAACCCTTGGAAAAATTAAGAAAAATATTTTTTGGGTTTTTCCCAAATTTAATCTTTTAAAGGTTTAACTTTTTAATTTTAATATAGAAATTAAATTAATTTACTTAATTTTATACGAAAAAGAAAAGAAACCCTTTCCCTTAAAAATGGGGGCCCCTGGTGTTTCACAGAATAAAAAACCCACAATTAAAAACACTTTTTAACACAAAACAAACAACACACCACCACACAGGAAAAAGGAAAATTTAAGGAATTTTTCAAAAGTAAGACAGGAAGGGTGTGGGGGGACGAAAAAAAGGGAAAAACACCCAAAAGGGGGGAATATACCAAAAAAAGTTTTTGGATGACATACAAAACAACTGAGGGGGAGGTGAAAAAAAGCTCTTAAAGGGGGACCTTGACACCTAAAAAGGCGATGGCCCGGGCCAACAATCCCCCCCAGGGCCCTTAGAGAAGGAGCAGAGATCTTGGTTTTCCCTCTAAACCCAACAATCTTCAACACACCCTTAAAAATGGGCAACCCTGAAAATTAAAGGACAGAATTTTATCCCCAAATTTTGAAAGGAAACGAAACGGGCACTAAATTTCAAAACCTGGGGTTTTAAATTTTATCGGTTGAAAAGGTCATGGAAAGTTTATCGGGAGAGAGGGGGTCAAAACCCCCCCGGGAAAGGAAAAAAATTTTATAAATAAAAACCCAAGCAGGGGTTCAGGGAAAGGGGCCCAAATCTTGAAATCACAAACCCTCCGGGGTTTTTTGAAAGGTAACAAAGTGGGACCAGAGAGAGGGTTGGGTAATTGCTTTTTTTTAGCCCTGCGGGGAAGGCCTTTGCACGGGTTCCCCACAAGAGTTTTAGTGCAGAAGCTGGGGCCCAAGCCCCACAAAAAAAAGGGAAGGGGCACGGGAAATTTTGGAAAAGGGGGGAATCCCTGACAGGGAAAGGGAAAGAAAAGGTCGGGACGTGAAAGGTACAAATTTTGGGCGCCTGTTCCCAAACGGGGGTCCCCGGGGTTCATTTGGACCAGGCTTTTTTTTGGATTGTTAACAAATTTAAGGAAAAGGAATGCCCTCTAAAGTGTCCCTTTTCCCAAAGATGACGTGAAGTTGTTGAAAAGGGAATTAAATCGGACGAGGGATGGGCCGGGGACGAAAAAAAGAACCGGGAGAGGCTGGACATGTGGTCCAGAAATTTGGTTTTCCTCAAATTTCCCAAAAACCCAAAAGGGAAATTTTAAAAGTTTTGGGGGGGGCAAAAAAGGGACCGCAGCAGATTTATGGGGTTTGGGGGCCCAAAGCTACTCCCTCTCTCAGGGAGAAAGCCCTTGGGGTGATCATAAAAACCGAGCAACCCCACCCGGAGGCCTCTTAAACCCCAAATAACCGCTGCAGCAAAAGGGGCGCCTGGCAAAACCTAGTTTTGCGTTCCGATCCCTTTTTTTGGGAATCGTTAAAGACCTGTAAACTGTTATTTAGGCCCAAACCCAAGGTTTGAAAAGAAACCGTCTGGAACCCACACCTGGGTTAAAGGGCCCCTTTAAGAGTTAAAAGAAATAAAAAAGGTTTGCAACCAAGGTTTTGGCCCAGCTAAAAGGGAATGTTCAAACGGGGGAAAGGGTTTAAAGGGAAATCGGGAGAGGGCCACTGGGGGGAACAGGGGGTTCGGGGGAGCCCATGTTAACGACTTAAAAAGAAAATGGGGGGGAATTTAACAAAGGGGGATAAATTTGGGTTTTCCAGAGAGGGGAACCGGGGAAAGGCAAAAACGGGTTAAAGGACCCCAGCTTCACAGGGAATTTAGGAAGTTTTTCCCTTCAAAAAGGGAGTTGGGAAAAAAAAGGGGGAAATTACCCTTGAAGTGGGGGGTAGGGGAGGCAAAACCATACTTATTTTTAAAGGGGAGGTATGACAAAATCAGGAAGCGAGAGAAAAAGGATCCATAGCGTTTCAGTGAAGGGGGCGGGGGCCAAGGGCAGTCTCGCCCCTAAAACCAAAAATTTGGGTAGTAAAATTTGGGTGGTACACACACACACACATCACAACACACACACCCAAACCCCAACATACCCCCACACAAAACACTCACACACATACACCCCACACAACACCACACACACACACAAACAAACACACCCCCCACACACAAAACCCCAAAACCACACACACACAAGTGAGTATCCCAATTTTACGAGGACCATCAATAAAAGACCCCTTGGGGGGCCGGTAAACCATGGGGTTTTTAAGTTCAAAATACACAGTAGAGCTACAATTTGGGGGAAAAAGCAGGGGGGCCAGGCCCAAATAAACCAAATTTCAAAAAGGGGGACTACACAGGAATGGGGAATTTCCCCGAAGGGGGGGTTCCCCAGGGGGAACCAGAACCCCCTAAGGGAACCATTTAAACGAGATAAAGGAAATTTTTAGCAAAAAAAAGGGAAAGGGAGGTGAGGAAGGGTTTTGGGAACCCCCAAGGGTAAAAAGGATTAATTTGAAAAACCCAAAAATGAGCCCTTTTTTCCCCCCAAAAGGGTGCAGGGGGGAAAAAAACCAAAATTGTGTTTGGGGAAAGGGAAAAAATTTTAAAGGAAAGGGCCCCGGGAGAAAAAGGAAACATGTTAACCCAAGAAAAAAATTTAATGCACAATAAGAAGGAGGCCCAAAGAAAATTATAAAAAATGACTTAGCAGGAAAGGGAAAAATCGGGCCCAAACTTTTTGTACAGCCAAAATCGGGAAAGGAAAAAAACAACTTTTAAGGGACCGGGAAATTTGGTAAAGGAAAGGGAAGGAAGGAGAGAGAAAACCCAAGAAATGCCCCGTGAAGTATGTGAAAAAAATTCAACAAAGTTTTAAAAGAATTTTTTCCAGGGGAAGAAAAGAAGGGAACTCCAGAAAGACGGGAGGGGGGGCAACACCCCCAAAGTGGCGGACACAGGGCAAAAAACCCCCCGGGAAAAATGAAGGGGGGTTTCGGATTGAGCTAGATACCTCCAAAGGGAAAGGGGGCCAGAAAAACCATCTCCCAAAGGGGGTTGAAGAGGGAGCAGAGGCGAATGTGAAACCCTAACAAAAATTTTTCAATACATCTACCGAAACAGGGAAAATTGCCTGAGGAAATTGGAAAGACAAAAAATTTTTTAAAGGCCCCCTTCTTTAAAAAGGGAGACGGGACATGAACAGGGGAAATTCAGACCGTGTCCTAAACATGTTTTAGTATGCAAAATCATTGGAGAAGATTATCAGGAGAAGAGGGGTGGAAAAATAAAAGGAATGTTCTCATCAACAGCCGCCAACAGGGTTTAGGGCCCGGGAACCTTTTCCAAAACCTACTGGATTTTCCATAAATTTGGTGAAAAGAAATAAGCCCAAAGAGAAGAGAGGGGGGTGGTGGATTGCTTTTTCTTGGACGCAAGAAAAGGCTTTACAAAAGGTAAAACCAAGGATTGGTGCAAAAAAAAAAGGGAACCAAAGCGGGGAAACCCGGGAAAGGGAAAATTCAGTGGATGGGGAAAAAATTTGTCGGGAAAAAACCCCGGCAGCGAGTCGGGTACGGGGGCAAAAAAGGTGTCGGGGGCCACCGTGAAAAGGGGGGGCCGGGGCAGGGGGTCAGCCCAAGGCCAAAGTGTGTTTTGGTATTTGTGAACGAATAGGGAAAGGAAATTTCCCTTGAGGTGCCCCTATTTTCCAGAGGGAATGAAGTTTTTAAAGGGAATTTCCACTTCGAGGAAAGGCCAGCCACGGGGGTTTCCCTGGATTTACCTGGGAGGGGTTTCCGGGGGCAACCCCCCCGGGCGGCCCGGTCCTGTGACCAGGCCTCTGGGGGTTTTCAGCGCCTGACCCCAAAACCAGGTGTTGCTGCTGGCTGACGCAAAACCAAAAGGACGACCCAAAACCCCCGGCCTTAAATGGGGGAACTGATTTTAGGTGTTGTCTAGTCCCAAGTTGAAAAAGGGCCGGGGTCTGTTTTTTCCCCCTTAGGGGGGGTGGAGGGCGGGTTAAAACCTCGGGCCCCCCTTAAACACTTTTTTGTAGGGTCTCTTAACGTGTAGGCCCCCCTGCTTTTCTTTTGGGGGGGATGGTTGCATCGTTCCAAAGGTCCTTTTGCTTTTTTTAGTAAATGGTTTTTTTTTCGTGTGAAAATTTCCCGGTTCTAGTCCCCTCTGGGTTTTTTTCCCGGGTTTTTTAAAATCATGTATTTTTCCCCCCCCGGGCTTCTAAAAGGGAATTTTTCGGGTTTTAGAAACCTCAAGCGTCCCCTTTTAAATTGATTTTGGGGTTTTTTTTTTCTCCGTTTCGCCCCCGGGAAAAAGTTTCTGTTCCCTTTTTCTGGGTTCGGCTTTTTTTAAACCCCCTTGAAGGGGGCTGTTAAGTGCTGCAATATTCCAGCCTAAAATAGAAAAAATTCCCCGGGGAAAAAAGTTGTCTAAAGGGCTTTGCCCCCCCCTATTTTTGGGGTTTCCCTCTTTATTCCAAAATCCTGCCCAATTTTTTTTGAAGAGGGAAAATGTTTCAATGTTTTTTGGCCCTTGAAGGTGAGTTTTCCTCCAAAATAATCACTAAACTCCGGTTTGACTTGGGTGTTTCCTCTATTTTGGGGCCCAAAAATTTGTTTTGATTTCTTGATGAAGTTTTAAATTTCCTCATTTTACCATATCGAAGAAAATTGAAAAAAGAAATTTAAAAGGGGCTCAGACCTTCCAGCAATTGGCTCCTGGAGTTCAATCCCCCAAAGTGCAAAAGTCAATGAAGTTTGGTGCGGGGGGAAGCCCGGCCGGACGGGTACAGTCTGGGGTGGCCCAAGACAAAAAAAACCTAACTCAAGGAAAAATTTTTGGGGGTGATTTAAAACACCGGGGAAAATTTTCCCCCCTTGAAGCGCACATAACCCAAAATTAACTGCTGCAACATAGGGGCGCGCAAACAAACCCCTCAGAACGCATTTCCGCCCCATTTTAAATAAGGAATAAATAAAAGGACCCCTGTAAACCGTGTACTTAGGCCCATATTGGAGTTCCCCGGCCCATTTTTTTGGAAACCCACACCTACCCAAAGCCCGTGAAGAAAAATTTAGAAAAAAGGGGGCAAAGGTTTGCAACAAGCCCTAGTCCCCGGGCCCCTAAAAAGGTATTTCCTAAAGGAATTAAGGAAAAAAAAACCCGACGACAGGGGGGGAAATTGCTTTTTTTTTGATATAATGTGAAGGGACATGATGGAAGGAAAAAGACCGGAATGCCCCCTTTTCGCATTTGCCCGTGAAGTTGATGAAAGAATTAAATCGGACGGGGATGGGGCAGATTGCAAAGGGGACCGGACAGACTGGACATGTGGTCCAAAAACTGGCTTCTCGAATTAAAATCTGTAAATTAAAAATCTTAAGATTGGGGGGGGGGAAAAAAAGACCCCCAAAACAGGTATAGGGGGGTGGCCCAAAAAATTTAAACCTAAATTGGGGAAAAAGACCCCGGGGAAACCCCATAACACCGAAAACGTCACCGGGGGGCACACATCAACCAAATAACTTGCAGCAAAAGGGCGCCGGGCAAACCTGAGAATAGCGTTCCGTACCTAATAAGGAATGTTCAAGACTTGTACACTGTGTATTTTGGGGCCCAAAAGGGGTTAAGCAGAAACCACCCGGGAAACCCACACCGGGGTTCAAGAAACGTAAAGAAGTTAGGAATTTTCCAAAGGGGTTTGCAACAAGGCAAGTCCCAGATTCGGGGGAAAATGTGTCCCGAGGAAAGGAAATTTTAAAGGGGAAAAAAACTGAGGGAAAACTGGGGACAAAAGGGAACGGGGGGGACAGAAAAACAAACAAAAGTTTTCTCCCAGGGAATAGAAAAGGGGGACAGAAAAGGATGTTCCCAGGAGGGGACACGGGAACAAGGGGTCAAAAAGGGAATTGAAAAATAAAGGCATCACGGGGACTTTTGGAAGTATTTCTTCGCCCTTAGATTGTCAGCAAGGGGAATAGCCTAGCAAGTGAATAGGGGAGGAAAAGGAAACCCATACTATTTTTTTAAAAAGAGGTTAAATAAGCCCCGGAAGCAGGAGGGGGGGGGGACCTTAGTACCCCGACATGAAGGGGGGCCCCCGGGAGGTGAGTCTTGCCCCTCCCAACCACAAAAGGGGGAAAAACCCCAATTGGGTGGGGTACCAACACCATGGGTTCCCCAGGGAGGGTTGCCCAAAATTTATGAAAATTTTTCATTTGTACTTTTGTTTTTTTTTCCGTCTCTTTAAATTCAAAATTCCGGGCAGTGCAAAGTGTTAAAAAAGTACATTTTTTACGATTTTTCCCCCTTGTTTTTTTTTGGGAAAACCACTGGGGGCTTTTTCCCCTGTGTTCCCCCAAGGCTGTCACTGGGAAACTTTTGGGCTTGTGACGCACTTGTACCTGTGTTTTTCCGGGTTGGGCCCAATGTGGAATGGTTCTTGGAGCAGCTTTTTTCCCTGTGTTCCCCGGGATGGTAATGTGGTACTTTTGTGCTTGTGACGCAGTTGTCTTGTTTTTCCCCCGGGCTGTCACTTGGTACTGTGTCCCTTTTTGACCCCCAGTTTGTACCTTTTGTTCCCCCAGGGGGGGAATTTTGTTTTTACTTTTTGTCCCTTTTGGGCACCCTTAACCTGGGGTTCCCCAGGTTGGTCCCCTGTGGGAAATGTTTGCGTTGTACGCAGCTTGTACCTGTTTCTCCGGGTTGGTCCCCCTGGGGACTGGTGCTTGTGACCACCCGGGTACCTGTTTTCCCTCCAGGTTGGCCATTTGGGGGGACTGTGTCCCTTGTGACGCAGTTTTTTCCCTTTGGTTCTCCAGGGGGCCCAAGTGGACTGTGTGTTTTGGGCCCGAAAGCTTTTTCCCTGTGTTCTCCGGGTTGGGTTTCCTGGGGGCCATGGGTGCTTGTGAACCCAAGCGGGGACCGTTTTCCAAAAGGGGTCCCCTTTTTGGTACTTTTGTCCCCCTTTGACGCAGCTTGTCCTGGTTTCCGGGCTGGCACGGTGGAAAACTGGTGCTTGTGACCCCCTTTTTCCTGTTTTCTCCGGGGCGGGTAAAAGGGGAAACTGTGTCTTGGCCCGAACCCCTTGTCCCTGTGTTTCTCCGGTTTGGTAAAGGGGAAAGGGTGTGTTTGGGGACGCAGCTTGTACCTTGTTCCCCCGGGTTGGGTCCTGTTTTTCTGTGTGCTTGGACGCAGCTTGTACCGTGTTCTCCACCGGGTCCCGGTGGAAATGTTGTTTGTGCGCACTTGACCAGTGTTTCGGGCCGGCGTCATGGGGTACTTTTTGTGCTTGTGACGCATTTGGAAACCTTTTTTCCCCCCCTTTGGTCACTGGGGTACTGTGGGGGCTTGTGCCCGAAACTTGAAATGTTTTTTCCCCAAGGTTTTAGGAAAATTTGTGGTACTGTGTGCTTTGGCGCTTTCCCTTTGTGTTCTCCGGCGGGTCCCTGTTTTTTTTAACTGTGTGCTTGTAAACGCATTTGAAAACCTGGGGTTCTCCGGGGCTGGTCACTGGGGAAACTGTGTGCTTTTGCCCGCAGCTTGTCCCTGGGGTTCTCCGGTTTGGTCACGGTGGACGTTGTTGGGTGATATCGAAAGGGTTCTTAAAGGGAAATTATCACAGTTTAAAAAAGGGTCAAATTTGTGGATGGTAAAAATTGTAAACGGGAATGGGAATGGACCAAAAAAAATTTTACCTACCTTTTTCCCGCCTAGAGGCTCCCCGCTGATGGGGGGGGCCCAAAGGGTTCATAAAATGCCCCTACCCCCCCTTTAAACGACCCCCAAAACCCAAAAAGGGCCCTACGGGGGATCTCGTGTCTAAAGCCCCATGGAGGTACTAATATCCCTATTATAAAATTAAAGGGTTTACGGGGTTCAGCAACTAGCTGAAAGTGGGTTCAGGTTACGTATGTTTTCCCAAAATTTCACTCCCAATCAAATAGGCTGAACAGGCGGGCGGATCGGGCTGATTCTATAAATTAACCCCAAATTATATAAAACTTAGTTAAGGGTTGGTATAAATAAGGGACATTTTAGGGGGGTGTTTTTTTTTAATCTTTAAAAAACTATAAGAACAATTAAATTATACAATTTGGAGGGAAAATTAAACGATGATCTGTATTCATGCATTTTAAACGGATTTTTGGGGAAGTTTAAATTTATACAAAAAAGTGTTTAACGGGAAAGGGCCCAGATTCGGTGACACAAATCTAGCTTTTTAAAAATTTCGGGAATAGGGTGGGAACGTGAACACGAAAATTTTTGCCCAAAATGTTCACCTAATATAAACCAAAGTTGACATTTTCCCCTTCATCTCGGAAAACATTTTACGGGCCTTTTTACATTTAAAACCCAATTCTGCGGGGGAAAGGTTTTAAAGTATGCAGAAGGGTTTAAACATCTCTGGGGGGAATTAAATTTCCTCTGAAAATGGCAAACACATCCCGGGGGAATGAGAAAATCTAACGGTATCTACAAAAGATACAACTACAATCATATGACTGGGGGAATTTTAAA
>NC_069405.1:91596114-91666114 GCF_026875155.1 Cherax quadricarinatus | reverse complement strand
ACAAGGGGGGTCCCGCAGGGGTCAGTCCTAGGACCAGTGCTGTTTCTGGTATTTGTGAACGACTGACGAAGGAATAGACTCTGAGGTGTCCCTATTTGCAGATGACGTGAAGTTGATGAGAAGAATTCACTCGATCGAAGACCAGGCAGAACTGGAGTTTACCTGGAGTTTACCTGGAGAGAGTTTCGGGGGTCAACGCCCCCGCGGCCCGGTCTGTGACCAGGCCTCCTGGTGGATCAGCGCCTGATCAACCAGGCTGTTGCTGCTGGCTGCACGCAAACCAACGTACGAGCCACAGCCCGGCTGATCAGGAACTGACTTTAGGTGCTTGTCTAGTGCCAGCTTGAAGACTGCCAGGGTCTGTTGGTAATCCCCCTTATGTGTGCTGGGAGGCAGTTGAACAGTCTCGGGCCCCTGACACTTATTGTATGGTCTCTTAACGTGCTAGTGACACCCCTGCTTTTCATTGGGGGGATGGTGCATCGTCTGCCAAGTTTTTGCTTTCGTAGTGAGTGATTTTCGTGTGCAAGTTCGGTACTAGTCCCTCTAGGATTTTCCAGGTGTATATATCATGTATCTCTCCCTCCTGCGTTCCAGGGAATACAGGTTTAGAAACTCAAGCGCTCCCAGTAATTGAGGTTTTTATCTCCGTTATGCGCGCCGTGAAAGTTCTCTGTACATTTTCTAGGTCGGCAATTTCACCTGCCTTGAAATGGTGCTGTTAGAGTGCAGCAATATTCCAGCCTAGATAGAACAAGTGACCTGAAGAGTGTCATCATGGGCTTGGCCTCCCTAGTTTTGAAGGTTCTCATTATCCATCCTGTCATTTTTCTAGCAGATGCGATTGATACAATGTTATGGTCCTTGAAGGTGAGATCCTCCGACATAATCACTCCCAGGTCTTTGACGTTGGTGTTTCGCTCTATTTTGTGGCCAGAATTTGTTTTGTACTCTGATGAAGATTTAATTTCCTCATGTTTACCATATCTGAGTAATTGAACAGTAATTGACAGGCTGCAGACCTGGTCCAGCAATTGGCTCCTGGAGTTCAATCCCACCAAGTGCAAAGTCATGAAGATTGGGGAAGGGCAAAGAAGGCCGCAGACGGAGTACAGTCTAGGGGGTCAGAGACTGCAAACCTCACTCAAGGAAAAAGATCTTGGGGTGAGTATAACACCAGGCACATCTCCTGAAGCGCACATCAACCAAATAACTGCTGCAGCATATGGGCGCCTAGCAAACCTCAGAACAGCATTCCGACATCTTAATAAGGAATCATTCAGGACCCTGTACACCGTGTACGTTAGGCCCATATTGGAGTATGCGGCACCAGTTTGGAACCCACACCTAGCCAAGCACGTGAAGAAACTAGAGAAAGTGCAAAGGTTTGCAACAAGACTAGTCCCAGAGCTAAGAGGTATGTCCTACGAGGAGAGGTTAAGGGAAATCAACCTGACGACACTGGAGGACAGTGCTATTTTTGATATATGTGAACGACATGATGGAAGGAATAGACTCTGAAGTGTCCCTGTTCGCAGATGACGTGAAGTTGATGAGAAGAATTAAATCGGACGAGGATGAGGCAGGACTGCAAAGAGACCTGGACAGACTGGACATGTGGTCCAGAAACTGGCTTCTCGAATTCAATCCTGTCAATTGCAAAGTCATGAAGATTGGGGAGGGGAAAAGAAGACCGCAGACAGAGTATAGGCTGGGTGGACAAAGACTACAGACCTCACTCAGGGAGAAAGACCTCGGGGTAACCATAACACCGAGCACGTCACCGGAGGCACACATCAACCAAATAACTGCTGCAGCATACGGGCGCCTGGCAAACCTGAGAATAGCGTTCCGATACCTTAATAAGGAATCGTTCAAGACTCTGTACACTGTGTATGTTAGGCCCATACTGGAGTAAGCAGCACCAGTCTGGAACCCACACCTGGTCAAGCACGTCAAGAAGTTAGAGAAAGTACAAAGGTTTGCAACAAGGCTAGTCCCAGAGCTCAGGGGAATGTCGTACGAGGAAAGGTTAATTAAGGGAAATCGGACTGACGACACTGGAGGACAGAAGGGTCAGGGGAGACATGATAACGACATACAAGATACTGCAGGGAATAGACAAGGTGGACAGAGATAGGATGTTCCAGAGAGGGGACACAGGAACAAGGGGTCACAACTGGAAGCTGAAGACTCAGACGAGTCACAGGGACGTTAGGAAGTATTTCTTCAGTCATAGAGTTGTCAGCAAGTGGAATAGCCTAGCAAGTGAAGTAGTGGAGGCAGGAACCATACATAGTTTTAAGAAGAGGTATGATACAGCTCAGGAAGCAGAGAGAGAGAGGACCTAGTAGCGATCAGTGAAGAGGCGGGGCCAGGAGGTGAGTCTTGACCCCTGCAACCACAATTAGGTGAGTACAATTAGGTGAGTACACACACATAGTTACCATAGGGATGGTTGCCAGTATTTATGTAAATTTCATTTGTACTATAGTTTTATATTCCGTCTCTGTTCATTCTAATTCACTGGCAGTCCCAAGTGTTACAACGTACATTTTTTAAAGGATTTTCTCTTTTCTTTGACACCACTGGGGTTTTTGTCCCTGTTTTTCTCCAGGCTGGCACTGTGGTACTTGGGGCTTGGGGACGCGGGCTTTTTACCTGTTTTCCCAGTTTGGTCACTGGGGTTACTGTGTCTTGTAAACGCAGCTTGTACCTGTGTTCTCCGGGGAATGGTCACTGGGGGTTAACTGTGTGCTTGTAAACGCAGCTTGTACCTGTGTTTCTCCAGGCTGGTCACTGGGGTACAGGTCTTGTGACGCAGCTTGTCCCTGTTTTTTCTCCAGCTGGTCACTGTGGTATGTGTGCTTGTGACGCAGTTTTCCCCTGTTTTTCCCCTCTGTTGGTCACTGGGTTACTGTGTGTTTTTGACGCGCTTGTCCCGTTTCTCCGGTTTGGGCCCACTGTGGTACTGTGTGCTTTTTGGCACCCTTGAAACCTGTGTTCCCCAAAGGCTGGTCACTGGGGTACGTGTTTTGTGACGCAGCTTTTTTCCCCTTGTGTTCTCCAGCGGGTCACTGTGGTACTGTTTTTGCTTGTGACGCAGTTTGTACCTGTGTTCCCCCGGGTTTTTGGTCACTTGGCACTGTGTCCCTTGTGACGAAAGCTTGTACCTGTTTTCCCCAGGATGGTCACTGGGGTACTGTGTGTTTGTGACGCAGCTTGTCCCGGGGTTCTCCAGGCTGGTCCCCTGGGGTACTGTGGCTTTTTGACGCAGCTTGTCCCTTTTGTTCTCCAGGCGGGCCCCCACTGTGGTACGGTGTTTGGGTGCGCAGCTTGTACCTGTGTTCCCCCCAAGGCTGGCACTGTGGCACTGTGTTTTTTGTGACGCAGCTTGTACCTGTGTTCTCCAGGTTGTCCTGTGGTACTGTGTTTTTGTGACGCAGTTTGGGTCCCTGTGTTCTCCACCCGGGTCACTGGGGGTACTGTGTGCTTGGACGCAGCTTGAAACCTGTGTTCCCCAGGCGGTCACTGGGGTACTGTGTGCTGTGACGCAGCTTGTACCTGGTTTTTTCCGGGTTTGGGTCACTGGGGTTACTGGTGCTTGTGACGCAGTTTGAACCTGGTTCTCCGGGTTGGGTCACTGTGGAACTGTGTGCTTGTGCCCGGCAGCTTGTACCTGTTTCTCCAGGCGGGTTCACTTTTGGAACTGTGTGCTTGTAAACGCAGCTTGAAACCTGTGTTCTCCGGGCTGGTCAGGGGGTCTGTTGCTTTAAACGCAGCTTGTACCTGTTTTCCCGGGTTGGTCACGGTGGTACGTGTGCTTGGATATCGAAAGGGGTTTTTTAAAAGGGAAATTTTATACAGTTAAAGTAACACACTTGTGGGAATGGAAAAATATTTTGTCAACTGAGAGGGGAGATGGAGCCAATTCCCTAGCCTGTTTACGCCTAAGGCTCCCCGCGATGGGGGGGGACAAAGGGTCATCCCATGTCTATGCCCAGACGCCCCCAAGCCAAAGGCACGGGGATCTCTGTCTAAAGCACATGGAGGTACTAATATGCTATGTATATAAAAAAGGGTACAGGGACACAACTAGCTGAAAGTCGGTCAGTTACGTATGTGTCCCAAAATTTCACTACATCAAGGGCGAAAGGCGGCGGATCGGGGCTGATTCTATAAAAAACAAATTAATTATCTTAGAATAATGGTGGATCATAAGGACTTTTAAAAAGGGGGGTTTAAACTAAATGCTTACAAACTATAAAACAATTCATTATACAATATGGATGAATTGATCGAGTCTGATTCATGCATTTAAAGGGTTTCTGAGGAAAAATAAATTATAAAAAGAAGTGTTTAACAAAAGGGCAGATTCGGTGCACACAAATCTAGCTTTAATTTCCCCGAATACGGGGGAACGTGAACACGAAAATTTAACAAAAGATCAGCTAAAAATAAACCAAGTTGACACTTTCATTCATCTCGGACATCAAATTTATACGGGCTGTTTACACTTAACCCCAATTTCTGGGGGGTAGGTTTAGTATCAGAATGTTTACATCTCTGGGAGATTTAAATTCCCTCTGCAATGGCAACACATCCCCTTGACTGAGAGAGATCTAACGGAAACTACAAAAGAACAACACAACATATGACGTGGAATTAAAAATGCTGCTAGGGTACTCAACTCGATATTCGATACGTAATTTTTGGTTTTTCAAAGCCCCAAATGGATGCGGGGGTTCACAGTAAGAATAAATTTTCCGGGACAGAACGAATCAAAACCCAAACAAAAGGGGATGGGTTTCTTTGGGCTTTTTTGCATCCTAAACAGCAAATGGGGGATCTGCATAAAACACTAACGGTCGCGTTTAAAGCATCTGCGACTACATTTATTTCCCAGGTAAATTTTAAAAGGGATTGAACTTTTGGGATAGTCAAGGTCCATCTGGCAACCTTCCAGTAGGTGTTTGTTCTGGAATAAAGGTAACATTTTCTTCCTTAGGGGGAAAATAAAACAAACCGGTGACCCCCCCCGGTAAAAAAAAATTAAACGCAAAACACGCAATATGAGAAAGGGGAAACGAATTACTATCTCAACTGCCAAGCACAGGGAAAAAAAATGAAACGGTGAACAAGCTGTTTTAAATCTAAAGGGACACAGGACCGGGGTATCAGCATAAAGAAACTACATTTACAAACTTTAAAAAAGTAAAGTTATCGAGAAAAATTTTTTAACAAGCATGATTACGTAAACGGAGGGATCACCACGGGAAAACAACAACAAACAGACCCTGTGAGAACATAGCAAACAGAGCGTCTTTTCTGCAGACAGATGTCCCCAAAAACAACAAGAATGGCATTACTATTGCAAAATCTTTTATTGAAAAAGGCATCCCCTGGGAAAACTACACCGAACTCAGTCATTCGGGGGATAGGCTGTGCACTAAAAGGAAATTGAGTTCCCCGGACCTTGGGGGCAAGGGAAAACACTATCCTAAGTCTGAAGTATGGGTGGAACACAAGGGGAGTGACGAATTCTATTGCCTGACCGCCGGTACGTTAATAATAATTCACATCTATGGGAATTAACCGAATTCACATTTCGCAGCACTTTAAAAAAAAAAAAATTCAGTACAACTTGTGGAACAAACACATTTGCTCAAGGGCTAGGTTTTTCTTTCAGTCGTAAGGGAATGTTGGTTGTGGACGTTTCATATTGATTTTGACGGGAAGGGAACACTAAGTTAATTTTTCAAAATGACGGGACATCTTCTCAGTGAAAAAAAAAAAAAATTAAAAAAAATGGGGAATGACCATTTAACCCCTTAAGAAACTAACATTCGCAAATATAAAAAATTACAAGTTACCAAAAACAAAGAACTCACACAAAAAAAAACAATTTAAAAACACAAAAATCAAAAGGTTTCTTTGTCAAATCAATTGCTCAACTTATTTTAAAGAAAAAAAAGGCACAGTGAGTGTCTTTACTTTCAACAACAAAAAAACACAATAAAATAATAAAAAGGGCCAATAAATTTTTGCAAAAATTAAAAAACCCAAAAAAAATTCATAAAATTTTTTTAAAAATACAGACAAATAAAAACTATGCAAAAGAAACAACCAAAAAGCACAAGAAACTTTCCCCCTGCAAAAAAATTTTTTTCAAAAAAAAATTTAATACAAAACAATATTTCACAAGAATATCCAAAAAAGACTTTCAATAAAAAAAAACCCCCCCCAAAAGAAAAAAATTAAAAAAATAAACACTTTCTCTTCCCCCCAAACCCAAAAACCGAAACAATTTTCCCCTTTTAAAAAAAAAAAATTCACAAGATAAATTTTGGTTCAATAAAATGAAAAAAATAGGTCTTAAAAACACACAAAAAAAAGAAATACAACATTTACATATGCAAGCACAAAACATAAAACATAAACTCAGTACTAGAATTTTCTTGCTGAAATTGATTTTTTAAAAAAAATTTTGTAAACAGATTTTTTGTAGCTTTAAAAAATGGCATATTGCTGGGAATAAGAAAAATTTAAACACTGGCTGAAAAGGAAAAATATAACACAAAAATTTTAACACAAGGGAAAAAACAAAAATACACAATTTTTTCTTGGGAAAAAAAAAAAAAATAACAACAACACTGAGTTTTTGTGCAGAAATGAGGTGAAAAAATTAGGTTAATTTACTAATTCTGAAGTTTTTAAAAACAAGTTCTATCTCTCTATGTTGCACAACCCAAAAAAGGAAAAACAAGTCTTTCTTTAAGTTGTAAAAAAGAAACACAAAACAACGTTTTAAAAAAATGCCGAAAATTAACACTGAAATTAAAGGGGAAATTTAAAAAAAATTTATGCAATCATACATGATAAACACTGAGTCTGTCAAAGTCCGAATGTCCAAGAAAAAAATTTACGGGAACACAAAAAAAGTCTCAAAAACTCGCAAATGTCCTAAAAAAAAAATTAACTGAACACTGAAAAAAAAGAATTTATGGATTGTTTAATCGCTTGTTGCCCCTGCACAATGATCGTAAATTCGCTTAAAACGGCGAGAGACAACACACAGGAGGTTTTAAAGATGGCCGCCACTCTCTGCTCTTGACCCCCTATGTGGTCCTTAAAAAAAAGGGGCTCAAAACCCTTGCAAGCACCAAAAACACTGATGAGGTGGTGAGTTTAATGGCCGCCCGTAGTTGGGGTTTGGGTAAAGCTGAGCGAGGCGTCTGGCCGGAATGGTGCGACCACGTGACGTGAGTGGCGGGGGTTATGGGTTGAAAGCGAACCTACTGAGAAAAACCCCCAAATCCCGAAGAAAATTTTAACCGGTGGCTTAAAGAAACCAGAAATACTCAACACCACAAAGGGACAAGGGACACCCTGCTTGGAACTAGAACAAACGTGAAACTAGTCATTGGGTTGCTTGAGTAAGGGGTAAAAAACCCGGTTAGTTCTGCGCTTATCTTAACCCTTCCACAGAATTTTTTGACAACTTCACTCGAGGAGCACAGCAGGGGTGGAAGCTGGCTTGGCATGGCAAAATAATATGGAGGGCTAGGATAGGCAGGACTGGATCGGCGTGTTCTGACTCCCCCACCACCAGGACTGGAAGCTGGCTTATTTTGCAAACTCGGGTCAACCCCTCTGGGTGGAAGTTATGAAAAAGCAGTTACATAATTACAAAGAGATGACCAGTGATATTGTAGAAGCTGGTAGAGTAGTGCTTGTGGTAGACTGGATGGGGTGAACCTCGGTTAGGCCTACTGGTAACACGAAATGGCGTTTGCGGGTCGACAAACTTTATCCTCCAGAAATCGCTGTAATCGTCAGGAATTACAGGTCTCCGCTGGCACCATTTATAGTAAGGGAGTTCTTTAAGTGGAGATATCACCAGGTTTGAAAGTAGACACACTTGTAGGATGGTAGATATATTGTCAGACTGAGAGGGGAGATGGATCCACAGTTACCTAGCCTGTTTACGCCAGACGGTTGCCGCTGAGTGAGGGTGGGACAAGGGATCACTGCCATGTCTATGCCCATGACGTCACTCCAAGCCAAAGGCCTACGAGGATCTCGTGTCTATAGCACTGGACGGATACTATATGCTATGCTATATAATACAGGAATACAGGGTCAGCAACTATGCATGAGGACAGTGACAGCAGTATTGTACCTGTGATTCTCCAGGTGGTCACTGTGGTTACTGTTGCTTGTGACGCAGTTAGTACCTGTGTTCTCCTGGCTGGGTCACTGTGGTACTGTGTAGCTTGTGACGCCGAGCTTGTCCTGCTCTCTGTTCTCAAGGCTGGTCACTGTGGTACTGTGTGCTTGTGTCGGCAGTTGTACCTGTGTTCTCCAGGCTGGTCACTGTGGTACTGTGTTGCTTGTGACGCAGCCTTGTTACCTGTGTTCTTCCAGGTCTGGTCACGTAGGTTTACTGTGTTGCTTGTGACGCAGGCCTCTGCTTACCTGTGTTCTCCGGCTGGGTCACCTCCCATGAGTTTTATTCACAACTATATATTTCAAGGTTTACGTGTTTAACTAAAAGAAAGATGCGTGTCCTTGAAGACGCTATAATGGCTGCTCTATGCTCCAAGTCAGTATTCAAGGCAAGTGGGCATTGTCTTTCAATTATGTGATTGTTACTTGCAAAGTATTGCATCTGCTGCAGGTGCGAGCGAGGCCTTAATCTTGGAAATAGTTTTCTCTCCATAAAAAAAACAGTAAAGAGTCGACAGTGCGCTTAGAAGTCTTACCTATCACACGCTTTTTTTGAGTAAAAATATGCGAGCACTTCTGGTATTACATTCACCAGGAACATTGTTCTGACAATGGCTCTTATTTAAATGGTAAAGTCGTCAACTGTCTCTCGTAATGTAGCAGAGCTACCAGTTAACTATACCGCACTATGGCAAGTGCTTGGTGAATCCTCTAGATTTCAGCTGGGTATTGTTACCGTCCTGTGGATGGGGCAGTCTGTGGTGGGGACCCGCCGGGTTTCAGTTACATATGGTGTAAGAGATAAGATTTTGTTGTGGAGTTTTTTTAATCCCGGTATGTTAGCCTCTCAGGATAACCCAAGAAAGTCAGTGGGTTATGGAAGGTGTTTGTACTTATTACACTTCAGCCTTGTTTCCCAGGATGCCACCCACACCAGTCGACTATAACACCCTGGGTACCTACTTGCTAGATGAACATGGACACGTATAAGGTTGTAAATGGGAACTACACCCAAAGTTAAACCCGCAGGGGACGGGGAACTGAACCAAAGATATTGTTGTGTGAGGCGAGTTCGTTGCTACCAGCCCACGGGCACCCTTGTAGCTGGGCACCTGGCGTCTCCGTCGGTTCATATTACAGGCTTGAGGAGTGCGTTGTTGTTGTTGTTTATCAAGTAATGTGGGAAGAATAGTTTCTCCTATGGAATGTAGTATTATCTAAAGTGATGAATTACACCACGAGATATCGCAACAGTTCAAGTGTTGGTCGGGTTGTGTGTACGGTGATGAGAGGACATCGTAACTCCAGAGAATCGTCCTGGCCACTAAAAGGGAGCTTCCTAGGCAGTAGCAGAGGTGTGATGTTGCGGGGAGTCTGGGTTACGTCGTAGGTGTCTAAGGTCCAGTGTTCTCGCTGGTTTTTGAGGTTCTCACTCTCTGTATGCAACTCGGCTCTCTTGGCTGCAGGACAGAGCGTCTTGGGTGATTATTAAGGTTCCCTGGAAGTCTGATTGCCTTTTACAGAAGAATGTTACTCTCAAGGTAAGGAGACAGCGGGGTAGTGGCGGGGTGAGGCAAAAAAATATAGAGTGGCAGAGAAGAAGTTTTAGTTGAAGAAAACAGAGTTGTGCTTAAACTCACAGCAGTGTTCTAATTTAGCGCCTATCTGGAAGAGCAGGCAGGCGCAAGGAGTTCCCTGAGTTCTGTTTACATATGGGAAAATTGGAATGACCGTTCTTGACTTTTCTAAAAACCTCGTTAGGTAGTACGGGGATTGTCGCGCTTGTCCAAACACCACACCTGCATCAAAACACCACCACACAGCATCACAACACCCACACCAGATCACCATCACCACCACACCAGCATCACAACACCACACCAGCATTACAACACCACACCAGCTACAACACCCCCAACCAGCATCACAACACCACCACACCAGTTCCAAACACCACACCTAGCTCACAACACCACACCAGCTCACAACACCACACCAAATTCACAACAACAACACACCAGGCATCACAAAGCACCACACCGCTCACAAACACTCACACCAACATCTCATAACACCAACCAGGCCTCACAACCAAACACCAAATCACAACAACACTACACTAGCATCACAACAACATACACCAGCATAACAACAACATCGCACCTGCATCACAAACACACCACACCAGCATCACAACAAACAACCACACCAGCTCACAACAACACACCACATCACAACAACACTACACTAGCATCACAACAACATCAACACCAGCATCACAACAAACTCACTCCTGTCATCACAAACAACAACCACACCAGGCATCACAAACAACCACCACACCAGCAATCACAACAACACACCAACATACAACAACACTACACTAGCATCATCAACAACATCACAACCAGCATCACAACAATCTATCACACCAGCATCACAACAACACCACACCTGCATCACAACTAACACACCAACAATCACAACAAACACCACCAAAAGCATTACAACAAACACCAACATCACAACAAACACACCGCATCACAACAACACCACACCAGCTTCACAACAACATAACACCAGGCATCACAAACATCACACCAGAATCACAACACACCAACCAAGCATCCACATCAAACACCCCTACCAGCTCACAACAACACACCCAGCATCACATATCAACACACCAACATCACATACAACCCACAAAGCATTACAACAAACACACCAACATCACAACACACACAGCATCACAACAACACCACTCCAGCATACAACAAACATCACACCAGCATCACTAACATCACACCTGCATCACAACAACACCTCAGTAGCTCACCACAAATCACACCAGCATCACAACAATCACACACCAGCATCACAACAACAATACACCAGCATCCACAACAACATCACTCCAGCTCACATCAACACCACACCTGCATCACAACAATACATCAAACCAGAATCACAATCATAACTACCAGATCACTAACCAACATCACACCAGCATGCACAACAACTTCTCACCAGCAAACAACAAAATCACACCAGCATCACAACAACATTCACACTCAGCATCACAACCCACCACACCAGCTCGCTACAAAACATAAACACCAGCATCCTCAAATCACAACCTCTTCACAACAACATTCTAAACCACATCACAACAACTCCCACAAAGCATCACAACAACATCTCACCAGCATCACAATCAAATCACTCCAGCATTCACATACCACACACCCCTGCTCACACAACATCACACCAGCTCACAACATCACTCCAGCATCACTACAACATCTC
Organism: Cherax quadricarinatus; assembly: GCF_026875155.1. Lineage (NCBI taxonomy): Eukaryota > Metazoa > Arthropoda > Malacostraca > Decapoda > Parastacidae > Cherax > Cherax quadricarinatus. The sequence continues at coordinate 91,654,576 of NC_069405.1, read as the reverse complement.
ACCAGCATCCACAACAACATCACACCAGCATCACAACACCACCACTCCAAGATCACTAACAACACCACACTGCATCACAACATCACACCAGCATCACAACATACTCACCGCATCACCATCAAAAACCACACTGCATCACAACAACACCCACCAAGCATCATAACAAACAACAACACCAGCTTCTCAAACAACTCCACACCAGCATCACTAACAAATCCACCAGCATCACAAAAATAATCAAACACTGCATCAACAACAACTCACACCAGCATAACAACAACACCACACCAAGCTATAACAACAACACTCCAGCCATCACAACCAACAACACACCAGCATCACACAACTAACACACCAGCATACAACATCACACCAGCATCACAAACAACACACACCAGCATAATCACCAACTTCCAACACCAGCATCACATACAACAGCACACCAGCATACAACAAAAACACACCTAGCATCACAACACACCACAACCAGCATCACAACATCACACTGCATTAACAACAAACACACACCAGCATCACAACCACACCACACCAGCATTCACAACACCTCACCAGCATCACAACAAAACAACCACTCCAGCATCACAAAACCCACACCAGGCATTACAACAACACACACTGCATCTCAACACCCACCAGCATCACAACAACACCACACCAGCATCACAACACCACAACCAGCATTCACAACGCACACACCAGCTTCCACAAACAACTACTCTACAGCAATCAACAACACCACATCAGAATCACAACAACACCACACCAGCCATCACAACAAACACCATCACAGCATCACAACATCACCACACCAGCATCACAACTACACCACCCAGAATCACAACACCACACCAGAAATCACAAACAACACCACACCAGCATCACACAACACCACACAGAATCACAACACCACACCAGAATCACAACAAAACACCACACCAGGCATCACAAAAACACCACACCAGCACCACAACACCACACCAGCATTACAACAAACCACACCAGATCACAACACCACACCAGCACTAACAACAACACCACCACGAGCAGCACAAACAACACCACCACCAGAATCACAACAACACCACAGCATCACAACACCACACCAGAATCACAACAACACCACACCAAGCATCACAAACAACACCACCACGAGCATCCACAACAAACTCCACACCAGGCATCACAACAACACAACAACACCAGAATCACAACTCCACACCAGGAATCACAACAACATAACACCAGCATCACTAACACCACCACTCCAGTAATCTCAACACCACCACCGAATCACAAACCACACCAACATCACAACAACACCACACCAGCATACAACACACAGCATCCAACGCCACTCAGCATCACAACGCCACACACAGCATCACAACCCTCGAGCCATCACAACAGCACCACTCCGCAGCACACACACCAGCAATCACAACACCACACCAGCATCACAACAAAACACCACACCCAGAATCCGACAAACACCAGCATCACAACAAACACCAACATCACAACTAACACCACACCAGCATACACAACAACACCAGCTTCACAACGCCACCCCAGCATCCAACGCCACACCAGCATTCTCAACACCACACCAGTCATCACACAATCCCACACCAGCACTTCACAACACCATACATAAGGATCACAACACCACACCCAGCATCACAACAAACACCACACCTGCTTCACAACACACGCACCTGGCATCACAACAATCCCACCCAGAATCACAACAATACTACATAAGGAATCAAACACCACACAGCATAAACAAACACCACACCAGCTCCACAACAACTCAACACCAGCATCACAACAACACCACACAAGCATCACAACAGGCACAATAACCAGAATCACAGACATCACACCAGCACCACAAAAAACACCACACAACTCACAACTAACGCCACCCAAACTTCAAAGAAAATCACACCAGCATCACAACAACACCACACCAACATCACTAAGAACGCAACACCGCCTCACCAACACACACCAGCATACAACACCACACCAGCATCACCATAACATACACCACACCAGCATCAACAACAAAACACCACACCAACATCACAAGAACGCACACACCAGCATCACAACAACACCATTACCAGATCAAAAAACAACACCACTCCAACATCACATGAACAACACCACACAACATCACAAGAAACATCACACCAGCCATCACAAACAAACCCCAACAACATCACTAGAACGCCACACCAGCATCACAACCACACCACACCAGCATACAACAACACCACACCACTTCACAAACAACACCACACCAACTACACAAAAACTCCACACACACATCAAAAGAACGCCCACACCAGATCAACAACAACACCACACCAGATCACATCAACACCACACCACTCACAACAACACCACACAACATCACAAGAACGCCACACCAAGACATCACTTACACACACACAACTTCACTACAACAACCACACCAAATCACAAAGAACGCCACTCCAGCATCACAACATCACACCATACATCACAACAACACCACACCAGCATCACAATACAACACCACCACCAGCATCTCAACACACCACCACCAGCTTCACAACAACACTACCACATCACAACAACACTACACTAGCATCTACAACAACACCACACAAACTTCCACAAACTAAACCACACCAGCATCACAAACAACACTCACACCAGCATTCAAAACAACACACCACATCACACACACTACACTAGCATCACAACAACACCACTCCAACATCTCAACAACACCACACCAACATCACAACAAACACCACACCAACATCACAACAACACCACACCAGGCATCACAACAACACCACACCAACATCACAACTAACACAACAACCAACATTTCACAACAACACCACACCAGCATCCACACAACCCACCCAACAATCACAACAACACCTATCCACTCACAGAACGGCCACACCAACATCACAAGAAACGCCACACCAGCATCACAACAATCACCACTCAACATCACACACATCACCACACCAAACATCTCAACAACACCACACCTGCTTAACAATAACCCACCAACATCACAAAAACACCTCACCAGATCCAAGAACGCCACACAACATCCAAAGAAACGCCACACCAGATCTCAACAACACCACTCCTGCTCACAACAACACACACCAACATCACAAACAACACCACACCGAACATCACAACAACACCACACCAGCATAACAAACTAACACCCACAACTTTCACAAACAACACCACTCCAGCATCACAAACATCACCACACGCAACTCACAACACACCACACCAACATCACATAACAACACCACACCAGCATCACACAACACACACCAACCTCACAACAACACCACACCAACATCACAGAAACGCCACACCAACATCACCAGAACCGCCACACCAGCATCACAACAACACCACACCAACATCACAACAAAACACACAACAACATCACAACTACACCACACAGCATCACAACTACACCACTCCAAACATACAACAACACCACACCAACATACAAGAACGCCACACCATCATCACAAGAAGCCACACCAGCAGACAACAACACCTCACAGCATCACAAACACAACCACCCAACATCACAATACACACCACACCAAATCACAAAACAAAACACCACACCAGCATCACAGCAACACCACACTACATAACAACAACACACTCACCAGCATCAAAAACAAAACCCACACCAACATCCACAACAACCACCACACCAAACATCACACACAAAACACACCTGCTCACAACAAACTAACACCCCAGCTTTCACAACAACACCACACCACATCACAAGATACGCCACACCATGCATACAACTACCACCACACCAGCATCACAAACAACTCCACACAACATCACAAAAACACCACACCAAAATCACAAGGAACATTCACACCAGCATCACAACAAAACCACACCAACATCACAAGAACGCCACCACAAGCATCACAACAACACCACACCAGATTCACAACAAAACCACACCAACATCACAAAGTACGCCCACCTAATCACAACAAACACACCAACATCACAAGAACGCCACACAACATCACAAAAACACCACACCAGCTTCACAACAAACACACACCCAACGTCACAAGAACGCCACACAGCATCACTACAACACCACACAGCATCACAAACACTCCACCACCAGCATCAAACTTCACCACACCATACATCACAACAACACACACCAACATCCACAACAAACAACACACCAAACATACAAGAAGCCACAACCAACATCACAACAACACCACACCAGCATACAACAAACCCACACCAACATCACAAGAACGCCACACCAACATCACAAGGAACGCCACACCAGCATACAAAACAACACACACAGCATCACAAAACACCACACCAGCATTCAGAACAACACCACTCAGCATCACAACAACACACACCAACATCACAACAACACCACACCAACATCACAATGAACCGCAACACAACATCCACAAGAACGCCACACCAACATCACAGGACACGACACACCAGCATCACAACAAACACACACCAGCATCCAACAACACCACACCAACTTCACAAGAACGCATCACCAGCATCACATCTACACCACACTGCAATCACATCAACACCACACTCAGTTATACACACAACACCTCATCAGCATCACAACAACATATACCAGCTCACAAACATCACACCAGCATGAAACAAACACTACGCACAGCATACACTACAACAACACACTGGCATCACAGAATGGGACACTTGCATCCACAACATCAGCCAGCATCACAAAAACATCAGCCAGCTCACAACAACATCAGCCAGCCCCCATCACCACAACACCACACTTGCATACAACAAAGGAATCATCTAATTATTAATTTTGAGGGCTTAATGATCGAGCTTGGGGGGTAAGTGATCACAAATATTTAGTTTCAGTATATCAGGGAATTAATCCAGATACTGCCAATCAAATCTCTATCAGACTCTCTCTTGCTGATTTCATGGGACTGAAAAATTACCTGGGTGCGGCTAAAACTGGGATGTCCTGACTATGGGTCAGGTAGGTGATCTGGTTGCCCAATGTGACTTTTTCAGAGCATAGTTTAGCTGCCCAGACAACTTTTGTTCCGAGTAGGGAAAATTAGAAAATGATTCCCAAATGGTGAACAATAGATTAAAACATCTCTGTGAATCAAAAGAGAGCGCGATATAGAGCATATTCAAAAGAGGGAATAGTCAGTTAAGGAATCAATATATTCAATTAAAGAGAGAAATAAAAAAAGGATTAAGAAAAAGCCAAAAATGGATATGAGGCTAAGTCGCAAGGGATTCAATGATTAACCCAAAAGGGTTCTTTTCAGGTATACAGAAGTAAGATTGGGTGGACAAGGATTGGCCCACTAAGAGTTAACTCTGGGTCAGTCAGATTTTTTTTTTTTCACTGACAGTGATAAGGATATGTGTTGAAATTTTCATTACGTACTTTATCTTAGTTTTTACTCAGGAAGATTCTAGCGAAATTCCAGAATTTATAAGTTTGTGTAGTTAGAAAAGGACGATAATAAACTATGTACGATCGATTGCGGGAACTAGTGGACATGGTCCTCAGACCAAATAGAGAAATTAAAAGCTAACAAATCCCCAGGCCCCTGATTGAAACTGTTTGCAAAGGTGTTAAAGAATGGTTAAGTGGAACTTAGCTGGTCTTTTCAACTATCACTTTACTAACTGGCATCCATGTGCTGATAAGTGGAACAATGGGATAAGTAATACCTATTTAGCAAGGGAGGTGGACAGGACTTGGGATTCGAACTATAGACCAATAAGCCTTACTCCATAGTGGGAAAATTTATGGAATCAAATAAATTGCCGAGGCAATTTTTCCACTAAGGTGTTTGAGAGTTGATCATAGCAATGAAATATGATATTGTGTATATGGACCTTCAGTAGGCTTCCGACAGAGTTCCACATCAGGAGACTATTGGAGGAACATGTGGCACACGGAATAGTAAAAAAAAAAAAATTTTTTCCTGGTTAGAGGCATGGTTTACAATAGGCAGCAGGAGTTTGCATGAATGAGGGCACGCACAAGGCGGTGTTCCATAGTGGTCAGTGTTGGGCCCATTTGTTGTTCCACCAATTTAACATAAACGACATTGATGAGGGTTTATAAATAAATCGACAAAAGCAAATTTGTCTGATGGCACCAACTAGGCCTTCCAATTCATTCTATGAGGACAATAGAGCACTCCAGAATGATTGAATTGACCTGATGCAATGGTCGGAGAAGTGGCAGATTGCCCAGTTTAATATAGACAAATGAAAAGTTCTGTAGTTTGACAGGAAAATAACCATACCACAAATAAACAAAAAATGTAATTTTAATAATGTTTGGGAAAAAAGTTTTTAATTCGGTAGCAGAAATCTAAAACAAAAGACAACAGTGTTATTATGCTAACAGAATTTTGGGCTTCAATCAGAAGTATAATTTAAATAAATCCTCGGTTTTTTCTTCAACTCTATATATCTTTGGTTGGGCCCTCATTTAGATTATGCGCACATTTTGGGTCCCAAATTTTACAGAAATGGTATAAAGACTTAAGAAATCGTAATGACACGATGAAAAAACCCCATCCCTTTAAACCCGCGGTTCAACCCCGCCGGGGTAGGGTTTGGATATAAATGCTTGGAAAACGTACAGGGGGGGAACAAAGATGATCCCATGATCAAAAATCTTCCCCATAGATAATGAGGGCCCGAATCTGCACTCTCTCGAAAAAATAATTAGGGGGATATGATCGGGTGATAAATGGAAAACGGGAAAAAATAAAGGGGGGGTTTAAAAAGCGGTTTAAAAAATTTTAGCCACGAAGACTCGACAATGGTTTTAAGTTTGGGAAAAAATTTAGATTGGGAAGGGTTAGGGAAAACACTGGTTTTTTGGGAATAGGTTGTGGAGAGTGGAACAACTCCCGAGTAAGTTTTTTGAGGGTAAAACGTTTTGTAGTTTAAAAAAAAAAAGGTTAGATAAATACATGAGAGGGGGTTTGGTGGGTGGAGTTGGGGCCTGACTAGCTTGTGGACTAGGGTTTTTGCCTTGCCCTTCCTTTAAATGGCGTGACCTATTGGCGGGCTTGGGCTTATCCGGAGGGGGGGGCATAGACCTACTTACATGGGTCAAGGTCTTTGCAGTGTTCCTTCTTTTTTATGTTCTTATTTCAAAATTTCCACACACAGAAAAACAACACAAAACCAGCATCACAAAAACACCACACCAGCATCCCAACAACCCCACCCACCCCACAAAAACACAAAACACCCAAACATCCCCAAAAAAACCCCACCACATCACCACAACACCACACCAGCATCACAACACACAACATCAAAAAACACCAACCCCACAACAACCCACCAGCACACAAACACCAACAACCACAACAACAACCCACCACCCCACAAAAACCCCCACCCACATCACAACAACACCACACCGCACAAAAACCCAACAGCATCCCAAAAACCCAACCACATCACAAAAACACACAAAAAAACCAACAACACCACACCCCTATCCAACCCCCAGCATCACAACAACACCCCACCAGGGGAAAATTTTACGGTTGCCATGACAACACCCAGAGAGAGGGCCAAAACTCCAACACGTCATCACCAACCACACCGGACCACACCCAGTGTAAAACGGTAGTGGATTGCTGTTAAGGGAGGGGTTGGAGGGAAGGAGGGAGTGGTGGAAGGAAGGAGGGAGGGATGGAGGGAGGGGGGGAGGGGTGAGAATCAATGGGGGAAAGGGTAGAGAGAAGGAACTGGAAAAGTAAAGGGGGAAAAAGGGAACTAGAAGGAGGGGTTGTTTAGAAGGTTTTAAGCCCAGGAGTTAACCGTGGGGATGGGGGGTGTTGGTTTTGGGTTTTTTTAAAAAGCGTGTTAATTACACTTGGGAACCAGCAGTATTTGCTACACGTACTCACCTAGTTGAGGTTGCAGGGGTTGAGTCCAAGCTCCTGGCCCCGCCTCTTCACTGGTCGCTACTAGGTCACTCTCCCTGAACCTGAACTGTGTGGCATTAAACTATAGGAACCATAGCAGTATGCTGCTAAAACTAAGGCATACAAAATGGAAGAATGTAGCAAATAATGTTATGGGCTGAAACAATCCCCGGAGGTAGTGCAGATGAAAGTCACACACACAGAGCTACTAGTTCTGCGAAAAACACACCTTAAAACCAGCAGATAGTGGAGCCAACAAGACTAGAAAACACACTTGACCTTATCTTCACAATTAATGGGGACCTGATAAGAGACATTAGAATCTCAAAAACAACAAATTTTCTGATCACAACCTAATCGAAGTCCAGACGTACATGCATAGGGGTCCTGATCAGCAGAATGTATGTACCTGTGAAGGTGTCTTCACAAAATACAACTCAACAACAAGAACCATCAACTGGACCAGTTAAACCATGTCCTAAACGAAACATGTTGGGAAGATGTCTTAAAATGACATGGTTTCCAAACCAGTGCCTTGAAACGATCAAACTTCCTGGCAGCCAAAGCATGTTCTAGGCATATTCCCCTAAGAAAGAAAAGAGCAGGAGTAAACTGGAGAGAGAAAGACCGCCCCTCTACAGAAGACGACGAAGAGTCACTGAGCTCCTCAGGAGTGCTAGAATATCTGATACACGAAAGGAGGCGCTGACCAGGGAAGTGGAAACTATCGAACTTAAGTTAAATGACTCTTACAGGAACCAGGAGAGGCAGGAGGAGCTTAAAGCATTAGTGAAATTGAAAGAAATTCAAAATATTTCTTTTTATATGCCAAAAACAAGGCAAATACCACATCTAGTATGGCCCTTACTCAGACAAAGGGTGGGACTTTTCACAGATGACAACAAGGAAATGAGTGAAATATTGAAATCCCAGTACGACTCTGTGTTTAGTGAACCACTAATCGGGCTGAGGATCGACGACCCAAATGATTTCTTCATGAATGACCTCAAAACCCATAAATGTATGCCAGATTTCCGACATTACCCTAACTCCCCCATAGATTTCGAAAAAACCATTGACAAAATGCCTATGCACTCAGCCCCGGGCCCAGACTTGTGGAACTCTGTTTTTATTAAGAACTGCCCTAAGTTGCAATCCCATGGAGGAGGAGCTTGACATGGGTGAAATTCCACAGTCACTTAAAACAACGGATATAGCCCCACTCCATAAAGGGGGGCAGCAAAGGATTAGCTAAGAACTATAGACCAATAGCTCTGACGTCCCACATCATAAAAATCTTTGAAAGAGTGCTAAGAAGCAGGATTGCAAATCACCTGGATTCCCAAAAAACTGCACATCCAGGCAACAATGGTTCAGGGCAGGTCGCTCCTGCCTCTCACAACTACTGGATCATTAGACATGGCCTTGGATGCACTGGAAGAAAATCAGAATGCAGATGTAATATACCCCAGACTTTGCAAAAAACATTTGACAATCGATCATGGCGTAATAGCCCATAAAATGGGGGGTTTGCCATAGTGAAGAGCTCGTTCCAAAAGGGCACAGAAACTCACCCCCCATCTTTTTTTCCTTATCCCCCCATATAAAACATAGCCAGAGATATACACCCCCAGCCCCCCGAAATCATCCTTTGCGAAGATACTGGGAAATCTCCCATGGGGCTGTTCATCCCTAAAGGGACGCGGGTTAACCTCCAAGAAAAATAAAAACCCAAAGTTTTCCAGTGGGGAAATTTTAAACAATATGATGTTCAATGGGGGAAAAATTTCCAACTACTCCTTTAGGGAAAACTGGAGGAGATAATAACTAAAACCGGGGAAAAACTACTGACTCCGGCCATACAATAAGGGGAAAAATAATGAAAGGGGAAACCGGGGAGTAAAAATCTGGGATCTCTTTTTCAAGGATAAACAACAGTGCCACGATCGAAACGTGAAAAGAAAATGATGGGAGGGGATAATGAAAAACTTTCAAAACGAGAGTGCCAACCCCAAATGATGACCCTTTTTTTCAAATCACTTGTTCTCCTAGGCTGGAATCCCGCTGTACATTAACATCCCCATTCAAACAGGTGAAATCGAAAAATCTAGAGAGGGGTACAAAAGACCCTTTTTACTGCACGTAAAAAATTCGTCAAGAAACCTTAACTATTTGGGGAACGTTTTGGAAGCACTTGATTTGTACTCTTTTGGAACGCGGGAAAGGGAGAGATATATCATAATCACATTTGGGGAAAATTTTGGAAGGGAAGGGCCCCCAAATCTGCACACAGAAACACTCCCTTTACGAAAGTAAAGCTGGGCAGGCAAAGAAAAACCCCCCCCAATAAAAGTAGGGGCGCCTTTGGGTAACACTAAGGAAAACACCATAAGTGCCCGGGGGCCCCAAAAACTGTTCAACAGCCTCCCATCAAGCCCTTTGGGGAATTGCCAATAAACCCCTGGGGCCTTTAAGAAGACTTGACAGATACCTAAACCCATTTCCGGGGTCAGCCGGGCTGGGCTCGACGTTGGACTGCGTGGGGGCCAGCAAAAAAAGCCCAGTGATCAGGCCCTGATCCACGGGAAACCGGTCATGGGCCGGGCCGCGGGGGCGTTGATCCCCCGGGAAAAACCTCCAGGGGAAACCCCCAGGAAGGGTTTCACTATAGGAAGCATAGCAGTATGCTGCTACACGTGTGGTAGTTACACTGGGGAAACCCTAGAAGTATCTGCTAAAAATGTACTCACCAAAACTGAGGTTGCAGGGGTTGAGTCCAAGCCCTCCCCCCCTCTTCACTTGGGCTTTCTAGGTCCCCCTCCCTGAACCGTGAACGTGGGGGCAGTTTCACTATAGGAAAACCCAACAGTAGCTCTACACTGGTGGGATTACACTGTGGGAACCCAGAGTGTGGGGCTACACTGTGTGGGGATTATACTGTGGGGAAACACAGCATTTTAAATGCTCCCCTGTGTGGTAGTTACACTGGGGAACCACACAGTGTGCTGCTGCACTTGTGGTAGTTTTTAAATGGGAGGAAGCACAACAGTGTGCGCTACACTGGGGTGGAAGTTTTCACTGTGGGGGAACCCCAGCGTGTGCTGCTGCAAATGTGTGGTAGTTACACTGTTGGGGAAACCCCACAGTGTGGCCCGCGCAATGTGGTAGTTACACTGGGGGGAAAAAACCCCAGCAGTGTGCTGGGTACAAATGTGTGGCAATTACAGTGTGGGAATAAGGGGATTGTGCAGCTACACTGTGGGGTAGTTACAGTGTGGGAAGAAACAGCAGTGTGGTGCTACCTGTGTGGAAATTACAGCGGGGAGAACCACAGCAGTGTGGTGCAAACACTGTGTGGTGGTTACAGAGTGGGAACCACAGCAGTGTGCTGTTACACTGTGTGGCAGTTACAGTGTGGGAACCACAGCAGTGTGGTGCAACACTGTGTGGTGGTTACAGTGTGGGAACCACAGCAGTGTGCGGGTTACACTGTGTGCAAAGAAAGTGGGGAACCACAGCAGTGTGCGCTACACTGTGTGGCAGTTACTGTGTGGGAACCACAGAACTGTCCTGCTACCCCTGTGTGGAAATTTACAGTGGGGGAACCAAAGCAGTGTGCTCTACACTGGTGGTAGTTAATGTGGGAACACAGGAGTGTGCTGCTACACGTGTGGTAATTATAGTGTTGGAACCACAGCATGTGCTGCTACACTGTGGGAAATTAACTGTGGGAGCCACAGCAGTGTCGCTACGCTGTGTGGTATTATAGTGTGGGAACCACAGCAGTGGCTGCTAAAACTGGGGGTGGTATTATAGTGTGGGAACCCCAGCATGTGCTGGCCACACTGTGTGGTAGTTATAGTGTGGGAACCACAGAAAGTGCTGCTTCACTGTGTGGTAGTTATAGTGTGGGAACCCACAGCAGGGGCTGCACACTGTGTGGTAGTTATAGTGTGGGAACCACAGCAGTGTGCTGCTTCACTGTGTGGTAGTTAATAGTGGGGGAACCACAGCAGGGGTGCTCCACACCGTGTGGTAGTTATAGTGTGGGAACCACAGCAGTGTGCTGCTACACTGTAGGTATTTATAGTGTGGAAACCACAGCAGTGTGCTGCTACACCGTGTGGTAGTTATAGTGTGGGAACCACAGCAGTGTGCTGCCACACCGTGTGGTAGTTATAGTGTGGGAACCACAGCAGTGTGCTGCTACACTGTGTGGTAGTTATAGTGTGGGAACCACAGCAGTGTCTGCCACACCGTGTGGTAGTTATAGTGTGGGAACCACAGCAGTGGCTGCTACACTGTGTGGTAGTTATAGTGGGGGAACCACAGCAGTGTGCTGCTACACTGTGTGGTAGTTATACGGGGGAACCACAGCAGTGTGCGGGCTTCACTGTGTGGTAGTTATAGTGTGGGAACCACAGCAGTGTGCGGGCCACACTGTGGGTGGTTACAGAGTGGGAACCACAGCAGTGTGCTGTTAACACTGGTGGCAGTTACAGTGTGGGAACCACAGCATGTGGTGCTACACGTGTGGTGGTTACGTGTGGAACCACAGCAGTGTGCTGTCCCCACTGTGTGGCAGATACAGTGTGGGAACCACAGCATGTGCTGCTCACTGTGGTGCAGTTACTGTGTGGGAAACCACAGAACTGTCCTGCTACACTGTGTGGTAGTTACAGTGTGGGAACAAAGCAGTGTGCTGCTACACTGGTGGTAATGGGGAAACACAGGAGTGTGCGCACACTGTGGGTAGTTATAGTGTGGGAACCACACAGTGTGCTGCTACACTGTGTGGTAGTTACACTGTGGGAGCCACAGCATGTGCTGCTACGCTGTGGGGGTAGTTATAGTGTGGGAACCACAGCAGTGTGCTGCTACACTGTGTGGTAGTTATGTGTGGGAACCACAGCAGTGTGCTGCCACACTGTGTGGTAGTTTATAGTGTGGAACCACAGCAGTGCTGCTTCACTGTGTGGTAGTTATAGTGTGGGAAACCACAGCAGTGTGCTGCTACACTGTGTGGTAGTTATAGTGGGGAACCACAGCAGTGTGCTGCCACACTGTGTGGTAGTTATAGTGTGGGAACCACAGCAGTGTGCTGCCACACTGTGTGGTAGTTATAGTGTGGGAACCATAGCATGTGCGCCACACTGTGTGGTAGTTATAGTGGGGGAACCACAGCAGTGTGCTGCCACACTGTGTGGTATTAAGTGGGGGAACCAAAGTAGGTGCTGCCACACTGTGTGGTATTTACAGTGTGGGAACCACAGCAGTGTGCTGCTACCCCTGTATGGTAGTTATGTGTGGGAACAACAGCAGTGTGCTGCTACACTTTTGTGGTAGTTATAGTGTGGGAACCACAGCATGTGCTGCTACACTGTGTGGTAGTTATAGTGGGAACAACAGCAGTGTGCTGCTACACTGTGTTGGTAGTAAAAGGTGGGAACCACAGCAGTGTGCTGCTACACTGTGTGGTAGTTATAGTGTGGGAACAACAGCAGTTTTCTGCTACACTGTGTGGTAGTTATAGTGTGGGAACAACAGCAGTGTGCTGCCACACTGTGTGGTATTTTACAGTGTGGAACCACAGCATGGCTGCAAAACACTTTTGGGTAGTTATAGTGTGGGAACCACAGCAGTGTGCTGCTTCACGTGTGGTAGTTATAGTGGGGGAACCACAGCATGTGCTGCCACACTGTGTGGTAGTTACAGTGTGGGAACAACAGCAGTGTGCTGCTACACTGTGTGGTAGTTATAGTGTGGGAACAACAGCAGTGTCTGCTACACTGTGTGGTAGTTTACAGTGTGGGAACAACAGCAGTGTGCTGCTACACTGTGTGGTAGTTATAGTGTGGGAACAACAGCATGTGGCTGTTTACACTGTGTGGTAGTTATAGTGTGGGAACAACAGCAGTGTGCTGCTACACTGTGTGGTAGTTATAGTGTGGGAACAACAGCAGTGTGCTGCTACACTGTGTGGTAGTTATAGTGTGGGAACCACAGCAGTGTGCTGCTACACTGTGTGGTAGTTACAGTGTGGGAACAACAGCAGTGTGCTGCCACCTGTGTGGTAGTTATAGGTGGGAACAACAGCAGTGTGCTGCTACACTGTGTGGTATTACCAGTGTGGGAACCACAGCAGTGTGCGCCACACTGTGTGGTATTATAGGTGGGAACCACAGCAGTGCTGCCACACTGTGTGGTAGTACAGTGGGGGAACAACAGCAGTGTGCTGCTACACTGTGTGGTAGTTACAGTGGGGGAAAACCACAGCAGTGTTGCTGCTACACTGTGTGGTAGTTATAGTGTGGGAACCACAGCATTGTGCTGCTTCACTGTGTGGTAAGTTATAGTGTGGGAACCACAACAGTGGGGCTGCCACACTGTGTGGGTAGTTATAGGTGTGGGAACCACAGCAGTGTGCTGCCACACTGTGTGGGTATTACAGTGTGGGAACAACACAGTGTGCTGCTACACTGTGTGGTAGATACAGTGTGGAACCACGGGCAGTGTGCTGCTACACTGTGTGGTAGTTATAGTGTGGGAACCACAGCAGTGTGTTTGCCACACTGTGGGTAGTTATATTTGTGGAACCACAGCAGGGGCTGCCACACTGGTGGTAGTTACAGTGTGGGAACAACAGCAGTGTGCTGTTTCCCACTGTGTGGTAGTTATAGTGTGGGAACCACAGCAGTGTGCTGCCAAAACTGTGTGGTATTTAATAGTGTGGAACCACAGCAGTGTGCTGCCACCTGTGTGGTAGTTACAGTGTGGGAACCACAGCTGTGTGGTGCTACACTGTGTGATAGTTACAGTGTGGGAACCACAGCAGTGTGCTTGCGTCACTGGTGGTAGTTACAGTGTGGGAACCACAGCAGGTTGCTGCCACACTGTGTGGTATTTACAGGGGTGGGAACCACAGCAGGTGCTGCCACACTGTGTGGTAGTTACAGTGTGGGAACCACAGCAGTGTGCTGCCACACTGTGTGGTAGTTATAGTGTGGGAACCACAGCAGGTGCTGCCACACTGTGTGGTAGTTATAGTCTGGGAACCACAGCAGTGGGGCTGCTACACTGTGTGGTAGTTACAGTGTGGGAACAACAGCAGTGTGCTGCTTCACTGTGTGGTATTACAGTGTGGGAAAAACAGCAGTGTGCTGCTTCACTGTGTGGTAGTTATAGTGTGGGAACCAAAAGCAGTGTGCGAAAACACTGTGTGGTAGTTACAGTGTGGGAACCACAGCAGTGTGCTGCTACACTGTGTGGTAGTTACGCTGTGGAACCACAGCAGTGTGCTGCTACACTGGGGTGGAAGTTATAGCTGGGAACCACAGCAGTGTGCTGCCACACTGTGTGGTAGTTATAGTGTGGGAACCACAGCAGTGTGCTGCTTCACTGTGTGGTAGTTATAGCGTGGGAACCCAGCAGTGTGCTGCCACACTGTAACCCACTTATTTGAAATTCACCTATTTGTGGTTGTAGGGATCTAAAACATGGATCCTGGCCCCGCCTCTTCACTGATTATCAGGCGAATTCCCTTGAGCCTTTTTCGTAGGACATATCCTTTAGCTCTGGAACTAGTCTTGTTGCAAACCTTTGCAAACTGGTGCTGCATTCTCCAATATGGACCTAACGTACGCAGTGTACAGAGTTTTTGAACGATTCCTTACTGAAGTACGGAACGCTATTCTCAGGTTTGCCAGGCCCCATATGTTGCAACAGTTATCTGGTTGATGTGTGCCTCAAATGTTTTTTGGTGTTATACCACCCCAAGATCCTTTCCTTCAGTGAGGTTTGCAGCTTTGGCCACCTAGCCTAAAACTCTGTCTGCGGGGTTAAATACGAGGAACCAATTGCTGGATTAAGCTTCCAGCCTGTCTAGGTCTCTTTGTAGTCCTGCCTGAACTTCATCCGATTTAATTCTCCCCATTTACTTCACATCATCTGCAAAGGGACACTCTGAGTCAAATCCGTTCCGTTATGTCATTCACAATATACCAAAAACAGCACAGGTCCTAGGACTGACCCCTGTGGAACCTCGCTCGTCACAGGCCCCCACTGTGATACCTCGTCACATACCATGACTCATTGTTGTCTCCCTGTCAGATATTCTTTAATCCATTGCAATGCCTTTCCTGTTATGGGTGCCTGATCCTCTAGCTTCTGCATTAGCCTCTTGTGAAGAACTGTGTCGAAGGCCTTCCTGCAGTCCAAGAAAATTCAATCTACCCACCCTTCTCTCTTTTTTCTTACTTCCGTTACCTTGTCATAAAACTCCAGTAGGTTTGTGACGTAGGATTTGTATTCCATGAATCCGTGCTCGTTGTCGTTTATAAGCTTGGTCCGTTCTAGGTGTTCCACCACTCTCCTCCTGATAATTTTCTCCATTACTTTGCATACTATACACGTCAGTGACGCTGTGTGGTAGTTACAGCTGTGGGAATCACAGCAGTGTAGTAGTTACACTGTTGGAACCCCAGCAATGTAGTACACTTTGGGATCCCCGGCAGTATATTCCTGCTACTTGGGAAGTCTTGCTATGTGTCCTTCAGGACTGATAAATCACTTAAGAGTACTGGCACCATTCAGAGGTGTGTGACAGGTTATCTCTTCTCTAGTCTCGTGAGATTACCACTCAAGTTTTTTGCTATTACGTAGGCAGAAAAGGATAGTGTAAATTGGTAGATAAAGGTGACAACTGGTATACAGAAATAGATCGAAATGCTCTGCATAACCATAGACTTTTTATACAGTATGTCATTGATGTCAGCTATGGTCTGTATAAGTTGTAACATGTACTTGTAGAAATGAAAAAAAAGATTATTTTGTAATTATAAAGGGCAGTATCTCTAGTTGTTATTGACAGTAGACCTCTGACACCAGTGTACAACTACACTTCGGTAACAACAGGACAAGGATTACCTGAATAATCTATAACTAGGAAGAGTTAGTGACGACGCTGGGCCAGAAACATGCGTGTTTATAAGCAAGTCGGCACATACGCTCACATGCACTTGCCTGCATACACTCTCGTAAGCACACACATACACGCACCTTTATAGTTAGTTTAATATGTTTATTATGCACCCCATACCCATCCTTTGGGCGGTAGTCAAAAGATTACAGAGGTACATAATGGGTCCAGGGACTGGGCCTCAAAGTTTTGATAGCTGAGCAAGTTACAGAGGTAATGAATTCACAATTTACAAAGGTAATGAACTCACAATTTACAAAGGTAATGAACTCCAGGTAGGTCTAGTCACAATTCATGACAAGTTACAAAGGTATTTACAGATTACAGAGGTACACAATGGGTCCAGGGACCGGGCTCCAAAGTTTTGATGGCTGAACTAGGTACAAGGTAATGAACTCACAAGTTACAAAGGTAATGAACTCACAAGTTACAAAGGTAATGAATACTGTAAGGATGGTTACTTACGTTTATACATGGCTGCAATCATGAACAAATTTTAGAGTAATGAGCAATTCACACTTTATAAACATCACAGGCGCACACAGGTAGCTGTGACTCGAGCCCTTCAACCATATATAGGTGAGCACAGGGACTAGGTAATCAGGCTGAAGAAGTAAGATGAAGAGCTCACAAGGAATGGCCAGGAAGTCTGTGGAGAACTCAGTATCAGATTTAAGAAGGTTGTCTCAGAAAGGCTTCAACAAACCGAGGAAGACGAGTGTACCAGCAAGTGTTAAGCACTTACTGGGTAGATATCATTTTCTGATATAAAACCTAGAGGAGCAGGCATGAATAATAGGAGAAGTACTGCAATAAATCAGGGAATATCTGATGGGAAGGAAACGAGTGATGGTCCGTGATGAGGTGTCGGAATGTTTGCACTTAACGAGTGGGGTTCCACAAGGATCAGTCCTAGGTCCAGTGCTGTTTATGTAATAATAATATCTTAATTTACTACCAGTACATGTACAAGGTATACAGACAATAGCTGACATCAATAACATACTACTTTATTGAAAGCCCCTTGTTATGCTGAGCATTTCCCGCAAATTAGGTTAGTTTTGTCCCAGGATGCGACCCACACCAGTCCACTAACACCCAGGATGCGACCCACACCAGTCCACTAACACCCAGGTACACATTTTACTGATGGGTGAACATAGACAACCGGTGTAAGGAAACATCCGATGTTTCCACCCCATCGCCGGGAATCAAACCCGACCCTCACCACCTGAAGCGAGAGCTTTTGCCACCAGGCCACGGGGCACCATTTCTTTTATTATTATTATTATAATCAAAACTAAGCGCTAAACCCACAAGGGTTATATAGTGCCTTTTTGTATACTTGAACGACGTGTCCGTGTTCACAGATAACGTTCAACTAATGAGGAGAACACAAGCTACTGATTGATCTGGACAGACCACCAAGTGCAAGGTTATAAAACTTGATGAAGGACAAAGAGGACCACAGACGGAGTACAGACTCGGAGGGGCCAAAGATGCAAACTTCACTCAAGGAAGACCTTGAGGAGAGAGTTTTTTTTTACAACAGCTAGAAGAAACAACCTGCTTGACTTGGTTCTTGTTAACAAGGAATTACCAATTAATAATCTTGAGGTTAATGATGAGCTTGGGGAAAGTGATCACAAATCACTCAGTTTCAATATATAATAATAATAATAATAATAATAATAATAATAATAATAATAATAATAATAATAATAATAATAATAATAATAATTTTATTTACTACCAGTACATGTACAAGGTATACAGACCACAGCTGACATCAATGACATACTGCTATATAGAAAGCCCCTTGTTATTTTTTTTTATTCGCCGGTATTCTCCAAGTATTCCAAGTAGTGGTGACCCGGCCTTGGCTCCCTCTCTGGGGAGTATCTCGAGACCTAAGTCTCCCATGGGAGGAGGTACAAGTACCTCCTCATCTTTGGGACCAAGTGTCCCCAGCCTAGCCACAGTCCCCGCCCTCACGGGGCTCGTAGGGAGAAGCCATCTGCCCCGCCCCAAAGGGGCTCGTGGGGATGGCAGTCTTGTGAGCTGCAGGTGGTAGCAAGCTCTGGCTATTCGCTGAGCATTTCCCGCAAATTAGGTCAGTGTCCCAGGATGCGACCCACACCAGTCCACTAACATCCAGGTACCCATTTTACTGATGGGTGAACATAGACAACCGGTGTAAAGAAACACGCCCAATATTTCTGCTCTGGCTGGGAATCGAACCCAGGCCCTTGCCGTGTGAAGCGAGAGCGTCAGCCACCAGGCCACCTTAATAGTTATAATCAAGTCAATGACCTTGACTTCCACTTGGCCGATTTCATAAGACAGAAATTACCTGGGTGGGTGGAACTGGAATGACCTGGAGTCAGGTAGGTGGTGATGGTTGCCGATATGACATTTTTCAAAGTATAGTTCTAGCTATCCCCAAACCACTTACGTTCCAAACAAAACAAATAAAAAATGACCCTAAATGATGAAGAATAAATTTAGACATCTTACAGGCCAAATAAGAGGCACTTACAGGTGAATCAAAAGAGGGGATGGCCAGTTAAGAAATTAAAAAAAGAGATTATGAGGTTAAAATCACAAGGGTTTCTTCATGGTAAACAGAACTAAGATTAGGGACAAGATAAGTCTGCTGAGATGTTACTCAGGTCAGCTCACTCACAGTGATCAAGAAATGTGTAGAATTTTTAACACGTTTTCACGCAGCAAGATACTAGTGAAATTCCAGAAATAATATATAATGTAGAACAGGACGAAAATAAGTTACGTATTGTTTAAGTCACTAATAACAGGTTTCTCAGACAAATATATGAATAGAAACCTAACAAATTCCCGGGTCCTGATGAACTGCTCGTGAGGGTGTTAAAGGAATGTAAAGAGGAACTTAGCAAACATTTGGCTGGTCTACTGAACATATCACTACAAACTGGCATAATGCCTGATAAGTGGAAAATGGCAAATGTGATGCCAATCTACAAAGTAGGTAACAGGTCATTAGCTTCGAGCTTTAGACCAATAAGCCTTACCTCCTTAGTGGGAAAATTTATGGAATCAATAATTGCAGAGGCAATTCGAAGCCATCTTGAAAGACATAAGTTGATTAATGAATCTCAGCTCGGTTTTATCAAGGGGCGTTCCTGTCTTACGAACTACTAACTTTTTCACTAAGGTATTTGAGGAGGAAGATCATGGTAATTAATATGATATTGTGTATATGGACTTCAGTAAGGCTTTCGATACAGTTCCACATCGGAGGTTTTTGAGAAAAGTCTAGACTCACGGAATAGGAGAATTTTTTTTCCTAGATAGAGACATGGTTGACAGATAGGCAACAGAGAACTTGCATAAATGGGAAGAAAGTAGAATGGGAAGCGTCACAAGTGGCGGTCCACAGAAGTCAGTGCTGGGCCCTTTGTTGTTCACAATTTACATAAACAACATAGATGAGGGAATAAATAGCGACAAAAATATGTTTGCCAGTGACACGAAAATAGGCCGTCAAATTAATTCTGATGAAGACATTTGAGTGCTCTAGGAAGATCTGAATAGAGTGATGCAGTGGTCGGTGAAGTGGCAGATACAGTTTAACATAGACAAATGCAAAGTTCTAAGCGTTGGATAGGTAAATAACCAGACACTTATAAACTAAATAATGTAGATCTCAACATCACTGATCGTGAAAAATGTTTAGGAGTTCTGGTTAGCAATAAATCTAAGACAACATTGCGAAAGTGTTCACAATAAAACGAATAGTATTCTTGGCTTCATACCAAGAAATATATTTAACAAGCGTTCTCAGGTTGGTCTTCGACTCCATATATCGTTGGTCAGACCTTATTCAGATTATGCTGCACATTTCTGGTACCCACATTACAGAAGAAGAATGTATCTACACAACACAAGCCACAGACGTCTTAAGTTTCTATCTTTCTTCATTCAGGAATGCAGACTCAAGGCACAAGCCATTCTCAACTAATTCCCCCTGGAACAGTCTAATAAATTCAGAGACAACTTAGAAATGTTCAACAAATGTCCGTGTATTTTATCCACGGTGGTATATTACCAGCTAGTCTGAAAAAATAACTTATAATCACTAAATCTTGTCCAAATTCAACCAAACTTTGCTAGAATATGAGGTATTAGAAACAACTCTACCCTTTATTGTCAATCTTATTTGACCTAATATCTCTCGGGAATATATATATATATATATATATATAATATATATATATATATATATATATATATATATATATATATATATATATATATATATATATATATATATTATATATATATATATATATACCTGTGCATATTATATATATTATTAAGAAAAATTGAAGAGAATTGAGACACTTATGCAACACATGGGAATCTTTATTGAAGAAACGTTTCGCCACACAGTGGCTTCATCAGTCCAATACAAAGTAGAAATGGGTATGGAGAGGAGAAGTTTGAGGTAATCAGTCCCTCAACCTGGAATCGATGTGTTCAGTCCATCACTCTTGTAGGAAGTGCAGCACAGGGCCAGAGAGGTGGCTTATAGGCTGCAGTCAGATGAGGTGAAGCAGGAGGAGGCGGGATCACAGTGGGACCTGCCACTAGTGTAAGTAGGTCGTCGTCCAAAGGTTGGGCAAGCGTGGAAGTCTTTGTACCAAGATCCCATGATGTTGCAGTGTCTGAAAGATGTGATGAATGGTTTAGACTGGTGATGGACTGAACACATCGATTCCAGGTTGTGGGACTGATTACCTCAAATCTCCTCTCCTCCATTTGACTTTGTATTGGACTGATGAGCCATGTGGGCGAACGTTTATCATAAAGATTCCCTGTGTTGCATAAGTGCCCTCAATTTTTCAACTTGTCGGTTTTCTAACCGTTATCAATCTGTCAGACACTGCAACATCAGGACTTGGTACAAGACTTCAACGTTTGCCAACCGGTTTCCCCGGTGCCTGGTGGCTAAGCTCCGTTTCACACACGAGGGCCCGGGTTTCGTTTTCCCGGGGGTGGAAACATTTCGACACGTTTCCTTACACCTGTTGTCCTGTTCACCTAGCAGCAAATAGGTACCTGGGTGTTAGTCGACTGGTGTGGGTCGCATCCTGGGGGACAAGATTGAGGACCCCAATGGAAATAAGTTAGACAGTCCTCGATGACGCACTGACTTTCTTGGGTTATCCTGGGTGGCTAACCCTCCGGGGTTAAAAATCCGAACGAGATCTTATCTTATCCCGACTCTTTAAATTACACCAGGTTTCAGTTAATGCAATGACATCAAAGTTCCCAGCACACGCTACCAGACGTTTCTTATGCTTCGCTTGTTAGTATAACATATGTAATATATTTTTCCTTCTGTACCTTTTTCCTATTCAGCTTTCCCTTTACACAGTTTTTGTTATTAACATTACCCAGTGTTACTCGACGACTGTTATTATTAAGATTTATAATATCAAGGCCTATATCAATATTTCCACACTCATAATTTTCCATTCCTACAGCCATTTCTCTAACTAATCCTAGTTTAAAGCAGTAACAACCCTCTCAACTGAGCTAACAAGAAAACCCACACCTGTCCTGGGTAAGTGAACTCCATCCCTGGCATACATGTCATTTCTACCGAAGAAGTGGTCCCAGTTATCAATGAATGTTAGTGGGATGAATTGTAAAGGACCTGCCTAGTATGGGCCAACAGGCCTCCTGCAGTGTTCCTCCTTTCTTATGTTCTTATGTTCTTATGAATGGTACTGCATTATCCTTAGTGTTTGTCCAGCCAACAATTAATACCAGTTGCTCTGAACAACAATTCATTTCTAACAAATCTTCTTGGCAAAATGCCACATATGACAGGGCGCCCCCCCTCCCCCTTCTTTCTAATTATGTCTATTGCTGTCCTGTACCCTTCTCAATCCTCACTTCTACACTTGCCTACATCATTTCCTCCAGAACTGAGGCAAACAATAGGATTGATCCTATCGCCACTCATGATGACACGTTGTCTAACAATATCATCCAGAATGTGGTCACTACAACCCACAGGATGGGTATGGGTATGGGTATATGTATGGGTATGGGTATGGGTATATTTACGAGAAATTTAGAGAATTAAGCTTCATAAGAAATAGTATTGATTGCAATATGAATATAAGTCCAGGACTGTACAAATTATATTAATTTATGAATAGAATTTGTGAGAATTATGAACTGTGTCAACAATATTCATCTTTTCCAGACGAGTCACTCTTAAATTTTACCTGACATCATGTGACCTGACATCATGTGACCTGACTAAAAACATCACAACAATGGAAAGGAATTCCCAGGCTCGATGAGTAGTGTGACATGTGAGGTCATATTTTTACTCTTCATGGACGTGTGTACTCACCTATTTGTACTCACCTATCTGTGGTTGCAGGGGTCGAGTCCTAGCTCCTGGCCCCGCCTCTTCACCGGTTGCTACTAGACCCTATCTCTCCCCGCTCCATGAGCTTTATCAAACCTCGTCTTAAAACTGTGTATGGTTCCTGCCTCCACTACGTCATTTTCTAGGCTATTCCACTGCCTTACAACTCTATGACTGAAGAAATACTTCCTACTATCTCTCTGACTCATTTGTGTCTTCAACTTCCAATTGTGGCCTCTTGTTTCTGTGTCCCCTCCCTGGAACATCCTGTCTTTGTCCACCTTGTGTGTGTGTGTGTGTGTGTGTGTAGTGGTAAGACTAAGGTAACAAAGGGCGTTAGACGCAGGGAAGATGATCTGGGGGTGAGGAGAGAGGAAGGAGAAGTGGGAAAGAGAGATGAAGCGAGGGAGGTGGAGAGAGAGAGAGAGTGATGATAAAACCTCTACCGTCATGCTTGACTGAGTGACACCAGTGTCACCGCCATGCTTGACTGACACCAGCGTCACCGTCATGCTTGACTGACACCAGCGTCACCGTCATGCTTGACTGACACCAGCGTCACCGTCATGCTTGACTGAGTGACACCAGCGTCACCGTCATGCTTGACTGAGTGACACCAGCGTCACCGCCATGCTTGACTGAGTGACACCAGTGTCACCGCCATGCTTGACTGAGTGACACCAGTGTCACCGTCATGCTTGACTGAGTGACACCAGTGTCACCGCCATGCTTGACTGAGTGACACCAGCGTCACCGCCATGCTTGACTGAGTGACACCAGCGTCACCGCCATGCTTGACTGAGTGACACCAGCGTCACCGCCATGCTTGACTGACTGACACCAGCGTCACCGCCATGCTTGACTGACACCAGCGTCACCGTCATGCTTGACTGAGTGACACCAGCGTCACCGTCATGCTTGACTGAGTGACACCAGCGTCACCGCCATGCTTGACTGAGTGACACCAGCGTCACCGTCATGCTTGACTGAGTGACACCAGCGTCACCGTCATGCTTGACTGAGTGACACCAGCGTCACCGCCATGCTTGACTGACACCAGCGTCACCGTCATGCTTGACTGAGTGACACCAGCGTCACCGCCATGCTTGACTGACACCAGCGTCACCGTCATGCTTGACTGAGTGACACCAGCGTCACCGCCATGCTTGACTGACACCAGCGTCAACCGCCATGCTTGACTGACACCAGTGTCACCGCCATGCTTGACTGAGTGGACACCAGCGTCACCGCCATGCTTGACTGAGTACACCAGCGTCACCGCCATGCTTGACTGAGTGACACCAGCGTCACCGCCATGCTTGACTGAGTGACACCAGTGTCACCGTCATGCTTGACTGAGTGACACCAGTGTCACCGTCATGCTTGACTGACTGACACCAGCGTCACCGCCATGCTTGACTGACACCAGCGTCACCGTCATGCTTGACTGACACCAGCGTCACCGCCATGCTTGACTGACACCAGCGTCACCGCCATCCCTTGACTGAGTGACACCAGCGTCACCGTCATGCTTGACTGACTGACACCAGCGTCACCGCCATGCTTGACTGACACCAGCGTCACCGTCATGCTTGGACTGAGTGACACCAGCGTCACCGCCATGCTTGACTGACACCAGCGTCACCGTCATGCTTGACTGAGTGACACCAGCGTCACCGCCATGCTTGACTGAGTGACACCAGTGTCACCGTCATGCTTGACTGAGTGACACCAGTGTCACCGTCATGTTTTGACTGAGTGACACCAGCGTCACCGTCATGCTTGACTGAGTGACACCAGTGTCACCGTCATGCTTGACTGAGTGACACCAGTGTCACCGTCATGCTTGACTGAGTGACACCAGCGTCACCGTCATGTTGACTGAGTGACACCAGCGTCACCGCCATGCTTGACTGAGTGACACCAGCGTCACCGCCATGCTTGACTGAGTGACACCAGCGTCACCCGCCATGCTTGACTGACACCAGCGTCACCGTCATGCTTGACTGAGTGACACCAGCGTCACCGCCATGCTTGACTGAGTGACACCAGCGTCACCACCATGCTTGACTGACACCAGCGTCACCGTCATGCTTGACTGAGTGACACCAGCGTCACCGTCATGCTTGACTGAGTGACACCAGTGTCACCGTCATGCTTGACTGAGTGACACCAGTGTCACCGTCATGCTTGACTGAGTGACACCAGCGTCACCGCCATGCTTGACTGAGTGACACCAGCGTCACCGCCATGCTTGACTGACACCAGCGTCACCGTCATGCTTGACTGAGTGACACCAGCGTCACCGTCATGCTTGACTGAGTGACACCAGTGTCACCGTCATGCTTGACTGAGTGACACCAGTGTCACCGTCATGCTTGACTGAGTGACACCAGCGTCACCGTCATGCTTGACTGAGTGACACAAGCGTCACCGCCATGCTTGACTGAGTGACACCAGCGTCACCGTCATGCTTGACTGAGTGACACCAGCGTCACCGCCATGCTTGACTGAGTGACACCAGCGTCACCGTCATGCTTGACTGAGTGACACCAGCGTCACCGCCATGCTTGACTGAGTGACACCAGTGTCACCGTCATGCTTGACTGAGTGACACCAGTGTCACCGCCATGCTTGACTGAGTGACACCAGTGTCACCGCCATGCTTGACTAAGTGACACCAGTGTCACCGCCATGCTTGACTGAGTGACACCAGCGTCACCGCCATGCTTGACTGAGTGACACCAGCGTCACCGCCATGCTTGACTGACACCAGCGTCACCGCCATGCTTGACTGACACCAGCGTCACCGCCATGCTTGGCTGACACCAGCGTCACGCCATGCTTGACTGAGTGACACCAGCGTCACCGTCATGCTTGACTGAGTGACACCAGCGTCACCGCCATGCTTGACTGAGTGACACCAGTGTCACCGCCATGCTTGACTGAGTGACACCAGTGTCACCGTCATGCTTGACTGAGTGACACCAGCGTCACCGCCATGCTTGACTGAGTGACACCAGTGTCACCGCCATGCTTGACTGAGTGACACCAGCGTCACCGCCATGCTTGACTGAGTGACACCACGTCACCGTCATGCTTGACTGAGTGACACCAGTGTCACCGCCATGCTTGACTGAGTGACACCAGCGTCACCGCCATGCTTGACTGAGTGACACCAGCGTCACCGCCATGCTTGACTGAGTGACACCAGCGTCACCGTCATGCTTGACTGAGTGACACCAGCGTCACCGTCATGCTTGACTGAGTGACACCAGCGTCACCGCCATGCTTGACTGAGTGACACCAGCGTCACCGTCATGCTTGACTGAGTGACACCAGCGTCACCGTCATGCTTGACTGAGTGACACCAGTGTCACCGTCATGCTTGACTGAGTGACACCAGCGTCACCGCCATGCTTGACTGAGTGACACCAGCGTCACCGCCATGCTTGACTGAGTGACACCAGTGTCACCGCCATGCTTGACTGAGTGACACCAGTGTCACCGTCATGCTTGACTGAGTGACACCAGTGTCACCGTCATGCTTGACTGAGTGACACCAGCGTCACCGTCATGCTTGACTGAGTGACACCAGTGTCACCGTCATGCTTGACTGAGTGACACCAGCGTCACCGTCATGCTTGACTGAGTGACACCAGTGTCACCGTCATGCTTGACTGAGTGACACCAGCGTCAACCGTCATGCTTGACTGAGTGACACCAGTGTCACCGTCATGCTTGACTGAGTGACACCAGCGTCACCGCCATGCTTGACTGACACCAGCGCCACCGTCATGCTTGACTGAGTGACACCAGTGTCACCGTCATGCTTGACTGAGTGACACCAGCGTCACCGCCATGCTTGACTGACACCAGCGTCACCGCCAGGCTTGACTGAGTGACACCAGCGTCACCGTCATGCTTGACTGAGTGACACCAGTGTCACCGTCATGCTTGACTGAGTGACACCAGCGTCACCGTCATGCTTGACTGAGTGACACCAGTGTCACCGTCATGCTTGACTGAGTGACACCACGTCACCGCCATGCTTGACTGACACCAGCGTCACCGCCATGCTTGACTGACACCAGCGTCACCGCCATGCTTGACTGAGTGACACCAGCGTCACCGTCATGCTTGACTGAGTGACACCAGTGTCACCGTCATGCTTGACTGAGTGACACCAGCGTCACCGTCATGCTTGACTGAGTGACACCAGTGTCACCGTCATGCTTGACTGAGTGACACCAGTGTCACCGTCATGCTTGACTGAGTGACACCAGCGTCACCGCCATGCTTGACTGAGTGACACCAGCGTCACCGCCATGCTTGACTGAGTGACACCAGCGTCACCGTCATGCTTGACTGAGTGACACCAGCGTCACCGCCATGCTTGACTGACACCAGCGTCACCGCCATGCTTGACTGAGTGACACCAGCGTCACCTCCATGCTTGACGGACACCAGCGTCACCGCCATGCTTGACTGAGTGACACCAGCGTCACCGCCATGCTTGACTGAGTGACACCAGCGTCACCGTCATGCTTGACTGAGTGACACCAGCGTCACCGCCATGCTTGACTGACAACCAGCGTCACCGCCATGCTTGACTGACACCAGCGTCACCGCCATGCTTGACTGAGTGACACCAGCGTCACCGTCATGCTTGACTGATGACACCAGTGTCACCGTCATGCTTGACTGAGTGACACCAGCGTCACCGTCATGCTTGACTGAGTGACACCAGTGCCCACCGTCATGCTTGACTGAGTGACACCAGTGTCACCGTCATGCTTGACTGAGTGACACCAGCGTCACCGCCATGCTTGACTGAGTGACACCAGCGTCACCGCCATGCTTGACTGACACCAGCGTCACCGTCATGCTTGACTGAGTGACACCAGCGTCACCGTCATGCTTGACTGACACCAGCGTCACCGTCATGCTTGACTGAGTGACACCAGCGTCACCGCCATGCTTGACTGACACCAGCGTCACCGTCATGCTTGACTGAGTGACACCAGCGTCACCGCCATGCTTGACTGACACCAGCGTCACCGTCATGCTTGACTGAGTGACACCAGCGTCACCGCCATGCTTGACTGAGTGACACCAGCGTCACCGTCATGCTTGACTGAGTGACACCAGCGTCACCGTCATGCTTGACTGAGTGACACCAGTGTCACCGTCATGCTTGACTGAGTGACACCAGTGTCACCGCCATGCTTGACTGACACCAGCGTCACCGCCATGCTTGACTGAGTGACACCAGCGTAACCGCCATGCTTGACTGAGTGACACCAGCGTCACCGTCATGCTTGACTGAGTGACACCAGCGTCACCGTCATGCTTGACTGAGTGACACCAGCGTCACCGTCATGCTTGACTGAGTGACACCAGTGTCACCGTCATGCTTGACTGAGTGACACCAGCGTCACCGTCATGCTTGACTGACACCAGCGTCACCGCCATGCTTGACTGAGTGACACCAGCGTCACCGTCATGCTTGACTGAGTGACACCAGCGTCACCGCCATGCTTGACTGAGTGACACCAGCGTCACCGCCATGCTTGACTGACACCAGCGTCACGCCATGCTTGACTGAGTGACACCAGCGTCACCGTCAGGCTTGACTGAGTGACACCAGCGTCACCGCCATGCTTGACTGACACCAGCGTCACCGCCATGCTTGACTGACACCAGCGTCACCGCCATGCTTGACTGACACCAGCGTCACCGTCATGCTTGACTGAGTGACACCAGCGTCACCGCCATGCTTGACTTAGTGACACCAGCGTAACCGTCATGCTTGACTGAGTGACACCAGCGTCACCGCCATGCTTGACTTAGTGACACCAGCGTCACCGTCATGCTTGACTTATGACACCAGCGTCACCGCCATGCTTGACTGACACCAGCGTCACCGCCATGCTTGACTGACACCAGCGTCACCGCCATGCTTGACTGACACCAGCGTCACCGCCATGCTTGACTGAGTGACACCAGCGTCACCGCCATGCTTGACTGAGTGACACCAGTGTCACCGCCATGCTTGACTGAGTGACACCAGTGTCACCGCCATGCTTGACTGACACCAGCGTCACCGCCATGCTTGACTGAGTGACACCAGCGTCACCGCCATGCTTGACTGAGTGACACCAGCGTCACCGCCATGCTTGACTGACACCAGCGTCACCGCCATGCTTGACTGACACCAGCGTCACCGCCATGCTTGACTGACACCAGCGTCACCGCCATGCTTGACTGACACCAGCGTCACCGCCATGCTTGACTGACACCAGCGTCACCGCCATGCTTGACTGAGTGACACCAGTGTCACCGTCATGCTTGACTGAGTGACACCAGCGTCACCGCCATGCTTGACTGACACCAGCGTCACCGCCATGCTTGACTGAGTGACACCAGCGTCACCGCCATGCTTGACTGAGTGACACCAGCGTCACCGCCATGCTTGACTGAGTGACACCAGCGTCACCGCCATGCTTGACTGAGTGACACCAGTGTCACCGCCATGCTTGACTGACACCAGCGTCACCGCCATGCTTGACTGACACCAGCGTCACCGTCATGCTTGACTGAGTGACACCAGCGTCACCGCCATGCTTGACTGACACCAGCGTCACCGTCATGCTTGACTGAGTGACACCAGCGTCACCGCCATGCTTGACTGACACCAGCGTCACCGTCATGCTTGACTGAGTGACACCAGCGTCACCGCCATGCTTGACTGACACCAGCGTCACCGCCATGCTTGACTGAGTGACACCAGCGTCACCGCCATGCTTGACTGACACCAGCGTCACCGCCATGCTTGACTGAGTGACACCAGCGTCACCGCCATGCTTGACTGACACCAGCGTCACCGCCATGCTTGACTGAGTGACACCAGCGTCACCGTCATGCTTGACTGATGACACCAGTGTCACCGCCATGCTTGACTGAGTGACACCAGCGTCACCGCCATGCTTGACTGAGTGACACCAGTGTCACCGCCATGCTTGACTGAGTGACACCAGCGTCACCGTCATGCTTTACTGAGTGACACCAGTGTCACCGCATGCTTGACTGAGTGACACCAGTGTCACCGCCATGCTTGACTGAGTGACACCAGTGTCACCGCCATGCTTGACTGAGTGACACCAGTGTCACCGCCAAGCTTGACTGACTGACACCAGTGTCACCGCCATGCTTGACTGACTGACACCAGTGTCACCGCCATGCTTGACTCCCTCAGTCAGGTGCACTTGTACAACCCGATGTATGTATTCATCCCTCACATGTACACACTGACGTACACCCCTCACATGTACACACTGACGTACACCCCTCACATATACACACCCCTCACATGTACACACTGACGTACACCCCTCACATGTACACACTGACGTACACCCCTCACATGTACACACTGACGTACACCCCTCACATGTACACACTGACGTACACCCCTCACATGTACACACTGACGTACACCCCTCACATGTACACACTGACGTACACCCCTCACATGTACACACTGACGTACACCCCTCACATGTACACACTGACGTACACCCCTCACATGTACACACTGACGTACACCCCTCACATGTACACACTGACGTACACCCCTCACATGTACACACTGACGTACACCCCTCACATGTACACACATGACGTACACCCCTCACATGTACACACTGACGTGCACCCCTCACATGTACACACTGACGTGCACCCCTCACATGTACACACTGACGTACACCCCTCACATGTACACACTGACGTACACCCCTGACATATACACACTGACGTACACCCCTCACATGTACACACTGACGTACACCCCTCACATGTACACACTGACGTACACCCCTCACATGTACACACTGACGTGCACCCCTCACATGTACACACTGACGTACACCCCTCACATGTACACACTGACGTACACCCCTCACATGTACACACTGACGTACACCCCTCACATGTACACACTGACGTGCACCCCTCACATGTACACACTGACGTGCACCCCTCACATGTACACACTGACGTGCACCCCTCACATGTACACACTGACGTACACCCCTCACATGTACACACTGACGTACACCCCTCACATGTACACACTGACGTGCACCCCTCACATGTACACACTGACGTGCACCCCTCACATGTACACACTGACGTACACCCCTCACATGTACACACTGACGTACACCCCTCACATGTACACACTGACGTGCACCCCTCACATGTACACACTGACGTACACCCCTCACATGTACACACTGACGTACACCCCTCACATCTACACACTCACTCACACGTTACGTGAAAGGTATTACGGGCGCAGAGTAAGGCACTCAACTTCAAGCACTCACCTGCACGCACTCACGCTAAGTATCGCCAGGAATGTGTCATCAAGAGTGTGACTGCAGTAATGAGGGTAATGAGCGGGGTCCCTCAAGCATCTGTAGTGAACTTAACGTTACTTATAAGAGATGATTTATTAAGAGATACTTAGAACGTAGATGTGAAGAACACGATCGAAGAACATAAAATAACATAGGAGTGAAGAACTTGTGAAACACATGTTGCAGTAAGATGCAGTATCTAACATGATCCAAGAAAGACGTATGGCTGGTGTCTACCACAGCAGCACGCATGACCGCGGCACAGCCTCTACCATCACAGAATTTGCGAGCATGTAACTAGGCTCTCAATAAAGGTATTTCGGGTGTAATTAACACAGGGAATGTTGGTGGCTTTGTGCTGTCAGTGCTGGTGGAATTAACACAGGTGGGTGGAGTGTGGAGAAGTGTCTGCCCAGAGGTGCTAGTTGGTGTGTATAACATGGGCACACACACTTACACAACTCTTACACCTCTTCAGACACACAGCGGCACGACACCCAAGGTTGCCAGCTGGACAGCTGTAATAAGTCACTGAGCAGACACACCAGCGCAGCTGTTAGGCTGCTAACAAAATTCCCCTGAACTCTCATATAGAGTCATAATAAATATAATTCATCAGTAAAATGCTCATTTACGTTAATTATTGAAATATTTAAATATAAAATTAGTTAAAAAGATATACCTGGAGAGGGTTTCTGGGATCAACGCCCCCGCGGCCCGGTCTTAGACCAGGTACCTAACAATTATTTTCATAATCGTTCACACACAGTTTTATATATATATATATATTATATATATATATATATATATATATATATATATATATATTTACTATATATATATATATATATAGTAGTACCAACACTCTTATATGGGTGTGAAGCTTGGGTGGTAAATGCAGCAACGAGGAGAAGGTTGGAGGCAGTGGAGATGTCCTGTCTAAGGGCAATGTGTGGTGTAAATATTTTGCAGAAAATTCGGAGTGTGGAAATTAGGAGAAGGTGTGGAGTTAATAAAAGTATTAGTCAGAGGGCTGAAGAGGGGTTGTTGAGGTGGTTTGGTCATTTAGAGAGAATGGATAAAAAGCAGAATGACATGGAGAGCGTATAAATCTGTAGGGGAAGGAAGGTGGGGTATGGGTCGTTCTCGAAAAGGTTGGGGGGAAGGGGTAAAGGAGGTTTTGTGGGCGAGGGGCTTGGACTTCCGGCAAGCGTGCATGAACGTGTTAGATAGGAGTGAATGGAGACGAATGGTATTTGGGACCTGACGATCTGTTGGAGTGTGAGCAGGGTAATATTTAGTGAAGGGATTCAGGGAAACCGGTTATTTTTATATAGTCGGACTTGAGTCCTGGAAATAGGATATTGGCAGTTTGGAGGGATATGTTGTGTATCTTTATACGTATATGCTTCTAAACTGTTGTATTCTGAGCACCTCTGCAAAAACAGTGATTATGTGTGAGTGTGGTGAAGGTGATGAAAGTATTTTCTTTTTGGGGATTTTCTTTCTTTTTGGGTCACCCTGCCTCGGTGGGAGACGGCCGACTTGTTAATATATATATATATATATATATATATATATATATATATATATATATATAATATATTATATATATATATATATATATGCAATAAGATCACAGTAAACAGGTGATTTCAAAATATGCAAAACAACCACTCTGAAAGAATAGAGAAATTCCAAGCGCTTTCGTGACTACTCACATTATCAAGGAACTATGAAAGTGAAGCATCCAAGGAAGCTATATAAGGGGTCCGGCCAGCACCTCACTATCAGATCCCACAACGGTTAAACACTTGACGCGCGGCGAGCCAACTTGGATAGGTCCTTTGCACAACTCACCCCCAAGCTATTCTACCCAAGAAAATTTAAAAATTATTTTGTCCAGTGTATTATTAAATTCTTCCCAAATTCTATTAATTATAAATGGATCTAATTTATATAAACCAAAGGAAATATTCATATTATTGTCAAAACTGCTTTTTATGAAACAAGATTCAATTATATTCTTGTCGACCATGGACTTGCTTGATACTACTTTCTCAACTTTTTGAAAATCAATTGGATGATTAAAATCTCTTACATGAATAAAATAGAGCATTGGAATCTTGTCCAGTTCTAATGCTATATTTATGTTGTTTTAATCTTAGTTCGAGATTTTTACCAGTTTGACCGTAATAAACTTTATCGCAAATTTTACAAGGAATCTTATAGACACATCCATCAGCATTTTGGGGGGGAATTCTTTATCAAAAGTTTTTTTACTGTATCAAGATTTTGAATACAACTTTAATATTAAAAGTCTTAAGAAGAGAAGGCATATCAACCAAGTTTTCATGGTAAGGGAGAACCAACATATTTTTAGTTGAATAAGGCTGGTTGCCCCTTTTTGGATTATAAAAAGTGTTTCTAGCAACTTTAAAAGATTAATCAATTACATTTCTTGGGTATTTTAAATCATTACCTATTTCATAAATTTTGGATATTTCCTCATCTATGAACTCAGGACTACAAATTTGTAAAGCTCTCAAAAACATTGATGAGAAAACAGACAGTTTGACTCTATCTTGATGCGAGGAATAATAGTGGACATAGGAACAGTTATTTGTAGGTTTTCTGTAAATTTTAAATTTGAATTCATTATTACCCTTAATAATTAAAACATCTAGAAAAGGCAATGAGTTATTTTCTTCAAACTCAACAGTAAAGTTTATAGAATGGGCTAAGCTATTTAATTTTCCAAGAAAATGGTGTATATCTACATTTTTGGGCATAAGACACAAAATATCATCAACATATCTGAACCATTTAGCTCTATTAGGGAGGATTGTGTTAAGCAACCTTGTTTCAAAAAATTCCATGTATAGGTTACTAAGAACAGGTGAAAGAGGATTTCCCATTGCCATACCAAACTTCTGAGTGTAAAACTTATCATTAAATACAAATTTTGCATCAACAATGCAGAGTTTAATAAGTTTAATGATAGTAGGAACAGGCAATGGTAAATCATAGTTAACGAGTTCTTCAGATAAGAAACTTAATAAATCATCAACAGGAACTTTCGTAAACAAGGAAGTAACATCAAAACTAACCATGTTTAAATCATTTAAGTCAGTCAAGGAGCTTAATTTATCAACCAAGTCTATGTTGTTTTTAACATTAAAGTTAGAAATTTTGCCAACAATAGGGCTCAAAATATCAACAAGCCATTTGGATAATTTATATGAAACTGACGCTATGGAGCTAATAATTGGTCTGACTGGATTCCCTGGTTTGTGTGTTTTTATTAGTCCATACATGTAAGGTAAAGATGGATTAGTGGAAGTAAATTGTTTGACTAATTCATCTTTGCCTTTCAGTAGAAGTTTTATTTTTTATTGAAATTGCTGTTAACGGTTTCTAGGGGATTTTTCCTAAGTTTAGAATAGGTTTCAGTATCATCTAAGAGATTATTCATTTTTTCTTGGTAATCATTTTCTCTCATAATTACTATTGCATTTATTTGTGTCTTATGCCCAAAAATGTAGATATACACCATTTTCTTGGAAAATTAAATAGCTTAGCCCATTCTATAAACTTTACTGTTGAGTTTGAAGAAAATAACTCATTGCCTTTTCTAGATGTTTTAATTATTAAGGGTAATAATGAATTCAAATTTAAAATTTACAGAAAACCTACAAATAACTGTTCCTATGTCCACTATTATTCCTCGCATCAAGATAGAGTCAAACTGTCTGTTTTCTCATCAATGTTTTTGAGAGCTTTACAAATTTGTAGTCCTGAGTTCATAGATGAGGAAATATCCAAAATTTATGAAATAGGTAATGATTTAAAATACCCAAGAAATGTAATTGATAAATCTTTTAAAGTTGCTAGAAACACTTTTTATAATCCAAAAAGGGGCAACCAGCCTTATTCAACTAAAAATATGTTGGTTCTCCCTTACCATGAAAACTTGGTTGATATAGCCTTCTCTTCTTAAGACTTTTAATATTAAAGTTGTATTCAAAAATCTTGATACAGTAAAAAAACTTTTGATAAAGAATTCCCCCCAAAATGCTGATGGATGTGTCAATAAGATTCCTTGTAAAATTTGCGATAAAGTTTATTACGGTCAAACTGGTAAAAATCTCGAACTAAGATTAAAACAACATAAATATAGCATTAGAACTGGACAAGATTCCAATGCTCTATTTATTCATGTAAGAGATTTTAATCATCCAATTGATTTTCAAAAAGTTGAGAAAGTAGTATCAAGCAAGTCCATGGTCGACAGGAATATAATTGAATCTTGTTTCATAAAAGCAGTTTTGACAATAATATGAATATTTCCTTTGGTTTATATAAATTAGATCCATTTATAATTAATAGAATTTGGGAAGAATTTAATAATACACTGGACAAATAATTTTAAAATTTTCTTGGGTAGAATAGCTTGGGGGTGAGTTGTGCAAAGGACCTATCCAAGTTGGCTCGCCGCGCGTCACGTGTTTAACCGTTGTGGGATCTGATAGTGAGGTGCTGGCCGGACCCCTTATATAGCTTCCTTGGATGCTTCACTTTCATAGTTCCTTGATAATGTGAGTAGTCACGAAAGCGCTTGGAATTTCTCTATTCTTTCAGAGTGGTTGTTTTGCATATATATATATATATTATATATATATATATATATATATATATATATATTATATATATATATATATATATATATATATATTTTATATATATGTGCAAAACAACCACTGTGAAAGACTAGAGAAATTCCAAGCGCTTTCGTGACTACTCACATTATCAAGGAACTATGAAAGTAAAGCATCCAAGGAAGGTATATAAGGGGTCTGGCCAACACCTCACTATCAGATCCCACAACGGTTAAACACCTGACGCGCACACCCAACTGGATAGGTCCTTCACAGGAGAGGAGAGTTATTAAATGTAAGAGTTTATAGGTATTGGGAAGTGGAGGAATATTTTGAGGAATTGTTAAATGTTTTATGAAGATAGGAGAAGCTGTGATTTCGTGTATAGGGCAAGGAGGAATTAACATCTTGTAGAGGAGGAAAGAAAAAGCCAGTTGGTGAGTGTGGGGAAGTTCGTGAGGCAGTAGGTAAAATGAAAGGGGGTAAGGCAGCCGGGATTGATGGATAAAAGTAGAAATGTTAAAAGCAGGGTGGGGGATATAGTTTTGGAGTTGGTTGGGGCAATTATTTAATAAATGTATGGGAAGAGGTAAGGTACCTAGGGATAGGCAGAGAGCAAGCATAGTCCCTTGTATAAAGGCAAAGGGACAAAAGAGAGTGCAAAAATTATAGGGGATAAAGTCTGTTTGAGTATCCCTGGTAAAATTGTATGGTAGAGTTATTACTGAAAGAATTAAAAAGTAAGACTGAGAATAGGATAGCAGATGAACAAGGAAGGCTTTAGGGAAAGGTAAGGGGTGTGTGGACGCCCAGGGTGTTTACAGTGAAAAATATAAGTGAACAGTATTAGATAAGGCCTAAAGCGGTCTTTGTTGGCATTTAGGATTTAGAAAAGTGGATGACAGGGTGGATAGGGGGGCAATGTGCCAATGTTGCAGGTGTAATGGTGTAGGAGGAGGTTACTGAAAGCAGTGAAGAGTTTTTACGAGGATAGTGAGAATCAGGTTAGAATATGTAGGAAAGAGGTAGATTTAACTCCCAGTGAAAAGTGGGGGGCCTTAGACAAGGATGTGTGATGTCACCGTGGTTGTTTAATATATTTTATAGATTGGGGTTGTAAGAGAAGTAAATGCGAGGGGCTTGGCAAGAGGCTGAGTTAAAAGATAAGGAATCACACATAAAGTGGGAGTTGTCACAGTTGACTCTCCTTTGTGCTGATGAACACTGTGCTCTTGGAGATTCTGAATAGAAGTTGCAGAGATTGGTGGATTGAATTTGTAGGGTGTGCTAAAGAAAAAATTAAAAGTGAATACAGGAACGAGTAAGGTAATGAGGATAACAAAAAAGATAGGTGATGAAAGATTGGATATCAGACTGGAGGGAGAGATTATGGAGGAGGTGGAATGTATTCAGATATTTGGGAGTGGACGTGTCAGCGGATGGGTCTATGAAGGCGAGGTGGAATCAATAGAATTGAATGAGGAAAAGGTGATGGTGCTAAAAAAAAAAAAAACTTAGGGAAAAAATCTGTGGAGACACAAAGAACATTTGTCCTTGGAGGCAAAGAGGGGAATGTGTAATGAGAGTAATAGTTTTACCAACACTCTTTATGGGTTGAAGCATGGGAGTGATGAATGTTGCAGCGAGGAAAAGGCTGGAGGCAGTGGAGATGTCATGTCTTAGGGCAATGAGTGGTGTGAATATAAATGCAGAGAATATCGTAGTTTGGAAGTTGGGGGGGGGGGAGAGGAGTGGGCGGGATTACCAAAACTGTTGTCCAAGGGTTGAGGAAGGTTGTTGAGGAGTTCGGACATGTAGAGAGAATGGAGCGAAACGAGAATGAATTTCAAGAGTGTACAGTCGTAGTGAAGGAAGGCGGGGTAGGGCTCGGCCTAGGAAAGTTGGAGGGAGGGCGTAAAGGAGGTTTTATGTGTGCGATGGGCTTGGACTTCCAGCAGGCTCGTGCGTGAGAGGTGTTTGAAGTGAGTGAATGGAGACGAATGTTTTTAATACTTGGACGTGCTTGTTGGAGTGTGAGCAAAGTAACATTATGAAGGTGTTCAGGGAAACCGGCAAGCCGACTTGAGTCCTGGAGATGGGAAGTACAGTGCCTGCACCTGAAGGAGGGGTGTTAATGTTGCAGTTTAAAAACTGTAGTGTAAAGCACCCTTCTGGCAAGACAGTGATGGAGTGAATGATGGTGAAAGTTTTTTCTTTTTTGGGCCACCGGGGGGGGGGGGGGGTGGGGGGGGGGGGGGGGGGGGGGGGGGCTTTGCCTTGGTGGGAATCGGCCAGGTGTGATAAAAAATAAATAAAATATATATATATATATATATATATATATTATATATATATATATATATATATGATATTATATATATATATATATATATATAATATATAAATATATAAGAGAAGCAGCAAAGAGGTATTCAGCTGAACGAAGCTAACCTAAGAAAAACAAGAAGTTACAGTGAAAACATAACAAAAAACACTCACGGAATTACTCCCTCGTGATAAAGCGATAACTTTGACGAAGAAATTTCCTTCGAGAGAAAAGGGTCAAGCATTAGGAATAAATATTAGGAAAAGATGTAAATAATAATATGAACGTCGTAGGGATGCCAATAAAGCCATAGTAAATCTGTTAACTTACTATGATAACATAGAACGTAGAGAAGCACATTTTACGGAACATGCTTATATGTTTAGACTCATGTAGTATGCCAGGCTTAGGCTTCTTAACCACTAGTTTTTGGTCAGCCTTATAGACGAAGAATGAGGGGAGACCTGATCGAAGTGTATAAGTGGAAAATAGGTATTAATAAAGGGGATATTAACAAGTCTTGAGATATCTCTCCAAGAGAGAACCCGCAGTAATGATTTAAATTAGATAATTTAGATTATAAAGGACATAGAAAGTATGGTTTTGGAAATAGGGTAGTCATGAGTGGAACAGTACTACCCTAGTTTGGGTTATTGAGGCTAGGACTTTGGGTAGTTTCAAATTTAGGTTTATAAGTACATGAGTGGAGGGTTGATTTGAGTGGGACTGCACATCAAGCTTGTTTATTGGTGGCATTGAAAGTGGGGTTGGTCAAATGTTTGTTTTAGTGGGATGAATTGTAAAGGGACCTGCCTAGTATGGGCCAACAGGCCTGCTGCAGTGTTCCTCCTTTCTTATGTTCTTATGTTCTGGAACACTAAGTGTTTCATTGTCCACTTACTGAGGAATATAGAGACAGTTTAATATGTCAAAGAATTTTATTAATTAAGATATGTTACCAGATATTTGAGAAAATATAAATTCGCTTGCAATAGATGCAATATTAATTGTAGACGCATATCCAGTTATATTGCTGTTAAATACTTTTTGTTGTCTAATGTTTAGTACTGATGTTGTTGGGACACTATTTGTTCCCCCTCAACCTCTGTGACACTGTTGTACACTCACTCTGTCAGGTACTGCTCGATCCTTTGTAGGACTCCCTCTGTCTGTTAGGGACACTTTGATCCACTGGAGGACTTTCCCTGCAGTGGTATTCTTTGATCCACTGAAGGAGTTTCTCTTTCACCACTGACAGCTCTTCCAGCTGATTGGGTACTGTATCAGATATTTTCATACAAATTAGTGAAGCAGAGGTCATCCTTGACTGTCTCTCTTGTGTTATCATCACAGTAACTCTGCTACGATTTTTTCAGGGAAATAAGTCACGATGTTCGACTCTAATGTGTTATCCGAGGACAATTTCCCATGTGTTATTGTATATCACAACTATCGTAAAATCACCCACGTTTGGTGAGTTCCGTAACGTACTTATTGACTTAGCTCAGTGGACTGGTTACTCCCAGAAGTGATTTGTCACTCTGTGGTAAATAAAGTGACAGTCTGTTAAATGTCCACTTAAGGGGTTAAATGAAGTCAAGGTTGATGAGATCAAATTATTGAAGGCTATTGTATAGTCGACGGGCTTTATACTTCATTAAGAAAGTAACCTCCATTAGTTTCACCAGAGAAACCTCCAGTAGTTTCACCAGAGAGAACCTCCAGTGTTTCACCAGAGGAAACCTCCATTATTTTTCACCAGAGGAAACCTCCAGTAGTTTCACCAGATGAAACCTCCAATAGTTTCTCCAGAGGGAACCTTAAGAAGTTTCACCAGTGGGAAACCTCCAGTAGTTTCACAGAGGGAATCTCCATTATTTTCACCCAGAGGTGAGCCACCAGTAGTTTCACAGAGGAAACACCGCAGTTCACCAGAGGGAACCTCCAGTAGTTTCATCAAGGAACCTTCAGTAGTTTCTCCATCAGGGAACCTCCAGTGTTTCACCAGAGGAACCTCCATAGCTTCACCAGAGGGACCACCATAGTTTCACCAGAGGAAACCTCCAATATTTTCTCCAGAAGGGAACCTCCAGTAGTTTGTCCACAGAGAAACCTCCAAGTTCGCTCCTCCCCAGATGCACTTCCTCAACAAAGCGCTCCTCCCTCCCTTGGACATTCCTCCTTCCCAGAACGGACATCCTCCCCAGAATGCACCTCCTCCCCAGGACGCACCTCCTCCCCAGGAAGCACCTCTTTCCCAGGTCACATCCTTCCAGGCGCACATCCCTCTCCAGATCACCTGCTCCCCAGGACGCACCTCCCTACCCAGGTCCCACTCTCCGCCAGACGCACATTCTCTCCAGGACGCTCCTCCTCCCAGGACGCACCTCCGCAGGACGCACCTACTCTCCACGAAGCTCATCTCCTCATGATGCTCATCCTCCCCAGGACGCTCATCCTCCTCAGGACGCTCATCCTCCCTAGGACGCTCTTCCCTCCCAGGACCTCCATCCTCCCAAGGACGCTCATCCTCCCCAGGACGTACCTCTCCCAGGACGCCACCTCCTCCCCAGGACCACCTCCTCCCCAAGGACTCACCTCATTCCCAGACGCATCTCTCCCCAGGACGCACCTCCTTCCCAGGACACAACCTCCTCCCAGAACGCACCTCCGCCCCAGGACGCACCTCCTCCCCAGGACGTACCTCTTCCCCAGGACGCACCTCCTCCCCAGGACGCACCTCCTCCCCAGGACTCACCCCTTCCCAAGGACGCAACCTCCCTCCCCAGGACCGCACCTCCTCCCAGGGACGCACCTCCTCCGCCAGGACGCACCTCTCCCCAGGACGCACCTCCTCCCCAGACGCACCTCCTCCCCAGGACGCACCTTCCTCCCAGGACCGTACCTCTTCCCCAGGAGCGCACCCTCCTCCAGGAGCAACCTCCTCCCCAGGATCACCTCTTCCCCCTGGACGCACCTCCTCCCCAGACGCACCTCCTCCCCAGACGCACCTCCTCCCAAGTATCTTCTTCGGACAATCCTTCTTGTTATTATGGACAGAGGTGGGGGGGTGGGGGGGGGGGGGGTGTGTGTGTGTGTGTGTGTGTGTGTGTGTGTGTGTGTGTGTGTGTGTGTGTGGTGTGTGTGGATGTGTGTGTGTGTGTGTGCACTGAACGCTCAAAAGCACTTTCACAAGCTAACACCAGAGTTGCCATCGCTTCTTTCTTAGCATCTAGCACTAAATAATAGATATAACCGACAAAATCCAAGCACCACGAACAGTCAATGCAGGAGTTTTACACTAACCCTGTGGGAGGCTGTGACAAGATTTACGTAGGTGAAACAGCAAGAATACCCTCGACACCCGCCTCAATGAACACATTTAACGCATGTAGGAACGATAACATGAACAACGCCTGTGTACAACACTGGAAAATTTCACCAATCATTCTCATAGAAATTCAGAGACGCCCATAAGTGATCCAAAAGAAACTAATTCCCGCAGACGCAAGTGCCTCGAATCATTACTGATCGCTGTTTCGAATACAATATAAACAAAACAACGGCCAAGCTTCACCATCTCTGAAGTCTCAGCTAGAATCCTCCTGAAAAAACAGTAAAACCCCTGCCATCCACATAGTCTCTCACTGTTAATAACTACACAAATCACATTACAGAGAGTGAACACTGAAACAGGCTGCCTCTATCCAGTCTATATTTGTCCAACCTATTTTTTTATTGTTACCCCAAGAAATAGCTTTTAAATCCTATTACTCATGTACAATTAATTGCTCTACCATATTGTATTAACTACATCACTACAAAACTTTGCACTACTACTACCACTAGTATTGCACCTCACTCTGAGCCTTTATATACCCTCTGGTCCATAGTACTGTTTGTATCGGCTTGGCAAAGGCTCCTGGAGAGCGAACGTTGCACAATAAAAATGTCACATTAGTTGCACTTGTGTCCTTTTACTTTACGTACTGTCGGTAATTCTACAATACAATGGATGTATTGAAGATCTTTGCTAGTGGCACACACAGGGTCTCTGCTCCCAATAAGAACCCACAGAGAGATGTTGTCTGGTCCCACTGCCTTTGAGGTATTAAGTTCATATAGCAACTTCTTCACCTCCTCCTCGGTTATGTGTACCTCATCCAACACTTGTTGGTGTACCTCCCTGTTCTGAATTCCTGGAGTCCTACCTGTGTCCACTGAAATACTTTCTTTAAAATCTCACATGTTGAGCTCCTCACATACGTCTTGGTCGTTTCTTGTGAACTCCCCACCTTCCTTCCTCAACCTGATTACCTGGTCCTTGACTGTTGTTTTCCTCCTGATGTGTCTATACAACAGCCTCGGGTCAGACTTGACTTTCGATGGTATGTCATTTTCGTATTGTCACTGAGCCTCCCTTCTTATCTGTGCATATCGTTTCTGGCTCTTCGGCTGATCTCTAATTTTTCCTGGGTCCTTTGTCCTTCTGTAACTTCCCATTTCTCAGTGTCCTAGTTTTTTGCCTGTCCTTACACCTTTGGGTGAACCAATGACTTGTTCTCGACTTCCCATTATTTCTGTTTCCACTTGGGAACAAACCTCTCCTCTGCCTTCCTTGCATTTTGGTTGTCACATAGGTCCATCATTCTTTTTGCTGGTTTTTCCTGCCAATTCCTCTCCTCCCACTAAACGTCTTGCAGGAAGTCCTCAATGCCCTGTCTATCTCCCCTTTTGTAGTTTGGTTTTCCCCATCCTATTCCCTGCTCTCTCAAAACTCAACTACTATCAAAGCACAGACACATGATCAACTAGCCCAAGGGGCTTTCATACGTGATAATTCATCGATGTCCTCAACTACTCAATGTGTGAATACGAGGTTCCAGTCTTGCTGGACCATCCTCACCTCTCTCTCTCTTGTAGTATCTCTAACATATTGATGCATGAGGTTTTCCAGTACCACATCCATCATCTTGGCTCTCCATGTTTCTGGATCCCCATGGGCTCCAGGTTTTCCCATCATTCTCACCTTGATTGTGAAATTACCCATAACAATTACTCAACTCTGCTCCCCCCATGTGAACTCTTCTGGCCACTTCGGCTAGTGTTTCGACCATTGCTCTGTTGCTCTCGTCATATTCTTCCCATGGTCTCCTGCAGTTCTGTGGCAGGTTGTACATTACTGCAATTCCACCTGTGTAGGGGAGCCCTGACGGGGGGATTATTCCTACTAAGTAGTCGCCTTTCACACATTCCATCCATTCCACCATTTTCTCAAATCCCCACCGGCTTTTAATGAGCAGTGCAACTCCACCTCCCCCTCTCCTCCCTCTATCTTTCCCGATGATTTGATATCCGGGTGGAAAGATTGCATCTGTTATCATCCTGGCGAGTTTTGTTTCTGTGAGTGCTATTATGTCTGGGATGACTCCCTCCTTGATTTTTTCAATGTCAATCATCGCACCTTATTTGTATTCGTGTCTGCATTTGTAACCAAACCTTCAACTATTTTCTAAACTGTGGTCTGAGGGGGGGGGGGGGGGTGTTTGGGATTGGGGGAAGTGGAGACCTGATAAGGAACTATGGGTGGTTGCTTGTGAGGGTGAGTTTGTAATGAGGTGA
The DNA here is from genome assembly GCF_026875155.1 of Cherax quadricarinatus. Taxonomy (NCBI): domain Eukaryota; kingdom Metazoa; phylum Arthropoda; class Malacostraca; order Decapoda; family Parastacidae; genus Cherax; species Cherax quadricarinatus. The sequence continues at coordinate 91,610,068 of NC_069405.1, read as the reverse complement.
GGCAGGGGCACTGGATTTTGGCATGTGGTGTTTTGGGTTAGAATTTTGGTTTTGCATATGATTTTCCTGTAGGTGGTTGTGAGGGAGGGCTGTATATGATCTTCCTTGGTGATCTGGGTTCTCCGTCCATCTTCACCTCATCATTCCATCATCTTCGCCTTTTGTACCATCTCTTTCAGTTTCTTCTGCCATTTTCTTAAAGAACTGAGACACTTATGCAACATAAGGTGAAATCTTTATTCAGGAAACGTTTCGCCACACAGTGGCTTCATCAATCCAATACAAAGTAGAAAGGTGTAAGGAGAGGAGGAGTTTGAGGTAATCAGTCCCTCAGCCTGGTTCAGAGAACCGACCCGTTGATAAATTGCACATGTGTCTGGTTTATCAACGTGTCGGTTCTCTGAACCATTGATCTACAATCCTGTCAGACACTGCAACTTCTTGGGATCTTAATACTTGGAAATTCTTCACTTGCCTAACCCTTGGGCACGACCTACTTCCACACTGAACAAATGTGACACCACCTACGACTGCTGCACCTCTCCTGCCTACGGTTTATAAGCTCCTTCTCCGCACTTATGCCGTATTCTATTCAAGATTGATGGACTGACCACATCGGCTCAAGGCTGAGGGACTGATTACCTCATTCACCTCCTGTTCTTCAAGATTCTTCTTTGTATGGACTGATGAACTTTCTTGATACGATCCAGGATTGTTTTTTAAAACAGTTTGTGACAGAGCCAACTAGGGGCAATAACCTCCTTGACTTGGCTCTTGCCAGTAGGGTAACTAATTTATAATCTTGAGGTTAATGATGAGTTTGGGAAAAGTGATCACAAATCACTCAGTTTTAATATATCATGGAATTCCCCTAATAATGGCAATCAAGTCTCCGTCCCTGACTTTCGCTTGGCCTGATTTCATAACGAAAAATTACTTAGGTGGGCTGAAACTGTATGACCTGACTAAGGGTCAGTAGGTGGTGATGGTTTGCCGATATGACGCTTCCAGGGGTAGACATAGTTCAGTCTGCTCCTCAGTCAAATTAATTCCAAATAGGAAATCAATCAAACAAAAATGGATCCTAAATGGATGAACAATAGATTAAAATATACTGATTGGTCCAAAGAGAGGCATTATAGGCAAAAATCAAAAAGGAGAGGGGCAATTAAGAATCGATATATCAGTTAAAGAGAGAAATAAAAAAGGGAATTAGAAAGCAAAAAGAGATTATGAGGTTTAAAGTTGCAAGAGAATCGAAGACTATCCCAAAAGATTTCTTTCAGGTATACAGTCAGTAAGATCAGGACAAGATAGGCCCACTCAAAAGTTTCCTCTGGTCAGACTCACTGACAGTGATAAGGAAATGTTAGAATTTTTAACATCATACTTCCTCTCATTTTTTTAACACAGGAGGAAATACCAGCGATATTCCATAATGAGAAATTATGTAGAACAGACGATAATAAACTGTGCACGATTAGGGCACAAGTGACATGGTCCTTAGTGCAAATAGATAAATTAAAAAAAACCTAACAAATCCCCAGGCCCTGAAGAACTGTATGCAAGAGTTCTAAAAACGAATTAAAGAGGAGCTTAGCAAACCTTTGGCTAATCTTTTCATCTCTATATCACTACAAACTGGCATGGGTGCCGATAATGGAAAATGGCAAATGTGATACCTATATTCAAAGCAGGTGACAGGTTCCTTAGATTCGAACTATAGACCAAAAGCTAAACCTTCCAAATGGGAAAATTTCTGGAATCAATAAATTGTCCCGAGGCAGTTCGTAGCCACCTTGCAAAGCATAAATTTAATCAACGAATCTCAGCAATGGTTTTACAAAGGGTGCGTCCTTCTTACGAATTTAATAATTTTTTTCACTAAGGTATTTGAGAGGTATATCATGGTAATGAATATGATATTGTGTAAAAGACTTCATTAAGGCCCTCTGATAGGGTCCCACATCAAGACTATTGAGGAAAATTAAGGCACATGGGAATAGGAGGAAAATTTTTTTCCTGGATAGCATGGTTGACAATAGGCCAGTCCAAGAGAGTTTGCTAAATGGGGGAGAAATCAATGGGGAAAGCGTCACGAGCGGTGTTCCACAGGGGTCAGTGTTGGGCTCCCTGCTGTTCAAAAAATCTACATAACCGACATAGATGAGGCATAAAGAGCGACACAGCAAGTTTGCCGATGACAAACCAAAATAGGTGCGCGAATTTCATTTCTGACGAGGAACATTAGAGCACTCCAGAAGATTTGAATAGACTGATGCAGTGTCGGAGAGTGTGGCAGATTGCAGTTTAATATAGACAAATGCAAAGTTCTAAATTTGGACAGGACAATAACCAGCCACATCTAAACTATATAATGAGATCTTAATATTACTGATTGCGAAAAAGATTTAGGAGTCCCTGGTTAAGCAGTAATCTGAAAACCAAGACAACAGTGCATAAGTGTTCGCAATAAAGCTAAGAGAATCCTTGGCTTCATATCAAGAACCATAAATAATAGAGTCCCCTCAGGTTTGTTCTTCAAACCTATACTCCTTGGTAGGCCTCAATTTAGATTATGCGCACAGTTTTGGTCACCGTATTACAGAATGATATAGAATCTCTGGAAAATGCAAAAGAGGATACAAAGTTGATCCCATGTAACAGAAACCTTCCCTATGAGGGATAGACTAAGGCCTCTGAATCTGCACTCTCTAGAAAGACGTAGAATTAGGGGATATTGATGAGGTGTATAAATGGCAGACAGGAATAAATAAAGGGGATGTAATAGTGTGCTGAAAATATCTAGCCTAGACAGGACTCGCAGCAAGGGTTTTAAGTTGGGAAAAATTCAGATTCAGGAAGGATATAGGTAAGTACTGGTTTGGTAATAGAGTTGTGGAAGAGTGGAACAAACTCCCAAGTACAGTTATAGAGGCCAGAACGTTGTGTAGCTTTAAAAATAGGTTGGATAAATACATGAGTGGATGTGGGTGGGTGTGAGTTGGACCTGATAGCTTGTGCTACCAGGTCGGTTGCCGTGCTCCTCCCTTAAGTCAATGTGACCTGACCTGACTAGGTTGTTTTCATTGGCTTAAGCCGGTAGGAGACTTGAACCTGCCTCGCATGGGCCAGTAGGCCTGCTGCAGTGTTCCTTCGTTCTTATGTTCTTATGTATTTTGTATGTCGGTATCATGTCCCCCCTATCTCTCCTGTCCTCCAGTGTCGTCAGGTCGATTTCCCTTAACCTCTCCTCGTAGGACATACCCCTTAGCTCTGGGACTAGTCTTGTTGCAAACCTTTGCGCTTTCTCTAGTTTCTTTACATGCTTGGCTAGGTGTGGGTTCCAAACTGGTGCCGCATACTCCAATATGGACCTAACGTGGGAATAAATGATATAAAATACCTACACAATGGAAATATAAACACATATGCAGTATAATGTGATTCTTTATTGACAACGTTTCGCCCACACAGTGGGCTTTTTCAAGTCACAAACAGATCTATCTGGGGTGGAAGGTACGGGAGTATTTAGTCAGGTTCAGAATGCTGAGGTCCGGTGGAGAATGCCCCACTCGGTACATCATCAGATGCAGCATTCTCCACCGGACCTCAGCATTCTGAACCTGACTATAAATACTCGCGTACCTTCCACCCCAGGTAGATCTGTTTGTGACTTGAAAAAGCCCACTGTGTGGGCGAAACGTTGTCAATAAAGAATCACATTATACTGCATATGTGTTTACATTTCCATGGACCTAACATACACGGTGTACAGGGTCCTGAACAATTCCTTATTAAGATGTCGGAATGGTGTTCTGAGGTTTGCTAGGCGCCTATATTGTGATGTAGTTTAGCTAGACTTGTGAGGTCTCTGGGGAGACCTAATTTAATCAATTATATGATCACCTTGCCTTGGCAAATGTCTGTCAGTGACACGCCTTTTCGGCTTAAGTCTCAGCTCCTTTGTTCATCACTGGCGTCAGATCTCGGCATCAGGTCGTACACGTGGTGCACACCCAATTGGGGGGGGGGGTGCTTGGACCACCATATAAGCCCAAGGAACAGCTGAGCAGAGGAGATTGGTGCGGAGCTCTGGCCTGGGTGCAGAGCTCTGAGCAAAGAGACCCGAGACGAGCTCAGCGTGGGCAGAGCTCGGAGAAGGCTGCGGAGGTCACGAGCTTGGCCTGTGAGCAGAGCTGAGCGGAAGTCTCGGGAGGAGAGACTGTTGGAGACATTGGAGCAGTACTCGTGATGTATAGGTCTTGGGACCTGTGCCTTAGGTCCTTTGGTGAACTGTCCTCTGAACTATATTTGTAAGTTATATTTTGTTTCGTCAAGTTGATTGTATTCCCTGTCTCACTGCTTATATGTACCACCCCATTTATCTAAACCACAATAATGTACTCCTGGTGAGTAGTGTGGTGGGTAGTGTGGTGAGTAGTGTGGTGAGTAGTGTGGTGAGTAGAGTAATGAGAGGTGAAGATGTAGTCACCAGTGACCTCACATTACCTGCTTACCTCCGCCTCGACTCACCTCTCGCCCACCTCTCCTGCCAACTCCCTCACCTTACTCCCATATTACCCAATTATTACAATAGTTATTTGGTTGATGTGTGCCTCAAGAGATGTGCCTGGTGTTATACTCACCCCAAGATCTTTTTCCTTGAGTGAGGTTTGTAGTCTCTGGCCCCCTAGACTGTACTCAGTCTGCGGTCTTCTTTGCTTTTCCTCAATCTTCATGACTTTGCCCTTGGTAGGGTTGAACTCCAGGAGCCAATTGCTAGATCAGGTCGTCAGCCTGTCCAGATCCCTTTGTAGTTCTGCCTGGTCTTCGATCGAATGAATTCTTCTCATCACCTTCACATCATCTGCAAACAGGGACACTTCGGAGTCTATTCCTTCCGTCATGTCGTTCACAAATACTAGAAATAGCACTGGTCATAGGACTGACCCCTGTGGGACCCCACTGGTCACAGATGCCCACTCTGACACCTCGCCACGTACCATGACTCGTTGCTGTCTTCCTGACAAGTATTCCCTGATCCATTGTAGTACCTTCCCTGTTATCCCTGCTTGGTCCTCCAGTTTTTGCACTAATCTCTTGTGTGGAACTGTGTCAAACGCCTTCTTGCAGTCCAAGAAAATGCAGTCCACCCACCCCTCTCTCTCTTGTCTTACTGCTGTCACCAGTAGGTTTGTGACACAGGATTTCCCGTCCCTGAAACCATGTTGGCTGCTGTTGATGAGATCATTCCTTTCTAGGTGTTCCACCGCTCTTCTGATAATCTTCTCCATGACTTTGCATACTATACATGTCAGTGACACTGGTTTGTAGTTTAGTGCTTCATGTCTATCTCCTTTTTTAAAGATTGGGACTACATTTGCTGTCTTCCATGCCTCAGGCATGTTTGTGTGTGTGTGTGTGTGTGTGTGTACTCACCTATTTGTGGTTGCAGGGGTCGAGTCTTAGCTCCTGGCCCCGCCTCTTCACCGGTTGCTACTGGGCCCTCTCTCTCCCCGCTCCATGAGCTTTATCAAACCTCGTCTTAAAACTGTGTATGGTTCCTGCCTCCACTACGTCATTTTCTAGGCTATTCCACTGCCTTACAACTCTATGACTGAAGAAATACTTCCTAATATCTCTCTGCCTCATTTGTGTCTTCAACTTCCAATTGTGGCCTCTTGTTTCTGTGTCCCCTCCCTGGAACATCCTGTCTTTGTCCACCTTGTCTATTCCATGCAGTATTTTATATGCGTTATCATCTCTCCCCTGACCCTCCTGTCCTCCATGTCGTCAGGCCGATTTCCCTTAATCTTTCTCATAGGACATTCCCCTTACTCTGGAACTAACCTTGTCGCAAACCTTTGTACTTTTTCTAGTTTCTTGACGTGCTTTATCAAGTGCGGGTTCCAAAAAAGGTGCTGCAGACTCCAGTAAAGGGCCTGACTACACGGTGTAAAAGTGTCTTTAACGATTCCTTACTAAGGTAACGGAAGGGCTGTTCTCGGGTTTCCCAGGCGCCCATATCTGCAGCAGTTACTGGTTGATGTGTGTTTTCCGGGAGACATGCTCAGTTTATACCCCACCCCAAAATCTTTCTCCTTGGTGAGGTTTCCCAGTCTTTGGCCACTTAGCCTATACTCGGTCTGTGGTCTTCTGGGGCCCTTTCCCCCTATCTTCATGATTTTTGAAATTTGGCAGGTTTAAAATTTGGGAAAAGCTTTGCTGGCCCAGGTGTCCATTCTTTCCAGGTCTTTGAAGTCCTGCCTGGTCCTCATCAGTTTTTAATTCCCCTCTTTAAACCTTAAAACATCTACAAACAGGGACCTTTGAGTCAAACCCCCTTCCTTTCATTCGTTCACAAAACCCAAAAAAATAGCATTTGGTCCTGGGCCCCGACCCCTTTGGGCCCCCGCTCTTTTCACAGGTGCCCACTGTGATACTTTCATTACGTCCCAAGATTTCTTGTCTCCCTTTTCAGGAAATTCTCTGTGCCCTTCCTTTTTTATGCGCCTGATGCTCTACTTTTTCACTAATCTCTTGTGAGGAATTTGTGTAAAAGGGCCCTTTTGCAGCCCAAAAAAGATGAAATTTAAAAACCCCCCCCCTCTCTCTCGTGTCTTATTTCTTTTTTTTTTTACCCTTTTTAAAACTCCAAAGGGTTTGTGACACAGGATTTCCCTTTCCCATAAATCCGTGCGGGTTTGGGCATTTAAAACTTTGTTCCTTCCAGGTGCCCCAACCCCCTCTCCTCTAATAATCTTTTTCCAAAATTTTTGCATACTATACAGGGCAAGGGACCCCCAGGTCATTTTTTTAGTCCCTTTTTTTCCCTGTCCCTTTTTTTAAAAAGGGGGAAAAAAATTTTTGCCGTCTTCCATACCTCGGGTATTTTCCCCTTTTCCGGGGGACGTATTGAAGATTGTCGGAATGGGCACCCCACAACATATCTGCCCCCCCCTCTAAGGACCCATGGGGAGATGTTGCCGGGCCCCCCTTAACCTTTTGGGGTTTATCGTTTTGCCCCCACAGTTTCTTCACCTCCTCCCCTCTTAGTATGCCCGTCCAACACTTGTTGGTGTTTTCCTTGCGGGTTGTCCCCATCTGGTCTGTCCCCCCAGGGGTCCTTTGTCTTACTGAAAATTATTTCCTTAAATCTCGTGCTAGCTCCTCACATCCCTCTTGATCTTTTCCCTTTGATTTTCTCCCCCTTTTCTTTCCCCCAGCCTTTCACCTGGCCCTTTGGGACTGTTTTTTTCCCCTCCTAATGGGGCTATACAGAAATTTTCCCGGGTCAGATTTGATTTTTTCGATCTATTTCGTTTTCATACTGTCGTTTGGGCCCCCCCTCCTTTTTGTTCTCCTCGTTTCGGGGCTCTTCAAAATCTCCTTTTTTTCCCCTGGGTTTCCTATGCCCCTGTACCTTTTCCATTTTTTGTTCCCACTTATTTTTTTGCCTCCCTACACCCTTGGGGTAAAAAAAGGACCCCCTTTGGGGCCTTTCCCTATTATTTCTTTTTCCCCTTTGGGGAAAAAAAACTTTCCTCTCCCCTCCTTGAACTTTGTTCCCAAACATTTTTCCCATCTTTTTCGTTACTGTTTTTTCCTACCTTTTTCTTTTGCCCCACTGAACCCCCTTCGGGAATTTCTCATACCTTGTAGTCCCCCTTTTATAGTTTTGGCCGCCCCCTTTTCAGCCCTTTTTACCTTCTCCACTTGTAACTCTCCCTATAAATCAAAACTCGGGAAACCACATGATCGCTAGCCCCAAAGGGGGCCTTTTTGTAAGTGATGTCCTCAATTTTGGGAACTGTCAGGGTGAACACAGGACCCAAATTTTGCGGCCCTCATCCTCCCCTCTCTCTTGGTTGTGTCCCTGACATTTTTATCCCATGAGGTTTTCAAGTCCCAAACATCCCAATTGTTCTCCCCTGTTTTGGGGCCCCCCTGTGGCTCCAGGTTTTCCCGTCCGGGTTTTTCCCTGTGGTTAAAACGCCCATTTCCAGTAAAAATTTTCTCTTCGAGTGAGCCCCTTCTTGCCCCCTCAAACCCGTGGGGTCCACCATCACCCCGTTGTTTTCTTCGTACTTCCTCTCTTGGCCTCCCCAGTTTTTTGTGGGGGGTTAACATACTTTTTTTGACTACTTTTTTGTTCTCCGGGGCCCCAAATTTTCCTACAATGTTGTCTCTTTCCCCCCTTCCCCTGCCAATCCTTCCAAATTTCCCCAAATCCCCATCGGGGTTTTATGACAGTGCAAAACCCCTCCTCCCCCCCTACTCCTTCTGTCTTTTTTCCCCAGGGGGGGTCTGATATCCATTGGGAAAATAGTGTCTTTATTGTCCCCAGGGTTTTTTTCTGGACTGCTATGATTTTCGGGGAAATTTTTTAATGATTCTTCGTTCCCCCTCCTCCCTGTTTATTTTGTTATTCCATCCCCGGGTTTTTGTACCAAATTTCAGTTTTTTTTTCTATCAATTTTTGGTCATGCAAGAAAATTGGGGTTTGGGGGGGGGGAGAGCCCCTTTGGGGGGGGGAAAAAGGGGGGTGGTGTTTGGTGGGGTTTTTTGTGATGGGGGGGGGGTCGAAATTTCCCCTAAAGGGGCAGTTTGGGGGGAGGTTTTTGATATGGGGGGTTGGTGGGAGAAGGGAAAAAGTGATGGGGTTTTAGTATAGGTTTTCCCCATTTTCGTTGGGGAAAGTGTGGGTTGGGGTCTTTTGTTTGGGAAAATTCTGTGGGGGGGGGTTTTGCCCCTTTCCCCCTGTGTCCCGGGTTCCCGTTTATCTTCGTTCCTTTCCTCTCGTTCCTCCCTTGCATCTCTGTTCCCCCCCTTTCAGTGTAGTCCTTTTTTCCCTTTTGGTTTTTGTCGCGGTGAGGTAAAACTTTTTGGTTTCCCCCGTTTTTCCCCCACTTGCTTTTTTCTTGGGAGAAACCTGGTTTGAACTGAATTTTTCCTTGAAAATTACTTTGACGTTAAATAAATTTATTAAACCCCCCTTTTAGAAAAAAATTTTTTGAAAAATTTTATGGGTTTATTTTTCGCCCTTTAAGGCTATTGGGGGTTTTTCATTGAAGCCCCAAATATTTTTTTTTTTGTTTTAATTTTCCCCCCAAAATTGTTCCCCCCTTTGGGTTTTGGGGCCCTTTCACAAAAACTGACCCGCCCCCTTTTCCCCTCCCCCTGAGTTTTCCCCTCTGCTTCCCCCTGAGGCATTTTTATTTCCTTCCCATTGGGCATGTTCTTGCCTTCAGGTTCCCCGTATAATTTGGGGAATTTTTATTTCAGTGAACTGTTTTTTCATGGGGCCAAAAACCTTGTCCTTGGGTACTGCCCGTTGGCCTTTTTAAATCTTGCAATATAGCCCTTTCCTTCATTGCTTTTGGGCCTGTCTTTGATTTTTAGTGTACTCCCCGTCTTTTCCCCGGGCCCCCGTGGGCTGATAAGGCCCTTTTCGTACGGCATTTTCTCTTTTTGGCTTACCGTCCCCTTGTCTGCCCTGATGTCACACCCGAATTGTATTTGTCTCTTAATCTGTTTCGGGGGTTTTTTCGTTTCCCCTTTAAGCACTGTATCCAAGCTTTTGCTGCCTAAGAACTTACTTTCCCCTTCCTGCCTCCCCGCTTCCGCTCCTCCCTTTTCTTACCAGGGTCTACTATTTCCTTTCCCCACCCCCCTTCCTTTCCCCTTTTTTGGGGCTCTAACTCCCAGTCTTTCCCCCCTGGTTCGTTTTACCGGTTTTCCCGGTTTTTTTCCCCCCTTAGGGCCCCCCCAAACCCTTTTTTTTTTTTTTCCCACAGACAAAAAGGCTAGAGGAGGGGGAGGGTGCAGGGGGGGAGGGGGAAAGGGTAGAAAGAGGGGAAGAGGGGGGGGAAGGGAAAAGGGGAAAAAAGAGGGGGAGGAGGAGAGAGTATTGGGGGGGAGGGGTAAGACCCAAAGGGGGAGAGAAGGAAATGGAAGAGGGGGAGAAAGGGTATTAAAAGAGGGGGGAAAGAGAGGGAAGAGGAAGGAGAGAGAAGAGAGAGAGAGAGAGAGACAGACACAGAGACAGACAGAGAACAGAGAAAAGAGAAAGGAGGGGGAGGGGAAAAAGGGTATGAGAAAGAGAAATGGGGGAGGGAAAGGGGAAAAAAAAGAAAAAGGGAATTTGGAGAGAGAAAACCTAAGAGGGAGAGAAAAGAGAGAGAGGGAGAAGAGAGAGAGAGGGAGGAGTGGAGAAGGGGAGAGAGAGGAAAAGGGGGAGAGTGAGAGAGAGAGAGAGAAAAGGAGAGGAGAGAGGGGAAAAAAAAGAGAGAGAAAAGTGAGGGGGAGGAAAGGGTAGATGAGGGGGGGAGAAAGAAGAAAAGGGAAAAGAGGGGAAAAGAGGGGGAGGGGGGTGAGAGAGAGAGAGAGAGAGAAAGGAGGGGGGAGGGAAAAGGCTATGAAAAGAGAGAAATGGGATGGAAGGGGGGAGAAAAAATAGGAAAAAAGGGGGATGGAGAGAGGAGCCTATAAAAAGTAGAGAGAAAGGAAAAAGTAGGGGGGAAAGGGGAAAGGGGGAAAAAGGGTATGAGAGAGAGAAAACGGGGGGGGGGGGAGAGAGAAAAATAGGGGGGGAGTGAAAGGCAAGAGCGGGGGAGGGGAAAGGTTCCCCGTGGGGGGGGGGAAAAGGTGTGTGGGGGGGGGAAAAAGGGGGGTTTGGGGGGGAGGGGAGGGGGTTTAAATTCCAAGGATCAGCTGTGTGAATGAGTGGGTGGGGTGGGATCACCTAGTTTGGTTTTCAGGGGGCGAGAAATCGCTCCCCGGCCCCGAGTGTGGGATGTGTGGTTGGGCTGGTTTTGTGGGGGCAGTCAGTTGTTTATTGGGCCCAGAAAAAACATTTCAATTGTGTATTCGTAATACTAATAAATACCATTAACACTGAGGTAATTCCCAAAAAATTTTAATAATAGCGTGTGTTAAAAGAGTCTCTTTTTCACCAAGTTTTTGTAATTACCTTTTTTTCTACATGTGTACCCAATACTTTCTTCTCAGATTTTCCCGTCCCTTTTTGTCCTTTTAAAAAATTATCTCTTCGTAACTGTTGTCAGGGCCCGTAGTCCCATTAGCCAAAGACTTTTAAACCCCCTGCCTATTCCTTGCTCCCACAAATTTTATTTCCCACTACTGCTAGGTGTTGTTTGTAAAGTAAAGCTTTGGGGCAGGGTTTGTTTATGTACCTGACCGTAGGCGCCCTTTTTCCACTCCCCAAAACTTCCCGCCAACCACAAACAGGTGATTTGTACGTTACTCCTCAGAGGGGACGTCCATCCAGATGCCTGATGTACGATGCTCGCTGTACAATGCTCGCTGTACGATGACTCGTGCACCTCGCCCTTCCACCTCTGACTTCTTCAGCTATTCTTTTCTCGTTGCCCTTTTGAGTCCTCATTTACCACACTTATCACTTGTATACTGCTACTTTTATAATTTACACTTCACTTTTGGTAAGTACACTTCTTATTTGTGATGACACCCAACCTGTTATGGCAGCCTACTTCCTCAGGCCTACTGCTGCCACCACCTCTGCTTATATATATTTAATGTATATGTATGTAGATATATATAATATATATATATATATATAATAATATATTATATATATATATATATATATATATATATATATATATATATCCCCTTTCTGGCTAGCTTGTTCACGTTGGCTGTGTGCTACATCACAGTTTCTCATTAGCCAACCTCTCTTAATTCTATTTGATCTTTTCTCTTTAGTCACTCGCTGTGTACTTTGTATATTTGTAACAGTGTGGCAACAAGTGCCAACTAGGCCTCAACGAACTGGCACTTCGATTTTTTTTTTTTTTTTTTTTTTTTTTTTTTTTTTTTTTTTTTTTTTTTTTTTTTTTTTTTTTTTTGTGTGTGTGTGTGTGTGTGTGTGTGTGTGTGTGTGTGCACCAAACTGGAATGTTTTACTGAGCTTAGTAAAGAAAGAGAAGCCCCGTGACGGTGCAGTGCGTCATTGTTAACAGTGAACAGTGATGTTGTTCTTCACTGTAACTTCCCACGTCTCCTGACGTCACAGGCAGATCCGGCTCAGTAGGTGAAGAACGCTCCCCCCTCACCCTCCCTCCATCTACTGTCCCCCCCACTACCCTACCTTCCTCCCTCCATCTACTGTCCCCCCTCTACCCTCCCTCCCTCCATCTACTGTCTCCCCTCTACCCTCCCTCCATCTACTGTCCCTCTCTACCCTCCCTCCCTCCGTCCATCTACTGTCCCCCTCTACCCTCCCTCCCTCCCTCCCTCCATCTACTGCCCCCCTCTACCCTCCCTCCCTCCCCTCCCTCCATCTACTGTCCCCTCTCTACCCTCCCCCCCCTCCTCCATCTACTGTCCCCTCTCTACCCTCCCTCCCTCCCTCTACCCTCCCTCCCTCCCTCCCTCCATCTTCTGTCCCCTCTCTACCCTCCCTCCCTCCCTCCATCTACTGTCCCCCTCTAACCCCTCCCTCCCTCCCTCCATCTACTGTCCCTCCCTCTACCCTCCCTCCCTCCCTCCATCTACTGTCCCCTCTCACCCTCCCTCCCTCCCTCCATCTACTGTCCCTCCCTCTACCCTCCCTCCCTCTCTCCATCTACTGTCCCCCTCTACCCTCCTTCCCTCCCTCCATCTACTGTTCCCCCTCTACCCTCCCTCCCCCTCCCTCCTCTATCTACTGTCCCCCCTCTACCCTCCCTCCCTCCCTCCATCTACTGTTCCCCCTCTACTCTCCCTCCCTCCTTCCATCTACTGTCCCTCCCTCCCCTCCATCTACTGTCCCTCCTTCTACCCTCCCTCCCTCCCTCCATCTACTGTCCCTCCTCTACCCTCCCTCCCTCCCTCAATCTACTGTCCTTTCCCTCCCTCCATCTACTGTCCCTCCTCTACCCTCCCTCCCTCCCTCCATCTACTGTCCCTCCCTCCCTCTCTCCATCTACTGTCCCTCCCTCTACCCTCCCTCCCTCCCTCCATCTACTGTCCCTCCCTCTACCCTCTCTCCCTCCCTCCATCTACTGTCCCTCCCTCTACCCTCCTTCCCTCCCTCTACCCTCCCTCCGTGATGAGAGTAAGACACATGTGCAACATCTGGGTATCTTTAATGTAGACGTTTCGCCATCCAGTGGCTTTATCAATACAAATTCTAGGACATAACTTGAAGACAGTAGACTATGTACAGAAGATGAGGTAATCAGTCCCTCAACCTAGGAGTAGGTGCGAACAGCACCATAGTCGTGGAGATTCTGAAGCAGAAGAAAGAATCCTGGCGCTTATATAGTAACGTCAGGTGTAGCAGACGAGGGCATATTCACTGGTAGGCGGGATTCCCCAGTGGAAGTAGGTCCTTCCCAAAGAGATGGGTTAGTTGTAGAGGTAGTTGTCATAGTCGTGAAGGTTATGTACATGTCCTCAGAATTAAGATTCCATGATGTTGACAAGAGTGTTCAGTGGTCAGTCGTCGAGTGTTCAGTGGTCAGTCGTCAGTGTTCAGTGGTCAGTCGTCAGTGTTCAGTGGTCAGTCGTCACGTGAGGTCACAGACCCTGAGCTGCTTTGGGGATTAGCGTGGACGGTTACAAAGCATGGCTTGCTTCTGCAGTGTTTTAAAAACTGAGGTTGGAGAGTTGAAGGAGGAGGTCTTGCTTCTCCAGGAGGAGATTAGGAGGCTGAAGGTCCACCTCAATGGGCCTGGGAGAGAGTGTGAGGTGGTTGGAGATGTGGGGAATGAGGCTTCTAGCAGTGAGGTGCAGTCTGTCTCTCACTGTGAGGAGGCTGTAGGTGGGGAGGTAGCAACGGCTACCAGCAGTGAGGTGCAGCCCGAGCTCCTGCTACAAGTGGCGAGTTGTTCACAGTAATGGGAGGCGCATCAGAGTAAGGAAAGTTAAGAGTGAAGATCTGAAGGTAGGAAATCGCTTCTCTGTTCTCCAGGGTGAAGTACTT
>NC_069405.1:91593480-91595614 GCF_026875155.1 Cherax quadricarinatus | reverse complement strand
GTGTGGGGTGTGGTGTGTGTGAATGGAATGTGTGTGTGTGTGTGTGTGTGTGTGTGTGTGTGTGTGTGTACTACCTAGTTGTACTAAACAATTTTGGAGGTTGGGGGGGGTCGAGTCCGAGCTCCTGGCCCCCCCTCTTCACTAAATCGCTACTAGGTCACTCCCCCCCGAGCCGGGGAGCTTTATCATACCTCTGCTTAAACCCTATTTAGGGATCCGCCTCCACTCATCGCTTCCCAAACTTTTTTCCATTTAAACTGATTTACTCGTGGCTGAAGAAATATTTCCCAAACATCCTTGATTAAATTCTGTGTTTTTTGTTTCCAACTGTGTCCCCTTTTTTCGTGCCCAAAATCTTGGAACACCCTGTCTTTGTCCCCCTTTGCCCCAATTTTCCCCTCAGAAATTTTGTTTTGCCCGTTATCATGTCCCCCCTATCTCTCCTGTCCTCCGGTCGTCGGGTTTGGGTTTTCCCCTTTAAAACCTCTCCCGTGGGGACATACCTTTTAGCTTTTGGGACTAGCCCTTTTGGGAAAACCTTTGCCTTTCCCCTAGTTTTTTTTACGTGCTTGGCTAGGTGGGGGTTTTCCAAACTGGTGCCGAATACCCCAAATATGGGCCTAACGTTTTTCGGTTTTACAGGGCCCCTAAAACCAAAATTTCCTTTTAAGATTTTTGGGAAACCTGTTTTTGGGGGTTTGTAGGCGCCCATATGCGGGCAGCAGTTTTTTGGTTGATGTGCGTTTTCAGGAATGTGCCTGGGTTATATTTCACCCCAAATTTTTTTCCCTTTGAGGGGGGTTTGTAGTCATGCCCCCCTTTAGACGTATTTTCCGTCTGGGGGCCTTTTTTTCCCCTTTCCCCCAATCTTCATGCCCTTTGCACTTGGTGGGTTGAACCCCGGGAAAACCCAAAATTGCTGGACCGGGTCTGCAGCCTGTCCAGACCCCTTTTTAGTTTTGCCTGGTCTTCGATCGAGTGTATTCTTCTCATCAACTTCACGTCATCTGCAAAAGGGGGCACCTCAGAGTCTATTCCTTCCGTTTATGTCGTTTTACAAATACCGGAACAAACTGGTCCAAGGGCTGACCCCCCCGCGGGGGCCCCCCTGGTCCCAAAGGGGCCCACTTGAACCTCGCCAATTTCCAAAGACTCGGGTGCTGTCTTCCTGACAAGTATTCCTGATCCCTTGTAGTGCCTTCCCTGTTATCCCTGCTGGGGGGCCTCCCGTTTTTGCCCAATCTCTTTGTGGGAAAATGGGTCAAAAGCCCTTTTTGCAAATCCAAGAAAAGCAAAACCACCCCCCCCTCTCTCTCTTGTCTTTCTGCTGTCACCATGTCATAAAAACCCATAGGGTTTTTGACACAGGATTTCCCCTCCCCGATAAAACCCTGCTGGTGCTGTTGGGTGAGATCGTTTTTTTTCTAGGGTTCCACCACCCTTTTCCTTATAATCTTTCCCTTTGGATTTTTTCATACTATTCATGTCATTACACTGGGCCCGTAGTTTAGTGCTTCATGTCTGTCTCCTTTTTTAAAGATTGGGGCTACATTTTTTTTTCCCGTCTTTCCATGCCTCCCGGGAATCTCCCTTTCGATAAAGTATTGAATATTGTTGTTGGGGGACACTAGCGCCTCTGCTCCCTCCTCAAAACCCTGGGGAGATTTTATCTGGCCCCATTTCCTTTGAGGTATCTAGCCCCACCAGGGAAACCTCTTACTTTTTCCTCGGTTTTTGTGCCTGTGTCCAGCACTTGGGGGTGTGCCCCCCCTCTCCGTCTTTTTGGAGTCCCTTTTTTGTCTTTCCCCTTTTGAACACTTCCTTTCCCGTTTTTCTCCTCGTTTCCCTTTCCTTTGCCTGAATACCTGGTCCTTGACTGTTGTTTTTCCCCCTGATTTGGCTGACAAAAAGTTTTTTGGGGGCAGATTTTGGGTTTCGTGCTAAGGGCATTTTTATAATTGGGCCTTTTTGGGCCCTTTCCCCTTTTTATCTGTGCATTTCGTTTTTGGCTCTACGACTGTTCTCCTTATTCTCCCCCGGGTCTTTGCCTTTATATTTTTCCATTCCCTAGCCCCACTTGGTTTTTTTCCCCCCTGCCCTTTGGGGAAAACCCTGGGCCATCCCGGCTTTTTTT
>NC_069405.1:91575980-91588480 GCF_026875155.1 Cherax quadricarinatus | reverse complement strand
ATGACCAAGATGTCAGAAATACTCTACCAGCATGTAAGTCAACATACTTACAAGTAGTACAACATAACAAGCTTCCAAGAGTGTACAACATACTTCACCAGTGCAACCTTGACATCACCACCAGTAGTACAACAACTGGCTCCAGGTTAACTATACTTCGCTTGTCAGGTAAACTATTACTGAGCTCCACATGGTCAAATACCACGTGTCAACATATATAGTCTCCTCCGATGTCAACGATGGTACTGTCCACCCAGTAGATACCAGTTAACATTACTCCCCCAGTGTCAACATTACTCCCCAGTGTCACAATTACTCCCCAAGGTCAACATTACTCCCACAGTGTCAACATTACTCCTCCAGTGTCAACATTACTCCTCCAGTGTCAACATTACTCCCCCAGTGTCAAAATTACTCCCCAGTGTCAACATTACTCCACAGTGTCAACATTACTCCTCCAGTGTCAACATTACTCCTCCAGTGTCAACATTACTCCCCCAGTGTCAAAATTACTCCCCCAGTGTCAACATTACTCCCACAGTGTCAACATTACTCCTCCAGTGTCAACATTACTCCTCCAGTGTCAACATTACTCCTCCAGTGTCAACATTACTCCCCCAGTGTCAACATTACTCCCACAGTGTCAACATTACTCCCCAGTGTCAACATTACTCCTCCAGTGTCAACATTACTCCCCCAGTGTCAACATTACTCCCACAGTGTCAACATTACTCCCCAGTGTCAACATTACTCCCACAGTGTCAACATTACTCCCACAGTGTCAACATTACTCCCCAGTGTCAACATTACTCCCACAGTGTTCAAACATTACTCCCACAGTGTCAACATTACTCCCCCAGTGTCAACATTACTCCCACAGTGTCAACATTACTCCCCCAGTGTCAACATTACTCCCACAGTGTCAACATTACTCCCACAGTGTCAACATTACTCCCTACCAGTGTCAACATTACTCCCACAGTGTCAACATTACTCCTCCAGTGTCAACATTACTCCCACAGTGTCAACATTACTCCCACAGTGTCAACATTACTCCCCCAGTGTCAACATACTCCACAGTGTAACATACTCCCACAGTGTCAACATTACTCCCACAGTGTCAACATTACTCCCACAGTGTCAACATTACTCCCACAGTGTCAACATTACTCCTCCAGTGTCAACATTACTCCCACAGTGTCAACATTACTCCCACAGTGTCAACATTACTCCCACAGTGTCAACATTACTCCCACAGTGTCAACATTACTCCCCCAGTGTCAACATTACTCCCACAGTGTAAACATTACTCCCACAGTGTCAACATTACTCCCACAGTGTCAACATTACTCCCACAGTGTCAACATTACTCCCCCAGTGTCAACATTACTCCCACAGTGTCAACATTACTCCCACAGTGTCAACATTACTCCCACAGTGTCAACATTACTCCCACAGTGTCAACATTACTCCCACAGTGTCAACATTACTCCCACAGTGTCAACATTACTCCCACAGTGTCAACATTACTCCCACAGTGTCAACATTACTCCCACAGTGTCAACATTACTCCCACAGTGTAACATTACTCCCACAGTGTCAACATTACTCCCACAGTGTCAACATTAACTCCCACAGTGTCAACATTACTCCCACAGTGTCAACATTACTCCCACAGTGTCAACATTACTCCCACAGTGTCAAACATTACTCCCACAGTGTCAACATTACTCCCACAGTGTCAACATTACTCCCACAGTGTCAACATTACTCCCACAGTGTCAACATTACTCCCACAGTGTAAACATTACTCCCACAGTGTCAACATTACTCCCACAGTGTCAACATTACTCCCACAGTGTCAACATTACTCCCACAGTGTCAACATTACTCCCACAGTGTCAACATTACTCCCACAGTGTCAACATTACTCCACATTAACATCTCCACAGTGTCAACATTACTCCACAGTGTCAACATTATCCCACAGTGCATACAACACTGTAACATCCCCACAGTGTAAACATTACTCCACAGTGTCAACATTACTCCCACAGTGTCAACATTACTCCCACAGTGTCAACATTACTCCCACAGTGTCAACATTACTCCCACAGTGTCAACATTACTCCCACAGTGTCAACATTACTCCCCAAAAAGGGCATTATAGCATCCAGCTACACTGTAGCATCAAGGTACACTGTAACACCCAGCTACACTGTAGCATCAAGGTACACTGTAACACCCAGCTACACTGTAGCATCAAGGTACACTGTAACACCCAGCTACACTGTAGCATCAAGGTACACTGTAACACCCAGCTACACTGTAGCATCAAGGTACACTGTAACACCCAGCTACACTGTAGCATCAAGGTACACTGTAGCACCCAGCTACACTGTAGCATCAGGGTACACTGTAGCACCCAGCTACACTGTAGCATCAAGGTACACTGTAAGCACCCAGCTACACTGTAGCATCAAGGTACACTGTAGCAACAAGTACAACCTGTACACCAGCTACACTGTAGCATCAGGTACACTGTAGCACCCAGCTACACTGTAGCATCAGGGTACACTGTAGCACCCAGCTACACTGTAGCATCAAGGTACACTGTAGCACCCAGCTACACTGTAGCATCAAGGTACACTGTAGCACCCAGCTACACTGTAGCATCAAGGTACACTGTACACTACCCAGCTACACTGTAGCATCAAGGTACACTGTAGCACTCGCTACACGTAGCATCAGGTACACTGTAGCACCCAGCTACACTGTAGCATCAGGGTACACTGTAGCACCCAGCTACACTGTAGCATCAGGGTACACTGTAGCACCCAGCTACACTGTAGCATCAAGGTACACTGTAACACCCAGCTACACTGTAGCATCAAGGTACACTGTAACACCCAGCTACACTGTAGCATCAGGGTACACTGTAGCACCCAGCTACACTGTAGCATCAAGGTACACTGTAACACCCAGCTACACTGTAGCATCAGGGTACACTGTAACACCCAGCTACACTGTAGCATCAGGTACACTGTAGCACCCAGCTACACTGTATCATCAGGTACACTGTAGCACTCCAGCTACACTGTAGCATCAAGGTACACTGTAGCACCCAGCTACACTGTAGCATCAAGGTACACTGTAACACCCAGCTACACTGTAGCATCAAGGTACACTGTAGCACCCAGCTACACTGTAGCATCAAGGTACACTGTAGCACCCAGCTACACTGTAGCACCAAGGTACACTGTAACACCCAGCTACAGTGTAACACCCATCTACACTGTAAAACCCAGCTACTTAGTAACATTCAGATACACTGTAACTCCCAGCTACACTGTAACATCCGGCTACACTGTAACATTCAACTACGGTAGAAAACACCCACGTGCGATACACACCAGGTACAGAACAACACCCAGGTCCAGTAATCAACACCCAGGTACGGTACACAACACTCAGCTGCGGTACACAACACTCATCTGCGGTACACAACACTCAGCTGCGGTACACAACACTAAGCTGCGGTACACAACACTAAGCTGCGGTACACAACACTAAGCTGCGGTACACAACACTAAGCTGCGGTACACAACACTAAGCTGCGGTACACAACACTAAGCTGCGGTACACAACACTAAGCTGCGGTACACAACACTAAGCTGCGGTACACAACACTAAGCTGCGGTACACAACACTCAGCTGCGGTACACAACACCTAGCTGCGGTACACAACACTAAGCTGCGGTACACAACACTAAGCTGCGGTACACAACACTCAACTGCGGTACACAACACTCAGCTGCGGTACACAACACTCAGCTGCGGTACACAACACTCAGCTGCGGTACACAACACAGCTGCGGTACACAACACAGCTATGGTACAAAACTCCCAGTTACGGTACGAAACACGCAGCTACGGTATACAATATACGGGTACGGTATACCACACACAGCTACGTTATACAATACACAGGTCCGCTACACAACACCGTTGCGGTATACAACACACAGCTACGGCACATAACACATAACTACGTATACCACACACAGCTACGTTATACAACACCCAGGTACGGTACACAACACCCAGGTATGGTACACAGCACCTAGGTATGGTACACAACACAGGCACGGTACACAACACAGCTACGGTATATAACACAGAGCTACGGTATACCACACACAACTACGTTATAAAAACACCCAGGTATGGTACACAACACCTAGGTATGGTACACAACACATAGGCACGATACACAACACAGCTACGGTATATAACACACAGCTACGGTATACCACACACAACTACGTTATAAAAACACCCAGGTACGGTAAACAACACCTAGGTACGGTACACAACACCTAGGCACGATACACACCACAGCTACGGTATACCACACACAACTACGTTATAAAAACACCCAGGTACGGTAAACAACACCTAGGTACGGTACACAACACCTAGGCACGATACACACCACAGCTACGGTATACAACACACAGCTACGGTATACGTACCTATGGTAACTGTGAAGTACACGCCTCGGCAAGTTAAACTGATGTTCACTGGCTGACATCTCCCATTTTTATACTTGCAACTTTCTTCAGTGGTGTGACCCCGCCCACTGTGTGTAGCACCGCCCACTGTGTGTAGCACCGCCTCCCCTAGCTACACTTCACGCCCCAGTAGCCTGGTGCTAGGCACTCTCCAGGTCTGACACTGTGCCTGGCACTCTCCAGCGCTGAATCGGTGCCAGGTAGGGCAGACCTGCCTCTCTCTCCAGGATCTTCATCCTAGACTCATGCCGGAGCCTTTCACAGCGCTGCCCACACCCACAGTGTGTCACACACTCTTCAGGGCTGACACCGTGCCTGGCACTCTCCATGGCTGACACCGAGCCTGGCACTCTCCAGGGCTGACTCTGTGCCTGGTACTCTCCAGGGCTGACATCGTACCAGCACTCTTCAGGGCTGACACCGTGCCTGGCACTCTCCATGGCTGACACCGAGCCTGGCACTCTCCAGGGCTGACTCTGTGCCTGGTACTCTCCAGGGCTGACATCGTGCCAGCACTTTTCAGGGCTGACACCGTACCTGGCACTCCCCATGGCTGACACCGTGCCTAGCACTGTCCAGGGCCGACACCGTGCCTTGCACTTTCTAGGGCTGACACTATGTCAGCCAATAAACGTTGCAAAATAAGCTTTTTTGAGACAAACGCTTCGCCCAACATAGAGCTTTACCAAGCTTTATACGGAACTTTACCAAGCTCTACACAGAGCATTACAAACTCTACACAGAGCATTACAACACTGGGTGAATAGAAGCAACGTGTCATTCTACTGCACCAGAAGATGTCACAGGGTGGTGACACCAGTGTTGGTGGTGACACCAGTGTTGGTGGTGACGCCAGTGTTGGTGGTGACACCAGTGTTGGTGGTGACACCAGTGTTGGTGGTGACGCCAGTGTTGCTGGTGACGCCAGTGTTGCTGGTGACGCCAGTGTTGCTGGTGACACCAGTGTTGGTGGTGACACCAGTGTTGGTGGTGACGCCAGTGTTGGTGGTGATCCCAGTGTTGATGGTGACACCAGTGTCGGTGGTGACGCCAGTGTTGGTGGTGACACCAGTGTTGGTGGTGACGCCAGTGTTGGTGGTGACGCCAGTGTTGGTGGTGACGCCAGTGATGGTGGTGACGCCAGTGTTGGTGGTGACGCCAGTGTTGGTGGTGACGCCAGTGTTGGTGGTGACGCCAGTGTTGCTGGTGACGCCAGTGTTGCTGGTGACGCCAGTGTTGCTGGTGAGGGATAACCGGTACTGAAGGACGGACAACCGGTGTTGGGGACGGATAACCGGTACTGAAGGACGGACAACCGGTGTTGGGGACGGATAACCGGTACTGAAGGACGGACAACCGGTGTTGGGGACGGATAACCGGTACTGAAGGACGGACAACCAGTGTTGGGGACGGATCACCGGTACTGAAGGAGACAACCAGTGTTGGGGACGGATCACCGGTACTGAAGAAGACAACCAGTGTTGGGGACGGATCACCGGTACTGAAGGAGACAACCAGTGTTGGGGACGGATCACCGGTACTGAAGGAGACAACCAGTGTTAACCTATCCACCACGGTGTTAAATCATCCGCATCCCGCATTAGACGATCCACTGCTGGTTTAGACGATCTATAATCGGTGGTAGAGGATCCATAACCGGCTTTAAACGATCCATAACAGATGGTAGAGGATCTAAAGCCGGTGTTAGATGATGAACAACCAGTATTATAGAAGCCACAAGCTTAGTTAGACGTTGTGTAACCGGCCTTAGACGATCCACAAACGGCTTTAGACAATCCGCATCCGGGGTAGAGGATCCACAACCGGTGAGGTAGGATCTGCAGCCGGAGTTAGACGATTCACACCTGGAAGCATAGGATCTACAATCGGTGGTAGAGGATCTGCAACCCGAAGTACAGGATCTACAACTGACTGGATGACTTGCATTCTCTCGCTGAATAACTGCTACGAACTTACTGACTGACTATCAGGAAACTGAATGAGAGAATGACTTGCTGAAACACTGGCTGGCTGGCTGACTGTGCTGGCTGGCTGGCTGGCTGGCTGACTGACTGGCTGACTGGCTGGCGGCTGGCTGAGCTGGCTGGTGCTGCGCTTCGCTGCTGACCGGCTGGGTGGCTACTGGCTTGCGGTGGCTGGAGGGCTGGCTGGCTGGCTAGTGGCTGGCTGAGCTGTGGCTGCCTGGCTGACCGGCTGGCTGCCTGACTGGCTGCTGGCTGCTGGCTGGCTGGCTGGCTCTGGTGGTGCATGCTCTGCTGACTGACTGGCTGACTGGCTGGCTGACTGGCTGCTGCGGCTGCATGTGCGCTGCTGTGGCTGGCTGACGCTGATGGCTGCGACTGGGGCTGGCTGGTGGGACTGTGGCTGGCTGCGGGTGGGTCTGACGCTGGCTGGCTCGGCTGGCTGCTGGATGGCTGGCTGGATGGTGTGGGCTGGCTGGCTTGGCCTGACGTGGTGTGGCTGCGGCTGTGCTGCTGGGTGCGACTGCTGGCTGCTGAGCTTTGGGGGGCGGCTGACGCTGCTACTGGCTGCTGGGCGGCTGGCTGCTGCAATCCTGGTGGCTGCTGTGATGGCTGTGGCTGACGCTGCTATTTAACTCGCTTCCTGCAGAGCATATACCTCAGCAGAGGGGTGTGCTCGACGAACATCACACACTCGCTACCCACACCCCTCCCAACTCTTACTGACACAACACCACACACACACCACACACACACACACAACAAGAAGGCCATCAAGTAAGCGAGTATGCTGGCGACTTCAATCCAGGGAATTGATTGGAAACCTGAGCACTGGGGTCAACAGAGACCAGATGTGATTGGTGCTGCAATCCATGCCAATGTAGGATTACCAGAGAGAGAGGGGAGGATGAACCAGCAAGACTGGACCCCATGCTCACCCTGAGTAGCTCAGACATTGAGCACATCACATATGAAAGGCCCCTTGGAGCTAGTGACCAAGTAGTTATGAGCTTTGAATACATCGTGGAACTAAAAGTGGAGAGGGTAACAGGAGTAGAAAGGGAAAAGCTAAGCTATAAAAGGGGGGACTACACAGGAATGAGGACCTTCCTGCAGGAGGTTCAGTGGGAACAGGAGTTGGTAGGAAAATCAGTAAACGAAATGATGGACTTTGTAACAACAAAATGCAAGGAGGCAGAGGAAAGTTTTTTTCCAAAGGGTAACAGAAATAATGGGAAGGACAGAACGAGCCCTTGGTTTACCCGAAGGTGCAGGGAGGCAAAAACTAAGTGCTCTAGAGAATGGAAAAAAGTACAGAAGGCAAAGGACTCGGGAGAATAAAGAGATTAGTCGACGAGCCAGAAACGAGTATGCACAGATAAGAAGGGAGGCGCAGCGGCAGTATGAAAATGACATAGCATCGAAAGTCAAGTCTGACCCGAAACTACTCTACAGCCACACCAGGAGGAAGACAACAGTCAAGGACCAGGTAATCAGGCTGAGGAAAGAAGGTGGGGAGCTCACAAGAAACGACCAGGGGGTATGTGAGGAGCTCAACATGAGATTTCAGGAAGTATTTACAGTGGAGGCTGAAGGGACAACTGGGAGACAAAACAGTGGCGTACAGCAACATGGGATATACCAACAAGTGTTGAATGAATTACACACAACTGAGGAGGAAGTGGAGAAGCTCCTAAGTGACCTTGATACCTCAAAGGTGGTGGGACCGGACAACATCTCTCCGTGGGTCCTTAGAGAGGGAGCAGGGACACTACGTGTCCCAAACTAACCAAAATCTTCAACACTTCCCTTGAAACTGGGCAACTACCTGAAGTATGGAAGAAGGCAAATGTAGTCCCCATCTTTAAGAAAGGAGACAGAAATGAAGCACTAAATTATAGACCAGTGTCACTGACGTGTATAGTATGCAAAGTCTTGGAAAAGATTATCAGGAGGAGAGCGGTGGAGCACCTGGAGCGGAACAAGATTATAAACAACAGCCAGCACGGATTCATGGAAGGCAAATTCGTGTCACAAACCTACTAAGTTTTACGACAAGGTAACTGAAAGAAGAAATGAAGGAGGGGGGGGTGGGTTATTGCATTTTCTTGACTACAAGAAGGCCTTCGAAAACATTCCTCACAAGAATTATACAGAAGCTAGAGGAACAGGCACGTATAACAGGAAGGGCACTGTAATGGATCAGAGAATAGCTAACAGGGAGGCAACAGTGAGTCCCTGGTCCGTGATGAGGTATCACAGTGGGCGCCAGTGACGACGGGGTCCCACCCGGGGGCAGTCCTGGGACCAGTGCTATTCTTGGTTATATGTGAACGACATGACGGAAGGGATAGACTCAGAAGTGTCCCTGTTTGCAGATGACGTGAAGTTAATGAGGAGAATTAAATCAGACGCAGACCAGACAGGTCTACAAAGAGACCTGGACAGGCTGGATGTGTGGTCCCCGAAAATGGCTCCTAGAATTTAACCCTGCCAAATGCAAAGTCATGAAGATCGGAGGAGGGCAAAGAAGACTGCAGACAGAGTATAGGCTAGGTGGCCAAAGGCTGCAAACCTCACTCAAGGAGAAAGACCTAGGAGTGAGTATAATACCGAGTACATCGCCAGAAGCACAAATTAACCAGATAACTGCTGCGGCATATGGGCGCTTGGCAAACCTGAGAATAGCGTTCCGGTACCTCAGTAAGGAACCGTTCAAGACATTATACACTGTGTACGTCAGGCCCATACTGGAGTATGCAGCACCAGTTTGGAACCCACATCTGGTCAAACACGCCAAGAAATTAGAGAAAGTGCAAAGGTTTGTAACAAGGCTAGTTCCAGAGCTAAGGGAATGTCCCATGAAGAAAGGTTAAGGGAAATCGGTCTGACAACGCTGGAGGACAGGAGGGTCAGGGGAGACACGATAACGACATACAAAATACTGCGTGGAATAGACAAGGTGGACAGAGACAGGATGTTCCAGAGATGGGACACAGAAACAAGGGGTCACAATTGGAAGCTGAAGACTCAGATGAGTCAAAGGGATGTTAGGAAGTATTTCTTCAGTCATAGAGTAGTTAGGAAGTGGAATAGTCTGGCAAGCGATGTAGTGGAGGCAGGAACTATACATAGTTTTAAGATGAGGTATGATAAAGCTCATGGAGCAGGGGGAGAGAGGACCTAGTAGCAGTCGGTGAAGAGGCGGGGCCAGGAGCTGAGTCTCGACCCCTGCAACCACAATTAGGTGAGTATGCACACAGACACACACACACACACACACATACAGAAGATTATCAGGAGAGTGGTGGAGCACCTGGAACGGAACAAGAGTATAAACGCCAACCAGCACGAATTTACGGATGGCAAATCCTGTGTCACAAACCTACTGGAGTTTTATGATAAAGCAGCAGAAGTAAGACACGAGAGAGAGAGAGGGTGGGTTGGTTGCATCTTCTTGGACTGCAAGAAGGCGGAAATATAAACACCTATGCAGTATAATGTGATCCTTTATTGACAACGTTTCACCCACACACTGGGCTTTTTCAAGTCACACACAGATCTACCTGGGGTGGAAGGTACGGGAGTATTTATAGTCATGTTCAGAATGTTGAGGTCAGGTGGAGAATGCTGCATCTGATGATCTACCGGGTGGAGTTATAGAGTCTTGGGTAGCTTGGCAGGGGTATTGGACAAGTTGTGAGTAGACCTTCTGCAGTGTTCTATGTTCTTATGTGGGATAGCGATGAAGAAGTTTCTTGGCGAGTGGTTCAGCTATGTTATAGAAGCCGTTGTTCTGGTTGAAATTGTTGGTTATAGAGATAAGCGATGATTCCAGGATTCTTCGGTATTGAGTGTTGTCTTCTGTGGCGATAAGTCTTGAGTTTCTGTAGTTAATTAAATGGTTGTGTGAATTGCGATGTTATACACAGGCATTCCTCGCATCGTCAGTCCTGCTTGCATATTGGTATTCTGAAATACGTGTTTGGAGGTCTCTTGATGTTTCGCCCACATATAATTTGTTGCAGTCATTACAAGGGATTATGTATACCCCTGCAGAGGATGGAGGCTTGTCCTGTCTACTACTGGTGATGTCCTTGATGGTCGTGGTTGTGGAGGTAGATACTTGGAATGATGTATTGGAAAAGATGTTGGAAACATGTTTGGCAATGAAGTTGGTGGGGAGGACTATGTATCTCTTCTCGGCAGTGTCTTCTCTGGGTGTGTTGAAGATGTTTAATGCCCGCCGTCTGCAGTCTCTGATGAAGTGACGAGGATAGTGGAGTTTAGAAAATACTTGTTCAATTATAGTACATTCTTCCTCAAGGAACTCATTGCTGCAGATTCTGAGTGCACGCAGGAAGAAGCCTATAATTACACCACGTTTAAACCATACCCCCGGCCGGGATTGAACCCGCGGTCATAGAGTCTCAAAACTCCAGCCCGTCGCGTTAGCCACTAGACCAGCTAGCCACAATAAGATTCATCCAACTAGGTATATTTCTACACCATAGGAAGGTTAGCACAGGCACCTCTGTGACCACAAATGCACAGGCACAGAGGTGCCTGTGCTAACCTTCCTATGGTGTAGAAATATACCTAGTTGGATGAATCTTATTGTGGCTAGCTGGTCTAGTGGCTAACGCGACGGGCTGGAGTTTTGAGACTCTATGACCGCGGGTTCAATCCCGGCCGGGGGTATGGTTTATTTGCAATCGTGTCATTACGATTTCTTAAGTCATGTACACCACGTTTGGTTTTGGTGTCGTGGTGAGAGTAGAAGTGGAGAAGATCGTTTTGGTTGGTGGGTTTTCGATAGACTTTAAAACGAAGTTCGTGGTCAGCTTTGCAGAGCAGAACATCAAGGAAAGGAAGAGTGTTGTCGACTTCTTCTTCAAGTGTGAACTGGATTGAAGGCTCGACCTGGTTGAGCTTGTCTCGGAGGCTTGACGTTAAGCTTTTTAGGAGTTATGGGGGAAAATTCTAACATAACGGAGCCGGGTGACAAAAAGGAATAAGGTGGAGAAATTTTCGCTTCTAGATGTTCCCATTATGGTTTTTCGCCAGGACCCCCCCTGAGGGGAACCCAGGGGTAGCCCCAAAGTTGCTGAAAGGGGTGATTTTCGAAAAGAAACACTAAAACCCAAACACATATTCAAAAAAGGGGTCATGAAATCGGGTTGGAATGGAAAGCAAGTAATCTAAATTTTTTCCTGCGCAAGAGATCGAGGGGTTTGGTATAGGTCTTTGGTAAATGGGGAAGTCACGTAAAGGCTGGAAATTTTTCTTTTTCCTGATGTTGTTTTGCGAAGCAACCAACCAAAACGATCTTTCATTTCTACTCTCACCACGACACCAAACCAAAGTGGGTAATTATAGGGTTTTCCCCTGCCCCTCAGAACTGCAGCAATGAGTTCCCTTTAGGAAAAATGTACATAAAAAAAGTAAATTTTTTAAAACCCCACCTCGTCACTTATCGGACGCGACGGGGGCATTAAACATCTTCAAAACACCCGAAAGACACGCCGAGAAAGATACATATCCCCCCCACCAAATCCATTTCCAAACATGTTTCCAACTCTTTTCCAAAACTCATTCAATATCTCCTCCCAACCACGACCCTCAAGGACATACCAGTAGTAGCAGGGGAAAACCCCCATCCCCCTTGCAGGGGGATACAAAACCCTTTTTAATGACTACAACAAAAATTTAAAAAAGGGCGAAACTCAAGAGCCTCCAAACAGATTTCAGAACACCAATATGCAAGCAGGGACGACGATGCAAGGAATGCCCGTGTACAACTCGCAATTCACACAACCTTTAATAACTAAAAAACCGCTTTTCGCCACAGAAAAACATCAATACCGAAGAATCCCGGAAATCGCTTATTCTATAACCAAAAAATTTCAAAAGAACAACGGCTTCATAACATGCTGAACCCCGC
>NC_069405.1:91560980-91570980 GCF_026875155.1 Cherax quadricarinatus | reverse complement strand
CTGTGTCCATGCTCACTCTCCATACAATACTGAAGGCACATGACAGGGACTTCTTGCAGTTCATGATGAACACGGAGTTCCATGAGTCTGGGCCTGGGGCAGAGTGCATGGCCATGTCATTAATTGCCTTTTCGAAGTCTTGTGGTGTAAAGGATAATATCAGAGATTTTTGAAATGACCAGATTTTGAATCTCGGTCATGAAAAGTTCATGTAGACTGACGACCACTAGTCTGGGCAGCGGCTCGCTGAACACTGAGTCATGTTGGGACTTTACTATCTCACTCATTTCTTTGCTGTCATCTGTATAGGTCCCATCTCGCCTAAGTGTGGGCCCAATACTGAATGTTGTTTTTGTCTTTCAATTTCCATTATGGCTTTAAGTTCTTCCTGAGATTTTTGTCTCCTGTAAGAATCTTTAAGCTTAAGTTCGATATCTAATATTTCTCTGACCAGTGCTTCCCTTCGTATTTCAGATATACTGCCCCCTCTCAGCAGGTCTGTAATTCTTCGCCTTCTCCTATATGGGGAGCGTCTCTTTCTAGTTTACATCTTCTCTTTCTTTTTCTTAATGGAATGTGCCTTGAACAGACCTCAGATGCCACAGAGTTAATTTTTTTCCAGGCAAAGGTTTGGATCCATGTTGTTTAGGATATCTTCCCAACTTGTTTCATTTAGGACGTGGTTGACCTGTTCCCATTGTATATTTTTGAAATTGAAGTAGAATTTTGTGAAGAGACCTTCATAACTGATCACATTTTGCTGGTCAAGAGCCCAGTGCATACATGTCTGTATCTCTGTTATGTTGTGATCTGAGTGTATTGTCTTTGATACTGTTATATTACGAATCAGATCGTGAAGATGAGGTCCAGTGTATTTTCGAGTCATGTAGGTTCTATTATTTGCTGGTTTAAGGTGAATTTGGTGCAGAGATTTAATAGCTGGTGTGTGTGTGAATTTTCATCTGGGGTGATCTCTGGTAAAACATTATTTGCTACACTCTTCCATTTTAGGTATCTCAAGTTGAAATCTCCCAGTAGCAAGATGTTTGGGGCAGGAATTGGAAGATTTTTCAGACATTGGTCAGTTTTCAAAAGCTGATCCTGGAATTAATGGGAAAATACTTGTCCAGTTTCCTCTTGAAGACCTTTACACTTGTTCCAGCAGTGTTTCTGGTAACTTCTAGTAAGATGATGAATAATCTGGGACCACGAATATTGAATGTTGATATTGTTCCCTCTGTGCCCCGGCTTTTCACTTTGTTTATTTTTATTTTCTCCCATATCTCTCGCTCCAGTATGTTATTATGGCAGTATTCAGATTAGTGACAAGGCACTCGAGTACTTTCCAAGTATATGTTACCATGTATCTCTCTCTCTCCCTCGTTCCATTTGGGACTTTAAGGAGTTCCCAGGAATATAAATGTTTTGTTGGCGCTCTGCGAGCTATGAACAATCGCTATATCTGTTTCATCTCTGATAATTCTCCTGCCCTGAACGGGGCCGTCAAAACTGAGCAATATTCCAAATGAGAGAGCAAAAACAATTTTAAAAGTGTCACCATTGGCATTACTTCCCTACTTTTGAAAGTTCTCCTTATCGACCATGTCATCTTTCCGGCTGTCGTGACCTTGATCTTATCATATTTTTAGAAAGGTCAGCTAACATAATTACGCCTAGGTCTTTCACATGTTCATTTCATCTGTTTGAGAGTCCTGTTGAGTTGTATATACAGTGACTCTTTTGAGTTCATTCTTTCCATTTCTATGCAGCTGGAACTTGTCTCCACTGAACGTCATGTTGTTCTCCACTGCTCACTGGAAAATTCTTCTTACATTTTTCTGAATTTTTAAGAGTCTTCAATAGAAGTGACTTTCATGCTTATTTTAATGTTATCTGCAAATGACGATACAATACTATGACCGGTGTTTTTATCTATATCTGCTATGAGGATAAGAAACAGCAGAGGTGCCAGGACAGCGCCTTGGGGAACTGAGCTTGTTACTTCACTAACACTGGATTTCGCTCTGTTTACTACTATATTTTTGTGTTCTATGTTAGAAACCTGAGAATCCATCTTCCTACCTTCCCCGCAGTGCCTATAGCCCCTCATTTTGTGTGGAATTACTCTGTGATCGCATTTGTCAAACGCCTTTGTAGAATTTGTGTATACCACATCTTCGTTTTGACTGTCTTCCAACACCTCCGTAATTCTGTCATAATGGTTCAGCAGCCGTGAAAGGCATGATTGTCCAGTTGCAGAACCATTGCTGGCTTGGGTTATGTAGATTGTGCAGCTCCATAAAGTTTGTAATTTGACATCTCAGCACTCTTTCAAAGATTTTTATGTGGGAAGCTAGGGCTTACTGGTCTGTAATTTTTAGCTAGTGCTCTACTACCCCCCGTTATGCAAGTGAGTTATGTCTGCACTCTCTCACTGAGGGCTCATACTAGTGTTGCTTTGTACATTTTTATAAATAAGGAAATCCTGGAGCCTGGTCCGGGTGGGTATGTTTTCTATTTCTTATTCGAATTGTTTGGGATTAGTAGTGTCAGTTAGTTGGTCTGCGCAGCCTTCTGCTGGAGTGAAAAATGTTTCAGTATTCTCTACCGCGTCATTCACTCTTCATATGAGTCTCCTCTCATTAATGGTAGAGTTTTACTGGCAGTTATCAGCTTGGATTTTGCATATTATTTATTTCGTTGTTTTTTAGCAATACCCTGGATGGTCTTCCGTTCCCTGTGTCTTCTTCTCTTTGTTACATCTAAAGTTTTTGCTCTAAATCAGTGATCTCTCGGCTAAGACTGTCTTACTTCCTTCTCACATATTTATGTTTTTAAGCAACTTGGTGACCCTTTCTTTCTTTTGTACCATCTTCTATATCTGATCTACGTTTTCTACCATCTTCTACACCCTCACTATATCTACGTTTTCTACCATCTTCTACACCTCACTATATCTACGTTTTCTACCATCTTCTACACTCTCACTATATCTACGTTTTGTACCATCTTCTACACTCTCACAATGGTACGTATTTAATACAAACTTTGTATGTTTCTTTATTCAGCTTCTCCAGACACTAGTGAGGATTTAGAGCGCTCATGTTTGTTTCCCAGGATGTCTTGATAGTTCTTGGTTTATTTTGTCCCAGTCAATCCTATGGTTGTTGAAGTTAAACTTACTGAGTATCCCGTCTCTTACATTCCCTCCGGAGTTCTCTAACCCTGAGTTTATACCCGTTTATACTTCTATGATGTTGTAGTCAGATTATATTGTTTTTGTGATTATATATCTGATCAGTTCCTCGTAGTTTGTAAATATCAAATCCAGTGTGTTGTCCTTTCTAGTGGAGTCAATGCGAACTTTTCACAAAGCCTCATCAGTTCCCTGGTATGTGCCTGTTGAGCCCGGGTGCTTCCAGGAGATATTTCCAGTGTAATGTTGTGTGGCGCCATCTTCCATTTTACATGAGGGAGATTGAAATCTCCAAGAAGGAAAACATTTGGTGTGGGATTTAATAACCTATCAAGACAACTATTTTCCTTAACTGATCCGTGAAGTCTCAGCAGTTGTTGACGCTGGTTTATATACTAGAATAATTACCAGATTTCTATTATCAACTTTATTACCTTGAATCTGCTGTATCATTTGAAGAATTCAAGAATTCTGCGTATCAAACTATCGTTCACGTAGACTTCTACTCATCCTTATGAGTTATTAATTCTATCACGTTACAAACACAAGTGTAGACTGTTTGTCCTGCACACCTGGCTGTAACACAATAATCATTTAGGAATGAGCAAAAAGGCAGCAGAGAGAATTAATGATCGTATTTCCTTCAAAAACAAGCTGGTATTTATAATATGTATATAGACTATGTACAATATATACAGCTAAGTACAGTGAGGCAAATGCGAGTACAAGACACTGCGAGAGCCGTAGCGACCAGCAGGGAAGGTAAGTCTGCCAAGGCTGCTTCACCAGTGTACCACATCACTTCACAGTTTGGCGAGCTTTCCTGTGACTCGCTGGTTGAACCCAGGTACTGGTATAACGACGGTGCCTTTGATCGTTAAACCCATAGTACTCGATGCCCATGATCATTAAACCCTTAGCACCTGGTTCACTGGTTGGGAGGCAGCCTATATGGGGGTGTGAGGAATACAACGAATAATATGTAACATGTCCTTAGGCAGCAGGTAGCATTCAACACATCTATACATGTTATAGTTTTTTATCGTTGTCTCACACTGAGTGCTCACTGTTACGACTTCGATGTCGTAACTTAAATAAAATGTCCTGGCTGCTGGCATATTGCAGTGTTCCACTCACCAGTAGCGCCACTTCCCCTACTAACAAATCACTAGTACCACCACTTCTACTAACACCTCACAAGTAATATCACTTCTACTAACACTTATCCAGGTACGTCCACTTCTCCTACTAACACTTCACCAGTACCACCACTTCTCCTAATAACACCTCACCAGTACCATCACTTCTCGTACTAAACCTCACCAGTACTTCCACCTCTTCTACTAACACCTCACCAGTACCTCCACTTCTACTAACACCTCGCCAGTACCTTCACTTCTACTAAAACCTCACCAGTACCCCCACTTCTAACACCTCACCAGTACCTCCGCTTCTACTAACACCTTACCAGTACCCCCACTTCTACTAACAACTCACCAGTACCTCCACTTCTTCTACTAACACCTCACCAGTACCCCCACTTCTACTAACAACTCACCAGTACCTCCACTTCTCCTACTAACACCTCACCAGTACCCCCACTTCTACTAACACCTCACCAGTACCTCCACTTCTTCTACTACCACCTCACCAGTACCACCACTTGTCCTACTAACACCTCACCAGTACCACCACTTCTCCAAGGTGTTGGAGAAATTGTCCAGTTTGACATACTAGTGAATCTATGATCAAACACTTTGAGTACTTTCCTAATCTGAAGACTTTGAGTTTAGTCTTGTACAACATACCAGGTGGATGTATGTACCTGACTGAGTCTCTTGATCCAAGGAGATGGAAATACTGTTTATGAGTTCTAGCTCTAAGACAACCAACACTAAAATTCCTATTAGGATTATAGTTTCCCATAATTACTCTCTCGTAGTACAATTATTTTTGTGATGTATACCAAAGTGAAACAGTTAATTGATACTCTGACTTTGTCTGAGTTAATTATTATTATTATAATCAAGGGGGAAGCGCTAAACCCGGAGGATTATACAGCGCCTGGGGGGGGGGGATGTGGAAGGCATTCAGGCTTAATTTCGGGGAACTGGAGCACAGATCCAATTCCCTAAATCAAGAGCCCCTCACCAACATCAAGGAACCTTCCTTGAGGGGTGTCTGAGTTAAGTATATTAAAACTTCAGACGTGTTGGCAAGTAGCCAAGTATCTCGGTGTGATGTATAACAGGAATTACACCGCAGAAACTGTCAGAGCGTTAATTAAAGATATATTGTTTCCTGCTCATGCAGAGATGACT
This sequence comes from Cherax quadricarinatus, assembly GCF_026875155.1. NCBI lineage: Eukaryota > Metazoa > Arthropoda > Malacostraca > Decapoda > Parastacidae > Cherax > Cherax quadricarinatus. Next base: position 91,565,463 of record NC_069405.1, on the reverse strand, counting down.
GAATATGATTCAGATTCAGAAAGCCTAGTGTCACAATTAGGAAGTATGACTCTATTTGATGACATAAAAGAAAGAGCAACTATGGCAGAAGTGTCTGAGCCTAGTGAACCTCCGCTCACTCCTTCCCACCTCACTGACACAATAGTACAGAGTGTAGCTGGTTGGATGACTCTGCCACATACTAGTACAGTGTATGATGCACCTGTATCTACTTATCCTAGACCAGATCTAGACTCTCTAGAGACGGCTGGACGAAGTTTCCGACCTAAGGACAGTCCAGAAAGACATGTTAATTTCCCTACTCCTCCATTACCCTCTGGTCCTATCTCTCAGGAACAGTTTGAGAAGTTTGAACGCCTCATTATGTTGCAGACTGCACAAATAGAGGCACAGAGGAAATTGAACGAAGAAGATTTCCAAAGAGAAAATGTTCGTCTTGGAAGACAACAGACTGATAGATCACAGGACACATTTAATGTACAGAAAGCTGCCTCCATGGTTCCTAAGTTTTTTGAGAGTGACTTAGACACCTATTTTGATGTGTTTGAGAACCAGGCACGTGCTATGAACTGGCCACGTAAGCACTGGGCTACCTTGTTGCACACAGCTTTGACAGGAAGATCTCAAACTTGTACTGCTGCTTTACCATTTGCCAAGTACATTAGTTATGACGCTGTCAAACAAACTATTCTAGAGACGTATAACTTGTTGCCTGTAAGTTATCAAAGTGCATTTCGTACGTTACAACAATGACAAGATCAAACTTGTGTAGAGTTTGCTCGTGAGAAAAAAGTTGCATTTGAGAGGTGGTGTAGGTCTGCCAAGTGTAACAACTACGACAGCCTTGTTCAGTTGTTACTACATGAAGAGTTTAACAACTGTATGTCTGCTGACATACAAGAATATCTGATCGATCATACTACCTCGGATATTCTGGAAACTGCAGCATTAGCAGACAATTATGAGATTTCTCACAAACTTGTACATACTAAAACACAGAGAAACAAGGTAACTAAATATTGTCCTAGAAGTTGGCAACCTAAATCAGCTGCTCATTGCCGGCCTGATGTACCTGCTATTGTAACTTCTCGTACCTTTACCAGGAAAACTCACAATCCTGAATCTGTCTCTGTGGCTAGACAGAAATCTGATATCGAGAAGAAGAAAGTTAAATGTACATATTGTAACAGAAAAGGAAATGCTAGAGAGTATTGCTATAAGTTAGAAAGAGATACGAGAAGCAGTCGTGCGGCTGGCGCCCCCACACAAGTCGTATCTTCTTCCGAGCAACAAAGGCACCAAAATCCTAGTAATACCTCTGATCCTACTGTTTTAGATGTTACTCAGGATAGATGACTAGCGTCAGAAAGTGTATCTGACGAAAAAATTCGTTCAGCGATGAGTCCATACTTTTCGAGAGGTAAAGTAGGATTTGACGAATCACATCTAACTGAGATAATTTCTTTCAGAGACACTGGCAGTTATCTCACGTTATTAAGAGAAGATGTACTGCCCATAACTGACGATACCTATTGCAAAATAGATGTATTGTTAGAAACCTATGGAGGGGCTGTTATAAAAGTGCCTCTGCACAAAGTTTATATTGAAACAAGCTATTATACTGATTATATTTCAGTGGGTATATCCAGTGGTGTATTTCCCATCAGGTCAGTGGACTTGTTGATAGGGAACGATATCCTTCATGCTGGTATATGTAAAGAACCACTTGTGATTGATAATAACACTGATGATAATTATGCCATTGAAGCTTGTAGAGAGAAGCCTATTTTATTTCCTCTCAGCGCAATTACTAGAGCTATGTCAAAGATACAACAACCATCCTTGTCTCCTGTTGAGTTAGTTGATGACAATGATTTGGGGTTGAATATGTTGTTTAGTGACGCTCTGCGCCCAGGGTCATTAACACTGACTCCCCCGGTCATCAACCTAGTCAGAACACAACTGACGTTAAATTTCTAACTCATGATGATTTTAATCAAGGATCAGTTTGTTGATCAGTCACTGGAAAGACTGAGAGATATAGCAGTTACTGAGAGTGAAGCAAAGGATCTCGATAATTGTTACTATTATAGTAATGGTGTACTGATGGAGAAAAATACATGTAAGTTGTCAGCTGATAGTGTTTCCACACAGTCAAGCATCTAGTTGTGTTACCAGTTACATTTCGTGAACAAGCCATTGATTTTGCTCACAATAGTCCCATAGGAGGACATTTGGGTGTCAAGAAGACACTCGGTAAACTGGCGAAACATTTTACTTGGCCAAAGATGAAGGAAACAGTAGCTGATCATGTGCGACGTTGCCACGTGTGTCAAGTGACAGGCAAGCCAGCACACACACCTCCACCTACACCTCTCACTATGTTCATTAGTACCAAAGTTCAGTTCATCTGGACTAGTGATTGTTCAGATTTGTTCAAAAGGTTGAAGCATCTGCTTTCCTCTGCTCTTGTGTTGAAGAGTCCTAATTTCAATCTTCCCTTCATTTTAAATATAGAGGCGAGTGGTTATGCAGTGGGCGCTGTGCTGCTCCAACAGTCAACATCCACTGATATTCTCCATCCTATATGTTACTATTCATCGAAGCTCAAACGACACCAGAAAAATTATGCTCTAGCTCTTGTGGTGTCCTTTGAACATTTTGACGAGTATTTGGGCACTTCCCCATTTAAAATTTACGTAATTTTAATGCCCAAATACCTTTTGTTACTTGCTATCTCAAATTCAGTAAAGTAACTTAATCCCTCCAGCCCATATTAACTATGTATACTCATGTCTAATTATTATATTTATATATTCACAGTAGTGTTGTGTATGAGGAGGAGACATAAGCTGAGTGATGAGTGGGTAGTGTGGTGTGGGCGATGTTACTGCATGTGGCGCAACACTGTCCTGCCGCAGACCCCCCCTCACTACACACCTTAAGCTGTTTCATACTCAGATGTCCATACTGCATAGCATTCCACAACCACTGCTTAAGAGTGGAATGCAGTCTCCTCTACTATGATTGAGCCTCATCGTGCCCTACTTGTATACGCTATCCTGTCTCTACACTGATGTACATAACCATGGGTATGTGGAGATACGATACTGTGTACTGCCCTAGTACTAGGGGCATATCTTAGTGTACAGATGCTGTGAAATTATAGAAGTGCTTGGCACAAGAGAGACTCTGATTAATGTTTATATTAAATTGTATTGATATGAGTAATCAGTAATAATGTGAAAGACATTAATGCAACTCCTAGTGCGACCGTTTGTCGTGTTGGGGGGGTGTTGCAACCCCTAAATGGTTTGCAATATATATAATGTATATAATGATTATGTATATATATAATTATTACCGTTTCATATAATTTTATATTGCTTATATTTGCGATAATAGCTAAATCGTAAATATGTTGCTTTATATTATTATTATTTGACTTAACTAAATTTTGTGAGGTAGGATGTTACATATTATGTGCTCAGTTCAAGTCTTGATTGTCTAACTACTGTAATTATCGCTTGTGGCTCGTTTCCCTGCCGGCTTCTCGTTGTTACTGAGCTGCAGCTGTCCACGGAGCTATCACGTGATCGAGGGGGGGTGTCCTCACCTCGCCTGAAGTATTCAGTCTGGTCTAGACTCTCTTGGTGGTTGGACAGATTGTCTGACTCATTATTCTTGTTAGTTCTGTAGAACTCTGTTCAAAAAACTTTTGGAAAGATTTTGTGTTTTTCCCGGCTTTGTACTGAGGTTGTGTGTACTTAGACACCCCGAAACATCTCAGGTCCTGACCCTGTAGCTTCTGCCAAAAATTTTGGGACTGGTTCTGTGTACTGTCCAGTGGGGGAATTTTTTTATGCTGAACTTAGATTAAAGTAGTTGGGGTTTTGGGGGGATTTTTGGGTGGAGGATCTGTGATGGCCCCAAAATTAAATGTGTTTTTATTATCTCCTTTTTCCCTATTCGGGTTGCAGTTGTTGTTTATTGCTATTGGGCCTTAGCATTTTTTTTTAATTGTTTCAAGCGGGACTTTTCCCGACGCCAGTTGGTAAAGAAGTTTTGTTTGAGGGGGAAACTTTGCCCGCACTTGTTTAGCTAGTCGAATGGGAGCTATGTAACTACTTGAGAAATTACACCCCATACAAAATTGTACATTTTTGGGTAATATCTTTTTAAAAGGGTTAAGGGTACCAGCACGGTCCCCTTTAAAGAATTATAAATGTGATATGTGTTTCAGCACAATAATTTGTACTTGAGAAAAATTGATTTTTTTTTTTTTTTCTGTGTTTAAATTTTAAAATTTAAATTTTAAATTTGTTTAAAAATTTACCTCTGGGACTTAATAAATTTTTTTAAAAATTTAATTTTCTAGTTAGTAGCCTACCAGTTGTATTCCTGAAGAACTATTGAATCATTTAAATTTTCCAAAATGAGTAATTGGACAAGGAAAATGACATTTGGGTTACGAAAAAAAGAA
>NC_069405.1:91478480-91555980 GCF_026875155.1 Cherax quadricarinatus | reverse complement strand
ACAGTACAACCATAACAACAGCACAACAGTAACAACAGCACAACAGTAACAGCAGCCCAACAGTAACAACAGCACGACAGTAACAGCAGCCCAACAGTAACAACAGCACGACAGTAACAACAGTACAACAATAACAACAGCACAACAGTAACAACAGCACAACAGTAACAGCAGCACAACAGTAACAACAGCACACAAGTAACAGCAGCACAACAGTAACAGCAGCACAACAGTAACAGCAGCACAACAGTAACAGCAGCACAACAGTAACAACAGCACACAAGTAACAGCAGCACAACAGTAACAACAGCACACAAGTAACAGCAGCACAACAGTAACAGCAGCACAACAGTAACAGCAGCACAACAGTAACAACAGCACGACAGTAACAACAGTACAACAATAACAACAGCACAACAGTAACAGCAGCACAACAGTAACAGCAGCACAACAGTAACAGCAGCACAACAGTAACAACAGCACACAAGTAACAGCAGCACAACAGTAACAGCAGCACAACAGTAACAGCAGCACAACAGTAACAACAGCACAACAGTAACAACAGCACAACAGTAACAACAGCACAACAGCAACAAGAGCACAACAGAAGAGAAATATTTTTTCTCATTAAATATTTTGTAAATGTCCAGCAAAGTGAAGATGGAGTCGCGTTTACATATTTATATACATGTAAATGTCCGGCCAAAGGCAGGACATTTACATGTTTTATGGGAGAAATTTTGTTGTGTAGTAATGTTTGGTTTTAATATCGTGATGGTGTTTTATATGCGGAGTTGTGTTCTATGTAGTAATGTTTGGTTATAAGGTCTTGTATGAGGCCAGGTTGCCAGGTCACAGATTTCTTATATTTCACTAAATTTGGGTAAAAATAAAGGGCACAATATATGTTACCTGACTCTGATACTTGTTTTTTTCTATGTTAGGCAAAAGGACACAAATGCAACTACTGTGATATTTTACTGTGGCAACGTTTCGCTCTCCAGGAGCTTTGTCAAGCCGTTACAAACAATACCTAACGAACGAACGAACGAAAGTTCAGGTAAGATCCCAAATGGCTTCAGAACACACAGATCCACACAGGATGGCATTAACATCATTCTCAACTACATCCACATAAACACAAAACAAAGAAACAGGACAGCCCTGGTTGCAAAAGACGTTGAAAAAGCCTTTGACACTGGCACGAAGGGCTCAAGTACAAACTCTGCACTAACTTCAACCTGCCTCTCAACACTCGTAAACTCCTCTGCAACTTCCTAGGCGGCCGTACCATGAGAATCAAATACCAAGGCTGTTGTTACTCTGACTACTTCACACTAAATGCTGCCGGAGTACCCCAGGGATTTGTCCTCTTCCCTACCCAGGGCCGGATTAGGAAGTCTCCGGGCCCTAGGCTATTCAGATTGGCGGGGCCCCTTCCAGCTTGGGGGGGGGGGTCGATGTGAGCCTGTTTAAGGTCTAATTAAATACATTCTGGCTATTTAGATTAAATGTAATAGGGAAAGTACATCAAGACAACCAAAACCCTTTACCAACAGCCATTATAACTATTTTGTTAAATCATGCATTTTAAAGAGAATAAACTCAAGACAGCATAGTATTACTAGATTAGGCTATTAAAGTAGTGACATCATGTACCTATTATATTCAGCATAACCACTACAGCACTATTATTCCCTTTATAAATCACTGACCATTATTGTTATCATTGCATCATGCATAAGACTATCAAATCATATAAACTCAAGAAAGTAAAGAATTGTTTATATTCACAGGCACTTGTTAAATAAACTTTTTTCTGGATTTCATATTGGCAAAATCATCAATTATATTCTGAAAATCAATATTTCTTGTTAGATCAGACTCAATGGTCAACAAGGCTAGGTTACACAATTTGTCTTGGCTCATTGTTGAACGGAGCTGGTTTTTCACTCTTTTCAAAACAGAAAATGAACGTTCTCCTTCACAGTTAGTAGCTGAAGTGTTAGGTAATAGGCGATACACTATGTCAACATTAGGGAAGGTTTCTGAGATTCCTGCATTTCTTAAATGTTTCAAAGCAGCTGAGGGCGCACATTTTTCAGGTGGAGCTTTAATCTGATTCATATACCCAGAAAAATGAACTATTTCTTCAACAAATGTGTCCTGGACATCTGCTGAAAGGTGTTTGTTGCAACTTTAATGCAGCTTCCTCTCAATTCTGCATCTGGCATAGTAGTAATTTTGAACAGAAATCCAAACTTGTCATTGAAATTCTGATAGATTTCTTTTCTTTTCACCAATTCTGTAATCAGTGAATCCAGAATGACGAAGTATGTAGCTGTCTACATTTCGCCTTGGTAGCAACACAATTTCATTGTCTGCTCTTCAAAATTGCGTTTCCTCTTCCTTGACTGCTGATGATCAGCCCGGTAACTGTAGTCTTTCACCAGCATTTAGCTTTCTCTTCAAACATTTCAAAAGCTTCATCATTGCGAAGTGAGCTTACAAATTCCACTAAGCCTGCATAGAGGTTAGCACAAGTTAGCCATTTCAATTTCAATTTTCTGAAGTGTCTTGTTCGTGGCATTTAACCGTTTCCAGTATAAAGTCCCAAAGCACACAGAGTAAGGCCAATTCAAAATCTTCCAATTTTGATGCTAAGCTGGCTGCTTCGCTTCTTGTAGTTGCTGTCTGGTCTTCATCCTCTGCTATTTGGATCAAAGCAGAACGTATTTCAGCAAAGCTGTCTTTCAAAGCATGTGTTGCATCATGCTGCGCTGACCACCTTATTGTTGATAATGATTTGATGACATCTCCATGAATGGTTGACTTGAGTATACTCCACCGATGCGTTGAAGCAGAGAAAAAATTAAAGAGTGCTTGTAAAAGTCCAAAAATGAAACTGCAGCGACACAACACTCGGCAAGCACATGACCCAACAAGATTAAGAGAATGTGCTGAGCAGGGCACATTTTCAGCAAGTGGGTTGATTTGCTTGTTACGGGCTTGCAATCCATTATATTTACCCGACATGTTACTTGCATTGTCGTAGCTCTGGCCACGAGCAATCCATAATAGAGAGATCATGTTCAAGCAGAGTATCCAGTACTACATTCATCATTGTTTTCTCCATCATGGCCTGAAAGAGGAATGAATTTTATAAAGTGCTCTACAGGCTTACCACTGGAGTCGACAAAGCGAACAATGAATGTCAATTGATCTGTATGTGAAATATCTGGTGCTGAATCTACACTTATTGCAAAGTATTTTGCAGTTTTCACAGCTGCTATGAGTTATTGAGGACCTTCTTATCATCAGTTCAATAATTCATTGCATATAGTAGATGACATGTAAGATACAGTGCCTCTTCCTGCATTCCCAAGGCGTGACACATGATTTGCTAAGAATGGATCGAATTGTGCTAACAGTTCTATGATCCCTAGGAAATTGCCATTGTTTTTCCGAACCAAAAACCTCATTTCTCCATGGAAAGCAAGTCCTCTTAGAGCTAAGAATTTTACAACAGCAACAACTCTTTCTAGAACTTTCTCCAATAAGTGCGCTCTTTTTCAGTTTGATTTTCCAAATGAGAATCCAATAAGCCTTTTTCTGTGCACGAAATACACTGGCTAAAATGCAGCTCCTGTGAGTGGTGCTGTTTTCATGTTCCTCGAAACGCTTGGAATTTTTCCAGTCATTGAACCCCTGTGTGAAGGTATTTTCTTTGGTAAGAAAATAGCTTGCATGCTGAACAGTACACTCTTTTCCTGAGCTTTCAGAGTATACCATCCATGATCTTTTCACAGTTTCTGAATTTGCAAGCTTCCTATAAAACATAGATGACTTTAAACAACGACGACTTCCATCATCATAAATCCTTGCTGATTTCCTAAAGTCAATGTTTCAGAAGTTTGACTGAAGTTTTTCTGCAATGAAAGCATTACGTAGAGAATCTGGGATTACATTTGGCCATGAGCAGGATCTTTTAAGACAAATCCTGTGGATGAAATGTCCGTTGAGACATTGAGAGGAGACACAAAATAAGTAGAATGCTGGCTGAGAAATAATGGAGGGAGGGCTTCCTGTATGATCTGACGTATCTGCAGATTCAACTGTACTGGTAACATCAGAAACTGTTTTCGTGAGCATGTCTGTGATCTTTCTGCAGCTTCCTACATCTTTCTTTTTCTGTTCTTCTTGAATTTTCTTCTTTCTTTTCTGTGACCCACTCGCATAAGAACGTCCAACATCCAGTTCACGAGATGCCATAATGAGGATGTATCACTGTCTGTAATCATGCAAATACAAATTTTTTCATTATCAATTATTATTAATTTTTTAATTATTATTAATTTTTTTTTCTGTCAATTGGGGGGATATGGCCCTTGTAGCCCCCTTTCCTCTGGCTGCGCATCTAAAAATTCAAAACGTTACCAGAAAGGAGTCATTACAGAACTTTACCATAGATTAGGTTAGTGATTTGGGCTACGAATATTTTACTAATTCATCCTCCTTGATCTCCAATTTACTTAAACAGAAATCATACTGAGAGTCCAAGAACAATGCACAATGGTATTTATATTACCATTTTCATAACTAAACTAATCATTATGTTTTGCATGATATATGGCCTACCACCATAGATAAGGACGTGAGAATAAAGAATGCAGGGACAATTTTTCAGTTTCACCCAACCAACGATTTTCTGATGTGCTTATGTGTTTCTGGGGAAATATGTAGTAAATTAATTGATGTTCTACATCACTTCCGTCGCAACTTGAAAACTAAGCATTTGCGACGGAAGTGATGTAGAACATCAATCAATTGAGATCTGTTATTGAAATGATAAAGACTTAAAGACAGGACAAAGCGCTTTTAAAACCTACAAACGGAAGTCAGTTTGCGTTTTTAGGTTTTTCTTTATAGTATTTTTACCAAAAATGCGTCTTTACTGGTCCATGCGTCTTTACTGGTCAAGTAACCCTATCAGGTACCTCCCTTAACATTTAGAGGCGATAACAAACATTTATCCATACACATCAATGTTTATCAACAACACTTCAGTTAATTTGTCACAGTACAAGTCTAGATAACGTGTAATTACTACAGAAAATTGGAGAGGAATCTCCCATACTCGCCCATTAGCGGGAAAACACAGCTGTTCTGATGTAAACAAAGGCGTGTTGAGTGTTGCCATCTATGGTTAGGTTTATTTATTTTTATTTTATTTTATTTCATTATTTATTTTTGTTTTGATTAATTTTTAAAAATCAATTTTACTCTCCAAACACTTGAACTTTTTAGGTAGGGACCCCTTTGCACTTGCACCATGTGCGCAGTCTTGGATGAGCCCCTGAATCCCTTGGACCGCGGGGCCCCCGAATGCGCGGGGCCCTAGGCAAATGCCTAGTTTGCCTATGCGGTAATCCGGCCCTGCCCCTACCCTCTACATTTTATACACTAACGATATTCCAACACCTGTATACCACAACTCCATCACACTAGCCTATCAGACGACATTGCACAACTTATCACTCATGCTAATATAGATGCACTCACACACAAAACACAAATTGAGGTCGACAGGATAGCCATCTGGGAACAAAAATGGAGGGTCAAAACCAATGCAGCTAATTCCAGCATTACGTATTTTAATTACAGGAAACGTGATCCTCCATTACCTGTCGAGCTCAGAACAGCTGACACCCGCACTTACATCCCCATCACACAATCTGTCACTGTCCTTGGCGTTAATCTTGACTACCTTCTTCGTTTACACGGACACATTCACTCAAGACATGCAATAGCTAGTAAGGCCCTTGCGGGCCTCTACAAGCTGAAACATGCCTCTCAACGCACCAAACTACACCTCTACAAATCCCTAATACGTCCTCTGATAACTTACTCTCCTCTAGCCCTCTCTCTTGCAGCAAAAACAAACTTACTTAAACTGCAGCGTGCCCAGAACAAGGCGCTGCGCTGGGTGCTTGATGTCAGATGGGAGACTTTTGCCACAAGCGAGTCTCTCCATGCCCAGTTAGACATCCCTGCACTGAATCTGTACTGGAAGACGCTCAGCGACAGACAGATAGACAAACTTGAGACACGACATGACTACTGGACCTCTCTCCTTGACGAAGACATTCGCAGACCCACAAACCAACACAACCTTTTCTACTCCTTGTATGATCCTGCTCCTAACCCTATTTACAAATAACCTTGGATTCGCTGACAGGTACCTTCTATGACAGGTACCATTCTCTGACCCACGTTGGCCTTAGCTTTCGGGTTAAGACATGGCTCAGTTCTACACTCCTCTCTAGCGCTAAACGTCGCATGTCCCTTCCTCCCAGCTCACCCCACCAGAGTCCCAACAGAAGAGCCTGAATTTCTCTTTTCAATATCTGTCCCACGATCGCCTTCGCTGCTGGGTTAAGCACTGGCTCTATTTCTACGACTAAGAACACTCCTCTCCAGCACTATTCTTCGTCTGTCCCGTCTTCCCCACAAACAATACCTGGACACAGAGGGTATATATAGGTACAGAGTGAGGTGTGAAGTATAATATAATTTTTGTAGGTAGTAGTAATACTGGCGCTAAACCCACTAGGATCATACAGCGCTGACTGGTAGTAGCAGTTGTTGCACTTGTGGTAGCAGCAGCAGCAGCAGCAGTAGTAGTAGTAGTAGTAGTAGTAGTAGTAGTAGTAGTAGTAGTAGTAGTAGTAGTAGTAGTAGTAGTAGTAGTAGCAGCAGTAGCAGCTATGTGATGGGGGTTTATTGTGTTGAGGAGAATTATTGCTAATACTTCAGAGATGAAGAAGCTGACTTTGTTCTGTTTAACTGTTAGAAAAAACGGCTAATGATTCAATTATTGTTATGGATAACTATAATCAGAACTAAGGAATGATGATTCAAGGCATTTACGTCTACGGAGATTGTCTTCTTCAATCACTAGGCGAATGTTGTTGACTTCGATCAAGTGTCTGGCGGTGTTGTAGACAGGTGTTGTTCAAGTTACTACATGCATTAACGTGTTCAGTGAGGCGTGTTTAGAAGATTCTTGAACCATCACAATTAAACACAATAAAGGCAGCTTTATCATCTCTAAAATATTAGCAAGAATTCTCCACAAAGCAATAAACCTCACCATCACAGTAACGATATTATATATATTATATAATAATGCCTATTCATATAATTTTATATTGTCGATGTTTTCATTAATAGCTAAAATGAAAATATCTTGTTTTATATTATAATTTGGCTTATTAGCTTATGTATGTACGTAGGAAGTAACAACTACACCTCTCATTGTGCTCACTGTCGGAAAGTTTTGATAGGCTGCCAGCACTTGCAACCTACCTGCCCGCTTGTTTCTTAGTTGGTGTCAGGCGCTACCTAGTACGAGTAACCTGATGTTTCACCATCCAGTGTCTTTATCAATACAAGGATTTAACGTGACGAATGTAGAACTATATACAAAAGATGAGGTAATCAGTCCCTCAGCCTTTGAGTTGTTGAAGAGCTCCGTAGTCTTCACGTCTATGACAGTGCAACGTCTACAAATGAAGATACCCAGATGTTGCACATGTGTCTAATACTTTACCATGGAACTTGCTAGAGAGAGTCAACAAAAGCTGAGACACAGAAATCATCATCACAGGGATTGCTTGATACTAGCAGCAGTGCACGGGTACAGAAGCTGCAGAGTGGTGCACGAGTACAGCAGTTAAACAGTGATATCAAATAACCAATGTTGTTTTATATGTGAAAAGAGAGTGAAAATCAAATCTTAGATAAAAACTCCACAAAACACGTCAAAGCGTTTCAGATATATCCAAAGAATTAAGTGATATTAATCTTGGCTTTGACAACCACCTGCCAAGTTTGGGCAGTAGGCTTTCTGCAGTGTTCCTCCATTCTTATGTTCTTTGTGATGACCAAGTTAGTGAGCACGTCGAGTACCATCCCTGGTGTTTAACAGTCATTTATAACAGGTGATCGTTGAGAAACACACTTAAGCAAGAAGAACAACTTACAGTCTACAAAGATGTTGAGTGAGACATATGGGCAACACTTGGGTATCTTTAATGGGGAAACGTTTCGCCACACAGTGGCATCATCAGTCCAGTACAAAGACGAATGATAAAGATCAGAAGGACTTTGAGGTAATCAGTCCCTCAACCTGGAGCCAATGTAATCAGTCCATCAGTCTTGAAGAATACAGCACATATGTGAAGGTGACACCACCTACGACTGCTTCACCTCACCTGTCTGCAGTATATAGGCTAATTCTTCGAGCATTTGATGTATTCTTACTAAGATTAATGGACTGATTACATCGATTCCAGGTTGAGGGACTGATTACCCCAAACTCCTTCTGATCTTCACCATTCTTCCTTGTATAAGACTGATGAAGCCACTGTCTGGCGTAGAGTTTACCATAATAAAGATAGCCAAGTGTTACACATGTGTCTTAGTCATCAACTTTTCATTATCGTTGACCATTGTCAGTTTTTAAAGAAGTTTATCCAACAGCTGCTTGTGAACTAGTACATACATGCACGAGTCAAAACTCTCTCTCTATACGCTGATAACCCGCACATGGGAGACAGAAGCCTATTACCACGTTTCGGTTCGACTTGGATAATTAACAAGTGCGCCTTGTAAATGATCCAGGAAGGAGAGAAACATCGTTATAAGCTTGTCTCTCCCGTGTGCGGGTTATTTGTGTATTGTTCCAATGTCGGTATTGTGATTTTTTGTTAGATAAAACTGAATAATTAAACAATCATCTGTGCTTAGTTTCAATATATCATGGAATTACCCAGAAAACTGCAATCAAATCTCTGTCCCAGATTTTTGCTTGGCTGATTTAAGGGACTGAAAAATTACCTGGGTGGGCTAAATTGGGATGTCCTGACTATGGGTCAGGTAGGTGATCTTGGTGGCCAATATGACTTTTTTCAGAGCATAGTTCTAGCTGCCCAGGCAACTTTTGTTCCGAGTACGGAAATTAGATCTAACAAAAATATCCCAAATGGATGAACAATAGATTAAAACATCTCATTGGTCAAAAGAGAGGCATATATAGGCGTATCAAAAGAGGGGATGAAAAAAGATGCCAATTTCAAAATAGGGCCCAGAATGAACAATGCAGACATTCCTGGCACTAAACTAACATTTTCTCTCTTCATCAGTCACGTCTCTAGGTCCCTCTTATATTACTCTTGCTTTCTATTTTGAATTTTTATTCACACAAAAAATAGAAGATTTACTGTTATGCAAACTACTGCATTATTGTAATAATTGCAGTTAAGAAATCAATATATTCAGTTAAAGAGAGAAATAAAAAAAAGGAATAAGAAAAGCAAAAAGGAATTATGAGGCTAAGGTCGCAAGGGATTCAAAGACTAACCCAAAAGGGTTCTTTCAGGTATACAGAAGTAAGAATAGGGACAAGATTGGCCCACTTAAGAGTAACTCTGGTCAGATCACTGACACTGATAAGGATATGTGTGAAATTCTCAATGCTTACTTCCTCTCAGTTTTCACCCAGGAAAATACTAGTGATATTCCTGAAATAATAGATTATGTAGAACAGGATAATAAACTATGTACGATTGCGGTAACTAGTGACATGGTCCTCAGACAAACAGAGAAACTAAAACCTAACAAATCCCGAGGTCCTGATGAACTGTTTCCAAGGGTGTTAAAGGAATGTAAAGAGGAACTTAGCATACCTTTGGCTAATCTTTTTAACATATCACTACAAACTGGCATAGTGCCTGATAAGTGGAAAATGGCAAATGTAATACCTATTTACAAGGCAGGTGACAGGTCCTTAGCTTCGAACTATAGACCAATATCTCTTACCTCAATAGTGGGAAAATTTATGAAATCAATAATTGCCGAAGCAATTCGTAGCCATCTTGACAGGCACAGATTGATTAATGAATCTCAACACGGTTTTACAAAGGGGCGTTCCTGTCTTACGAATTTACTAACTTTTTTCACTAAGGTGTTTGAGGAGGAAACTTAAGGCACACGGAATAGAAGAAATTTTTTCCTGGGTAGAGGTACGGTTGGCAAATAGGCAGCAGAGAGTTTGCATAAATGGGGAGAAATCAGAATGGGGGCACGTCACAAGGTGTTCCACAGGGGTCAGTGTTGGGCCCGTTGTTGTCCACAGTTTACATAAACGACATAGATGAGGGAATAAATAGCGACATAAGCAAATTTGCTGATGACACCAAACTAGGCCGTCCCATTCATTTTAATGAGGACACTAGAGCACTCCAGGATGATTTGAATAGACTGATGCAGTGGTCGAAGAAGTGGCAGATGCAGCTTAATATAAACAAATGCAAAGTTCTAAATGTTGAACAGAAAAATAGCCATGCGACATAAACTAAATAATGATTGCGAAAAGGATTTAGGTGTTCTGGTTAGCAGTAATCTAAAACCAAGAGAACAGTGCATTAGTGTTCGCAATAAAGCTAACAGAATTTTTGGCTTCATATCTAGAAGTATAAATAATAGAAGTCCTCAGGTTGTTCTTCAACTCTATATATCCTTGGTTAGGCCTCATTTAGACTATGCTGCTCAGTTCTGGTCACCGTATTACAGAATGGATATAAATGCTCTGGAAAACGTACAGAGGAGGATGACAAAGTTGATCCCATGTATCAGAAATCTTCCCTATGAGGATAGACTAAGGGCCCTGAATCTGCACTCTCTCGAAAGCCGTAGAATTTGGGGGAATATGATCGAGGTGTATAAATGAAAAACAGGAATAAATAAAGGGGATGTAAATAGCGTGCTGAAAATTTCCAGCCAAGACAGGACACGCAGCAATGGTTTCAAGTTGGAAAAAATCAGATTCAGGAAGGATATAGGAAAGTACTGGTTTGGTAATAGAGTTGTGGATGAGTGGAGCAAACTCCCGAGTACAGTTATTCAGGCTAAAACGTTGTGTAGTTTTAAAAATAGGTTAGATAAATACATGAGTGGGTGTGAGTTAGACCTGACTAGCTTGTGCTGCTGGGTCTGGTGCAGTGCTCTATCCTTGAGAGGAGGTGACCAGACTGGGTGGGTCATTGGGCTAATCCGGGGAAGGTGGACATGGACCTGATCTGCATGAGTCAGCAGGCCTGTTGCAGTGTTCCTTCTTTCTTATGTTCTTATGTTCTTTGTCTGACAGAGCTATAACCTTGTGGTGACTGTCCCATCTTGATGGTGACTGTCCCATCTTGATGGTGACTGTCCCATCTTGGTGGTGACTGTCCCATCTTGATGGTGACTGTCCCATCTTGGTGGTGACTGTCCCATCTTGATGGTGACTGTCCCATCTTGATGGTGACTGTCCCATCTTGATGGTGACTGTCCCATCTTGATAGTGACTGTCCCATCTTGGTGGTGACTGTCCCATCTTGGTGGTGACTGTCCCATCTTGGTGGTGACTGTCCCATCTTGATGGTGACTGTCCCATCTTGGTGGTGACTGTTCCATCTTGATGGTGACTGTCCCATCTTGGTGGTGACTGTCCATCTTGATGGTGACTGTCCCATCTTGGTGGTGACTGTCCCATCTTGGTGGTGACTGTCCCATCTTGGTGGTGACTGTCCCATCTTGGTGGTGACTGTCCCATCTTGATGGTGACTGTCCCATTTTGGGTTGGTGACTGTCCCATCTTGGTGGTGACTGTCCCATCTTGATGGTGACTGTCCCATCTTGATGGTGACTGTCCCATCTTGATAGTGACTGTCCCATCTTGGTGGTGACTGTCCCATCTTGGTGGTGACTGTCCCATCTTGATGGTGACTGTCCCATCTTGATGGTGACTGTCCCATCTTGATGGTGACTGTCCCATCTTGGTGGTGACTGTCCCATCTTGGTGGTGACTGTCCCATCTTGATGGTGACTGTCCCATCTTGATGGTGACTGTCCCATCTTGATGGTGACTGTCCCATCTTGGTGGTGACTGTCCCATCTTGATGGTGACTGTCCCATCTTGGTGGTGACTGTCCCATCTTGATGGTGGCTGTCCCATCTTGGTGGTGACTGTCCCATCTTGGTGGTGACTGTCCCATCTTGGTGGTGACTGTCCCATCTTGATGGTGACTGTCCCATCTTGATGGTGACTGTCCCATCTTGGTGGTGACTGTCCCATCTTGATGGTGACTGTCCCATCTTGATGGTGACTGTTCCATCTTGATGGTGACTGTCCCATCTTGATGGTGACTGTCCCATCTTGATGGCGACTGTCCCATCTTGGTGGTGACTGTCCCATCTTGATGGTGACTGTCCCATCTTGATGGTGACTGTCCCATCTTGATGGCGACTGTCCCATCTTGATGGTGACTGTCCCATCTTGATGGTGACTGTCCCATCTTGGTGGTGACTGTCCCATCTTGGTGGTGACTGTCCCAGCTTGATGGTGGACTGTCCATCTTGGTGGTGACTGTCCCATCTTGATGGTGACTGTCCCATCTTGGTGGTGAATGTCCCATCTTGGTGGTGACTGTCCCATCTTGATGGTGACTGTCCCATCTTGGTGGTGACTGTCCCATCTTGGTGGTGACTGTCCCATCTTGGTGGTGACTGTCCCATCTTGATGGTGACTGTCCCATCTTGATGGTGACTGTCCCAGCTTGATGGTGACTGTCCCATCTTGGTGGTGACTGTCCCATCTTGATGGTGACTGTCCCATCTTGGTGGTGACTGTCCCATCTTGATGGTGACTGTCCCATCTTGATGGTGACTGTCCCATCTTGGTGGTGACTGTCCCATCTTGGTGGTGAGCAGACATCTCTAAGCTGCTCAACACTCGCGGAATGCTTGCTGCATCACATTCCTGGACTACAAGCTTACACGAATAGAAAAGATGTGTTGCTGGTTTCCCATTAGGAGGAGGAGGAGGAGGAGGAATCTGTTTTATCAAAGGCAAGTTGTTGAGGGAATCACTTCGTGGTTTCTAGAGCGTATTTTCTGAATTGTCGAGAAGCTTACAAAGAAATCTTCAAACTTTTGCATTTTATTGCGAGTCTTTCCCAAGGAACAGACATGAAATCTCTTTTAGACGTTTGTGTTTCTGAAACCGATATTGCTCTTTCCGTCTGGCACATTCATCTGTAGCTACAATGATAGTATGTTGCTTGTAGTCTACCCTGCTCATACATTTATTGTACTGTAGCTACATAGATCGCATGCTTCTTGTAGTACACGTTGTTCTTACACCTATCGTAGCTACCATTAGCATAAGAACAGATATGTCAATAGTGCGTGGTCAAGCAACCAACTCTCACTGGACACTTTATCCTGTCTCAAGCACTCAATCAAATATTGTCTGTAACCAAGAACCTAGTTAAAGACAGGCTACTAGGCAGCATGTTGTCAGTTATACCTGGTGCTGCGAACTTATCTTGCTACGCTCTCTAATACAATTATTGCAGTCCTGCCTTGCTACACTCTCTACAACAATCGTTGCAGACCTTCCTTGCTACACTCTCTACAACAATCATTGCAGACCTTCCTTGCTACACTCTCTACAACAATCATTGCAGACCTTCCTTGCTACACTCTCTACAACAATCATTGCAGCCCTTTCCCTTGACATCCTACAACAATCTTGCAGCCCTTTCCTTGCTACACCTCTCAACAATCGTTGCGACCTTCCTTGCAAATCCCCCAAAAAAAATCTTGGCCCTTTCCCCTTTGCTCCCCTTTTCCAAAACAATCATTCCCAGACCTTCCTTGAACACTCTCTAAACAATCGTTCCCGCCCTTCCCTTGCTACACTCTCCACAACAATCTTTTGCAAAACCTTCCTTGAAACACTCTTTTCAAAAATTTCGTTGCGGGACCTTCCTTGCTCCGCTCCTCCCCAAAAAAAAATCATTGAAAGCCCTTTCCTTTACACCCCTTTTACAACAATCTTTGGCGGGCCTTTCCTTGTACACCTCTAAAAACAATCGTTGCAGCCCTTTCCCTTTGGGCCTACACTCAAAAACAACAATCTTTGGCAGCCCTTCCCTTGCTACACTCTCTACAACAATGGGTTTGGCAGCCCTTTTCCTTGCAAACACTTCTACAAAAAATCATTGCAGACCTTCCTTGCACACTCTTACAACTTTCTTTGCAGACCTTCCTGCCACCTCTACAAAAATCATTCCCAGCCCTTTCCTTGCTAAAACCTCTCTACAACAACCCTTGCGGGACCTTCCTTGCTACCCTCTCTCAACAATCATTCCCAAAACCTTTCCTTGCTACACTCTCTACAACAACCCGTTGCAGCCCTTCCCTTTTGCTACACTCTCTAAAAACAATCATTGAGCCCCTTTCCTTGCTACCCTCTAAAAACAATCTTTGCGGGACCTTCCTTGCTACATCTCTAAAAACAATCTTACCTAACTTCACACATTTTCCAAAAATTTCTTTTACATGATTTTTTTGGGAAAATTTTTAAACATTTTTTCCTCAAAAATCCCAAAAAGCTGCATAAAATCCTGGGAAATAATAGGTCTTTTAAAATTTCTTAGTGTAAGCAAAATTCCCAAAAAATTGGCGAAAAGGGAAATTTCGATCTCATGATCGCAGAATGGCTAATTTTCTTCGCATCTTGTTTTACAAAAAACTTACTGTAACCCACTTCTCACATCCCGCTTTTATTTCAAACAACAGTTCCTTTATTTAATTTGTTAAACCATCCTTTTTATTCCCGAAAGTTGTTCATTTAATAATTCCTCTGTGTAGGTCTTGTGTCAGACACACCTCACTGACATGCACACTGCATGTCAGTGAGATGTGACTGACATATCAAGTTTTATTTCATTCATAACATTGACAGCATTTAACAGCACATACAGCATCCACACGTAACATTAACAGTTAACAACACCTCATTAACACATCATTTACAGTTAATAACACCTACAAAACATCCACACACTCATAACATTAATAACACCTGCACAACGTCCACACGCACACACGCATAACATTGACAACACCTGCACAGTATCCACAGGCACACATAACATTATAACAACACCTTCACAACATCCACACACACACACATAACATTGACAACACCTGCAAAACATCCACACAAACACACACACACACACACACATAACATTAACAACACCTGCCCCAGTACACACAGGCAACACATAACATTATTAACACCACCTTCCACAACATCCACAACACACACATAAACATGACAACATCTGCAAAACATCCACACAAACACACACACACACACAACATAACATCAACAACACCGGCATAACATCCACACACACACACACACACATAACATTATAACACCTGTACAACTCCACACACACACACTACAACACCTGTACAACATCCACACACACTTACACACATAACATTAATAACACCTGCACAACATCCACATACACACACATAACATCAAAAAACTGCACAACATCCACCACACACACATAATATTAACAACACCTGCACAACAATCAACACACACACACACAAAACATTAATAACAACACCTGCACAATATCCACACACACACACACACATACATAACATTAACAACACCTGTACAACATACCACACACACATAATATTAAACAACAACTGCACAACATCAACACACACAAACACATAACATTAATAACAACACCTCCACAATATCCACACACACACACACAAACATAACTATAACAACACCTGCACAACATCATCACACACACACACACACAAAACATAACCTAACAACACACACTGCGCAACCATCACCACACATAAAAAAAAACACAATAAAATCCCATTGTTTCTGTCTAGTGAGGACTTACTGCTACAAGTAACATTAGGGTGCACATTCATCATGATCAACTAAACATTGCAGATATGTTTCTTTATTGAAAATCAATGGTGAGTTGAGGTTGATCACCCAGGTACACTGAGGTGTGGATGAAATGAAGAAATATGACTGGTGATACATGTAGATGACATGTAACATGTGCGTAACAGTTTCGCTGATTGAAGAGTGACATAGACGACCAAAATCAGAGTAGAGACATGCATATGTGTTGTGGAAACACTGGGCAGCGTGCAAGTGTGTGAACACGGACCAGCAGGCAAGTGTGTGAACACTGGACAGCAAGTGCAAGTGTTGTGAAACCTGGACTGCAGTGCAAGTGTTGTGTAACGACTGTTTAAACACACTGATGCAAGTGTTGTGCAACACTGGAGCAGCAGTGCAAGTGTTGTGGACACTGGACCCAGCAGTGCAAGTGTTGTGTAACACTGGACCAGCAGTGCAAGTGTTGTGTAACACTGGACCAGCAGTGCAAGTGTTGTGGAACACTGGACCAGCAGTGCAAGTGTTGTGTAACACTGGACCAGCAGTGCAAGTGTTGTGAACACTGGACCAGCAGTGCAAGTGTTGTGGAACACTGGACCTGCAAGTGCAAGTGTTGTGGAACACTGGACCAGCAGTGCAAGTGTTGTGTAACACTGGACCAGCAGTGCAAGTGTTGTGGAACACTGGACCAGCAGTGCAAGTGTTGTGTAACACTGGACCAGCAGTGCAAGTGTTGTGGAACACTGGACCAGCAGTGCAAGTGTTGTGTAACACTGGACCAGCAGTGCAAGTGGTTGTGGAACACTGGACAGCAGTGCAAGTGTTGTGTGAACACTGGACCAGCAGTGCAAGTGTTGTGGAACACTGGACCAGCAGTGCAAGTGTTGTGGAACACTGGACCAGCAGTGCAAGTGTTGTGGAACACTGGACCAGCAGTGCAAGTGTTGTGGAACACTGGACCAGCAGTGCAGTGTTGTGGAACACTGGACCAGCAGTGCAAGTGATGTGGAACACTGGACCAGCAGTGCAAGTGTTGTGTGAACACTGGACCAGCAGTGCAAGTGTGTGGAACACTGGACCAGCAGTGCAAGTGTTGTGTAACACTGGACCAGCAGTGCAAGTGTTGTGGAACACACTGGACCAGCAGTGCAAGTGTTGTGTAACACTGGACCAGCAGTGCAAGTGTTGTGTAACACTGGACCAGCAGTGCAAGTGTTGTGGAACACTGGACCAGCAGTGCAAGTGTTGTGGAACACTGGACCAGCAGTGCAATGTTGTGTACACTGGACCAGCAGTGCAAGTGTTGTGGAACACATGGAGCAGCAGTGCAAGTGTTGTGTAACACTGGACCAGCAGTGCAAGTGTTGTGGAACACTGGAGCCAGCAGTGCAAGTGTTGTGGAACACTGGACCAGCAGTGCAAGTGTTGTGGAACACTGGACCAGCAGTGCAAGTGTTGTGTAACACTGGACCAGCAGTGCAAGTGTTGTGGAACACTGGAGCAGCAGTGCAAGTGTTGTGTAACACTGGACCAGCAGTGCAAGTGTTGTGGAACACTGGACCAGCAGTGCAAGTGTTGTGGAACACTGGAGCAGCAGTGCAAGTGTTGTGGAACACTGGAGCAGCAGTGCAAGTGTTGTGTAACACTGGACCAGCAGTGCAAGTGTTGTGGAACACTGGACCAGCAGTGCAAGTGTTGTGGAACACTGGACCAGCAGTGCAAGTGTTGTGGAACACTGGACCAGCAGTGCAAGTGTTGTGGAACACTGGACCAGCAGTTGCAAGTGTTGTGCAACAACTGGACCAGCAGTGCAAGTGTTGTGAACACTGGACCAGCAGTGCAAGTGTTGTGGAACACTGGACCAGCAGTGCAAGTGTTGCGGAACACTGGACCAGCAGTGCAAGTGTTGTGTAACACTGGACCAGCAGTGCAAGTGTTGCACAACACTGGACCAGCAGTGCAAGTGTTGTGGAACACTGGACCAGCAGTGCAAGTGTTGTGGAACACTGGACCAGCAGTGCAAAGTGTTGTGGAACACTGGACCAGCAGTGCAAGTGTTGTGGAACACTGGACCAGCAGTGCAAGTGTTGTGGAACACTGGACCAGCAGTGCAAGTGTTGTGGAACACTGGACCAGCAGTGCAAGTGTTGTGGAACACTGGACCAGCAGTGCAAGTGTTGTGGAACACTGGACCAGTAGTGCAAGTGTTGTGGAACACTGGACCAGCAGTGCAAGTGTTGTGGAACACTGGACCAGCAATGCAAGTGTTGTGCAACACTGGACCAGCAGTGCAAGTGTTGTGGAACACTGGACCAGCAGTGCAAGTGTTGTGCAACACTGGACCAGCAGTGCAAGTGTTGTGGAACACTGGACCAGCAGTGCAAGTGTTGTGGAACACTGGACCAGCAGTGCAAGTGTTGTGGAACACTGGACCAGCATGCAAGTGTTGTGGAACACTGGACCAGCAGTGCAAGTGTTGTGGAACACTGGACCAGCAGTGCAAGTGTTGTGGAACACTGGACCAGCAGTGCAAGTGATGTGGAACACTGGACCAGCAGTGCAAGTGTTGGGAACACTGGACCAGCAGTGCAAGTGTTGTGGAACACTGGACCAGCAGTGCAAGTGTTGTGGAACACTGGACCAGCAGTGCAAGTGTTGTAGAACACTGGACAGCAGTGCAAGTGTTGTGACGAACACTGGACCAGCAGTGCAAGTGTTGTGGAACACTGGACCAGCAGTGCAAGTGTTGTGGGAACAGGACCAGCAGTGCAAGTGTTGTGGAACACTGGACCAGCAGTGCAAGTGTTGTGGAACACGGACCAGCAGTGCAAGTGTTGTGGAACACTGGACCAGCAGTGCAGTGTTGTGAACACTGGACCAGCAGTGCAAGTGTTGTGGAACACTGGACCAGCAGTGCAAGTGTTGTGGAACACTGGACCAGCAGTGCAAGTGTTGCGGAACACTGGTCCAGCAGTGCAAGTGTTGTGTAACACTGGACCAGCAGTGCAAGTGTTGCACAACACTGGACCAGCAGTGCAAGTGTTGTGCAACACTGGACCAGCAGTGCAAGTGTTGTGGAACACTGGACCAGCAGTGCAAGTGTTGTGGAACACTGGACCAGCAGTGCAAGTGTTGTGGAACACTGGACCAGCAGTGCAAGTGTTGTGGAACCACTGGGACCAGCAGTGCAAGTGTTGTGGAACACGGACCAGCAGTGCAAGTGTTGTGGAACACTGGACCACAGTGCAAGTGTTGTGGAACACTGGACAGCAGTGCAAGTGTTGTGGAACACTGGACCAGCAGTGCAAGTGTTGTGGAACACTGGACCAGCAGTGCAAGTGTTGTGGAACACTGGACCAGCAGTGCAAGTGTTGTGGAACACTGGACCAGCAGTGCAAGTGTTGTGGAACTGGCGGGGGGCACGGACCAGTAGTGCAAGTGTTGTGGAACACTGGACCAGCAGTGCAATGTTGTGGAACACTGGACCAGCAGTGCAAGTGTTGTGGAACCACTGGACCAGCAGTGCAAGTGTTGTGGAACACTGGACCAGCAGTGCAAGTGTTGTGCAACACTGGACCAGCAGTGCAAGTGTTGTGGAACACTGGACCAGCAGTGCAAGTGTTGTGGAACACTGGACCAGCAGTGCAAGTGTTGTGGAACACTGGACCAGCAGTGCAAGTGTTGTTCAATACTGGACCAGCAGTGCAAGTGTTGTGGAACACTGGACCAGCAGTGCAAGTGTTGTGGAACACTGGACCAGCAGTGCAAGTGTTATGGAACACTGGACCAGCAGTGCAAGTGTTGTGGATACATCTGGACCAGCTGTGCAAGTGTTGTGGAACACTGGACCAGCAGTGCAAGTGTTGTGGAACACTGGACCAGCAGTGCAAGTGTTTGTGAACACTGGACCAGCAGTGCAAGTGTTGTGGAACACTGGACCAGCAGTGCAAGTGTTGTGGAACACTGGACCAGCAGTGCAAGTGTTGTGGAACACTGGACCAGCAGTGCAAGTGTTGTGGCAACACAGGACCAGACAGTGCAAGTGTTGTGGAACACTGGACCAGCAGTGCAAGTGTTGTGGACACTGGACCAGCAGTGCAAGTGTTGTGGAACACTGGACCATCAGTGCAAGTGTTGCGGAACACTGGACCAGCAGTGCAAGTGTTGTGGAACACTGGACCAGCAGTGCAAGTGTTGTGGAACACTGGACCAGCAGTGCAAGTGTTGTGGAACACTGGACCAGCAGTGCAAGTGTTGTGGAACACTGGACCAGCAGTGCAAGTGTTGTGGAACACTGGACCAGCAGTGCAAGTGTTGTGGAACACTGGACCAGCAGTGCAAGTGTTGTGGAACACTGGACCAGCAGTGCAAGTGTTGTGAACACTGGACCAGCAGTGCAAGTGTTGGGAACACTGGACCAGCAGTGCAAGTGTTGTGGAACACTGGACCAGCAGTGCAAGTGTTGTGGAACACTGGACCAGCAGTGCAAGTGTTGTGGAACACTGGACCAGCAGTGCAAGTGTTTGTGGAACACTGGACCAGCAGTGCAAGTGTTGTGGAACACTGGACCAGCAGTGCAAGTGTTGTGGAACACTGGACCAGCAGTGCAAGTGTTGTGGAACACTGGACCAGCAGTGCAAGTGTTGTGGAACACTGGACCAGCAGTGCAAGTGTTGTGGAACACTGGACCAGCAGTGCAAGTGTTGTGGAACACTGGACCAGCATGCAAGTGTTGTGAACACTGGACCAGCAGTGCAAGTGTTTGTGGAACACTGGACCAGAGTGCAAGTGTTGTGGAACACTGGACCAGCAGTGCACGTGTTGTGGAACACTGGACAGCAGTGCAAGTGTTGTGGAACACTGGACCAGCATGCAAGTGTTGTGCAACACTGGACCAGCAGTGCAAGTGTTGTGGAACACTGGACCAGCAGTGCAAGTGTTGTGGAACACTGGACCAGCAGTGCAAGTGTTGTGGAACACTGGACCAGCAGTGCAAGTGTTGTGGAACACTGGACCAGCAGTGCAAGTGTTGTTCAATACTGGACCAGCAGTGCAAGTGTTGTGGAACACTGGACCAGCAGTGCAAGTGTTGTGGAACACTGGACCAGCAGTGCAAGTGTTGTGGAACACTGGACCAGCAGTGCAAGTGTTGTGGAACACTGGACCAGCTGTGCAAGTGTTGTGGAACACTGGACCAGCAGTGCAAGTGTTGTGGAACACTGGACCAGCAGTGCAAGTGTTGTGGAACACTGGACCAGCAGTGCAAGTGTGTGGAACACTGGACCAGCAGTGCAAGTGTTGTGGAACACTGGACCAGCAGTGCAAGTGTTGAGGAACACTGGACCAGCAGTGCAAGTGTTTGTGCAACACTGGACAGCAGTGCAAGTGTTGTGGAACACTGGACCAGCAGTGCAAGTGTGTGGAACACTGGACCAGCAGTGCAAGTGTTGTGGAACACTGGACCAGCAGTGCAAGTGTTGTGGAACACTGGACCAGCAGTGCAAGTGTTGTGGAACACTGGACCAGCAGTGCAAGTGTTGTGGAACACTGGACCAGCAGTGCAAGTGTTGTGGAACACTGGACCAGCAGTGCAAGTGTTGTGAACACTGGACCAGCAGTGCAAGTGTTGTGGAACACTGGACCAGCAGTGCAAGTGTTGTGGAACATAGGACCAGCAGTGCAAGTGTTGTGGAACACTGGACCAGCAGTGCAAGTGTTGTGGAACACTGGACCAGCAGTGCAAGTGTTTGTGGAACACTGGACCAGCAGTGCAAGTGTTGTGGAACAACTGGACCAGCAGTGCAAGTGTTGTGGAACACTGGACCAGCAGTGCAAGTGTTGTGGAACACTGGACCAGCAGTGCAAGTGTTGTGGAACACTGGACCAGCAGTGCAAGTGTTGTGGAACACTGGACCAGCAGTGCAAGTATTGTGGAACACTGGACCAGCAGTGCAAGTGTTTTGGAACACTGGACCAGCAGTGCAAGTGTTGTGGAACACTGGACCAGCAGTGCAAGTGTTGTGGAACACTGGACCAGCAGTGCAAGTGTTGTTGAACACTGGACCAGCAGTGCAAGTGTTGTAGAACACTGGACCAGCAGTGCAAGTGTTGTCGAACACTGGACCAGCAGTGCAAGTGTTGTGGAACACTGGACCAGCAGTGCAAGTGTTGTGGAACACTGGACCAGCAGTGCAAGTGTTGTGGAACACTGGACCAGCAGTGCAAGTGTTGTGGAACACTGGACCAGCAGTGCAAGTGTTGTGGAACACTGGACCAGCAGTGCAAGTGTTGTGGAACACTGGACCAGCAGTGCAAGTGTTGTGGAACACTGGACCAGCAGTGCAAGTGTTGTGGAACACTGGACCAGCAGTGCAAGTGTTGTGGAACACTGGACCAGCAGTGCAAGTGTTGTGGAACACTGGACCAGCAGTGCAAGTGTTGTGGAACACTGGACAGCAGTGCAAGTGTTGTGGAACACTGGACCAGCAGTGCAAGTGTTGTGGAACACTGGACCAGCAGTGCAAGTGTTGTCGAACACTGGACCAGCAGTGCAAGTGTTGTGGAACATGACCAGCAGTGCAAGTGTTGTGAACACTGGACCAGCAGTGCAAGTGTTGTGCAACCTGGACCAGCAGTGCAAGTGTTGTGGAACACTGGACCAGCAGTGCAAGTGTTGTGGAACACTGGACCAGCAGTGCAAGTGTTGTGGAACACTGGACCAGCAGTGCAAGTGTTGTGGAACACTGGACCAGCAGTGCAAGTGTTGTGGAACACTGGACCAGCAGTGCAAGTGTTGTGGAACACTGGACCAGCAGTGCAAGTGTTGTGGAACACTGGACCAGCAGTGCAAGTGTTGTGGAACACTGGACCAGCAGTGCAAGTGTTGTGGAACACTGGACCAGCAGTGCAAGTGTTGTGGAACACTGGACCAGCAGTGCAAGTGTTGTGGAACACTGGACCAGCAGTGCAAGTGTTGTGGAACACTGGACCAGCAGTGCAAGTGTTGTGGAACACTGGACCAGCAGTGCAAGTGTTGTGGAACACTGGACCAGCAGTGCAAGTGTTGTGGAACACTGGACCAGCAGTGCAAGTGTTGTGGAACACTGGACCAGCAGTGCAAGTGTTGTGGAAACACTGGACCAGCAGTGCAAGTGTTGTGGAACACTGACCAGAGCAGTGCAAGTGTTGTGGAACACTGGACCAGCAGTGCAAGTGTTGTGGAACACTGGACCAGCAGTCGCAAGTGTTGTGGAACACTGGGACCAGCAGTGCAAGTGTTGTGGAACACTGGACCAGCAGTGCAAGTGTTGTGGAACACTGGACCAGCAGTGCAAGTGTTGTGGAACACTGGACCAGCAGTGCAAGTGTTGTGCAACACTGGACCAGCAGTGCAAGTGTTGTGGAACACTGGAACCAGCAGTGCAAGTGTTGTGGAACACTGGACCAGCAGTGCAAGTGTTGTGGAACACTGGACCAGCAGTGCAAGTGTTGTGGAACACTGGACCAGCAGTGCAAGTGTTGTGGAATCACTGGACCAGCAGTGCAAGTGTTGTGGAACACTGGACCAGCAGTGCAAGTGTTGTGGAACACTGGACCAGCAGTGCAAGTGTTGTGGAACACTGGACCAGCAGTGCAAGTGTTGTGGAACACTGGACCAGCAGTGCAAGTGTTGTGGAACATGGACCAGCAGTGCAAGTGTTGTGGAACACTGGACCAGCAGTGCAAGTGTTGTGGAACACTGGACCAGCAGTGCAAGTGTTGTGGAACACTGGACCAGCAGTGCAAGTGTTGTGGAACACTGGACCAGCAGTTGCAAGTTGTTGGTGAACACTGGACCAGCAGTGCAAGTGTTGTGAACACTGGACCAGCAGTGCAAGTGTTGTGGAACACTGGACCAGCAGTGCAGTGTTGTGGAACACTGGACCAGCAGTGCAAGTGTTGTGGAACACTGGACCAGCAGTGCAAGTGTTGTGGAACACTGGACCAGCAGTGCAAGTGTTGTGGACACTGGACCAGCAGTGCAAGTGTTGTGGAACACTGGACCACAGTGCAAGTGTTGTGGAACACTGGACCAGCAGTGCAAGTGTTGTGGAACACTGGACCAGCAGTGCAAGTGTTGTGGAACACTGGACCAGCAGTGCAAGTGTTGTGGAACATAGGACCAGCAGTGCAAGTGTTGTGGAACACTGGACCAGCAGTGCAAGTGTTGTGGAACACTGGACCAGCAGTGCAAGTGTTGTGGAACACTGGACCAGCAGTGCAAGTGTTGTGGAACACTGGACCAGCAGTGCAAGTGTTGTGGAACACTGGACCAGCAGTGCAAGTGTTGTGGAACACTGGACCGCACAGTGCAAGTGTTGTGGAACACATGGACCAGCAGTGCAAGTGTTGTGGAACACTGGACCAGCAGTGCAAGTTTGTGGAACACTGGACCAGCAGTGCAAGTGTTGTGGAACACTGGACCAGCAGTGCAAGTGTTGTGAACACTGGACCAGCAGTGCAAGTGTTGTGGAACACTGGACCAGCAGTGCAAGTGTTGTGAAATGGACCTGACAGGCAGGTTGTGAACTGGACCAGCAGTGCAAGTGTTTGTGAACACTGGACCAGCAGTGCAAGTGTTGGAACACTGGACCACAGTGCAAGTGTTGTGGAACACTGGACCAGCAGTGCAAGTGTTGTGGAACACTGGACCAGCAGTGCAAGTGTTGTGGAACACTGGACCAGCAGTGCAAGTGTTGTGGAACACTGGACCAGCAGTGCAAGTGTTGTGGAACACTGGACCAGCAGTGCAGTGTTGTGGACACTGACCACAGTGCAAGTGTTGTGGAACACTGACAGCAGTGCAAGTGTTGTGGAACACTGGACCAGCAGTGCAAGTGTTTGTGGAACACTGACCAGCAGTGCAAGTGTTGTGGAACACTGGACCAGCAGTGCAAGTGTTGTGGAACACTGGACGAGCGGTGCAAGTGTTGTGGAACACTGGACCAGCAGTGCAAGTGTTGTGGAACACTGGACCAGCAGTGCAAGTGTTGTCGAACACTGGACCAGCAGTGCAAGTGTTGTGCGACACTGGACCAGCAGTGCAAGTGTTGTGGAACACTGGACCAGCAGTGCAAGTGTTGTGCAACACTGGACCAGCAGTGCAAGTGTTGTGCAACACTGGACCAGCAGTGCAAGTGTTGTGCAACACTGGACCAGCAGTGCAAGTGTTGTGGAACACTGGACCAGCAGTACAAGTGTTGTGCAACACTGGACCAGCAGTGCAAGTGTTGTGCAACACTGGACCAGCAGTGCAAGATTTGTGCAACACTGGACCAGCAGTGCAAGTGTTGTGAACACTGACCGCAGTGCAAGTGTTGTGCAACACTGGACCAGCAGTGCAAGTGTTGTGCAACACTGGACCAGCAGTGCAAGTGTTGGGGAACATTGGACCAGCAGTGCAAGTGTTGTGCAACACTGGACCAGCAGTGCAAGTGTTGTGCAACACTGGACCAGCAGTGCAAGTGTTGTGGAACACTGGACCAGCAGTGCAAGTGTTGGGGAACACTGGACCAACAGTGCAAGTGTTGTGGAACATTGGACCAGCAGTGCAAGTGTTGCGCAACACTGGACCAGCAGTGCAAGTGTTGCACAACACTGGATCAGCAGTGCAAGTGTTGTGCAACACTGGACCAGCAGTGCAAGTGTTGTGGAACACTGGACCAGCAGTGCAAGTGTTGTGGAACACTGGACAGCATGCAAGTGTTGTGGAACACTGGACCAGCAGTGCAAGTGTTGTGGAACACTGGACTAGCAGTGCAAGTGTTGTGGAACACTGGACCAGCAGTGCAAGTGTTGGGGAACACTGGACCAACAGTGCAAGTGTTGTGGAACATTGGACCAGCAGTGCAAGTGTTGTGCAACACTGGACCAGCAGTGCAAGTGTTGCACAACACTGGACCAGCAGTGCAAGTGTTGTGGAACACTGGACCAGCAGTGCAAGTGTTGTGGAACACTGGACCAGCAGTGCAAGTGTTGTGGAACACTGGACTAGCAGTGCAAGTGTTGTGGAACACTGGACCAGCAGTGCAAGTGTTGGGGAACACTGGACCAACAGTGCAAGTGTTGTGGAACATTGGACCAGCAGTGCAAGTGTTGTGCAACACTGGACCAGCAGTGCAAGTGTTGCACAACACTGGACCAGCAGTGCACGTGTTGTGCAACACTGGACCAGCAGTGCAAGTGTTGTGGAACACTGGACCAGCAGTGCAAGTGTTGTGGAACACTGGACCAGCAGTGCAAGTGTTGTGGAACACTGGACCAGCAGTGCAAGTGTTGTGGAACAATGGACCAGCAGTGCAAGTGTTGTGGAACACTGGACCAGCAGTGCAAGTGTTGTGGAACACTGGACCAGCAGTGCAAGTGTTGTGGAACACTGGACTAGCAGTGGAAGTGTTGTGGAACACTGGACCAGCAGTGCAAGTGTTGTGGAACACTGGACCAGCAGTGCAAGTGTTGTGGAACACTGGACCAGCAGTGCAAGTGTTGTGGAACACTGGAGCAGCAGTGCAAGTGTTGTGTAACACTTGACCAGCAGTGCAAGTGTTGTGGAACACTGGACCAGCAGTGCAAGTGTTGTGGAACACTGGACCAGCAGTGTAAGTGTTGTGGAACACTGGACCAGCAGTGCAAGTGTTGTGGAACACTGGACCAGCAGTGCAAGTGTTGTGGAACACTGGACCAGCAGTGCAAGTGTTGTGGAACACTGGACCAGCAGTGCAAGTGTTGTGCAACACTGGACCAGCAGTGCAAGTGTTGTGTAACACTGGACCAGCAACACTCTAGTATTAATAATAATTATATATTTATTATTACAAGTACGTACATGTACAAGGTATACAGACCTAACATCAATGACATACTTCTATTTAGAAAGCCGCTTGTTATACTGAGCATTTCCCGCGAATTATTTCAGTTTTGTCCCAGGATGCGACCCACACCAGTCCACTAACACCTAGGTACCCATTTTATTCTGGTGGGTGAACATGGACAGCAGGTGTCTTATGGAAATTTGCCCAAATGTTTTCCACCCATACCTGGGATTCGAACTCCGGACCTCAGTGTGTGAGCTGAGCGAGCCAGCGTTCAAGCTACTGGACACCTAATCTCCAGTACACCGGGGAGGAAGGAGGGGCTTCAGGGAGTCTCAAAAGTTTAGAAAACACGGTGAACTTGCCCATCATTATATATTGGCTCCTATAAAATCGGAGATCCTTGGCCTATGGGGAAAGAGTGCATCTAAGTTCCTAGGAGCTAGGCAAAAGATTCATCCTTAAGGAACTAGGCAAAAGACTAGTGATCCAAGGGCGGCTAGTTTTCTGTTCTAGGGACTCTGCGCGGCGGTTCAGAGGGGTAATGCCTGCTGTATCCTGGGTACGCACCCCAGCTCTGAGGAGCTGGATGAGATTGTGTAATCTGTGACAAACATGTCGCAACAAAAACGTGAAATGTATCCCTCAAACCTCTTGTACTGTATACGCCATCTGTGTACCTTGTATATTTCATACTTCAGTACAGACCATAAACTCTCAATAGGGTTCATGCCAGAGGAATTACCAGCCCCTGGGAGCAGCTCAACGCCATTTTGTGTACACCTCGTATTTACTGATTCTGCCGTCTAACATAGAGCTGAGTCTTGTTGGAATATTCACCGTCCATCACCATACCAATCCCTTGTCTGAGGCAGTAATTGGTGATGTATTACTTCCATATACTTATCCTGGTTCATGGTGCCATCAACAATGTGCAAACGACTTGTTCCATGAACGGAAATGGCTCCCACACCATGATTTTCGGTGGAAATTTGACCGTCTTCTTCAGACATTCAGTCATAAATTTCTCATCTAACAGCCTTCTTACAGTCAGCACACTGTCAGCCAGTACTGCAATGGTTGATTCATCAGAGAACACTGCAACAACAGAAGAGACAATGGAAGTGGTGGAACAACCAGAGAAGCTGACTGGTAATCCTAACAACACTTGCAACAATACAATAGACAATAGAAGATGAATGGTGATCTTAATTTTCTCAAATGGAATTGTCATTTTATTAACAATTAATATTGTTTTGTGAACAACCAATAAACGGATTCTCTAAATATAATTCTTACCTCTCATTACACTGGTCTGTATTTGGAATGATTTTAATTTTTATTTTTATTCATGGTTGCGATCTTACATATTCTTGGGCTACTGATAGTAAATATCTAAACTATTTTGCTCTATCACGTAAGTCGTAAGGCTTTTGAATAAAATAAAAATTAATGTTAATAAAAAAATATGAATTTTTAATAAATTGTTAGTTTATTATAATTAGGCAAGTAATGATGGAAAAGCACATTCTGTTAGTTTTAACAACATACGAATTCCAAATCAACATGAATCAATTTTTTATTAAAAAAATATGCTCCTAATGGTTAGCCTACATATTGAATCCAAGGAAGGAGGACCGTTTTGAATTTCGCTTGTGCTGCACATCGAGACCATTACGTGTCAATGACCAGCAGTAATCTGCCATCATGCTGACATTCCATTTGCCCTGGTATCGAGTTTCCATGGTGCAAATATCCTGATGGAACCGCTCTCCTTGTTCCTCACTGTAGTCACCACAATTGTTGGGAAAATAGTCAAGATGTGAGTGCAAAAAGTGCATCTTCACACTCATTCTAGACCCAAGTTTTTGGAAACTTGAAATCAGGTCTTGGATCATTTTTTTCATATTGGGGGAAGCGCCTGTTTGCCAGGAAGTTGTGGACAATCTGCTGGAACGAAAACCAGTTATTCATCTCGACACCTGCTAATGCGTCATCAAAATGCTTGTCCTTCATCAATTCCCGAATCTGAGGACCAACAAAGAGTCCTGCCTTTAGCTTGCCTTCACTTATACCAGGAAACTTTGACTCCAGCTACTTGAAAGCAGTTCCATTCTTGTTCAAGGCCTTCACAAAATTTTTCATACGCCCGAATTTGATGTGGAGTGGTGGCAGCAGAATTTTCTTGGGGTCAACAGTTTTCATGTTGTGATTCCCGGGTAAGAAGCTTGTTCTTGGTGGCCAGTCTTTTTGTTCATAGTGCTGGCTGTCTGCCCTACTATCACAAAGACACAGAAAACAGTAGGAGACCAATAACTTTTATATCACCACAAATGAGAAAAGTGTGATTGTGGTACTTGATTGCAGATATTAGTGTCTTCATATTTACGTAAGTTTCTGACATTTGGACACTATGGCCAACTGACACAGATGCAGCTGTGTTGCCATTGTAGAGAAGTACAGCCTCTAAACTTCTTGTAGAAGAATAAATGAAGAGTCTCCATTCATCTGCTTTGTATGACATCCTCATGTGTTCAATAAGGCCAGAAATATTTGAACAGAAGACTAAAGATTCCTCTTTGTCAAAGAACTGAGTGAATTCTGCTTCACGATGACGGTACCGAGTGAATGTTGTTCCAGGAGCTAGAAGCCTGAGTTCCTTCAGTCTAGAGCCAAGTAACTCTGCACTTTCCTTTAGAAGGTTAAGGTCTCTCACCAAGTCATTAGCTCAGCTTGGTTGAAAGGTTTGTGATGGTCATTTGTTGGTGGTTCATAGTCTACTTCCATCTCCTTAGAACCACTGGTATCAGACTGACGAAATTTGCCATGTCTCAGATGGCACAGGTACAGGAATATCTTCAGACTGTGGAACAGACCTTATTGCTGAAGGAATATTTGGGTATATTATGCGATCTTTAGTCTTCTTGTTGAATCCAGCTACTTTAGTCATACAAAAGTAGCAGTCATCATGGTGGTTCATCTGCTCCCACCATACCATTGCTACTCCAAAGGACATATATTAAAGTTTTCCAACTGACCACATTTGGAGCTTACTGATGCAACTCTTGCAAGCTTTGTGTGGTGCAAATATTTGTCCTGGTCTCCAAGTTTGTCCTGGTCTCCAAGTTTGTCCTGGTCTCCAAGTTTGTCCTGGTCTACAAGTTTGTCCTGGTCTCCAAGTTTGTCCTGGTCTCCAAGTTTGTCCTGGTCTCACAAGTTGTCCTGGTCTCCAAGTTTGTCCTGGTCTACAAGTTTGTCCTGGTCTCCAAGTTTGTCCTGGTCTACAAGTTTGTCCTGGTCTACAAGTTTGTCCTGGTCTACAAGTTGGTCCTGGTCTACAAGTCTACAAGTAGCAGGGGTTCCAATAAAGGAGTAATGTTGCCCCCGGAATCCTGAAGGGTTTTAATTTTCCTCGAGACACAGCAAAAACCCTCTGGGGAATTTATACAGCCTCTAGACATATTAATAATCGAAAATAAGGAAAAATATCTTAGATTTAACATTTAAGTCAATATAAGGTAAACATTTTAATTAGTAATATAGTACTTGATAATTTACTTAAGTTATACGAAAAGAGAAAAGTAACGTTACCTTATAACTGGACGACCTGATGTGATACACATGAATAAAAGACACAATGAATCACTATTTTACACACACACACACACACACACACACACAGGAACAGGAGATTTAAGGAAGTTTTCACAGTAGAGACAGGAAGGGCTGTGGGAAGACAGAACAGAAGGGAACATCAAGAGGGAATATACCAACAAGTGTTGGATGACATACGAACAACTGAGGAGGAGGTGAAGAAGCTCTTAAGTGACCTTGACACCTCAAAGGCGATGGGACCGGACAACATCTCCCCATGGGTCCTTAGAGAAGGAGCAGAGATGCTGTGTGTGCCTCTAACCACAATCTTCAACACATCCCTTGAAACTGGGCAACTACCTGAGATATGGAAGACAGCTAATGTAGTCCCCATATTTAAGAAAGGAAACAGAAACGAGGCACTAAACTACAGACCTGTGTCTCTGACATGTATCGTGTGCAAAGTCATGGAGAAGATTATCAGGAGGAGAGTGGTCGAACACCTGGAAAGGAACAAGATTATAAATGAAAACCAGCATGGGTTCATGGAAGGCAAATCTTGTATCACAAACCTCCTGGAGTTTTATGACAAGGTAACAGAAGTAGGACACGAGAGAGGGTTGGGTAGATTGCGTTTTCCTAGACTGCAGGAAGGCTTTGACACAGTTCCCCACAAGAGATTAGTGCAGAAGCTGGAGGATCAGGCACACGTAAAAGGAAGGGCACTGCAATGGATAAGGGAATACCTGACAGGGAGGCAGCAACGAGTCATGGTACGTGAAGAGGTATCACAGTGGGCGCCTGTTACGAGCGGGGTCCCACAGGGGTCAGTTCTAGGGACCAGTGCTATTTTTGATATATGTGAACGACATGATGGAAGGAATAGACTCTGAAGTGTCCCTGTTCGCAGATGACGTGAAGTTGATGAGAAGAATTAAATCGGACGAGGATGAGGCAGGACTGCAAAGAGACCTGGAGAGGCTGGACATGTGGTCCAGTAACTGGCTTCTCGAATTCAATCCAGCCAAATGCAAAGTCATGAAGATTGGGGAGGGGCAAAGAAGACCGCAGACAGAGTATAGGCTAGGTGGACAAAGACTACAGACCTCACTCAGGGAGAAAGACCTTGGGGTGACCATAACACCGAGCACATCACCGGAGGCACACATCAACCAAATAACCGCTGCAGCATACGGGCGCCTGCAAACCTGAGAATAGCGTTCCGATACCTTAATAAGGAATCGTTCAAGACACTGTACACTGTGTATGTTAGGCCCATACTGGAGTATGCAGCACCAGTCTGGAACCCACACCTGGTCAAGCACGTCAAGAAGTTAGAGAAAGTACAAAGGTTTGCAACAAGGCTAGTCCCAGAGCTCAAGGGAATGTCGTACGAGGAAAGGTTAAGGGAAATCGGACTGACGACACTGGAGGACAGAAGGGTCAGGGGAGACATGATAACGACATACAAGATACTGCGGGGAATAGACAAGGTGGATAGAGATTGGATGTTCCAGAGAGGGGACACAGGGACAAGGGGTCACAACTGGAAGCTGAAGACTCAGACGAGTCACAGGGACGTTAGGAAGTATTTCTTCAGTCATAGAGTTGTCAGCAAGTGGAATAGCCTAGCAAGTGAAGTAGTGGAGGCAGGAACCATACATAGTTTTAAGAAGAGGTATGACAAAGCTCAGGAAGCAGAGAGAGAAAGGATCCAGTAGCGATCAGTGAAGAGGCGGGGCCAGGAGCTGAGTCTCGACCCCTGCAACCACAATTAGGTGAGTACAATTAGGTGAGTACACACACACACACATACACACACACACACACACACACATACACACACACACACTCACACACACACACACACACACAAACACACACACACACACACACACACACACACACACACACACACACACACACACACAAGTGAGTAGTGCAGATATCGAGGACATCACATATGAAAGACCCCTTGGGGCCAGTGACCATGTGGTTTTAAGCTTCGAATACACAGTAGAGCTACAAGTGGAGGGAGAAGCAGGAGGGCCAGGACGAATGAAGCCAAACTACAAGAAAGGGGACTACACAGGAATGAGGAACTACCTGAACGGGGTTCAGTGGGACAGAGAACTGGCAGGGAAGCCAGTTAACGAGATGATGGAATATGTAGCAACAAAAATGCAAGGAGGCTGAGGAGAGGTTTGTACCCAAGGGTAACAGGATTAATGAAAAAGCCAGGATGAGCCCATGGTTTACCCAAAGGTGCAGGGAGGCAAAAACCAAGTGTGCTAGGGAATGGAAGAAATATAGAAGGCAAAGGACCCAGGAGAATAAGGAGAACAGTCGTAGAGCCAGAAACGAATATGCACAGATAAGAAGGGAGGCCCAAAGGACAATATGAAAATGACATAGCAGCGAAAGGCAAATCTGACCCGAAATGTTGTACAGCCACATCAGGAGGAAAACAACAGTCAAGGACCAGGTAATCAGGCTAAGGAAGGAAGGAGGAGAGACAACAAGAAATGACCGTGAAGTATGTGAAGAACTCAACAAGAGATTCAAAGAAGTGTTCACAGAGGAGACAGAAGGGACTCCAGAAAGACGGAGAGGTGGGGACACACCTCCAAGTGCTGGACACAGTGCACACAACCGAGGAAGAAGTGAAGAGGCTTCTGAGTGAGCTAGATACCTCAAAGGCAATGGGGCCAGATAACATCTTCCCCATGGGTATTGAGAGAGGGAGCAGAGGCGCTATGTGTACCCCTAACAACAATATTCAATAACATCTATCGAAACAGGGAGATTGCCTGAGGCATGGAAGACAGCAAATGTAGTCCCAATCTTTAAAAATGGAGACAGACATGAAGCATTGAACTACAGACCAGTGTCACTGACATGTATAGTATGCAAAATCATGGAGAAGATTATCAGGAGAAGAGTGGTGGAACACCTAGAAAGGAATGATCTCATCAACAGCAGCCAACATGGTTTCAGGGACGGGAAATCCTGTGTCACAAACCTACTGGAGTTCCATGACATGGTGACAGCAGTAAGACAAGAGAGAGAGGGGTGGGTGGATTGCATTTTCTTGGACTGCAAGAAGGCGTTTGACACAGTTCCACACAAGAGATTGGTGCAAAAACTGGAGGACCAAGCAGGGATAACAGGGAAGGCACTACAGTGGATCAGGGAATACTTGTCAGGAAGACAGCAGCGAGTCATGGTACGTGGCGAGGTGTCAGAGTGGGCACCTGTGACAAGGGGGGTCCCGCAGGGGTCAGTCCTAGGACCAG
This sequence comes from Cherax quadricarinatus, assembly GCF_026875155.1. NCBI lineage: Eukaryota > Metazoa > Arthropoda > Malacostraca > Decapoda > Parastacidae > Cherax > Cherax quadricarinatus. The sequence goes on along the minus strand of NC_069405.1, from coordinate 91,522,381 downwards.
TGCTGTTTCTGGTATTTGTGAACGACATGACGGAAGGAATAGACTCTGAGGTGTCCCTATTTGCAGATGACGTGAAGTTGATGAGAAGAATTCACTCGATCGAAGACCAGGCAGAACTGGAGTTTACCTGGAGTTTACCTGGAGAGAGTTTCGGGGGTCAACGCCCCCGCGGCCCGGTCTGTGACCAGGCCTCCTGGTGGATCAGCGCCTGATCAACCAGGCTGTTGCTGCTGGCTGCACGCAAACCAACGTACGAGCCACAGCCCGGCTGATCAGGAACTGACTTTAGGTGCTTGTCTAGTGCCAGCTTGAAGACTGCCAGGGGTCTGTTGGTAATCCCCCTTATGTGTGCTGGGAGGCAGTTGAACAGTCTCGGGCCCCTGACACTTATTGTATGGTCTCTTAACGTGCTAGTGACACCCCTGCTTTTCATTGGGGGGATGGTGCATCGTCTGCCATGTTTTTTGCTTTCGTAGTGAGTGATTTTCGTGTGCAAGTTCGGTACTAGTCCCTCTAGGATTTTCCAGGTGTATATATAATCATGTATCTCTCCCTCCTGCGTTCCAGGGAATACAGGTTTAGAAACCTCAAGGGCTCCCAGTAATTGAGGTGGTTTTATCTCCGTTAGCGCGCCGTGAAAGTTCCTCTGTACATTTTCCTAGGTCTGCAATATCACCTGCCTTGAAAGGTGCTGATTTAGAGTGTCAGCAATAATTCCAGCCTAGATAGGAACAAGTGACCTGAAGAGTGTTCTCAGGGCTTGGCCGCCTATTTTTGAGGTTCCCATTATCCCTCCTTTCATATTTTTATCTAGCAGATGCGATGATATAATACAATGTTATGGTCCTTGAAGGTGAGATCCACCGACATAATCACTTCCCAGGTCTTTGACGATGGTTGTTTCGCTCTATATTGTGGCCAGAATTTGTTTTGTACTCGATGAAGATTTAATTTCCTCATGTTTACCCTATCTGAGTAAATGAACAGTAAATTGACAGGCTGCAGACCTGGTACAGAATTGGCTCTGAGTTCAATCCCACCAAGTGCAAAGTCATGAAGATTGGAAGGCAAAGAAGGCCGCAGACGGAGTAACAGTCTAGGGGTCAGAACCTGCAAACCTAACTCAAGGAAAAAGATTCTTGGGGTGATTAAAACACCAGGTCACAATCTCCAGAAGCGCTCATCAACCAAATAACTGCTGCAGCACTATGGGGCGCCTAGCAAACCCAGAACAGCATTCCGACAACTTAATAAGTAAACATTCAGGACACCTGTACACCGTGTACGGTTAGTGCCCATATTGGAGTATGCGGCACCAGTTTTGAACCCACACTAGCCAAGCACGGAAGAAACTAGAGAAAGTGCAAAAAGGTTATGCAACAAAGACTAGTCCCAGAGCTAAGAGGTATTATCCCTACGAGAGGGTTAAAGGAGGAAATCACCGACGACACTTGAGGACAGTGCTATTTTTGAGTATATTACGGAACATGATGGAGGAATAGACTCTGAAGTGTCCCTGTTCGCAGATGACGTGAAGTTGATGAGAAGAATTAAATCGGACGAGGATGAGGCAGGACTGCAAAGAGACTTGGACAGACTTGGACATGTGAGTCCAGAACTGGCTTTCTCGAATTCAAGTCCTGCATGCAAAGTCTTGAAGATGGGAGGGGAAAAGAAGACCGCAGACAGAGTAAAGGCCTGGTGGACAAAGACTACAGCCCTCACTCAGGGAGAAAGACCCTCGGGTAAACCATAACCACCGAGCACGTCCACCGAGGCACAACATCAACCAATAACTGCTGCAGCATACGGCGCCTGGCAAATCCTGAGAATAGCGTCCGATACCTAAAAAGGAATCGTTCAAGAACTCTGTACACAGTGTTAAGTAGGCCCAAACTGGAGTCAGCAAGCACCAGTCTGGAACCCACACCTGGTCAAGCACGTCAAGAGTTAGAGAAATAACAAATGTTTGCAACAAGGCTAGTCCCAGAGCTCAGGTAATGACGTACGAGGAAAGGTAAAATAGAGGAAATCGGACTGAGTACACTGGAGACAATGAAAGGGACAGGGAGACAGTATAACGACATACAAGAGACTGCAGGGAATAGACAAGTTGACAGAATAGGATGTTCCAGAGAGGGACCAGGGAACAAGGGTCACCACTGGAAGCTGAAGACTCAGACGAGGTCACAGGGACGTTAGGAAGTATTTCTTCAGTCATAGAGTTGTCAGCAAGTGGAATAGCCTAGCAAGTGAAGTAGTGGAGGCAGGAACCATACATAGTTTTAAGAGAGGTAATGATACAGCTCAGAAGCAGAGAGAGAGAGGACCTAGTAGCGATCAGTGAAGAGGGCGAGGGGCCCCCCCCCAGGAGTGATCTTGCCCCTGCAACCACAATTAGGTGAGTACAATTAGGTGAGTACACACACATAGTTACCATAGGGATGGTTGCCAGTATTTATGTAAATTTCATTTGTACTATAGTTTTATATTCCGTCTCTGTTCATTCTAATTCACTGGCATTGAGTGCTAGTGTCTACAACGTACATTTTTTACGATTTCTCTTTGTGGTCCTTTGACACCAACTGTGGCAATTGTACCTGTTATCTCCAGGCTGGTCACTGTAGTACTGAGTGCTTGTTACGCATGCTTGTACCTGTGTTCTCTCAGGTTGGTTCACTGTGGTACTGTGTGGCATGTGACGCCGCTTGTACCTGTGTTCTCCAGGCGTGGTCACTGGGTACAGTGTGGCTTGTGCCGCAGGCATGTAACCTGTGTTCTCCAGTCAGGTCACTAACTGTGTACTGTGTGCCTTGTGACGCAGCTTGTACCTGTGTTCTCCAGGTTGGTCCCACTTGGTACAGTGTGCATGTGACGCAGCTTGTAAGCCTGTGTTCACTCAGGTGTGGTCCCACTGTGGTACTGGAGCTTTGTGACGCACTTGTCCTGTTTTCTCCAGCTGGTCACTGTGGTACTGTGGTTGGGGCTTGTGACGCAGCTTGAGTACCTGTGTTCTCCAGGCTGGTCACTGTGTACTCAGTGTTCTTGTGACGCAGCTTGTACCTGTGTTCTCCATGTTGGTCACTGTGGCACGTGTCATGTGACGCAGCTTGTACCTGTGGTTTCTCCAGATGGTCACTGAGGTACGGTTTGTGCTTGTGACCAGCTTACCTGTGTTCTCCAAGGCTGGTCACTGTGGTACTGTGTGTTTTGTGACGCAGTTTGTACCTGTGTCTCCAGCTGGTACTGGGTACTGTGGCTTTGACCAGCTTGTCCCTGTGTTCTCCGGGTTTGGGTCACTGGGTACTGTGTCTTTTTACGCAGCTTGTCCCTGTTTCTCCAGTTGGCCTGGGGTACTGTGTCTTGTGACGCACTTGTACCGGTTCCCAGGCTGGCACTGGGTACTGTTTGCTTTGACGCAGTTTTGTACCTGTTTTTTCTCCAGGCGGGGCACTGTGGTCTGTGGCTTGTGACGCAGTTTTGTCCCTGTGTTCTCCGGGGTTGGTCACTGGGGTACTGTGTCTTGGACGCAGCTTGTACCTGTGTTCTCCGGGCGGTCACTGTGTACTGTGTGCTTGTGACGCACTTGTACCTGTTTCTCCAGCTGGTCACGGGTACGTGTGCTTGTGACGCAGCTTTACCTGTGTTCTCCCAGGCTGGTCACTGGGTACTGTGTCTTGGACGCAGCTTGTACCTTTTCTCCGGGCTGGTCACTTGGACTGTGTGCTTGTGACGCAGCTTGTACCTGTGTTCCCAGGCTGGTCACTGTGGTACTGTGTGCTTTACGCAGTTGTACCTGTGTTCTCCAGGCGGTCACCTCCCATGATTTATTTTCACAATAATATTTCAAGATTACGTGTTTAACAAAAAGATGCTGTCCTTAAGAGCAAAAGGGCTGCTCTATGCACCACTCATATTCAAGGGAAAGTGGGCATTTGTCTTTAATTATATGATTTTACTTGCAATATTCTCGCGCAGGGGGGCGAGGGCCCTTTAAACTTTAAATTTTTTCCTCATAAAAAAACAGTAAAGAGTCGCGTGCGCTAAATCTTACCTATCAAAACCTTTTTTTTATAAAAATGCGAGACCTTTTGGGTTTTCATGTCACCAGAACATTTTCTGACATGGGTCTTATTTAAATGGTAAGCGCCTGCCTCTCGTAATGTACCAATACCAAACTTTCACCGTACAGGGGAAGTCTTGGTAATCTTCTAGATTCCGCTGGGTATTTTTTACCGCCTGGATGGGGGAACCTGTGGGGGGGACCCGCCGGTTTTTTTGTACAAATGGTGAAAAAATAAGATTTTTTTGTAGTTTTAAATCCCCGGAAAGTGACCACTCAGCCTTGTTTCCCAGGATGCCACCCACACCAGTCGACTAACACCCAGGTACCTACTTCGCTAGATGAACATGGACAGTATGTAATGAAATACACCCATGTTTCACCGCAGGGGACTAACCAAGATATTGTTGTGAGCGAATACGTTGCTACCAGCCACGCACCTTGTAGCTGCACAGGGCCTCCGTCGGTTCATATTACAAGACATTGACAGTAGCGTGTAGTGTGTATAACAGTAATCCGCTGGGAAGAATAAGTATCTTCCTAAGAGAATTAGATCTATCTAAGGAGAAATACACTCACAGATATCGCAACAGTTTCAAGTGAAGTGTTGGGTTCTGATGTAGAATAGTGATGAGAGACACTAACTCAGAGATTCTGCCACTCACAGGGAGCTCCACAGTTCAGAAGTGTATGTGGGGGTCTGGTTACGCCTGTGTCAAGGTCATGTTCTCGCAGAGTTCTCAACTCTCGTAAACCCTCACTGGCTCAGCAGACAGAAGCTTGAGTGAATACAGGTTCCACTGGAGTCTATGCCTAGTTTACGAAGAATAACTCTCAGTTAGAACCGGGTATGATCAAAAATTAGTCGGCAGACAGAAAGATTTAGTGAAAACCCAGAGTCTGTGCACATCAACAGCAGATTCTAACCCTGTCTAAGAGCAGGCAGCGCAGGATTCCAAAGTTCACGTTAAAGAAATTGGAATGACCCGTTCTTGACTCTAAAACACCTCAGAGTCACGAATGTCGCTGTCCAACACCACACCAGCATCACAACACCACACACAGCATCACAAACACCACACGACATTCAAAACACCACACCAGGATCACAACACCACACCAGCATCACAACACCACCACACCAGCATCACAACAACCACACCAGCATCACAACACACCACACCAGCATCACAACACCACACACCAGCATCACAACACCACCACACAGCATCACAACACCACACCAGCATCACAACACCACCACACCAGCATCACAACACCACCACACCAGCATCACAACACCACACCAGCATCACAACACCACACACAGATCACAACACCACCACACCAGCATCACAAACACCACAACACCAGCATCACAACACCACACCAGCATCACAACAACCACCACACCCAGCATCACAACACCACACCAGCATCACAACACCACACCCAGCATCACAACACCACACCAGCATCACAACACCACCACACCAGCATCACAACACCACACCAGCATCACAACACCACACCAGCATCACAACACCACACCAGCATCACAACAACCACACCAGCATCACAACACCACACCAGCATCACAACACCACCACACCAGCATCACAACACCACACCAGCATCACAACAACACCACACCAGCATCACAACACCACACCAGCATCACAACACCACACCAGCATCACAACACACCCACACCAGCATCACAACACCACACCCAGCATCACAACACCACCACACCAGCATCACAACACCACACCAGCATCACACACACCACACCAGCATCACAACACCACCACACACAAGCATCACCAGATCACACCACACCAGCATCACAACACACCACACCAGCATCACAACACCACACCAGCATCAACAACACCACCCACCAGCATCACAACACCACCGCACACCCACATCACAACACACCACACCCAGCATCACAACAACCACACCAGCATCACAACCACACACACACACCAGCCACACAACACCACCACACCAGCATCACAACACCCCACCACAGCATCACAACACCAACACACACCAGCATCACAACCACCACACCAGCATCACAATCACACCACACCAGCATCACAACACACCACACCAGCATCACAACACCACACCAGCATACAACAACAACCACACCACACCAGCATCACAACACCACCACACCAGCATCACAACAACACCACACCAGCATCACAACACCACACCAGCATCACAACCCACACACCAGCATCACAAACCACCACACCAGCATCACAACACCACACCACATCACAACAACCACCACACCAGCATCACAACACCACCACACACCATCACAACACCACCACACCAGCATCACAACAAACACCAACACCCCAGCATCACAACACAACACCAGCATCACAACACCACCTACCACCCAGCATCACAACACCACCACAGCAGCATCACAACACCACACCAGCATCACAACACCACCACACCAGCATCACAACACCACCACACCAGCATCACAACACCACACCAGCATCACAACACCACCACACCAGCATCACACAACACCACACCAGCATCCAAAACACCACACCAGCATCACAACACCACCACACCAGCATCACAACACACCACACCAGCATCACAACAACACCACACCAACATCACAACACCACACCAGCATCACAACCACACCACCACACCACATCACAACACCACCACACCAGCATCACAACACACCACACCAGCATCACAACACCACACCAGCATCACAACACCACCACACCAGCATCACAACACCACCACACCAGCATCACAACACCACACCAGCATCACAACACCACCACACCAGCATCACAACACCACCACACCACATCACAACAACACCACACACACAGCATCACAACACCACACCAGCATCACAACACCACCACACCAGCATCACAACACCACCACACCAGCATCACAACACCACACCAGCATCACAACACCACCACACCAGCATCACAAACACCCACCACAACCACCATCACAACACCACCACACCAGCATCACAACAACACCACACCAGCATCACAACACCACACCAGCATCACAACACCACCACACACAGCATCCACAACACCACACCAGCATCACAACACACACACCCAGCATCACAACACCACCACACCAGCATCACAACACCACACCAGCATCACAACACCACCACACCAGCATCACAAACACCACACCAGCATCACAACACCACCACACCAGCATCACAAACACCACACCAGCATCACATACACCACACCAGCATCACAACACCACCACACCAGCATCACAACACCACACCAGCATCACAACACCACCACACCAGCATCACAACACCACCACACACCAGCATCACAACACCACACCAGCATCACAACAACCACCACACCAGCATCACAACACCACACCAGCATCACAACACCACACCAGCATCCACAACACCACCACACCAGCATCACAACACCACACCAGCATCACAACACCACACCAGCATCACAACACCACCACACCAGCATCACAACACCACACCAGCATCACACACACACACACCAGCATCACAACACCACACCAGCATCACAACAGCACCACACCAGCATCACAACACCACACCAGCATCAACAACAACCACACACACCCAGCACATCACAACACCACACCAGCATTACAACAACACCACACCAGCATCACAACACCACACCAGCATCACAACACCACACCAGCATCACAACAACACCACACCAGCATCACAACACCACACCAGCATTACAACAACACCACACGAGCATCACAACACCACACCAGCATCACAACACCACACCAGCATCACAACACCACACCAGCATCACAACACCACACCAGCATCACAACACCACCACACCAGCATCACAACACCACACCAGCATCACAACAACACCACACCAGCATCACAACACCACACCAGCATCACAACAACACCACACCAGCATCACAACACCACACCAGCATCACAACAACACCACACCAGCATCACAACACCACACCAGCATTACAACAACACCACACCAGCATCACAACACCACACCAGCATCACAACAACACCACACCAGCATCTCAACACCACACCAGCATCACAACAACACCACACCAGCATCACCACAACACCACACTAGCATCACAACATCAGCCAGCATCACAACATCAGCCAGCATCACAACAACATCAGCCAGCATCACCACAACACCACACTAGCATCAACAAAGAATCACTAATTAATAATCTTGAGGTTAATGATGAGCTTGGGGAAAGTGATCACAAATCACTTAGTTTCAGTATATCATGGAATTAACCAGATAACTGCAATCAAATCTCTGTCCCAGACTCTCTCTTGGCTGATTTCATGAGACTGAAAAATTACCTGGGTGGGCTAAACTGGGATGTCCTGACTATGGGTCAGGTAGGTGATCTTGGTGGCCAATGTGACTTTTTCAGAGCATAGTTCTAGCTGCCCAGACAACTTTTGTTCCGAGTAGGGAAATTAGAAAATGATCCCAAATGGATGAACAGTGATCAAAAGAGAGGCATATATAGGCATATCAAAAGAGGGAAATAGGCAGTTAAGAAATCAATATATTCAATTAAAGAGAGAAATAAAAAAAAGGAATAAGAAAAGCAAAAAGGATTATGAGGCTAAGGTCGCACGGGATTCAAAGACTAACCCAAAAGGGTTCTTTCAGGTATACAGAAGTAAGATTGGGGACAAGATTGACCCACTTAAGAGTAGCTCTGGTCAGATCACTGACACTGATAAGGATATGTGTGAAATTTTCATTACTTACTTTCTCTCAGTTTTTACTCACGAAGATACTAGCGAAATTCCAGAAATTATAGATTGTGTAGAAAAGGACGATAATAAACTATGTACGATTGCGGTAACTAGTGACATGGTCCTCAGACAAATAGAGAAATTAAAGCCTAACAAATCCCCAGGCCCTGATGAACTGTTTGCAAGGGTGTTAAAGGAATGTAAAGAGGAACTTAGCTGGTCTTTTCAACATATCACTACAAATTGGCATAGTGCCTGATAAGTGGAAAATGGGAAATGTAATACCTATTTGCAAGGGAGGTGACAGGTCCTGGGGTTCGAACTATAGACCAATAAGCCTTACCTCCATAGTGGGAAAATTTATGGAATCAATAATTGCCGAGGCAATTTTTTCACTAAGGTGTTTGAGGAGTTAGATCATGGCAATGAATATGATATTGTGTATATGGACTTCAGTAAGGCTTCCGACAGAGTTCCACATCAGAGACTATTGAGGAAACTTGAGGCACACGTAATAGTAAATTTTTTTTCCTGGTTAGAGGCATGGTTTACAAATAGGCAGCAGAGAGTTTGCATGAATGGGGGCACGACACAAGCGGTGTTCCATAGTGGTCAGTGTTGGGCCCATTGTTGTTCACAATTTACATAAACGACATTGATGAGGGTATAAATAGCGACATAAGCAAATTTGCTGATGGCACCAAACTAGGCCTTCCAATTCATTCTAATGAGGACACTAGAGCACTCCAGAATGATTTGAATAGACTGATGCAATGGTCGGAGAAGTGGCAGATGCAGTTTAATATAGACAAATGCAAAGTTCTGTATGTTTGACAGGAAAATAACCATACCACAAATAAACTAAATAATGTAGATCTTAATACTACTGATTGCGAAAAAGATTTTAGAGTTCTGGTTAGCAGTAATCTAAAACCAAGACAACAGTGCATTAGTGTTCGCAATAAAGCTAACAGAATTCTTGGCTTCATATCAAGAAGTATAATTAATAGAAGTCCTCAGGTTGTTCTTCAACTCTATATATCTTTGGTTAGGCCTCATTTAGATTATGCTGCACAGTTATGGTCACCGAATTACAGAATGGATATAAACGACTTAAGAAATCGTAATGACACGATTGCAAACAAACCATACCATTGAACCGCGGGTTCAATCCCGGCCGGGGGTATGGTTTGGATATAAATGCTCTGGAAAACGTACAGAGGAGGATGACAAAGATGATCCCATGTATCAAAAATCTTCCCTATGAGGATAGACTGAGGGCCCTGAATCTGCACTCTCTCGAAAGACATAATTAGGGGGGATATGATCGAGATGTATAAATGGAAAACAGGAATAAATAAAGGCGATGTAAATAGCGTGCTGAAAAATTTCAGCCACGATAGGACTCGTAGCAATGGTTTCAAGTTGGAAAAATTCAGATTGAGGAAGGATATAGGATAGCACTGGTTTGGTAATAGAGTTGTGGATGAGTGGAACAAGCTCCCGAGTACAGTTATTGAGGCTAAAACGTTGTGTAGTTTTAAAAATAGGTTAGATAAATACATGAGAGGGTGTGGGTGGGTGTGAGTTGGACCTGACTAGCTTGTGGTACTAGGTCTAATGCCTTGCTCCTTCCTTAAGTGGCAGTGACCTGACTAGGCGGGTCATTGGGCTTATCCGGGAGGGGGTGGCATAGACCTACTTAGCATGGGTCAGTAGGTCTGTTGCAGTGTTCCTTCTTTCTTATGTTCTTATGTTCTAATTCCACAACAGCATGACAACAACACAAAACCAGCATCACAACAACACCACACCAGCATCACAACAAGAACACACCAGCATCACCACAACACCACACCAACATCACCACAACACCACACCAGCATCACAACAAGAACACACCAGCATCACCACAACACCACACCCAGCATCACCACAACACCACACCAGCATCACAACAAGAACACACCAGCATCACCACAACACCACACCAGCATCACAACACACTAACATCACAATACACCAGCCACACAACAATTCCTCACCAGCATCACAGAAACACCACACAAGCATCACAACAACAACCCACCACCGTCACAACAAACCCCACACCAGCATCACAGCAACACCACACCAGCATCACAACACCACATCAGCATCACAACAACACCACATCAGTATCACAACACACCAGCATCACAACAACACCACACCACGGAGAAAATTTTACGGTTGCCATGACAACACCTCAGAGAGAGCGGCCATAAATCTCCAACACTGTCATCACCAACAACACACCGACCACACCCAGTGTAAAACGGTAGTGGATTGCTGTTAAGGGAGGGGTTGGAGGGAAGGAGGGAGTGGTTGGAAGGAAGGAGGGATGGATGGAGGGACGGAGGGAGGGGTGAGAATCAATCGGGGAAGGTAGAGAGAAGGAACTGGGAAAAGTAAAGAGAAGGGACTAGAAGGAGGGGTTGTTAGAGGTAAGCAGAGATAGTGAATGGAGGGTGTGTTTGTTTTAAGCAAGCGTGTTAGTTACAACGTGGGAACCGCAGCAGTATTCTGCTACACTGTACTCACCTAATTGAGGTTGCAGGGGTCGAGTCCAAGCTCCTGGCCCCGCCTCTTCACTGGTCGCTACTAGGTCACTCTCCCTGAACCATGAACTGTGTGGCAATTACACTATAGGAACCATAGCAGTATGATGCTACACTGTACTCACCTAGTTGAGGTTGCAGGGGTTGAGTCCAAGCTCCTGGCCCCGCCTCTTCACTGGTCGCTACTAGGTCACTCTCCCTGAACCGTGAACTGTGTGGCAGTTAAACTATAGGAACCATAGCAGTATGCTGCTACACTAAGGCATACAAAATGGAAGAATGTAGCAAATAATGTTATAGCTGAAACAATCCCCGGAGGTAGTGCAGATGAAAGGTCACACACACACGAGCTACTAAGTCTCTGCGAAAAACACACCTTAAACCAGCAGATAGTGGAGCCAACAAGACTAGAAAACACACTTGACCTTATCTTCACAAATAATGAGGACCTGATAAGAGACATTAGAATCTCAAAAACAACTAATTCTGATCACAACCTAATCGAAGTCCAGACGTACATGCATAGGGGTCCTGATCAGCAGAATGCATGTACCTGTGAAGGTGTCTTCACAAAATACAACTTCAACAACAAGAACATCAACTGGGACCAGTTAAACCATGTCCTAAACGAAACATGTTGGGAAGATGTCTTAAATGACATGGATCCAAACCAGTGGCTTGAAACGATCAACTTCCTGGCAGCCGAAGCATGTTCTAGGCATATTCCCCTAAGAAAGAAGAAGAGCAGGAGTAAACTGGAGAGAGAAAGACGCTCCCTCTACAGAAGACGACGAAGAGTCACTGAGCTCCTCAGGAGTGCTAGAATATCTGATACACGAAAGGAGGCGCTGACCAGGGAAGTGGAAACTATCGAACTTAAGTTAAATGACTCTTACAGGAACCAGGAGAGGCAGGAGGAGCTTAAAGCTATTAGTGAAATTGAAGAAATTCAAAATATTTCTTTTCATATGCCAAAAACAAGGCAAATACCACATCTAGTATCGGGCCATTACTCAGACAGGATGGGACTTACACAGATGACAACAAGGAAATGAGTGAAATATTGAAATCCCAGTACGACTCTGTGTTTAGTGAACCACTAATCGGTCTGAGGATCGACGACCCAAATGATTTCTTCATGAATGAGCCTCAAAACTCCATAAATGTATGCCAGATTTCCGACATTACCCTAACTCCGATAGATTTTCGAGAAAGCCATTGACAACATGCCTATGCACTCAGCCCCGGGCCCAGACTCGTGGAACTCTGTTTTCATTAAGAACTGCAAGAAACCCCTCTCGTGTGCTCTAAGTACACTATGGAGGAGGAGCTTGGACATGGGTGAAATTCCACAGTCACTTAAACAAACGGATATAGCCCCACTCCATAAAGGTGGCAGCAAAGGATTAGCTAAGAACTATAGACCAATAGCTCTGACGTCCCACATCATAAAAATCTTTGAAAGAGTGCTAAGAAGCAGGATTGCAAATCACCTGGATTCCAAAAATCTGCACAATCCAGGGCAACATGGGTTCAGGGCAGGTCGCTCCTGCCTCTCACAACTACTGGATCATTATGACATGGCCTTGGATGCACTGGAAGAAAATCAGAATGCAGATGTAATATACACAGACTTTGCAAAAGCATTTGACAAATGCGATCATGGCGTAATAGCCCATAAAATACGTGCTAAAGGAATAACTGGGAAGTGGGGAGATGGATCTTCAACTTCCTAACAAATCGAACACAAGAGTAGTGGTCAACAGAGTTAAATCGGGGGCTGCCATAGTGAAGAGCTCTGTTCCACAAGGCACAGTACTCACCCCCATCTTATTCCTTATCCTCATATCAAACATAGACAGAGATATACACCACAGCACCGTATCATCCTTTGCGGAAGATACTAGGATCTGCATGAGGCTGTCATCTGCTGAGGACGCGGTTAACCTCCAAGAAGATATAAACAAAGTTTTCCAGTGAGCAACGGTAAACAATATGATGTTCAATGAGGACAAATTCCAACTACTCCGTTATGGAAAACTGGAGGAGATAATAACTAAAACAGAGTATACTACTGACTCCGGCCATACAATAGAGCGGAAAAATAATGTAAGGGACCTGGGAGTAGTAATGTCTGAGGATCTCACTTTCAAGGATCACAACAGTGCCACGATCGCACGTGCAAAGAAAATGATAGGATGGATAATGAGAACTTTCAAAACGAGAGATGCCAAGCCCATGATGATCCTTTTCAAATCACTTGTTCTCTCTAGGCTGGAATACTGCTGTACATTAACATCTCCATTCAAAGCAGGTGAAATCGCAGATCTAGAGAGTGTACAGAGATCCTTTACTGCACGTATAAGTTCTGTCAAGCACCTTAACTACTGGGAACGCTTGGAAGCACTTGACTTGTACTCGTTGGAACGCAGGAGGGAGAGTTATATCATAATCTACACTTGGAAAATCTTGGAAGGAATGGTCCCAAATCTGCACACAGAAACACTCCCTACGAAAGTAAAAGACTGGGCAGGCGATGCAAAATGCCCCCAATAAAAAGTAGGGGCGCCGTTGGTACACTAAGGGAAAACACCATAAGTGTCCGGGGCCCAAAACTGTTCAACAGCCTCCCATCAAGCATTAGGGGAATTGCCAATAAACCCCTGGGTGCCTTCAAGAGAGAGCTTGACAGATACCTAAACTCAGTGCCGGATCAGCCGGGCTGTGGCTCGTACGTTGGACTGCGTGCGGCCAGCAATAACAGCCTAGTTGATCAGGCCCTGATCCATCGGGAGGCCTGGTCATGGACCGGGCCGCGGGGGCGTTGATCCCCGGAATAACCTCCAGGTAACCTCCAGGTAGTTACACTATAGGAAGCATAGCAGTATGCTGCTACACTGTGTGGTAGTTACACTGTGGGAACCATAGAAGTATGCTGCTACACTGTACTCACCTAGCTGAGGTTGCAGGGGTTGAGTCCAAGCTCCTGGCCCCGCCTCTTCACTGGTCGTTACTAGGTCACTCTCCCTGAACCGTGAACTGTGTGGCAGTTACACTATAGGAACCATAGCAGTATGCTACTACACTGTGTGGTAGTTACACTGTGGGAACCACAGCAGTGTGCTGCTACACTGTGTGGTAGTTATACTGTGGGAAGCACAGCAGTGTACTGCTGCACTGTGTGGTAGTTACACTGTGGGAACCACAGCAGTGTGCTGCTGCACTGTGTGGTAGTTATACTGTAGGAAGCACAGCAGTGTGCTGCTACACTGTGTGGTAGTTACACTGTGGGAACCACAGCAGTGTGCTGCTGCACTGTGTGGTAGTTACACTGTGGGAACCACAGCAGTGTGCTGCTGCATAGTGTGGTAGTTACACTGTGGGAACCACAGCAGTGTGCTGCTACACTGTGTGGCAATTACAGTGTGGGAATAAGAGCATTGTGCAGCTACACTGTGTGGTAGTTACAGTGTGGGAAGCACAGCAGTGTGGTGCTACACTGTGTGGTAATTACAGCGTGAGAACCACAGCAGTGTGGTGCTACACTGTGTGGTGGTTACAGAGTGGGAACCACAGCAGTGTGCTGTTACACTGTGTGGCAGTTACAGTGTGGGAACCACAGCAGTGTGGTGCTACACTGTGTGGTGGTTACAGTGTGGGAACC
Source organism: Cherax quadricarinatus (assembly GCF_026875155.1). NCBI lineage: Eukaryota > Metazoa > Arthropoda > Malacostraca > Decapoda > Parastacidae > Cherax > Cherax quadricarinatus. The sequence goes on along the minus strand of NC_069405.1, from coordinate 91,507,214 downwards.
ACAGCAGTGTGCTGTTACACTGTGTGGCAGATACAGTGTGGGAACCACAGCAGTGTGCTGCTACACTGTGTGGCAGTTACTGTGTGGGAACCACAGAACTGTCCTGCTACACTGTGTGGTAGTTACAGTGAGGGAACCAAAGCAGTGTGCTGCTACACTGTGTGGTAGTTATAGTGTGGGAAACACAGGAGTGTGCTGCTACACTGTGTGGTAATTATAGTGTTGGAACCACAGCAGTGTGCTGCTACACTGTGTGGTAGTTACACTGTGGGAGCCACAGCAGTGTGCTGCTACGCTGTGTGGTAGTTATAGTGTGGGAACCACAGCAGTGTGCTGCTACACTGTGTGGTAGTTATAGTGTGGGAACCACAGCAGTGTGCTGCCACACTGTGTGGTAGTTATAGTGTGGGAACCACAGCAGTGCTGCTTCACTGTGTGGTAGTTATAGTGTGGGAACCACAGCAGTGTGCTGCTACACTGTGTGGTAGTTATAGTGTGGGAACCACAGCAGTGTGCTGCTTCACTGTGTGGTAGTTATAGTGTGGGAACCACAGCAGTGTGCTGCCACACCGTGTGGTAGTTATAGTGTGGGAACCACAGCAGTGTGCTGCTACACTGTGTGGTAGTTATAGTGTGGAAACCACAGCAGTGTGCTGCTACACCGTGTGGTAGTTATAGTGTGGGAACCACAGCAGTGTGCTGCCACACCGTGTGGTAGTTATAGTGTGGGAACCACAGCAGTGTGCTGCTACACTGTGTGGTAGTTATAGTGTGGGAACCACAGCAGTGTGCTGCCACACCGTGTGGTAGTTATAGTGTGGGAACCACAGCAGTGTGCTGCTACACTGTGTGGTAGTTATAGTGTGGGAACCACAGCAGTGTGCTGCTACACTGTGTGGTAGTTATACTGTGGGAACCACAGCAGTGTGCTGCTTCACTGTGTGGTAGTTATAGTGTGGGAACCACAGCAGTGTGCTGCCACACTGTGTGGTGGTTACAGAGTGGGAACCACAGCAGTGTGCTGTTACACTGTGTGGCAGTTACAGTGTGGGAACCACAGCAGTGTGGTGCTACACTGTGTGGTGGTTACAGTGTGGGAACCACAGCAGTGTGCTGTAACACTGTGTGGCAGATACAGTGTGGGAACCACAGCAGTGTGCTGCTACACTGTGTGGCAGTTACTGTGTGGGAACCACAGAACTGTCCTGCTACACTGTGTGGTAGTTACAGTGTGGGAACCAAAGCAGTGTGCTGCTACACTGTGTGGTAGTTATAGTGTGGGAAACACAGGAGTGTGCTGCTACACTGTGTGGTAGTTATAGTGTGGGAACCACATCAGTGTGCTGCTACACTGTGTGGTAGTTACACTGTGGGAGCCACAGCAGTGTGCTGCTACGCTGTGTGGTAGTTATAGTGTGGGAACCACAGCAGTGTGCTGCTACACTGTGTGGTAGTTATAGTGTGGGAACCACAGCAGTGTGCTGCCACACTGTGTGGTAGTTATAGTGTGGGAACCACAGCAGTGCTGCTTCACTGTGTGGTAGTTATAGTGTGGGAACCACAGCAGTGTGCTGCTACACTGTGTGGTAGTTATAGTGTGGGAACCACAGCAGTGTGCTGCTACACTGTGTGGTAGTTATAGTGTGGGAACCACAGCAGTGTGCTGCCACACTGTGTGGTAGTTATAGTGTGGGAACCATAGCAGTGTGCTGCCACACTGTGTGGTAGTTATAGTGTGGGAACCACAGCAGTGTGCTGCCACACTGTGTGGTAGTTATAGTGTGGGAACCACAGTAGTGTGCTGCCACACTGTGTGGTATTTACAGTGTGGGAACCACAGCAGTGTGCTGCTACACTGTATGGTAGTTATAGTGTGGGAACAACAGCAGTGTGCTGCTACACTGTGTGGTAGTTATAGTGTGGGAACCACAGCAGTGTGCTGCTACACTGTGTGGTAGTTATAGTGTGGGAACAACAGCAGTGTGCTGCTACACTGTGTGGTAGTTATAGTGTGGGAACCACAGCAGTGTGCTGCTACACTGTGTGGTAGTTATAGTGTGGGAACAACAGCAGTGTGCTGCTACACTGTGTGGTAGTATGTGTGGGAACAACAGCAGTGTGCTGCCACACTGTGTGGTAGTTACAGTGTGGGAACCACAGCAGTGTGCTGCTACACTGTGTGGTAGTTATAGTGTGGGAACCACAGCAGTGTGCTGCTTCACTGTGTGGTAGTTATAGTGTGGGAACCACAGCAGTGTGCTGCCACACTGTGTGGTAGTTACAGTGTGGGAACAACAGCAGTGTGCTGCTACACTGTGTGGTAGTTATAGTGTGGGAACAACAGCAGTGTGCTGCTACACTGTGTGGTAGTTACAGTGTTGGGAACAACAGCAGTGTGCTGCTACACTGTGTGGTAGTTATAGTGTGGGAACAACAGCAGTGTGCTGCTACACATGTGTGGTAGTTATAGTGTGGGAACAACAGCAGTGTGCTGCTACACTGTGTGGTAGTTATAGTGTGGGAACAACAGCAGTGTGCTGCTACACTGTGTGGTAGTTATAGTGTGGGAACCACAGCAGTGTGCTGCTACACTGTGTGGTAGTTACAGTGTGGGAACAACAGCAGTGTGCTGCCACACTGTGTGGTAGTTATAGTGTGGGAACAACAGCAGTGTGCTGCTACACTGTGTGGTAGTTACAGTGTGGGAACCACAGCAGTGTGCTGCCACACTGTGTGGTAGTTATAGTGTGGGAACCACAGCAGTGTGCTGCCACACTGTGTGGTAGTTACAGTGTGGGAACAACAGCAGTGTGCTGCTTCACTGTGTGGTATTTACAGTGTGGGAACCACAGCAGTGTGCTGCTACACCTGTGTGGTAGTTATAGTGTGGGAACCACAGCAGTGTGCTGCTTCACTGTGTGGTAGTTATAGTGTGGGAACCACAACAGTGTGCTGCCACACTGTGTGGTAGTTATAGTGTGGGAACCACAGCAGTGTGCTGCCACATCTGTGTGGTAGTTTACAGTGTGGGAACAACAGCAGTGTGCTGCTACACTGTGTGGTAGATACAGTGTGGGAACCACAGCAGTGTGCTGCTACACTGTTGTGGTAGTTATAGTGTGGGGAACCACAGCAGTGTGCTGCCACACTGTGTGGTAGTTATAGTGTGGAACCACAGCAGTGTGCTGCCACACGGTGTGGTAGTTACAGTGTGGGAACAACAGCAGTGTGCTGCTTCACTGTGTGGTAGTTATAGTGTGGGAACCACAGCAGTGTGCTGCCACACTGTGTGGTAGTTATAGTGTGGGAACCACAGCAGTGTGCTGCCACACTGTGTGGTAGTTACAGTGTGGGAACCACAGCTGTGTGGTGCTACACTGTGTGATAGTTACAGTGTGGGAACCACAGCAGTGTGCTGCGTCACTGTGTGGTAGTTACAGTGTGGGAACCACAGCAGTGTGCTGCCACACTGTGTGGTAGTTACAGTGTGGGAACCACAGCAGTGTGCTGCCACACTGTGTGGTAGTTACAGTGTGGGAACCACAGCAGTGTGCTGCCACACTGTGTGGTAGTTATAGTGTGGGAACCACAGCAGTGTGCTGCCACACTGTGTGGTAGTTATAGTCTGGGAACCACAGCAGTGTGCTGCTACACTGTGTGGTAGTTACAGTGTGGGAACAACAGCAGTGTGCTGCTTCACTGTGTGGTAGTTACAGTGTGGGAACAACAGCAGTGTGCTGCTTCACTGTGTGGTAGTTATAGTGTGGGAACCACAGCAGTGTGCTGATACACTGTGTGGTAGTTACAGTGTGGGAACCACAGCAGTGTGCTGCTACACTGTGTGGTAGTTACGCTGTGGGAACCACAGCAGTGTGCTGCTACACTGTGTGGTAGTTATAGTCTGGGAACCACAGCAGTGTGCTGCCACACTGTGTGGTAGTTATAGTGTGGGAACCACAGCAGTGTGCTGCTTCACTGTGTGGTAGTTATAGCGTGGGAACCACAGCAGTGTGCTGCCACACTGTACTCACTTATTTGTATTCACCTATTTGTGGTTGTAGGGATCTAGACATGGATCCTGGCCCCGCCTCTTCACTGATTATCAGGCGAATTCCCTTGAGCCTTTTTCGTAGGACATATCCTTTAGCTCTGGAACTAGTCTTGTTGCAAACCTTTGCAAACTGGTGCTGCATTCTCCAATATGGACCTAACGTACGCAGTGTACAGAGTCTTGAACGATTCCTTACTGAAGTATCGGAACGCTATTCTCAGGTTTGCCAGGCGCCCATATGTTGCAACAGTTATCTGGTTGATGTGCGCCTCAAATGTGTTTGGTGTTATTCTCACCCCAAGATCCTTTTCCTTCAGTGAGGTTTGCAGTTTTTGGCCACCTAGCCTATACTCTGTCTGCGGGGTTAAATACGAGGAACCAATTGCTGGATTAAGCTTCCAGCCTGTCTAGGTCTCTTTGTAGTCCTGCCTGAACTTCATCCGATTTAATTCTCCCCATTTACTTCACATCATCTGCAAACAGGGACACTTCTGAGTCTATCCGTTCCGTTATGTCATTCACATATACCAAAAACAGCACAGGTCCTAGGACTGACCCCTGTGGAACCTCGCTCGTCACAGGCCCCCACTGTGATACCTCGTCACATACCATGACTCATTGTTGTCTCCCTGTCAGATATTCTTTAATCCATTGCAATGCCTTTCCTGTTATGGGTGCCTGATCCTCTAGCTTCTGCATTAGCCTCTTGTGAAGAACTGTGTCGAAGGCCTTCCTGCAGTCCAAGAAAATTCAATCTACCCACCCTTCTCTCTTTTTTCTTACTTCCGTTACCTTGTCATAAAACTCCAGTAGGTTTGTGACGTAGGATTTGTATTCCATGAATCCGTGCTCGTTGTCGTTTATAAGCTTGGTCCGTTCTAGGTGTTCCACACTCTCCTCCTGATAATTTTCTCCATTACTTTGCATACTATACACGTCAGTGACGCTGTGTGGTAGTTACACTGTGGGAATCCCCAAAAGTGTGTAGTTACAAAACACATATTGCAGTATAAACAGTATCTAACATATCCCAAGAAAGACGTATGGCTGGTGTCTCCACAGTAGCACGCATGACCGGCGGCACAGCCTCGACTCACAGAGTTTGCGAGCATGTAACTAGCTTTCAATAAAGGTATTCGGGTGGTATTAACACAGGGAAGTTTGGTGCTATGTGCTGGCATTCTGGTGAATCAACACAGGTGTGTGAGTGTGAGAAGTGTCTCCCAGAGGTGCTAGTTAGATGTGTATATCATGGTCACACACATCTACACAACTCTTACACCTCCGTCCAGACACACAGCGCACGACACCCAAGGTTGCAAGCTGGTCAGCATGTATAAGTTACTGAGCAGACACAGACCCGGCGCAGCTGTTAGGCTGCTAACAACAAAATTCCCCAGAACCTCATATAGAGTCATAATAAATATAATTCATCAGTAAATGCTCATTTACGTTTAATTATTGAAATATTTAAATATAAAATTAAGTTTAAAAAAGATATACCTGGAGAGGGTTTCTGGGAACAAAGCCCCCGTGTCCCGGTCTAACCAGGTACCTAACAATTATTTTTCATATTCGTTCACACACAGTTTTATATATATACATATATAAATATATATATATATATATATGATAATATATAATAAATATATATATATATATATATATATATATATATGCTATATATATATATATATAATTTACTACATATATATATAGAGTACCAACACTCTATAGTGGGTGTGAAGCTTGGGTGGTAAATGCCAGCAGCGAGGAGAACGGTTGAGGCAGTGAGATGTCCTGTTCTAAGGGCAAATGTGTGTGTAATATTTGGCAGAAAATTCGGAGTGTGGAAATTAGGAGAAGGTGTGGAGTTAATAAAAGTATTAGTCAGAGGGCTGAAGATGGTGTTGAGGTGATTGTCATTTAGAGAGAATGGATCAAAAAGCAGAATTACATGGAGAGCGTATAAATCTGTAGGGGAAGGAAGGAGGGGTATGTCGTTCTCGAAAAGGTTGAGGGAAGGGGTAAAGGAGTTTTGTTGGCGAGGGGAATGGACATCCGGCAAGCGTGCAATGAACGTGTTAGATAGGATGAATGAGACGAATGGTAATTGTACCAGACCTGATCTGATGGAAGTGTGAGCAGGGTATTATTTAGTGAAGGGATTCAGGGACACCGGTTATTTTTATATAGCCTGACTTGTAGTCCTGTTGAAATGGGATATGGCAGTTTGGAGGGATATGTTGTTAGCTTCATTATACGTAATGCTACTGGTATACAGAAATAGACGAAATGCTCTGCATAACCCTAGACTTTTTAATACAGTATGTCATTGATGTCAGCTAATGGTCTGGTATAAGTTTGTAACATGTACTTGTAGAAAAAAAAGATTATTTTGTAATTTAAAATAAAATATTAGTTTGTAATTTAAAGGGCAGTTATCTCTAGTGTTTTTATTGACAGTAACCTCTGACACCAGTGTACAACTACACTTCCCGGTAACAACCGGACAAGGATTACCTGAATAATCTATACAAGAAGAGTTTAGTGACGAGCTTGGGCAGAAACAGCGTGTATATAAGCTAGTCGGCACATTACGCTCCACATGCACTTGCTGCATACACTCTCGTAAGCACACAACATACACGCCCCTTTATAGTTATTTTAAATTATTTTTATTATGCACCCCATACTCCATCCCCGTGGCGGTAAGTCAAAAGATTACGAGGTACATAATGGGTGCCAGGACTGGGACCCTCAAAGTTTTGATACCCACCCAAGCTGACAAGTGACAGAGGTAATGAATCACAATTTACAAAAGGTAATGAACTCACAATTTACAAAGGTAATGAACTCCAGGTAGGTCTAGTCACAATCATGACAATTACAAAGTTATTTACAGATTACAGAGTACACAATGGGTCCAGGGACCGGGCTCCAAAGTTTTTGATGGCTTGAAACAGGTATAAAACAAGGTTTATGAACTCCCAAGTTACAATTGGTAATGAACTCACAAGTTTACAAAAGGTAATGAATACTGTAAGGATGGTTACTTACGTTTATCATGGCTGCAATCATGAACAAATTTTAGAGTAAATGAGCAATTTCACTACTTTATAAACATCACAGGCGCACACAGGTAGCTGTGCTCGAGCCCTTCAACCATATATATGTGAGCACAGGGACTAGGTAATCAGGCTGAAGAAAAAGATGAAGAGCTAGACAAGGAATGGCCACAAGTCTTGTGGTGAACACAGTATCAGATTATAAGGAGGTTGTCTCAGAAATGCTTCAACAAACCGAGGAAGACGAGTTACCAGCAAGTTTAAAGCACTTACTGGGTAGATATCATTATCTGATATAAAACCTAAAGGAGTGCAGGCATGAATAATAGGAAAGTACTGTCAATAAATCAGGAATAACTGATTGAAAGGAAACGAGTGATGGTCCGTGAAGAGGTGTCGGAATGTTTGCACTTATCGATGGGGTTCCACAAGGATCAGTCCCTAGGTCCCGTGCTGTTTAAGTTAATACTATATTATCTTATTTACAACCATAATGTACAAGGTTATACAGACAATAGCTGACATCAATTAACAAACTACTTTATGAAGCCCCCTTGTTATGCCTGAGCATTCCCGCAAATTAGGTTATTTTTGAACCGGATGCACCCACACCAGTCCACTACACCCATGATGCTACCCACACCATCCACTAACACCCAGGTACACATTTTACTGATGGGTTAACATAGACAACCGTGTTGGAACATCCGATGTTCCACCCCCATCGCCGGAATCAAACCCGAACCCTCACCACCTGAAGCGAGAGCTTTTGCCACCTAGGCACACGGGGCAAACCATTTCTTTTATTATTATTATTATGTATCAAAACTAAGCGCTAAACCCACAAGGGTAATAGTGCCTTTTTGTATACTTGAACGACGTTCCGTGTTCACAATAACGTTCAACTAATGAGGAGAACACAAGCTACTGATTGATCTGGACGACCACCAATTGCAAGGTTATAAAACTTGATGGAAGGACAAAGAGACCCTCAGAACGGAAGTACAGACTCGGAGGGGCCAAAGATGCAAACTTCACTCAGAAGACCTTGAGGAGAGAGTTTTTTTTACAACAGCTAAAGAATCAACCTGCTTGACATGGGTTCTTGTTAACAAGGATTACCAATTAATAATCTTGAGGTAATGATGAGGCTTGGGGAACGTGATCGACACAGAGATCACTCAGTTTCATATATAATAATAATAATAATAATAATAATAAAATAATAATAATAATAAAATAATAATAATAATAATAATATAATAATAATAATTTTATTTACTACCAGTACATGTACAAAGGTATACAGACCACAGCTGGACATCAATGACATACTGCTATATAGAAAGCCCTTGTATTTTGTTTTTATTCGCCGTATTCTCCAAGTATTCCAAGTAGTGTGACCCGGCCTTGTGCATCCTCTCTGGGGAGTATCTCGAGACCTAAGTTCCCATTGTAGGAGGTACAAGTACCTCCTCATCTTTGGGACCCAAGTGTGCCCCAATGCCTAGCCACAGTCCCCGGCCCTCACGGGGCTCGTAGGGAGAAGCCATTCTGCCCCCGCCCCAAAGGGGCTTCGTGGGGATGGCAGTCTTGTGAGCTGCATGTTTTAAGCAAGCTCGGGCTATTTCGCTGAGCATATTCCCGCAAATTAGTCAGTGTCCCAGGATGCGACCCACAACCAGTCCACTAACCATTCCTCAGGGTACCCATTATACTGATGTTGGAACATAGACAACCGTTTAAGAAACACCGTGCCCCAATATTTCTGCTTCTGCCCTGGGAATCGAACCCAGGCAGGCCCTTGCCGTGTGAAGCGAGAGCGTCCATCTCCAGGCCACCTTTTAATAGTTCATAACAATCAATGACCAGACTTTCCACTTGGCCATTTCATAAGACAGAAATTACCTGGGTTGGGTGGAACTGAATGACCTGTAGTCAGGTAGGTGGTGATGGTTGCCGATATGACATTTATCAAAGTATAGTTTCTAGTATCCCCAAACCACTTCGTTTCCAAACAAAACAAATAAAAAATGGACCTCTAAAATGATGAAGAATAAATTTAGACCATCTTACAGCCAAATAAGAGGCACTACAGGTGAAATCAAAAGAGGTGATGGCCATTTAAGAAATTAAAAAAGAGATTAGAGGTTAAAATCACAAGGGGTTTCCTTCATGTGTAAACAAACTAAGATTAGGGACAAGTATAAGTCTGCTGATATGGAAACACAGGACAGCTCACTTCACGAGTGAGGTGAGTCCAAGAAATGTGTAGAATTTTTAACACTTTTTTCACGCAGCAAGATACTTGAAATTCCCAGAAATAATATATAATGTAGAACAAGGACAAAATAAGTACGTAATGTTTAAGTCACTAATAAACAGGTTTCTCAGACAATATAATAATAGAAACCTAACAAATTCCCGGGTCCCTGATGAACTGCACGTGAGGGTTGTTAAGGAATGTAAAGAGAACTTAGCAAAACATTTGCAGGTCTACTGAACATATCACTACAAAACGGCATAATTCCTGATAGTGAAAATGGCAAATGGTGATGCCAACTACAAATTAGGTAACAGGGTCATTAGCTTCGAGCTTTAGACCAATAAGCCTTTACCTCCTTAGTGGGAAAATTTATGGAATCAATAATTGCAGAGGCAATTCGAAGCCATCTTGAAAGACATAATAAGCTGATTAATGAATCTCAGCTCGGTTTTATCAAGGGGCGTTCCTGTCTTAATCGAACTACTAACTTTTTTCACAAAGGTATTTGAGAGGAAGATCATGGTAATTAATATGATAATTGTGTATATGGACTTCATTAAGGCTTCGATCAGTTTCCGACATCGGAGGTTTTTTGAGAAAAGTCTAGACTCACGGAATAGGAGAATTTTTTTCCTAGATAGAGACTTGGTTGACAGATAGGCACAGAGAACTCAGAGCGAATGGGAAGTAAAAGTAAATGGGAACGTCACAAGTGGCGGTCCACAGAATTCAGTGCTGGGCCCTTTGTTGTTTCCACAATTTACATAAACAAATAGATGAGGAATTAATAGCGACAAAAATATGTTTGCAGTGACACGAAAATAGGCCCGTCGAATTAATGCTGATGTAAGAACATTTGAGTGCTCTAGAAGATCTAATAGAGTGATGAAGTGGTCGGTGAAGTGGCATATACAGTTTAACATAGACAAATGCAAAGTTCTAAGCGTTGGATAGGTAAATAACCAGACACTTATAAACTAAATAATGTAGATCTCACATCAACTGATCGTGAAAAAATGTTTAGGAGTTCTGGTTAGCAATAAATCTAAACAACAATGCGAAAGATGTTCACAATAAAAACGAAAAGTATTCTTGGCTTCATCACCAAGAAATATATTTAAACAAGCGTTCTTCAGGTTGGTCTTCGACTCCATATATCGTTGGTCAACCTTATTCAATTAATGCTGCACATTTCTGGTACCCACATTACAAAGAAGAATGTATCTACAAACACAAGCCACAGACGACTTAAGTTTTCTATCTTACTTCATTTCAGGAATGCAGAATCAAGCACAACCAATCTCAACTAATTCCCCCTGGAACAGTCTAATAAATTCAGAGACAACTTAAATGTTCCAACAAATGTCGCGTGTATTTTATCCACGGTGGTATATTACCAGCTAGTCTGAAAAATAACTTATAATCACTAAATCTTGTTCCCAAATTCAACAACTGTTCTAGAATATGAGGTATTAGAAACAACTCTACCCTTTATTGTCAATGCTATTTGACCTATATATCTCTCGGGATATATATATATATGATATGATATATATATATATATATATATATAATATTTATATATATAATATATATAAATAAATATATATAATTATATATATATATATATATTTATATACTATATATAAATATATATATATATATAAATATATATATATATAAAATATATATATATATAATATATATAATATATATATATCTATATACCCTTGTGCATATTGTATATTAATTAAGAAAACTTGAAGAATTGAGACACTTATGCAACACAGAATGGGAATCTTTAGTGAGGAAACGTTTCGCCACACAGGGCTTCTCATCCCATACAAAGTAGAAATGGGTATGGATAGGTATAAGTTTGAGGTAATCATCCCTCAACCTGGATCGATGTGTTCAGCCCATCACTCTTGTAGAAGTGCAGCAACAGGCCAGAGAAGGTGCTTATAGGCCTGCAGTCAGATGAGGTGAAGCAGGAGGAGGCGGGATCACAGGAGGGACCTGCCACTAATGTTAGGTAGGTCGTCCGTCCAAAGTTGGCAGCGTGGAAGTCTTTGAATAACGGGGGGGGGGGGGGGGGGCCGAAGATCCCATGAATGTTTGCATTCTGAAGATGTGATGAATGGTTTTAGACTGGTGAGGACTGAACACATCGATTCCAGGTTGTGGGACTGATGACCTCAAACTTCCCTCTCCTACCCCATTTTACTTTGTATGGAACTGATGAACCACTGAGTGGCGATACTTTTATTCAATAAAGAATCCCATGTGTTTGCATAAGTGTCTCATTCTTCAACTTGTCGGTTTTCTAAACCGTTCTTCACATCTGTCATACACTGCAACACATGGGATCTTGTACAAAGACTTCAAGTTTTCAACGCTTGTCCAAAACCGGTGTCCCGGTGGCCTGGTGGCTTAAAGCCCCCGTTCACACACGGAGGGCCCGGGTTCGATTCCCGGCGGGTGGAAACATTTCGACACGTTTCCTTACACCCTGTTGTCCTGTTCACCTAGCAGCAAATAGGTAACCTGGGTGTTTAGTCGACTGTGTGTCGCATCCTGGGGGGACAAGATTGAGGACCCCAATGAAATAAGTTAGCAGTCACTCGATGACGCACTGACTTCTTGGTTATCCTGGGTGCTAACTCCTCCGGGGTTAAAAATCCCGAACGAGATCTTATCTTATCCCGCTCTTTAAATTACACCAGGTTTCAGTTAATGCAATGGACATCAAAGTTCCCAGCACACGCTGACCGAACGTTTCTTATGCCTCGCTTTAGTATAACATATGTAATATATTTTTTCCTCTGTACCTTTTCCTATTCAGCTTTCCCTTAACTACAAGTTTTTTGTTATTAACATACCCATGTTACTCGACGACTGTTATTATTAAGATTTATAATATCTAAGGCCTATATCAAATATTTCCACCACTCATAATTTTCCATTCCTACAGCCATTTCTCTAACTAATCCTAGTTTAAAGCAGTAACAACCCTCATCAACTGAGCTAACAAGAAAACCCCCACCCGTCCTGGTAAGGAACTCCATCCCTGGCATACATGTGCGCAGAGCGACGCCAAGAAGTGGTCCCAGTTATCAATGAATGTTAGTGGGATGAATTGTAAAAGGACCTGCCTAGTATGGGCCAACAGGCCTCCTGCAGTGTTCCTCCTTTCTTATGTTCTTATGTTCTTATGAATGGTACTGCATTATCCTTAGTGTTTGTCCAGCCAACAATTAATACCAGTTGCTCTGAACAACAATTCATTTCTAACAAATCTTCTTGGCAAAATGCCACATATGACAGGGCGCCCCCCCTCCCCCTTCTTTCTAATTATGTCTATTGCTGTCCTGTACCCTTCTCAATCCTCACTTCTACACTTGCCTACATCATTTCCTCCAGAACTGAGGCAAACAATAGGATTGATCCTATCGCCACTCATGATGACACGTTGTCTAACAATATCATCCAGAATGTGGTCACTACAACCCACAGGATGGGTATGGGTATGGGTATATTTACGAGAAATTTAAAGAATTAAGCTTCATAAGAAATAGTATTGATTGCAATATGAATATAAGTCCAGGACTGTACAAATTATATTAATTTATGAATAGAATTTGTGAGAATTATGAACTGTTGTCAACAATATTCATCTTTTCCAGACGAGTCACTCTTAAATTTTACCTGACATCATGTGACCTGACATCATGTGACCTGACATCATGTGACCTGACATCATGGGATTGCGAAAAAGATTTAGGAGTTCTGGTTAGCAGTAATCTGAAACCAAGACAACAGTGCAAAGTGTTCGCCAATAAAATCGAAAAGAATCCTTGGCTTCATAACAAGAAGCATAAATAATAGGAGTCCTCAGGTTGTTCTTCAACTCTATACATCCTTGGTTAGGCCTCATTTAGATTATGCTGCACAGGTTTTTTTGGTGCACCTTATTACAGAATGGAATAAAATTCTCTGGAAAATGTACAAAGGAGGATGAAAACAAAGTGATCCATGTATCAGAAACCTTCCCTATGATGTAGACAGAGCCCTGAATCTGCACTCTCTAGAAAGACGTAGAATTTAGGGGGGATATGATTGAGGTATAAATGGAAGACAGGAATAATAAAGGGGATGAAATATAGCGTGCTGAAAATCTAGCCTATACAGGACTCGCAGCATGGTTTTTAAGTTGGAAAAATTCAGATTCAGGAAGGATATAGGAAAGTACTGGTTTGGTAATAGAGTTGTGGATTAGTGGAACAAACTCCCGAGTACAGTTATAGAGCTAGAAACGTTGTTCGCTTTAAAAATAGTTTGGATAAATACATGAGTGGATGTGGGGTGGGTGTGCAGGTTGGTCCTCATAGCTTGTGCTTCCAGTCGGTTGCCGTGTTTCCCCGTAAGTCAATTGACCTGACCTGACTAGGTTGGGTGCAAAGCTTAAGCCGTAGGAGACGTTGGACCTGCCCGTATTGGCCAGTAGGGCCTGCTGGCAGTGTTCCTTCGTTCTTATGTATCTTATGTTCTTATCTGACCTGACTAAAAACATCACAACAATGGGAAAGGAATTCCCAGGCTCGATGAGTAGTGTTCACATGTGAGGTCCATATTTTTACTCTTCATGACGTGTACACACCTATTTGTACTCATCCTATTTGTGGTTGCAGGGTCGAGTCACCGCTCCAGGCCCGCCTCTTCGCTGATGCTAATAGGTCCTCCCTCTCTCAATCTCCCTGCCCCATGAGCTCTATCATACCTCCTCGCCTTAAAACTATGTATGTTCCCTGCCTCCACCCATCACTTTCTAGGCAATTTCCATGGCCTGACTACTCTGATGATGAAAAAGACTTCGTAACATCCCTGTTGATTCATCGAGTCTTCAACATCCAATTGTGACATCTTGTGTCGTGTCATCTCTGGAGACATCCCGTCTTTGTCCACCTCGTCTATTCAGCGCAGTATTTTATATATTCGTTATCATGTCTCCCCTGACCCCCTGGCCTCCAGTGTCGTCAGGTGCCGATTTCCTCAACCTTTTCTCCATATGACAATCCCCGTACTCTGGGACTAGTCTTGTTGCTAACCTTTGCACTTTCTCTAATTTCTGACGTGCTTTACTAGGTGTGGATTCCTCAAACTGGTGCTGCTTACTCCAGATGGGCCAGACGTAGATGGTGTAACAGAGTCAGGAAACGAATCCTTACTGAGGTATCGGAACGCTATCCGTAGGATTGCCAGGCGCCCCGTCGCTGCAGCAGTTTATCTGATTGAGTGCGCCTCATGAGATATGCTCGGAGTTTAACTCACCCCCAGACTTTTTCCTTGAGTGAGGTTTGGTGCAGTCTTGGCCATCTAAACTAATTGTGTCTGCGGTCTTTCTTTGCCCTTCCCCAAGAGGCATGATTTGGCATTTGGCAAGGGTTAAATTCAAGGAGCCAGTTGCTGGACCAGTCTTGTAGCCTGTCCAGATCTCTTTGTATCCTCCGAATCCTCGTCCGATTCGATTCTTCTCATTAAACTTCACATCGTCTGCAAACAAGGACAACTTCTGGAGTCTATCCCCTTCCGTTATGTTCGTTCACGTATAACAAGAACAGTCACTGTTCCTAGTACCTGACCCCTGTGAACCCCCATGTCACAGCGCCCACTCTGACACCTACGTCGCGTACCATGACTCGTTGTTTCCTCCACTCTCTGTCAGATATTCTCTGATCCATTGCAGTGCCTTTCCTGTTATGTGTGCTGCCTCTAGCGTTTGCAGAAACCTCTTGATAGGAACTGTCTCGAAGGCTTCTTGAGTCCAGAAATATGCAGTCGATCCACCCTCTCTCTCTTTCTTACTTCTGTCACCTTGTCATAAAACTCTTAGTAGGTTTGTGACACACAGGATTTCTTCCTGAAACCGTGCTGTATGTCCAATTATAAACACTTGTTTTCTTTTTCCAGGTGCCCCACCACTCTCCTCCTGATGATCTTCTCCAAGACCTTGCTACTATACACGTTTAGAGATACAGGTCCTAGTGTTTAGTGCCTCATCTGTCTCCCCTTTAAAAAATTGGACTACATTTGGCCATTTTCCATACCTCAGGGAGTTGCCCAGTTTCAAATGATTGTTTGAAGACTATGTTAATGCTCACACAATAATCTCTGCTCCCTCTTAAAGGACCCATGGTGAGATGTTGTCTGGTCCCACCACCTTTGAGGTGTCAAGTTCGCATAGCAGCTTCTTCACCTCCACCTTGGTTTTATGTAACCTTATCGCTGCTCTGCTGTTGTGCCCTCCCCCCCTGTTCTGATTTCCACTTGAGGTCTACTGGTTTCCACTGTAAATACCTCTTTAAATCTTGTGTTGAGCTCCTGACATACCTCTCGGTCGTTTCTTTTGAATTCCTATTCCCATCACCCTTCCTCAGTCTGCTTACCTGGTCCTTGACTGTTGTTTTCCTCCTGATGTGGCTGTACAACACTTCGTGTCATCCTTTACTTTTTGATGCTATGTCATTTTCCATATTGTCTCTGAGCCTCCCTTCTATCTTGCATATTCGTTTCTGCTCTCGCGATTTCTTTATTTCCTGATTTCTCCTGTCTTCGTAACTTTTCCATTCTCTAGTACACCTAGTTTTTTGCCTCCCTACACCTTTCTTTGGGTGAACCAATGACTCGTTCTTTCTTCCCATTATTTCAGTTCCCTTGGAACAAACCTCTCCTCTGCCTCCTTGCATTTTGTGCTACATAGTCCATCATATTCTTGTACTGGTTTTCCTGTTCAGTTCCCTCTCCACTGAATTCTT
The DNA here is from genome assembly GCF_026875155.1 of Cherax quadricarinatus. Classification (NCBI taxonomy): domain Eukaryota; kingdom Metazoa; phylum Arthropoda; class Malacostraca; order Decapoda; family Parastacidae; genus Cherax; species Cherax quadricarinatus. The sequence goes on along the minus strand of NC_069405.1, from coordinate 91,491,017 downwards.
GAAGGAAGTCCTCATGCCTGAGTAGTTCCCCATTTGTATTTTGTTTTTCCCCAGCCTATTCCTGCTACTCTCTCCACTTGGGAGCTCAACTATGTTGTCGAAGCACGAACACATGATCACTAGCTCCCAGGGGCCTTACATACATGATACCCTCGATGTTCTCGAACTACACATGGTGAATACAAGGTCCAACCTTGCTGTTCATCCTCTCCCTCTCTCTGGTAGTGTCTCTAAAACATGTTGATGCATGAGGTTCTCCCAGTAACCACATCCATCATCTTGGCTCTCCATGTTTCGGGACCCCATGGGGCTCCCAGGTTTTTTCCCAGTCAATCTCCTTGTGATTGAAATCACCCATAACTAGTAGACATTTTGCTCCCCCATGTTGCTCTCCCTGGCCACCTCGGCTAGTGTGTTTGATCATTGCTACTGTTGCTTCCCATCGTATTCTTCTCTTGGCCCTCCTTCAGTTCTGTGGTGGGTTTACATTATGCAATTATCACCTTATGTCCCTCATACAGGATGTTCCTACTAAGTATTCCCTTTCGCCATGCCATCCATTCCTTCCAATTTCTCAAACTCCACTGTTTTAATGAGGCAGTGGCAAAACTCCTCCTCCCCCTCTCCGCCCTCTGTCCTTTCCTGAAGATTGATATACAGATTGGAAAGATTGAACTGTTTTATTCTGTGAGGTTTTTGTTCTGTGAGTGCTATTATGTCTGGGGATGTCTCTTTGGATTCTTTCGTGCCACTCCTCATACTTGTTTTTTATTCCATCGCATTTGTATACCAGAACACAGCCTTCAACTTTTCTTTCTAAGACTGTGGTCTGGGAATATATTTGGTTGGGGAAGTGTGAGACTGTAAGGAACTATGGTGTTGTTCTGTTGGGGTGAAGTTTTAAATTATTGGGTTAGGGGCATTGGATGAGGCATGGGGTGTTTTGGGATGTTAGAGTGTTTGGTTGCACTGGGTGACACTGGTTGGGATGCTTCTATAGAAAAGTTGTGAGGGAGGCTGTATTAGATCTTTCTTCCTGGGTCTGGGATCCCTGTCCTGTTTTGCTCCATCCCCTGTCTTTCCTCCCTTTCGCCTTTGGTAACCATCTCTCTCATTTCTCCTTTCTTCTTGGTGTTCTGTTGCGGTCGAGATACACCCTCCTGTATGCCGTCATGTACCTTAAATCGTGCTTTTCTCCTGCAGTATCCTGGTCCGAGTCGCTTCTGCCTTGAAGGTCACTCTCACTGGCCGGTTCTTTTTTTTAACAAACCCCACTATTCGCCGCAAAATTTTTCAGCTGGTCCCATACGTCTTCTCCTATTGCGTTTCATGATGTGTGTATGTGTGTGTGTGTTGGCGTGTGGTGTGTGTGTGTGTGTGTGTGTTGTGTGTGTGTGGTGTGTGTGTGTGTGGTGTGTGTGTGGTGTGTGTTACTCACCTATTTGTACTCACCATTGTGGTTGCAGGGGTTCCGAGTCCTAGCTCCTGGCCCCGCCTCTTCACCGGTTCTACTAGCCCTATCCGTCTCTCCCCTCCTCTCTCCCTCTCCCATGAGCTTTATCCAAACCTCGTCTTAAAACTGTGTATGGTTCCTGCCTCCACTACGTCCTTTTCAGGCTATTCCACTGCCTACAACTCATATGACTGAAGAAAAACTTCCTAATATCTCTCTGACTCATTTGTGTCTTCAAACTTCCAATTGGCCTCTTGTTTCTGTGTCCCCCTATCCTGGAACATCCTGTCTGTCCACCTTGTCCTATTCCCGCAGAATTTTATATGATCCGTTATCATGTCTCCCTGACCCTCCAGTCAGACCAGTGTGGTCAGGCCGATTTACCCTAATCTTTTCCTTCATAGGACAAGCCCCTTAGCTCTGAAACTAACCTTGTCGCAAACCTTTGTAACTTTCTCAGTTTTCTTGACGTGCTTTTATCAAGTGCGGGTTCCAAAAGGTGCTGCATACTCAGTAGGGCCTGACATACACGTGTACAAGTGTCTGGAATGATTCCTTACTACGGTATCCGAAAGCCCTGTTTCTTCGTCTTCAGGTTTGCCAGGCGCCCATATGCGCAGCAGTTATCTGATTGATGTGTGCTTCCGGAGACATGCTCGGTGTTATTCTCACCCCCAAGATCTTTCTCCTTGAGTAGGTTTGCAACTTTGGCCACCTAGCCTATACTCTGTCTGTGGTCTTCTGTGCCCTTCCCCTATCTCCATGACTTTGCATTTGGCAGGATTAAAATTCGAGAAGCCATTTGCTGGACTCAGGTGTCCCAGCTGTCCCAGTCTCTTTGAAGTCCCCTGCCTGGGTTCCTCATCAGATTATAATTCTCCCTCATTAACTTTCACATCATCTGCAACAGGGACACTTCTGAGTCTAAAACCCTTCCGTCATGTCCGTTCACAATATACCAAAAATAGCACTGGCCTAGGGACGCGACCCCTTGTGGACCTCCCGCTCTTTCACAGGTGCCCACTGTGATACATCATTACGTTACCATGAACTCGTTGTTGCCTTCCTGTCAGTTATTCGCTTGATCCATTGCAGAGGACCTTCCAGTGATAATCGCCTGAAATGCTCTATCTTCTGCACTAATCTCTTGTGAGGTAACTGTGTCAAAGCCTTCTTGAAGTCCAAGAAGATGCAATCAACCCACCGCCTCCCTCTCGTGTCTTACTACTGTTATTTTTTTCATAAAACTCCAGAAGGTTTGTGAAACAGGATTTGCCTTCCGTGCATACGTGCTGTTTGCATTTAACTCCTGTCGTTCCAGGTGCTCCACCACTCTCCTCCTTATAATCTTCTCCATAACTTTGCATATTATACCGCAGTGAAACAGGTCCTATAGTTTTAGTGCCTCTTTTTTTTTCTTCTCCTTTTTTAAAACTGGAACTACATTTCCGTCTTCGGGGGGGGGTATACCTCAGTAGTTGCCACAGTTTCCAGGGAATGTGTTGAAGATTGTGGTAAGTGGCACGCACAAGCATATTCTGCCCCTCTCTAAGGACCCACGGGAGATGTTGTCCGTCCCATTGCCTTTGAGGTATCGATGTCCCTTAGCATTTCTTCACCTCCTCCTCAACTGGATGTATGTCGTCACAACACTTGTTGGTGAATTCCTTGCTGGTGTCCCCATTGGTCTGTCCCCCCAGAGTCATTCCTGTCTCTTACTGTAAATACTTCCATAATCCTCGTGTTGAGCTCCTCACATACCATCTATGATCGTTTCTTGTGAGTTCTCCACCTTCTTTCCATCAGCCTTATCACCTGGTCCTTGACTGTTGTCTTCCTCTAATGTGGCTTTAAGGCAGTTTCGGGTCATATTTGACTTTCGATGCTATGACTTTTCATACTGCGCTGGGCTCCCTCCTATCTGTGCATACTCTTTCTGGCTCTTCTTACTAATCTCCTATTTTCCTGGGTCCCTAAATGTCTCCTGTACCTTTTTCCATTCTCTGTTGCACCTAGTTTTTGCCTCACTACACCTTCGGGTAAACCAAGGACTCGTTTTGTGGTCTTCCCTATTATTTCTGTATCCCTTGGGAACTAAAACTTTCTCTGCCTCCTTGTCACTTTGTTGCCACATAAACCAGCATGCACGTTTACTGATTTTCACTACCATTTCTCTGTCCCCACTAACCTCCTGCATGAAGTTTTTCTCAAACCTGTGTAGTCCCCCCTTTTTATAGTTTTGGCCTGTCCCCTTCAGTTCCTGTTACCTGACCTTCTTCACTTTTGTAACTCTATCTAATAGTCAAAACTCAGAACCACATGTTCGCTAGCTCCAAGGGGCTCTCGTAAAGTGATGTCCTCAATGTCTTGAACTGCTCAGGGTGAACACAAAGATCCAGTCTTGCTGGCTCATCACCTCCTCTCTCATCTGTTGTGTTCCCGACATGTGATGCATGAGGTTTTCAATTACCACAGCCATCATCTTGGGGGCTCTCCCATGTTTCCCGGGACCCCCATGTGGCCCAGTTTTTCCCAGTCGATCCTCCTGTTGTTGTGTGTGTGTGTGTGAGTGTGTGTGTGTGTGTCGTGGTAAGACTAAGCGTTAACGCAGGGAAGATGATCAGGGGGTTAGGAGAGAGAAGAGAGTGGGAAAGAGAGAAGGAAGCGAGGGAGGTGGAGAGAGAGAGAGAGTGATGAAAAAAAAACCCTCTACCCCATGGCTTGACTGAGTTACAACCAGCGTCACCGCCATCTTGACTGAGTGACACCAGCGTCACCGCCATGCTTAAACGTGAGTGACCCATCGAGCACCGCCATGGTGCGAGAGTGCGCGCGGAAGGACACCAGCGTCACGCCATGCTTACTGAGTGAACACCAGCGTCCACCGCCATGCTTGACTGAGTGACACCAGCGTCGCCGGCCATGCTTGACTGACAGCCAGGTCACCGCCATGCTTGACTGAGTGACACCAGCGTCACCGCCATGCTTGATCATCCCTCAGTCAGTGCACTTGTACAACCCGATGTATGTCTTGCATCCCTCACATGTAAACACTGATGAACACCCCTCCACATGTACACACTGACGTACACCCTCACATGTACACACTGACGTAACACCCCTCACATATACACACTGACGTACACCCCTCACATGTACACACTGACGTACACCCCACCACATGACACACTGACGTACACCCCTCACATGTACACACTGACGTTGCACCCCCTCAGATGTCACCACTGACTTCACCCCTCACTTGTACACACTAGACGTACACCCCTCACATGTACACACTGACGTACACCCCTCAACTTGTACACAGTGACGTACAACCCCTCACATGTACACACTGACGTGTACAACCCCGGGGAGCGAACGGCGAGTGAGTACCAGCGAGCAGGCACGAGGTCACAACGTGAGCGTTGAAATGGTATGACGTTCTCCAGGAGGTAGAGTGGCGGGCAGCGTCGAGCGCTGGTCCAAGTGCCGCTCCACCTGCACGCCAACTCAACGCAAGTATCGCCAGAATGGTCATCAAAGTGGAGACTGCAGAAATGAGGGTAATGAGTGAGCGGGTCCCTCAAGCATCGTTGTGAACTTAACGATACTTATAAGAATGATTTATTAAGTGAACTAGAACGTCGATGTGAAGAACACATCGAAGAAATAAAAATAACATAGGTGGTTAATAATATAAGAACACAGGCGTGAAGAGTATAAAGAGCGTGACAAACACAGGAGAAGAACATAGGATGAAGAACTTGTTCAAAACACATATTGCAGTATAAACAGTATCTAACATATCCCAAGAAAGACGTATGGCTGGTGTCTCCACAGTAGCACGCATGACCGGCGGCACAGCCTCGACTCACAGAGTTTGCGAGCATGTAACTAGCTTTCAATAAAGGTATTCGGGTGGTATTAACACAGGGAAGTTTGGTGCTATGTGCTGGCATTCTGGTGAATCAACACAGGTGTGTGAGTGTGAGAAGTGTCTCCCAGAGGTGCTAGTTAGATGTGTATATCATGGTCACACACATCTACACAACTCTTACACCTCCGTCCAGACACACAGCGCACGACACCCAAGGTTGCAAGCTGGTCAGCATGTATAAGTTACTGAGCAGACACAGACCCGGCGCAGCTGTTAGGCTGCTAACAACAAAATTCCCCAGAACCTCATATAGAGTCATAATAAATATAATTCATCAGTAAATGCTCATTTACGTTTAATTATTGAAATATTTAAATATAAAATTAAGTTTAAAAAAGATATACCTGGAGAGGGTTTCTGGGAACAAAGCCCCCGTGTCCCGGTCTAACCAGGTACCTAACAATTATTTTTCATATTCGTTCACACACAGTTTTATATATATACATATATAAATATATATATATATATATATGATAATATATAATAAATATATATATATATATATATATATATATATATGCTATATATATATATATATAATTTACTACATATATATATAGAGTACCAACACTCTATAGTGGGTGTGAAGCTTGGGTGGTAAATGCCAGCAGCGAGGAGAACGGTTGAGGCAGTGAGATGTCCTGTTCTAAGGGCAAATGTGTGTGTAATATTTTGCAGAAAATTCGGAGTGTGGAAATTAGGAGAAGGTGTGGAGTTAATAAAAGTATTAGTCAGAGGCTGAAGAGGGTTGTTGAGGTGGTTTGGTCATTTAGAGAGAATGGATCAAAAGCAGAATGACATGGAGAGCGTATAAATCTGTAGGGGAAGGAAGGTGGGGTATGGGTCGTTCTCGAAAAGGTTGGAGGGAAGGGGTAAAGGAGGTTTTGTGGGCGAGGGGATTGGACTTCCGGCAAGCGTGCATGAACGTGTTAGATAGGAGTGAATGGAGACGAATGGTATTTGGGACCTGACGATCTGTTGGAGTGTGAGCAGGGTAATATTTAGTGAAGGGATTCAGGGAAACCGGTTATTTTTATATAGCCTGACTTGAGTCCTGGAAATGGGATATTGGCAGTTTGGAGGGATATGTTGTGTATCTTTATACGTATATGCTTCTAAACTGTTGTGTTCTGAGCACCTCTGCAAAAACAGTGATTATGTGTGAGTGAGGTGAAGGTGATGAAAGTATTTTCTTTTTGGGGATTTTCTTTCTTTTTTGGGTCACCCTGCCTCGGGGGGAGACGGCCGACTTGTTTAAATATATATATATATATATATATATAATATATATATATATATATATATATATATATATATATATATATATATATATATATATATATATACAATATAGATATATATAATATATATATATATAAAAATATATATATATATATATATATATATATATATATATATATATATATATATAAATATATCAATAAGATCACAGTAAACAGGTGATTTCAGAATATGCAAAACAACCACTGTGAAAGACTAGAGAAATTCCAAGCGCTTTCGTGACTACTCACATTATCAAGGAACTATGAAAGTAAAGCATCCAAGGAAGGTATATAAGGGGTCTGGCCAACACCTCACTATCAGATCCCACAACGGTTAAACACCTGACACGCGCCGGCCCAACTGGACAGGTCCTTCACACAACCCACCAACAAACTATTCTACCCAAGAAAATTTAAAAAATTATTATTTGTCCAGTGTATTATTAAATTCTTCCAAATTCTATTAATTATAATGGATCTAATTTATATAAACCAAAGGAAATATCATATTATTGTCAAAACTGCTTTTTATGAAACAATTATAGTCCTGTCGACCATGGACTTGCTTGATACTACTTTCTCAACTTTTTGAAAATCAATTGGATGGTTAAAATCTCTTACATGAATAAATAGAGCATTGGAATCTTGTCCAGTTCAAAATGCTATATTTATTTGTTTTAATCTTAGTTCGAGATTTTTAACCAGTTTGACCGAAAAAAATTTTTAAATCGCAAATTTTACAAGGAATCTTATAGACACATCCATCACCCATTTGGGGGAATTCTTTATCAAAAGTTTTTTTTACTGTATCAAGATTTTGAATACAACTTTAATATTAAAAGTCTTAATAAGAGAGGCAAAATCAACCAAGTTTTGATGGTAAGGGAGAACCAACATATTTTAGTTGAATAAGGCTGGTTGCCCCTTTTTTGGATTGTAAAAAGTATTTCTAGCAACTTTAAAAATTTATCAATTACATTTTTTGGGGTTTTTTAAATTTTCATTACCTATTTCATAAATTTTGGATATTTCCTCATCTATGAACTCAGGACTACAAATTCGTAAAGCTCTCAAAAACATTGATGAGAAAACAGACAGTTTGACTCTATCTTGATGCGAAGGATAATAGTGGACATAGGACATTATTTGTAGGTTTTTCTGAAATTTTAATTTGAATTCATTATTACCCTTAATAATTAAAACATCTAAAAAAGGCAATGAGTTATTTTCTTCAAACTCAACATTAAAGTTTATAGAATGGGCTAAGCTATTTAATTTTCCAAGGAAATGGTGTATATCTACATTTTTGGGCATAAAGAAAATATCATCAACAAATCTGAACCATTTACTCTATTAGGGAGGATTGTGTTAAGCAACCTTGTTTCAAAAAATCCAGTATAGGTTACTAAAAACAGGTAAAAAGGGGATTTCCCATTGCCATAAAAATTTAGATTTTCAAAAGTTGAGAAAGTAGTATAAAGCAAGTCCATGTCGACAGGAATAAAATTGAATCTTGTTTCATAAAAAGCAGTTTTGACAAAAAATATGAATATTTCCTTTGGTTTAAATAAATTAGACCCATGATAAATAATAAAATTTGGGGAAAAATTAATAATACACTGGACAAATAAAATTTTTTAAAATTTTCTTGGGGAGAATAGTTTGTTGGTGGTTTTGCGAAGGGCCTATCCAGTTGGGTCGGCGCGCGTCAGGTGTTTTAACCGTTGTGGGATCTGATAAATGAGGTGTTGGCCAGACCCCCTTATATAGCTTCCTTGGATGCTTTACTTTCATAGTTCCTTGATAATGAGTATCACAAAATCGCTTGGAATTTCTCTAGTCTTTCACAGTGGTTGTTTTGCATAAAATATATATAATATATATATAAAATATAAAATATATATAAATAAAATATATATATATAATATATATATATAAATATATATAAATATAAATATATATAAAATATGGGATTAAATCTGGAGTATCTGAGAGAGTTAGAGCAAAGGAAGGGTACAGTAATGTTGAATGATCAGTTATGGAAGGAGGAAAGAGAATATGAATGTGTAAATGCAAGAATTATGTGGATTAAAGTAAAGGGTTTGGGTGCGAGAAGTGGGTCATAATAAGCGTGTATGCACCTGGAGAAGAAGGAATGCAGAGAGAGAGAGAGATTTTTTGGAGATTTAAGTGAATGTATAGGAGCCTTTGAACCAAGTGAGAGAGTAATTGGGTAGGGGACCTGAATGCTAAAGTAGGGGAAACTTTTAGAGAGGGTGTGGTTTTGAGTTTGGGGTGCCAGGTGTAAATGATAATGGAGCCCTTTGATTTGAACTTTGTATAGAAAGGGGTTTAGTTATAGGTAATACATATTTTAAGAAAAAGAGGGTAAATAAGTATACAAGATATAAATGTAGGGCGAAATGACAGTAGTTGTTTTGGGTTATGTATTGGTAATAAAAAAACTGTTGAGTAGACTTCAGGATGTACAAGTTTATAGAGGGGCCACAGAATAATATCAGATCACTTTCTAGTTGTAGCTACACTGAGAGTAAAAGGTAAGATGGATACAAGGAGAATAGAACATCAGGGAAGAGAGAGGTGAAGGGTTTTTTTAAAATAAAAGAGGAGGCAGTTAGGGGAAAGATATAAACAGCTATTGGAGGATAGATGGGCTAATGAGAGCATAGGCAAGGGGGTCGAAGAGGTATGGGAAAGGTTTAAAAATGTATGTTAAAAGTGTTCAGCAGAATTTTGTGGTTACAGGAAAGGGGGTGCGGGAGGGAAGAGGAGCGATTGGTGGAATGATGAGTAAAGAAGGAGTAAGGGAGAAAAAGTAGCATATGAGAATTTTTACAAAGTAGAAAGTGATGCAAGGGGGGAAGAGTATATGGAGAAAAAGAGAGAGGTTAAGAGAGTGGTGAAGCAATGTAAAAAGAGAGCAAAGGGGAGAGGGGGTAGATGTTATCACAAATTTGTTAAAAATAAGGAAAAGTTTTTGGAGTGAGTTTAACAAGTTAAGGAAGCCTAGAGAACAAATGGATTTGTCATTAAAAAATGGGAGAGGAGAGTTATTAAATGGAGAGTTAGAGGTATTGGGAAGAGGGAGGGAATATTTTGAGGAATTGTTAAATTTTTGATGAAGATAGGGAAGCTGTGATTTAGTGTATAGGGCAAGGAGGAATAACATCTTGTAGGAGTGAGAAGAGCCAGTTGTGAGTGTGGGGAAAGTTCGTGAGGCAGTAGTAAAATGAAAGGGGGTAAGGCAGCCGGGATTAAATGGATAAAGATAGAATGTTAAAAGCAGTGGGGATATAGTTTTGGAGTGGTTGGTGCAATTATTTAATAAATTAGGGAAGAGGGTAAGGTACCTAGGGTTTGGAAAGAAGCATGCATGTTTCCTTTGTATAAAGGAAAAGGGGGACAAAAAGAGATGCAAAAATTATAGGGGGATAAGTCTGTTGAGTATACCTGGTAAAGTGTATGGTAGAGTTATTATTGAAAGAATTAAAAGTAAGACTGAAAATAGGATAGCAATGAACAAAGAGGCTTTAAAAAAGGTAGGGGGTGTGTGGACCAGGTTTTACAGTGAAACATATAAGTGAACAGTATTTAGAAAAGGGCTAAAGTGTCTTTGTGGCATTTATGGATTTGGAAAAGGCGTAGACGGGGTGGATAGGGGGGGCAATGTGGCAGATGTTGCAGGTGTATGTATGGTGTAGGAGGTATTACTGAAAGCAGTGAAGAGTTTTACGAGGATAGTGAGGCTCAAGTTAGAGTACAAGGAAAGAGGGAAATTATTTCCCATAAAAGTAAGCCTTAGACAAGGATGTGTGATGTCACCGTGGTTTTAAAAATTTAATAGAGGGGAAATGTAAGAAGAAGTAAATGCGAGGTCTTGACAAGAGGCGGGGAGCTAAAAGAAAAGGGAAAATCACACATAAAGTGGGAGTTTCACAGCTGCCCTTTGCTGATGACACGGGTGCTCTTGGGAGATTCTGAAGAGAAGTTGCAGAGATTGGTGGATGAATTTGGTAGGGTGTGCAAAAGAAGAAAATTAAAAGTAAATAACAGGAAAGAGTAAGGGTTATGAGGATAACAAAAATATTGGGTATGAAAGATTGGATATCAGTTTGGGAGGGAGAGAGTATGGAGGAGGTGAATGTATTCAGATATTTGGGAGGGGACGTGATCAGCGGATGGGTCTATAAAGGATGAGGTGAATCATAGAATTGATGAGGGGAAAAGGGTGAGTGGTGCCTTAGGATCTGTGGAGACAAAGAACTTTGTCCTTGGGGGCAAAGGGGGAATGAAATGAAGTAAGTTTTTACCAACACTCTTATATGGTGTGAAGAAAGGGTGATGAATGTTGCAGCGAGGAGAAGGCTGGAGGCAGGGGAGATGTCATGTCTGAGGGCAAGGGTGTGTGTGAATAATATGCAGAGAATTCGTAGTTTGGAAGTTAAAAAGGAGGTGGGGGATTCCCAAAAAACTGTTGTCCAAGGGCTGAGGAAGGGTTTGTTGAGGGTTCGGACATGTAGAGAGAATGGAGCGAAACAGAATGACTTCAAGAGTGTATCAGTCTGTAGTGGAAGGAAGGCGGGTAGGGTCGGCCTGGGAAAGGTTGGAGGGAGGGGTTAAAGGAGGTTTTGTGTGCGGGGCTTGGACTTCCAGCGGGCATGCGTGAGCGTGTTTGATGGGAGTGAATGGAGACGAAGGGTTTTTTTAATACTTGACGTGCTGTTGAGTGTGAGCAAAGTAACATTTATGAAGGTTCAGGGAAACCGGCAGGCCGGACTTGAGCCCCTGGAGATGGGAAGTACAGTGCCTCCCACTCTGAAGGGGGGGTGTTAATGTTGCAGTTTAAAAAACTGTAGTAAAAAGCACCCTTCTGGCAAGACAGTGATGGAGGAATAAATGGTGAAATTTTTTTCTTTTTCGGGCCACCCTGCCTTGGGGGGAATCGGCCGTGTAGAATAATAATAATAATAATAATAATATATATATATATATATAATAATATATAATATAATATATATATATATATATAATATAAAATATATATATATATATTAATATATATATATATATATATAAAGAAAGCAGAAAAGAGGTGATTCAGGCTGAACGAAGCTGAACCTCAGATAAAGCAAGAAGTTACAGTGAAAACATAACAAAATTCACTCACTGAATTACTCCCTCGTGATAAAGCTGAGAACTTTGACGAAGAAATTTCCTTCGAGAGGAAAGTGTCAAGCATTAGGAATAAATATTAGGAGAGAAGTAAATAATGAATATGAACGTCGTAGGGATACAATTAGAAGCCTTAGTAAATCTGTAACTTACTATGATAACATAGACGTAGAGAAGCACATTTACGGAACAGCTTATAATGTTTAGACTCATGTAGTAATGGCTAGGCTTAGGCTTCTTAACCACTAGTTTTTGGTCAGCCTTATAGTCAATTTCTGGAACATTAAGTGTTTCATTGTCCACTTACTGAGGAATATAGAGACAGTTTAATATGTCAAAGTATTTTATTAATTAAGATATGTTACCAGATATTTGAGAAAATATAAATTCGCTTGCAATAGATGCAATATTAATTGTAGACGCATATCCAGTTATATTGCTGTTAAATACTTTTTGTTGTCTAATGTTTAGTACTGATGTTGATGGGACACTATTTGTTCCCCCTCAACCTATGTGACACTGTTGTACACTCACTCTGTCAGGTACTGCTCGATCCTTTGTAGGACTCCCTCTGTCTGCGAGGGACACTTTGATCCACTGGAGGACTTTCCCTGGCAGTGGTACTCTTTGATCCACTGAAGGGCTTTCCCTGGCAGTGGTATTTTTTG
>NC_069405.1:91453480-91473480 GCF_026875155.1 Cherax quadricarinatus | reverse complement strand
CCCATTTTTTCGGACCCCCATGGGCTCCGGGTTTTTCCCCCCATCATTCCCCTGTGATTGAAATTACCCTAACTGTTACTCTGCCCCCCCCAGTGAACTCTTCGGCCACTTGGGGCTATGTTTCACCATTCCCCTTTTTGCTTCGTATTTTCTTCCCGGTCTCCTGCAGTCTGGGGCGGGTTGTACTTATGAAATTCCCACCTTATGGCTCCAGACGGATTATTCCTACAAGTATCCCTTTCCACACATTCCACCCCATTTCCCTCAAATCCCCCCCGGGTTTTTTTAATGAGCATTGCAACTCCCCTCCCCCTCTCCTCCCTCTATCTTTCCCGATGATTTGATTCCGGGGGGAAAAGATTGCATCTGTTATCACCTGGCGAGTTTGTTTCGTGAGTGCTTTTATGTTGGGGATGCCCCTGATTTTTTCATGTCACTCATCGCACTTATTTGTTATTCTGTCTGCTTTTTATACCAAACCCTTTAATTTTTTTCTAAAACTGTGGTCGGGGGGGGGGGGGGTTGTTGGGTTGGGGGAAAGGGGAGACCTGAAAGGAACTATGGGTGGTTGCTGTAGGGGGGAGTTTTTAATGGGTGGGCAGGGGGACTGGATATGGATGTGGTTTTTTGGGTTAGAATGTTTGGTTGCATATGATTGTCCTGTAGGTGTTGGAGGGAGGCTGTATTTGATTTCCTTGTGGTCTGGGTTCCCGTCCATCTTCACTCTCTTTCCCTTTTCGCTTTGCCCTCCTTTCATTTCTGCCTTTCTTAAAACTGAACCTTTGCAACAAAGGAATCTTTTTTCAGGAAACTTTTTCCCACAGGGCTTCATCAATCCAATACAAAGTAAAAAGTGTAAGGAGAGGAGGAGTTTGAGGGAACAGTCCCCCAGCCCGGTTCAGAAACCGACCCGTTGAAAATTGCACATGTGTTGTTTTTCAACTTTCGGGTTTTCTAACCTTACTAAATCCTGTAGACACTGCAACTTTTTGGGTCTTAATACTTGGAAAATTCTTTATTTCCAACCCCTTGGGGACGATACTTCCCTTTAACAAATGTGACCACCTAGACTGCGCCCCCTCCCTGCCACGGTTTATAAACTCCTCCCACTTATGCCGTTTTCATTCAAGATTGATGGCGACCACATCGCTCAAGGCTGAGGGACTGATTTCCTCATTCCCTCCCGTTCTTCAAGATTCTTCTTTGTTGGATATGACTTTTTTGATCACCAGGGTTTTTTTTAAAACAGTTTTGACAGAGCCAATAGGGGGAATAACCCCTTTACTTGGGTCTTGCCATAGGGAAAAATAATTAAAAAATTTGAGGTTAATGATGAGTTTGGGGGAAAAGGTCACAAATCACTAGTTTTAATTTCATGGGAATTCCCCTAAAAATACAACAAATTCGTCCCTGACTTTTGCTTTGGCTGTTTCATAGGACTGAAAAATTCTTAGGGGGCTGAAAATGGAAGACCTGACTAAGGGCAGGTAGGTGGTGATGGTTGCCGATAGACGCTTTCCAGGGGAAAGTTCTAGCTGCTCAGTCAAATTATTTTCCAAAAAAGGGAAAACAATCAAACAAAAATGATCCCAAATGGATAACAAAAGATTAAAAATCTGATTGGTCAAAAGAGGGCATAAAGGCAAATTAAAAAGGAGAGGGGGGAATTAAGAAACGATAATTCAGTTAAAGAGAGAAATAAAAAAGGGAATTAAAAAAAACAAAAAGAGATTTTGAGGTTAAAATTCAAAATCAAGACTAACCCAAAAGGGTTTTTAGGTATACAAAGTAGATCAGGGCAAGATAGGGCCCCCCAAAAGTTTCCCCCGGGGCACTCACGACATGATAAGGAAAGTGTAAATTTTTAACACATACCCCCCTCAGTTTTTACACAGGAGGATACCGCGATATTCCAGTAATGAAAATTATTAGAACAGGACAAAAATAAAAATGTGCACGATTGGGTACAAGTGACTTTGGCCTAGGCAAAAAGATAAATTAAAAACCCAAAAAATCCCCAGGGGCCCGAGAACTGTATGCAAGAGTTCTAAACGAATGTAAAGAGGGTTTGCAAACCTTTGGGTAATCTTTTTATCATACACCCACAAAAATGGCAGGTGCCCGATAAAGGGGAAAAAGGCAAAAGTGATACCCATTTTCAAAACAGGGGGACGGGCCCCTTAGCTTCGAAATATAGCCCCAAAAAGCCTAACCTCCATATGGGAAAATTTAGGAATCAATAATTGCCCCAGGGAGTTCGTTAAACCCCCTTGAAAAACATAAATTAATCAAAAGAATTCCCAAAGGTTTTAAAAGGGGGCCTGCCTTTCGAATTTATTAATTTTTTCACTAAAGGGTTTTTAGGAGGTAATCATGGTAAGAATATATATTGGTATTGGGGCTTCAGTAAGGCCTTTGATAGGGGGCCCACATCAGAGACTATTTAGGAAAATTAAGGCACATGGAATAGGAGGGAAAATTTTTTTCCCGGTAGAGGCATGGTTGACAAATAGGGAGCAGAGAGTTGCATAAAGGGGGGGAAATCAAATGGGGAAGCTCACGAGGGGTTTTTTTTTCAGGGGGCAGTGTTGGCCCCCTGCGTTTTACAATCTACATAAACGACTAGAGAAAGGCCCAAAAAGAGCGACATCAGCAAGTTTGCCAGAACCAAAATAGGCCGTCAAATTCATTCGACGGGAATTAAGCATTTCCCAGGGATTTAAATAACTGATGCATGGTCGGAGAAGTGGCGATCATTTTAAATATAGACAAATAAAAGTTCGAAATGTTGGACAGGACAATAACCATGCCCATATAAATAAATAATGAGATCAAAATTTTTACGGATGCAAAAAGATTTAGGAGTTCTGGTTACGAAATCTGAAACCAAGACAACAGTGCATAAGTGTTCGCAATAAACTAATAGAACCTTTGGGCTTCAATAAAGAAGCAAAAATAATGGGAGTCCTCAGGTTGTTCTTCAACTCATACACCCTTTGGTTTAGGCTTTTTTTAAATTTTTGCTGCACTTTTTTGGTCCCCGTATTACAAATGGAATAAATGCTCTGGAAAAGTAAAAAAGGAGGATACAAAGTTATCCCCTGTATCAAAAAACCTTTCCCCCTAGAGGATAGACTAAGGGCCCTGAACTGCACTCTTAGAAAGACGTAGAATTGGGGGGGTGTATAAATGGAAGACAGGAATAAATAAAGGGATTAAAAAGTTGTAAAATATCTAGCCTAACAGACTCCAGCAATGGTTTTAAGTTGGAAAAAATTTCAGTTTAGGAAGATAAGGAAAGTACTGGTTTGGTAATAATTGTGGATGGTGGAAAAAACCCCCAAGTCAGTTATAGAGGCCAGAACTTTGTGTGCTTTAAAAATGGTTGATAAATACATGATGGATGTGGGTGGGTGGAGTTGGAAACCTGATAGCTTGTGCTACCGGGTCGGTTCCCGGTTCCCCCCTTAAGTAAATGTGACCTACCTACTAGTTGGGGTGCATTGCCTTAACCCGGTGGGAGACTTGGACTGCCTCGCATGAGCCAGTGGGCCTGCTGCAGTTTTCCTTCTTCTTATGTTTTTAAAAGCCACTGTGTGGCGAAACGTTTCCTCAATAAAGATACCCAAAGTTGCACATGTTCAAATAATCAAGTACTTCCAGGCTGAGGGAAATGCCCTACGAAAAAAGGGTTTAAAGGGAAAATCGGCCTGCGACACGGGAGGACGGAGGTCGGGGGAACATGAAAACGACATTTTAAAAACTGAAAGGGAAATTTGCCAGGGGGGACAGAGAAAAAATGTTTTTTTGGGATCAGAAACAAGGGAAAAATTTGGGAAGATGAAGACTCATATGATCAAAGGATGTTGGGAGAATTTTTTTAGTCACAGAATGTCAAGTGGAACATTTGGGAAGGGTAGGGGAGGCGGGGAACATAATACTTTTAAGACGAGGTTGATAGCCAGGAGAGGAGAGAGGACGAGTAGCGACATGAAGAGGGGGGGCCAGGAGCTATAACGACACCTGCAACCACAAAACGTGAGACACACACACAAATCATACTGAATTTTCCGATAAGGTAGCAAATAAGACAGGAAGAGAGAGAGAGAGAGAGAGAGAGAGAGAGAGAGAGAGAGAGAGAGAGAGAAGAGAGAGAGAGAGAGAGAGAGAAGAGAGAGAGAGAGGGGAGAAGAAGGGGGATATGGGTAGACTGACTTCTTGGGCTGTAAGAAGGGTTTTTGAAAAAATTCCACACAAAAGACTGGGGTTAAAAATATAGGAGCAGGCATGAATGGGGAAAAAAAAACTGCAGTGGATCGGAGAATACCTGACTGGAAGGCAGCAACGTGTGTGGGTCCCAGACGAAGTTCGAGTGGGTGTGTGCGAGTGGGGGTTTCCCCAAAGGTCTGTCCCAAAATCCAGTGCTTTTCTAGTAAAGTGAATGACATACAAAAAGGGGTAGTTTTTTAAAAATTCCCCGTTCGCAGCGATGTGTAGCAAAAAAGAAACAAGGGATGAGGGTCAGGGAAGTCCCCAAGGAAATTTTGGACAGATTGGGAAACCTGGGGTGATAAATGGCTCCGGGGGTTTTTAAACCCCCGCATGTGCAAAGTTTTGAAGTTTGGGGAAGGACAAAGAAGACTGCAGGTGGAGTATAGCCTAGGAGGTCAAAGGCTGCAAAACTCACTCATGGAAAAGGTTCTTGGGGGGACATCATATTTGACAATCTCCTGAGGCGCACATCAACCAAATAACTGCTGCAGCATAAGGGCGCCTAGCAAACTTAAAAAGCGTTTTGACATCTGATTAAGGAATCGTTCAAGACATTATGCAAAGTGTACGTCAGGCCCATATTGGAGTATGCAACACCAACATGGAAACCCCCACCGGTCAAGCACATCAGAAAAATTTGGAAAGTGAAAAAATTTGTAAAAACTATTCCCGAGCTAAGGATAGTCCTACAGGAGAGGTTAAGGGAAATCGACATAAGACATGGAGGACAGAAATGATACGGAGGACTGGAAAGACATATAAAATACTGAAGAATTTTTCAAGTGGCAAAAACAGGGTGTTTCCCGAATGGGAAAACTCAGATGAGTCAAAAGGGATGTTAGGAAATATTTTTTCAGTCATAGATTGTCAAGAAGGAAACAGTTTTTTGAGTGATGTAGTGGAGGCAGGCCCATACACCGCTTTAAAAAGGGGTTTATAAAACTAATGGAAGGGAAAGGGAGTGGACCAGTAGTGACCAGGAAGAGGCGGGGGCCCGGAGCTATGGTCCGACCCCTTCAACCACAAATAGGTAAGTCCCCCGGTTTTACTCATTAACCCGTGTATGGTCCTGCCCCACCCGACACCCCTCGACCTTTTTCCCCTGTGTATAATCCCCCCACCACAACACCCCAACCCCCCCCCCAGGGAACCCCTCACCTTCCCCTGACTCCCATAACTCCCCAACCTCCCCGCTGAGGTGATTTTCTATCACTAACTTAACTTAAAACCCCTTTCCCCTTTTACCCCCCACCCCCACCCACCCCATCACCCACCACCCTCACTCACCACCCCCCCACCACCCACCACCCTCAACCCCCACCCCACCACCCCCCACCCCAACCCACCCCCACCCTCAACCACCACCCCCACCACAACTGCACCCCCCCCCTCTCAGTCACCCCCCCCACCCTCAACCACCACCCACCCCCCCAAACCCCCCCCACAACCCCCCACCCACCCCCCACCCCCCACAACCACCCCCCACCACCCCCCACCCCAACCACCACCCACCACCCACCACCCACAACCACCACCCACCACCCACCACCCACCACCCAAACCACCACCCACCACCCACCACCCACCACCACCACCCACCACCCATCACCCACAACCACTATCATGTGGGAGTTCGACACGTGGATTAGGTAAAGAAATACTCACGTAGGCTGGTAGTACGTATAATTACAGATAATGTGTGTAATGCCCTTACAGCCGTACCTATCTCTCTGCTCTCTTAACACTGACTGACCGGCCGCCCACAGTACCCATATGTGAGGGGGTCTTTGAATAATGCCAGGTCAGCGCAATATGAGTTCAGATAGTGACTCAGGCAGAGACGGTTGGTCGTTGAGTCAACTGGCACAGTGGTTACTGGTAACTGGTTACTACTAGTGACCGGTGGGATTGAACTCTTGGATAGTCAAGGTCCATCTGGCTAACCTTCCAGTAGGTTGTTTGTTCTGGAATAAGGGTATCAGTGGAGCATGGTCTGTCAAGACATGAACAGAGTACTGATAAATAATGTCTCGGAAGTGCTTTAAAGACCATACTATTGCTAAAGCTTCTTGCTCAGTTACTGTATAATTACGTTCAGCCTTCGTAAGGACTCGGCTAGCAAATGCAACTGCGTTGTACTTGCCATCGGTCTTCTGAGCTAGTACGGCGCCTATGCCAATTGAACTAGCATCAGTTGTCAGATAGAAGGGCTTAGAAAAATCTGGAAATTTCAAAATTTTGGGGCAGAAGTTAGCTTTTCTTTTAGAGTTTGGAATGCTCTTTCTTGACGGAAGGTCCAAACAAAAGGAGCATCTTTCTTAAGCAACTCAGTTAGAGGAGCAGCTATGGAAGAAAAATTGGCAATGAAGGATCTATAAAAACCTGCTAAGCCCACAAAGGATCTTACAGCATCAGCAGTTTTGGGAGTTGGAAAATTTAGTACTGCAGTTACTTTACTTTGGTCAGTCCCTACCCCTCTAGGAGTGACTACGTGAACCAAGAAACTTAATTTCTGATCTGAAAAATTGACATTTAGACAGTTTGATCTTTAAATTGGCTTCTTCAAGCTTACCAAGTACTACATCAAGTCTTTTCAAGTGTGTATCCACGTCTTTAGACATGATGATTACGTCATCTAAGTACACCATAAGTGCATTATCTATGAGACCTCTAAAGATATTAGTCATGAGCCTTGAGAATGTGATAGGGGAAGATCGTAATCCAAACGCCATACGGAGGAAGTGATAAGCCACCATTTATCATGTGGGAGTTCGACACGTGGATTAGGTAAAGAAATACTCACGTAGGCTGGTAGTACGTATAATTACAGATAATGTGTGTAACGCCCTTACAGCCGTACCTATCTCTCTGCTCTCTTAACACTGACTGACCGGCCACCCACAGTACCCATATGTGAGGGGGTCTTTGAATAATGCCAGGTCAGCGCAATATGAGTTCAGATAGTGACTCAGGCAGAGACGGTTGGTCGTTGAGTCAACTGGCACAGTGGTTACTGGTAACTGGTTACTACTACTGAGACCACCACCCACCACCCACCACCCACCACCCACCACCCACAACCACCACCCACCACCCACCACCCACAACCACCACCCACCACCCACCACCCACCACCCATTCCTGGGTTGTAATATGGGTAGCCTGTCCGAGAGCTGGAGCTGGACTTAGAGAAACGGTTGAGCTTAGGGTGAAGCTTGTAGCAGGAACATTGTGTAGCTTGCTGTCTCGCTTCGCTTTACAAATTTTGCGTGTCAGTTGCTTATGATCAGCCTTGCTATTGTGTGATCGTTCAACAGCTCGCTACTAGCTTGTTCAGTGTGCTCGCTTCGCTACGGTCAATCTTGTGTGCAGTCGGCTTTGCTTGTATGCGTATTCTGCAATCGTACTGTGCATAGCTAAGCGTGTTCTGCAAATTAACGTGTTACGTTGGGGTATTCGTACTGTGCATAGCGAATAACTTATGCCACCTAGACGAGTCAGACGCCTGGTGTCGGCATATACTTTGCATAACCTACCTAAATTGTCCCTACAGCGTTGTTGGCAAATTGCTCGTTCCATTGGCATTCCCTATAAACGCACTCTCACAGCTGCGCAACTGCGTTCACTTATTGCTGACAAACTTATTGAAGAAGAGATGGCACATCAAACTCCTCCCTCTACGGGAGCTGGGGCAAAAACTCTTATGTTCTCGCATGAGGAAGATGATACACCTACGGAGCAAAATGGTCAGTATAGTGCAGCTGGGTTGTCTCGAGGTTGAATCAGCGTCGTTGGCACTTGAGCTGGCAAAAATCACGCTGGAGCAAACTAGGGAACAGAGAGCATTCGCAAGGGAAGAATTTGATAGGGAAAGAGAAAGGAGGCAGTTTTCGCATCTGTAAACGATTTCAGTTTACAAAAAAGCAGTACAGCTTGTTCCCCGCTTCAATGAGGCCGAACCAGAGCAATTTTTCGAAAGCTTCGAAAATCAGGCTCGAGCCTTGAGGTGGCCGGAACAGCACTGGGCAGCGTTGGTTCATACAGCATTATTGGGTAAGGCACAGGAATTTACGTCGGTATTAACTGACGCTGAATTCTCTGATTATCAAGTAGTGAAGACCACAGTGTTGGGAGCATATACATGTATCCCAGCTAAATATCGTAAGACCTTCAAATTGAACAGGCGGCAGCTTGGTCAATCCCTGGTGGACTTTGTGAGACAGCAAACCAAAGCTTTTACCAGCTGGTATAAAGCGAGTGGTGTCTCTAACTTTGAGGAGCTGGTGCAGCTTATTCTGATTGATAACCTGCTGGAGTCTGGGGTTGGGGCGGTACTATTACAAATCGGGAACAAGGAGCTGCAGCCAATAGCATACTTTTCAGCCAAGTTCCAGCCACATCAGAGAGCTTACTCTACCATTGAAAAAGAAGCCCTCGCGCTGGTACTGGCTTTGGAGCATTTCGATGTTTATGTGGGCCAGACATCGCAGGTGGTCACAGTCTACAGTGATCACAACCCGTTAGTCTATCTCCAAGCCATGAAGAATCACAACACAAGGCTTATGCGTTGGACGCTCAGGCTGCAGCCCTACAACATAAAAATTAAATATATTGCCGGCAAAGAAAATGTGTTGGCAGACTCTTTGTCAAGAGTCTAGTTTAATATTTTATTTAGGTTAGGATGTATTTGTGGTAACCCCCTTTCAAGCTCTTTTTTTTTTATCCCCTGATGTGGGTTTTTTTTTTTTTTAGTGAGGGGATACGGGCTACCGTCCGCTTGTATCTTGGACCTATGTTGGCCTATCTGACTGCTGTCTCGCTCTGAGTTTAGGGTTTGGCTTTTGGTCACTAGGAAAGCTGAGCTCTATCTAAGAGTTGGATGGTGGAGAGGATAGGCGGTCCCATTATTTTGTGCCATGGCGGCACGGTTACCACTGGGAGGTGGCAGCCTAATCCTGAGCCTTCTCGGGGGTGGGGGTGTGGCATGCAAAGAGTACGTAACCTTTATTCGGCGCATGGACACACCCTCATTTACAGGCTATCTCCCCCAACCAGCGAACCAGGTTGCTAAGAGTTGGTGATGGGCCCCATCGTTCAACTAGTGACCAGGTTCTAGCCAATAAGAAGGTGGGATTGGCAATCGCAGAGGTTATTGGATACCGCTCTCCTGTCTGCCCTGGGTCATTCCCATTTAGAGCTGGTTGAAGCACGGTCTGCTATCTTGTGGCTTCTATTTCTGCTTTGCTTACCGTGGAGTGCACTATACTTATCACTGTACATATGTGTACATAGTGTACATATTGCTGTTATAAATTGGTGAAGGATAATATAAGTTTAAACTTTTTCTACTGTGTTTATTTGCTCCCATTACACTGGGATAACAGGCCTTTGAAATCCTAGTTGTAATAACCACCACCCACCCCCCACCACCCACAACCACCACCCACCACCCACAACCACCACCCACCACCCACAACCACCACCTACCACCCACCACACACCACCCACCACCCACAAACCACCACCCACCACCCACCACCCACAAACCACCACCCACCACCCACAACCACCACCCACCACCCACAACCACCTCCCCCACCCACCACACACCACCCAACACCCACAACCACCACCCACCACCCACAACCACCACCCACCACCCACAACCACCACCCACCACCCACAACCACCACCCACCACCCACAACCACCACCCACAACCACCACCCACCACCCACAAACCACCACCCACCACCACAACCACCACACACCACCCACCACCCACACCAACACCACCCAACACCCACAACCACCACCCACCACCCACAACCACCACCCACCACCCCACAACCACCACACACCACCACCACCCACCACAACACCACCCAACACCCACAACCACCACCCACCACCCACCACCCACAACCACCACCCACCACCCACCACACCACAACCACCACCCACCACCCACAACCACCACCCACCACCACAACCACACCCACCACCCACAACCACCACCACCCACCACAACCACCACCCACCACCCACAACCACCACCCACCACCCACCACCCACAACCACCACCCACAACACCACCCACCACCCACCACCCACAACCACCACCCACAACCACCACACACCACCCCACCAACCCACAACCACCCACCCACAACCACCACCACCCCACAACCACCACCCACCACCACAACCACCACCCACCACCCACAACCACCACCCACCACCCACAACCACCCACCCCACCCACCACCCACAACCACCACCCCAAACCACCACCACCCACCACCCACAACCACCACCCACAACACCACCCACAACCACCACCCACCACCCACAAACCACCACCCACAACCACCACCCACACCCACCACCACCCACCCACCACCCACAACCACCACCACACCACCCAAACCACCACCCCACACCCACAACCACCCCACCACCCACAACCACCACCCACCACCCCACAACACCACCACACCACCCACACACCACACACCACCACCCAAACCACCCACAACCACCACCCACACCACCACCACCCACAACCACCCACAACCACCACCACCACAACCACCACCCACCCACCCACCAACACCACCCACAACCACCACCACCACACCCCACCACACCACCACCCACAACCACCACACACCACCCACCACCCACAACCACCACCACCCACCACCACACACCCACCCCAACAACCACCCCACCACCACCCCACCACCCACACCACCACCCACCACACCACCCACACCCACCACCACACACCACCCACAACCACCACCCACCACCCTCAGGGTTCACCATGTAGGTCCGGACTCTACGTGATCTACATTGTTCGTTGCAATAAGTAGAAACCGAGAATGACATTAATATTTATCACGTAAGGTGCACATACCAGGTGCACATGGGAAGTGCACATGCCAGGTGCACATGGGAAGTGAACATGCCACATGGGAAGTGAACATGCCAGTGCAATGGGAAGTGAAACATGCCAGGTGCACATGGGAAGTGAACATACCAGGTGCACATGGGAAGTGAACATACCAGGTGCACATGGGAAGTGAACATGCCACATGGGAAGTGAACATGCCAGGTGCACATGGGAAGTGAACATACCAGGTGCACATGGGAAGTGAACATACCAGGTGCACATGGGAAGTGAACATACCAGGTGCACATGGGAAGTGAACATGCCAGGTGCACATGGGAAGTGAACATGCCAGGTGCACATGGGAAGTGAACATGCCAGGTGCACAGAGGAAGTGCACATACCAGGTGCACATGGGAAGTGCACATACCAGGTGCACATGGGAAGTGAACATACCAGGTGCACATGGGAAGTGAACATGCCAGGTGCACATGGGAAGTGAACATGCCAGGTGCACAGAGGAAGTGCACATACCAGGTGCACATGGGAAGTGCACATGCCAGGTGCACATGGGAAGTGAACATGCCAGGTGCACATGGGAAGCGCACATACCAGGTGCACAGAGGAAGTGCACATACCAGGTGCACATGGGAAGTGCACATGCCAGGTGCACAGAGGAATTGCACATACCAGGTGCACAGAGGAAGTGCACATGCCAGGTGCACATGGGAAGTGCACATACCAGGTGCACAGAGGAAGTGCACATGCCAGGTGCACATGGGAAGTGCACATACCAGGTGCGCAGAGGAAGTGCACATGCCAGGTGCACATGGGAAGTGCACATTCCATGTGAATATGGGAAGTGCATATACTAGGTGCACAGAGGAAGTGCACATGCCAGGTGCACATGGGAAGTGCACATGCCAGGTGTACATGGGAAGTGCGCATGCCAAGTGCACATGTAAGTGCACATGCCAGGTGTACATGGGAAGTGCACAAGCCAGGTGCACATGGAAGTGCACATGCCAGGTGTACATGGGAAGTGCGCATGCCAGGTGCACATGTAAGTGCACATGCCAGGTGTACATGGGAAGTGCACATGCCAGGTGCACATGGGAAGTGCACATATGCCAGGTGCACTTGGGAAGTGCACATGCCAGGTGTACATGGGAAGTGCACATGCCAGGTGCACATGGGAAGTGCACATGCCAGGTGTACATGGGAAGTGCACATGCCAGGTGCACATGGGAAGTGCACATGCCAGGTGTACATGGGAAGTGCGCATGCCAGGTGCACAGAGGAAGTGCACATGCCAGGTGTACATGGGAAGTGCACATGCCAGGTGCACATGGGAAGTGCACATGCCAGGCGTACATGGGAAGTGCACATGCCAGGTGCACATGGGAAGTGCATATGCCAGGTGTACATGGGAAGTGCACATGCCAGGTGCACATGGGAAGTGCACATGCCAGGTGCACATGGGAAGTGCACATGCCAGGTGTACATGGGAAGTGCACATGCCAGGTGCACATGGGAAGTGCACATGCCAGGCGTACATGGGAAGTGCACATGCCAGGTGCACATGGGAAGTGCACATGCCAGGTGTACATGGGAAGTGCACATGCCAGGTGCACATGTAAGCATAAAGGTCGGTGTAGCTGTGTTGTTCGTAGTGTTCATTATGGTGGGTCATTAACAGACCAACCTATTCAACCAGGCTGTTGGTGCTGCCAGCACGCACTCCAACCAGGGCACATGAGGCAGCTGGCCATGACTAACTTAGGAACTTATCAAGTTCAACAGCAATCATATTTACAGAAAGGTCAGTGTAGCCCCAAAGTCAGATACAACAGCAAACTCACGTGCAACAACAGGGTCAGGTGCAACAACAAGGTCAGGTGCAACAAAAAGGTCAGGTGCAACAACAAGGTCAGGTGCAACAACATAGGTCAAAAGGTTGCAGCAAACAACAAGGTCAGGTGACAACAATCACACAACAAGGTCAGGTGCAGCAACACAACAAGGTCAGGAGCAACAACAAGGTCAGGTGCAACAACAAGGTCAGGAGCAACAACAAGGTCAGGAGCAACAACAAGGTCAGGTGCAACAACAAGGTCAGGTGCAACAACAAGGTCAGGAGCAACAACAAGGTCAGGTGCAACAACAAGGTCAGGTGCAACAACAAGGTCAGGTGCAACAACAAGGTCAGGTGCAACAACAAGGTCAGGTGCAACAACAAGGTCAGGTGCAGCAACACAACAAGGTCAGGAGCAACAACAAGGTCAGGTGCAACAACAAGGTCAGGTGCAACAACAAGGTCAGGTGCAGCAACACAACAAGGTCAGGAGCAACAACAAGGTCAGGTGCAACAAAACAAGGTCAAAACAACAAGGTCAGGAGCAACAACAAGGTCAGGTGCAACAACAAGGTCAGGTGCAACAACAAGGTCAGGTGCAACAACAAGGTCAGGTGCAGCAACACAACAAGGTCAGGAGCAACAACAAGGTCAGGTGCAACAACAAGGTCAGGTGCAACAACAAGGTCAGGAGCAACAACAAGGTCAGGTGCAACAACAAGGTCAGGAGCAACAACAAGGTCAGGTGCAACAATAAGGTCAGGTGCAACAACAAGGTCAGGAGCAACAACAAGGTCAGGAGCAACAACAAGGTCAGGTGCAAACAACAAGGTCAGGAGCAACAACAAGGTCAGGTGCAACAAAAGGTCAGGAGCAACAACAAGGTCAGGTGCAACAATAAGGTCAGGTGCAACAACAAGGTCAGGAGCAACAACAAGGTCAGGAGCAAAAACAAGGTCAGGAGCAACAACAAGGTCAGGTGCAACAATAAGGTCAGGTGCAACAACAAGGTCAGGAGCAACAACAAGGTCAGGTGCAACAACAAGGTCAGGAGCAACAACAAGGTCAGGTGCAACTAAGGTCATGCAACAAGGTCAGGAGCAACAACAAGGTCAGGAGCAACAACAAGGTCAGGTGCAACAACAAGGTCAGGTAGCAACAAAAGGTCAGGTGCACAACTGTCGAGCAACAACAGTGCAGACTACCACTGTAGTGCACAACAACAGCGTCACTGACCTGACTAGGTCTGCTCAACACAAGTCGATGCAACAACAAGGTCAGGTGCAACAACAAGGCTCATGTGCACACACAGTCTGCACACACAAGTCGGCAGCAACAACAGTCAGCTGCAGCACACTACAAGGTCAGGTGCACAACAGGTCGGAGCAACAACAAGTCCAGGTGCACATGCCCTGACTTGCGCCACTACATGCTGACACTGACCTGACTTGTGCTGCACTACACTGCTGACACACTGACTTGTGGGGGCACTACACTGCTGTGCACTGCCCTGCTTGCGCTCCCAAACACATGCAAACATAAACCTGACTTCTGCTCACTACACGCTGACAAATGACTGAGTTGCACTACACATGTGTACATAACTGATAGCTGCTGCACCTACATGCTGACAAAACGATTCTGGTGCACACACAGGTGACACTAACCGACTTGCGGCTAGCACTACACTGTTTAACTGAGTGCGTGCTGCACTACAAGCGCTGACACGAACGACATTGCTGCAGCAATACAAATGCGGGACAATAAACATGAGGTCTGCTGCACTACAATGCGTAAAATGAACCAACTAGGCTGGCTGAAACAACAACGTCGGTACATGACCTGACAAGGTCATGCACTAACACTGCAGTCAACAACGACTTGCTGGTGCAGCAACACAGCTGACAGAGAACAACATGCTGCTGCACAACATCTGCGACACAACTGACAAGGTGCTGCGCACAAACAATGCGGGACACTGACCGATTCGCTGCAACTACAGTGCAGCAACAATAAGGCGTGCAACACACTGCTGGAAACAACGAGGCTGAGGCACTAAACAGCTGACACTGAACAGGACTTGCTGCGAATACAACTGCTCACACGAACCTGACTGCTGCTGCACACACTGCGGTAAAACAGACATGAGTGCTAGCATGCATACAATGCTGTACATGACCAAATTGCTGCTGCACTCAACAGGCTGAACAACTGACCTGACTTGCAGGGCCCACACACAAGCTGACAGACTGTCATCATTAAGGCATGCATCCAAGGCACAACCGACAGGCTCTGACAAAAACAGGTCAGGCAGCAACAAGGCTCAGCTGCACAATAAGGTGCTGTCAACACTAACGGGGGTGCAACAACATGCTGTGCAACCCACAGTGGAGCACTACACTGGTACATGACAACTAGGCTGCAGCTACACTGGACACGTGACAACTGACTTGTCAGCTGCATACACGCTGCAAAACAACCCTGATTGCTGCTGCACTACACTGCTGCACACTGACCTGACTTGCTGCTGCACTACACTGCTGCACACTGACCTGACTTGCTGCTGCACTACACCTGCTCACACTGACCTGACTTGCTGCTCACTACACTGCTGCACACTGCCCTGACTGCTGCTGCACTACTCTGCACACTGACTGCTTGCTGCTGCACTACACTGCTGCACACACTGACTAACTTGCTGCTCACTACACTGCTGCACTGACCTGACTTGCGCTGCACTACACTGCTGCACACTGACCTAACTTGCTGCTACACTACACTGCTGCACACTGACCTGACTTGCTGCTGCACTACACTGCTGCACACTGACCTGACTTGCTGCTGCACTACAACTGCTGCCACTGACCTGACTTGCTGCTACACTACACTGCTGCACACTGACCCTGACTTGCTGCTGCACTACACCTGCTGCACACTGACCTAACTTGCTGCTGCACTACACTGCAGACACTAACCTGACTTGGCTGCTGTCACTACAACATGGCTGCACACTGACCTGACTTGCTGCTGCACTACACTGCTGCACACTGACCTGACTTGCTGCTGCACTACACTGCTGCACACTGACCTGACTTGCCTGCTTGCCACTACACTGCTGCACACTGGACCTGACTTGCTGCTGCACTACACTGCTGCACACTGACCTGACTTGCTGCTGCACTACACTGCTGCACACCTGACCTGACTTGCTGCTGCACTACACTGCTGCACACTGACCTGACTTGCTGCTGCACTTACACTGCATGCACACTGACCTGACTTGCTGCTGCACTACACTGCTGCACACTGACCTGACTTGCTGCTGCACTACACTGCTGCACACTGACCTGACTTGCTGCTGCACTACACTGCTGCACACTGACCTGACTTGCTGCTGCACTACACTGCTGCACACTGACCTAACTTGCTGCTGCACTACACTGCTGCACACTGACCTGACTTGCTGCTGCACTACACTGCTGCACACTGACCTGACTTGCTGCTGCACTACACTGCTGCACACTGACCTGACTTGCTGCTGCACTACACTGCAGTACACTAACCTGACTTGCTGCTGCACTACACTGCTGTACACTGACCTGACTTGCTGCTGCACTACACTGCTGTACACTGACCTGACTTGCTGCTGCACTACACTGCTGCACACTGACCTGACTTGCTGCTGCACTACACTGCTGCACACTGACCTGACTTGCTGCTGCACTACACTGCTGTACACTGACCTGACTTGCTGCTGCACTACACTGCTGCACACTGACCCTGACTTGCTGGCTGACCTAAAACTGCTGCACACTGACCTGACTTGCTGCTGCACTACACTGCGCACACTGACCTGACTTGCTGCTGCACTACACTGCTGCACACTGACCTGACTGCTGCTGCACTACACTGCTGCACAACTGACCTGACTTGCTGCTGCACTACACTGCTGAAACACTGACCTGACTTGCTGCTGCACTAAAAACTGCTGCACACTGACCTGACTTGCTGCTGCACTACACATGCTGCACACTGAACCTGACCTCTGCTTGCTGCTGCATACACTGCTGCACATACTGACTTGCTGCTTGCACTACACGTGCACACGACCTGACTTGCTGCTGCACTACACTGCGACACACGAACCTGACTTGCTGCTGCACTACAACTGTGACACTGACTACGCTGCTGCAACTACACTGCTGCACACTGACCTGACTGCTGCTGCAACACTACAACTGATTGGGCACACAGCTACATGCCTGCTGCTGCTACATACCTGCTGCACACTGCCTGAGTTGCTGCTGCACTACATGCTGCACACTGACTGATTGCTGCACTACACGTGCACACTGACCAGACTTGCTGCCTGCACTACACTGCTGCACATGAACCTGACTTGCTGCTGCCACTACACTGCGCACACTGACCTGACTTGCTGCTGCACTACACTCTGCAACTGACCTGGACTTGCTCTGCACTACACTGCTGACACTACATACTTGCTGCAGCACACATGGCACACTGACTGACTTGTGCTGCATACACTGCTGCAGCGACTGCTGCAAACACTGCTGCAAAACTGACCACGTGGTGTGCACACATGCTGCACAAACCTGCTCTGTGCACTACACGTCTGTACACTGACCTGACCTTGCTGCTGCACTACATGCTGCACACTAAACCTGACTTGCTGCTGCACTACACTGCTCACACAACCTGACTTGCTGCTGCACTACACTGCTGACACTGACCTGACTGTGTGCACTACACTGCTGCACACTGACCTGACTTGCTGCTGCACACACTGCTGCACACTGACTGACTGCTGCTGCACTACACTGCTGCACACGACCGACTTGTGCTGCACTACACTGCTGCACACTGACCTGACGCTGCTGACACTACACTGCTGCACACTGACCTGATTGCTGCTGCACTACACTGCTGCACACTGACCTGACTTGCTGCTGCACTACACTGCTGCACACTGACCTACTTGCTGCTGCACTACACTGCTGCACACTGACCTGACTTGCTGCTGCACTACAACTGCTGCACACTGACCTGATTGCTGCTGCACTACATGCTGCAACTGACCTGACTTCCCTGCTGCACACACTGCGCACACTGACCTGACTTGCTGCTGCACTACACTGCTGCACACTGACCTGACTTGCTGCTGCCTACACTGCTGCAACTGACTGACTTGCTGCTGCACTACACTGCTGCACACTGACCTGACTTGTGCTGACACTACACTGCTGCACACTGACCTGACTTGCTGCTGCACTACACTGCTGCACACTGACCTGACTTGCTGCTGCACTACACTGCTGCACACTGACCTGACTTGCTGCTCACTACACTGCTGCACACTGACCTGACTTGCTGCTGCACTACACTGCTGCACACTGACCTGACTTGCTGCTGCACTACACTGCTGACATGCCCTGACTTGCTGCTGCACTCACTGCTGCACACTGACCTGACTTGCTGCTGCACTACACTGCTGCACACTGCTGACTTGCTGCGCACTACACTGCTGCACACTGACCTGACTTGCTGCTGCACTACACTGCTGCAACTGCTGACTTGCTGCTGCACTACACTGCTGCACACTGACCTGACTTTGCTGCTGCACTACACTGCTGGCACACTGACCTGACTTGCTGCTGCACTACATGCTGCACACTGACCTGACTTGCTGCTGCACTACACTGCTGCACACTGACCTGACTTGCTGCTGCACTACACTGTGCACATGACCTGATTGCTGCTGCACTACACTGCTGCACACTGACCTGACTTGCTGCTGCACTACACTGCTGACACTGACCTGACTTGCTGCTGCACTACACTGCTGCACACTGACCTACTTGCTGCTGCACTACACTGCTGCACACTGACCTGACTTGCTGCTGCACTACACTGCTGCACACTGACCTGACTTGCTGCTGCACTACACTGCTGCACATGACTGACTTGCTGCTGCACTACACTGCTGCACACTGACCTGACTTGCTGCTGCACTACACTGCTGCACACTGACCTGACTTGCTGCTGCACTACACTGCTGCACACTGACCTGACTTGCTGCTGCACTACACTGCTGCACACTGACCTGACTTGCTGCTGCACTACACTGCTGCACACTGACCTGACTTGCTGCTGCACTACACTGCTGCACATTGACCTGATTGCTGCTGCACTACATCTGCACATGACCTGACTGCTGCACTACACACTGCTGACACTGACCTGACTTGCTCTGCATAACACTGCTGCCACTGACCTGACTTGCTGCTGCACTACACTGCTGCACACTGACCTGACTTGCTGCTGCACTACACTGCTGCACACTGACCTGACTTGCTGCTGCACTACACTCCCACACTGACCTGACTTGCTGCTGCACTACACTGCTGCACACTGACCTGACTTGCTGCTGCACTACACTGCTGCACACTGACCTGACTTGCTGCTGCACTACACTGCTGCACACTGACCTGACTTGCTGCTCACTACACTGCTGCACACTGACCTACTTGCTGCTGCACTACATGCTGCACACTGACCTGACTTGCTGCTGCACTACACTGCTGTACACTGACCTGACTTGCTGCTGCACAACCTCTGCACTGACCTGACTTTGCTGCACTAACTGCTGCACACTGACTGACTTGCTGTGCACTACACTGCTGCACACTGACTGACTTGCTGCTGCACTACACTGCTGCACACTGACCTGACTTGCTGCTGACTACACTGCTGCAACTGACCTGACTTGCTGCTGCACTACACTGCTGCACACTGACCTGACTTGCTGCTGCACTACACTGCTGCACACTGACCTGACTTGCTGCTGCACTACATTGCTGCACACTGACCTGACTTGCTGCTACACTACACTGCTGCCACATGACCTGACTTGCTGCTGCACTACACTGCTGCACATGACCTGAGTTGCTGCTACACA
>NC_069405.1:91328480-91450980 GCF_026875155.1 Cherax quadricarinatus | reverse complement strand
TGAATTTAGAAAAGGCGTATGACAGGGTGGATAGGGGGGCAATGTGGCAGATGTTGCAGGTGTATGGTGTAGGAGGTAGGTTACTGAAAGCAGTGAAGAGTTTTTACGAGGATAGTGAGGCTCAAGTTAGAGTATGTAGGAAAGAGGTAGATTATTTCCCAGTAAAAGTAGGCCTTAGACAAGGATGTGTGATGTCACCGTGGTTGTTCAATATATTTATAGATAGGGTTGTAGAAGACGTGGATGCTCGGGTGTTGGCAAAATATGTCTCTCTGGAGTCTTCCTTGAGGGTATTCCGGGAATCAACGCCTCCACGGCCCGGTCCACGACCAGGCCTCCCGGTGGGTCAGGGCCTGATCAACGAGGCTGTTACTGCTGACCGCACGCAGTCCAACGTACGAACCATAGCCCGGCTGATCCGGCACCGACTTTAGGTATCTGTTCAGCCCCGTCTTGAAGACAACCAGGGGTTTACTGATAATGCCCATTATGGCTAGTAGGAGCCTGTTGAGCAGTTTTGGGCCCCTACTTTTCACTGGGGGTATGTTGCATCGCCTGCCAAGTCTTTTGCTTTCGTATGGAGTGATTGCTGTGTGCGTATGAGGGATCAGTCCCTCCAGAATCTTCCAGGTGTAGATTATGACATAGCTCTCTCGCCTGAGCTCCAGTGAGTATAAGTCAAGTGCTTTCAGGCATTCCCAGTAATTAAAGTGTTTGATAGAATTTATTTGTGCACTAAAGGTTCTTTGGGGCGTGGAGTTAAAAGATCAAGAATCTAACACAAAGTGAGAGTTGTCACAGTTGCTCTTTGCTGATGACACTGCTTCTGAGAGATTCTGAAGAGAAGTTGCAGAGGTTGGTGGATGAATTTGGTAGTTTGTTTAAGAGAAGAAAATTAAAAGTGAATATAGGAAACAGTAAGGGGATGAGGATAACAAAAAGATTAGGAGACGTAAGATTGGATATCAGATTGGAGGGAGAGAGTATGGAGGAGGTGAATGTATTCAGATATTTAGGAGTGAACGTGTCAGCAGATGGGTCATGAAGGTCGAGGTAAATCATAAAACTAATAAAGGGATAAAGGTGAGCGGTGCACTTAGGAGTGTGTGGAGACAAAGAACTTTGTCCATGGAAGCAAAGAGGGGAATGTATAAGAGTATATAGTTATACCAACGCTCTTATATTGGTATGAAACATGGGGGGGGGTGAATGTTACAACAAGGAGAAGGCTGGAGGCAGTGGAGATGTCATGTCTGAGGGCAATGTGTGGTGTGAATATAGTGCAGAGAATTCGTAGTTTGGAAATTATTAGGAGGTGCAGGATTACCAAAACTATTATCCAGAGGACTGAGGAGGTGTTGTTGAGGTTGTTTGGACATGTAGAGAGGGTGGAACAAAATAGAATGACTTCGAGAATGTATAAATCTGTAGTGGAGGGAAAGCAGGGTAGGGGTCGGCCTAGGAAAGGTTGGAGGGAGGGGGTAAAGGAGGTTTTGTGTGCGAGGGGTTTGGACTTCCAGCAGGCATGCATGAGCGTGTTTGATAGGAGTGAATGGAGACAAATGGATTTTAATACTTGACGTGCTGTTGGAGTGTGAGCAAAGTAACATTTATGAAGGGATTCAGGGAAACCGGCAGGCCGGACTTGAGTCCTGGAGATGGGAAGTACAGTGCCTGCACTCTGAAGGAGGGGTGTTAATGTTGCAGTTTAAAAACTGTAGTGTAAAGCACCCTTCTGGCAAGACAGTGATGGAGTGAATGATGGTGAAAGTTTTTCTTTTCGAGCCACCCTGCCTTGGTGGGAGACGGTGATGTGTTAATAAAATATAAATAATAATAATAATAATAATAATAATAATAATAATAATAATAATAATAATAATAATAATAACAATAATCTTTATCACTACCAGTACATGTACATGGTATACAGACCATAACTAACATCAGTAACATGCTACTATACAGAAAGCCACTTGTTATGTAGAGCATTTCCCGCAACTTAGGTTAATTTTTTCCCCAGGATGCGACCCACACGAGTCCACTAACACCCAGGTACCTATTTACTGCTAGGTGAACAGGAAAAAAAACGGACCATGTTTCCACACGTACCTGAGTGCGGTACCAACCGAGCTACGAGACACATAGTACTTGAGACAAGCTACTTCTTACAATGCTCTAGCAACACACACTAAACATTACCGGATAAGACAGTCAGGTTACCAGCTAGAAGGAAAAGATACAGGTGTGGTATGGATATCATGCAGAGAGTGTCGGCTGGGCATTACCCCGGCTCTCACCCTTGCCCTGAGGCATCACCACCCCAGCTCCGCTACCACAGCATCCACCTCCACTTTCTCTTGTGTTGTTAGTTACCCTCGTAGAATGATGATGCGATGCAGCTTTCTAAGTGGAAGTTAGGTGCTTGTGGTGGACACAGTTATGTAGCTGTGATGGACACAGTTATGAAGCTGTGGTGGACACAGTTATGAAGTTGTGGTGGGCACAGTTATGTAGCTGTGATGGACACAGTTATGAAGCTGTGGTGGACACAGTTATGAAGTTGTGGTGGGCACAATTATGAAGCTGTGGTGGGCACAGTTATGAAGCTGTGGTGGGCACAATTATGAAGCTGTGGTGGGCACAGTTATGAAGCTGTGGTGGACACAGTTATGAAGCTGTGGTGGACAGTTATGAAGTTGTGGTGGACACAGTTATGAAGTTGTGGTGGACACAGTTATGTAGTTATGGTGGACACAGTTATATAAATGCCTAAGCGACGTAATAAGTCAAACAGATTACTGGGATTTATCAAGAAGTGTAAGCAACAGAAGTCCAGCGGTTATACTACCTTTTAATACATCATTAGTAAGGCCTCACCTAGATTACGCAGCTCAGTTTTGGTCTCCATATTACAGACTGGATATTAATTTGTTAGAAAACACTCAACGAAGAATAACAAAATTAATATATACAATTAGAAATCTTTCGTGTGAAGAGAGTCTTCTAATTTATATTATACTAATAGTCGTAGTGGTAGGAATAAGATGGACGAGTTGAGATTAGTTGCTAGTGCAGGTAACATTGATGTATTTGCCTTAACTCAGACGTGGTTTAATTTGAAAAATCGGGACCTACCTGCTGAATGTCACATTCAGGGTTTTAAATTGTTCCAGGTAGATAGAAGTATCGGGAAGTGGGGGGGGGTGGCACTCTATGTCCGTGATCGCTTGAACTGTTGCATGAAAACGGGTATAAAGTCTGAAATAACACATACAGAGTCTGTCTGGATAGAATTTTCAGAGGGGCATGAAAATTTGATTTTATATGTGATATACCGTCCCCCAAACTTAGATAGAGATCAATGTCTGGAAGAAACCAACAGTAGTCCAGCATCATGTTATGACTAACAGTGATATCTGAAAGAAACCAACAGTAGTCCAGCATCATGTTATGACTAACAGTGATATCTGAAAGAAACCAACAGTAGTCCGCATCATGTTATGACTAACAGTGATATCTGAAAGAAACCAACAGTAGTCCAGCATCATGTTATGACTAACAGTGATATCTGAAAGAAACCAACAGTAGTCCAGCATCATGTTATGACTAACAGTGATATCTGAAAGAAACCAACAGTAGTCCAGCATCATGTTATGACTAACAGTGATATCTGAAAAAAACCAACAGTAGTCCAGCATCATGTTATGACTAACAGTAATGCCTGGGAGAAACCAACAGTAGTCCAGCATCATGTTATGACTAACAGTAATGCCTGGGAGAAACCAACAGTAGTCCAGTATCATGTTATGACTAACAGTGATATCTGAAAGAAACCAACAGTAGTCCAGCATCATGTTATGACTAACAGTGATATCTGAAAGAAACCAACAGTAGTCCCAGCATCATGTTATGACTAACAGTGATATCTGAAAAAAACCAACAGTAGTCCAGCATCATGTTATGACTAACAGTAATGCCTGGAGAGAAACCACAGTAGTCCAGCATCATGTTATGACTAACAGTGATATCTGAAAGAAACCAACAGTAGTCCAGCATCATGTTATGACTAACAGTGATATCTGAAAAAAACCAACAGTAGTCCAGCATCATGTTATGACTAACAGTAATGCCTGGGAGAAACCAACAGTAGTCCAGCATCATGTTATGACTAACAGTAATGCCTGGGAGAAACCAACAGTAGTCCAGCATCATGTTATGACTAACAGTGATTTCTGAAAAAACCAACAGTAGTAGTCCAGCATCATGTTATGACTAACAGTGATATCTGAAAAAAACCAACAGTAGTCCAGCATCATGTTATGACTACAGTAATGCCTGGGAAGAAACCAACAGTAGTCCAGCATCATGTTATGACTAAAAAGTGATATCTGAAAGAAACCAACAGTAGTCCGCATCATGTTATGACTAACAGTGTATCTGAAAGAAACCAACAGTAGTCCAGCATCATGTTATGACTAACAGTGATTCTGAAAAAACCAACAGTAGTCCAGCATCATGTTATGACTAACAGTAATGCCTGGGAGAAACCAACAGTAGTCCAGCATCATGTTATGACTAACAGTAATGCCTGGGAGAAAACCAACAGTAGTCCAGCATCATGGGTTTTGACTAACAGTGATATCTGAAAGAAACCAACAGTAGTCCAGCATCATGTTATGACTAACAGTGATATCTGAAAGAAACCAACAGTAGTCCAGCATCATGTTATGACTAACAGTGATATCTGAAAAAAACCAACAGTAGTCCAGCATCATGTTATGACTAACAGTTTAAAGCCTGGGAGAAACCAACAGTAGTCCAGCATCATGTTATGACTAACAGTGATATCTGAAAGAAACCAACAGTAGTCCAGCATCATGTTATGACTAACAGTGATATCTGAAAGAAACCAACAGTAGTCCAGCATCATGTTATGACTAACAGTGATATCTGAAAGAAACCAACAGTAGTCCAGCATCATGTTATGACTAACAGTGATATCTGAAAAAAACCAACAGTAGTCCAGCATCATGTTATGACTAACAGTAATGCCTGGGAGAAACCAACAGTAGTCCAGCATCATGTTATGACTAACAGTGATATCTGAAAGAAACCAACAGTAGTCCAGCATCATGTTATGACTAACAGTGATATCTGGAAGAAACCAACAGTAGTCCAGCATCATGTTATGACTAACAGTAATGCCTGGGAGAAACCAACAGTAGTCCAGCATCATGTTATGACTAACAGTGATATCTGAAAGAAACCAACAGTAGTCCAGCATCATGTTATGACTAACAGTAATATCTGAAAGAAACCAACAGTAGTCCAGCATCATGTTATGACTAACAGTAATATCTGAAAGAAACCAACAGTAGTCCAGCATCATGTTATGACTAACAGTAATGTCTGAATGAAACCAACAGTAGTCCAGCATCATGTTATGACTAACAGTAATATCTGAAAGAAACCAACAGTAGTCCAGCATCATGTTATGGCTAACAGTTTAAAATCTGAAAGAAACCAACAGTAGTCCAGCATCATGTTATGACTACAGTAATATCTGAAAGAAAAACCAACAGTAGTCCAGCATCATGTTATGACTAACAGTAATGTCTGAATGAAACCAACAGTAGTCCAGCATCATGTTATGGCTAACAGTAATATCTGATAGAAACCAACAGTAGTCCAGCATCATGTTATGACTAACAGTAATGTCTGAATGAAACCAACAGTAGTCCAGCATCATGTTATGACTAACAGTAATATCTGAAAGAAACCAACAGTAGTCCAGCATCATGTTATGACTAACAGTAATGTCTGAATGAAACCAACAGTAGTCCAGCATCATGTTATGACTAACAGTAATGTCTGAATGAAACCAACAGTAGTCCAGCATCATGTTATGACTAACAGTAATATCTGGAAAGAAACCAACAGTAGTCCAGCAACATTTGTACAACTATAAAGCTTCTTATTTGAAATACTCATTTGTACTTCATGTTGTAATTTGTTTACTGTAATTTTTACCACTGAATATATCATTGCTTAGTTAATCTTCAGTTAATTTTAAGCTGCCCATAATGCTCTGCATACAAGGGGCTTTTGGTATGTACACTCTACCACTGTATTTCTTTTGTTCAACTATGTATCATGTCCAAATAATAATAAATAAATAAATAAATGAAAATATTATGACTTAAAGTTATGTCTGGAAGAAACCAACAGTAGTCCACCATCATGTTGGGACTGAAACCTCTGATAACGTTTGTCCACTGTTTTGATATTCTGCTGAAGAAATCTCTCGCCATGTTTACCACTAACAACACATGCTATTATGGAAAGAAATCCAGGTGTGGATGAAGAAAGTGCATTATCAGGGACACCCGGTAACCCAGTGCTCTATACACTTCTATATTATTGTGCATTAACTTGATATAACTCTTCTGTCTTCCTAGGAACTTCAAGACAATCTATTTGAAAGCTTCACATGTAGCCAGGTCCATTAGGGGTATCCAATAGGGGTATATGTGCGGGTATATGTATATATACCCTGTTAAGGGTATATACATATAAGCCGCACATAACTGACGTTTCAGCCCGACTTGAACCATTTACTAGTGTGACTTGGTAAATGGTCTAAGTCGGACTGGAGCGTCGTAACAAATCTCTGTCTCCCCTATGTGCGGGTTATTTATGTATTGTTCCAGTCACTGTGTTGTGCCTCCTTGTCTTTAATAAAGTTGTACCTAATGATACGATCATCACTCAGAGACAATTTAAAAAAACGTTGTTGTGATCCAGATATCTTGTACGAATGACAATTATTTTAGACAATGCCACTAGTCTCGATAACGTGAAATATTACGTTCATAGTATTTAAGTCAAACTGGTACGTCTATAGTTCTCCTAACACCATGGACTATGATGTCTTATCTCTCTCTCTCTCTCTCTCTCTCTCTTTCTCTTATATTCTCTTTACTCTCGTTATGATGAAACCGTCTTATTGCGAGGCGTTATTTTAAACCCACGAAGCTTGGCTGCAGTTTTCCTTCACTGATCTTCAGAGAGAAGTATCTTACAACATGTGTGAACGTAATGATCTGCAACAAGTTATTTATCAAGCAGCACGTGTTGCACATCAACACACACACACTTCCCAAACTCTCGATCTTGTTTCCTTTCCACCGATCTACATATATATTGTCTCTGTCCATTGATAACTTGTGTAATGGAAACTTGTCTTGTTCTGGCGCCTTCTCCTTGTCCCTCAGTCTTCAAGTTTTTCTGCTGCTGCTACTGCTGCTGCTGCTGCTGCTTCTGCTGCTGCTGCTGCTGCTGCTACTGCTGCATCTGCTGCTGCTGCTGCTGCTGCTGCTGTTGTTGATACTGCCATTCTGCTAAATGGACCAATCTTAGAAAGGATTAGATTGATTTCCTATGAAATTATTATTTAATTCACCAGGAAAAAATAATCTGACAGTTTTATCAACATATAGACTCGGGAAGGTGCCAGAGGAAGGAAAAATTCAGTCGGAAAATTATGCCAGCTTGTTAGTGTTAGCATTAATGTTGCTAGAAGTACCCACAATATGTTAAGTAAAAGGACACTAGTTGCACTAGTGTCACTTGAAGGTTGAAGAAGGTGGGAGTGCTGAGGATGTAGCTTGTATGGTACTGGAAGTCACCAGTAGATCACCAGTCGTCTTCTGGAAGTCACCAGTAGATCACCAGTCGTCTTCTGGAAGTCACCAGTAGATCACCAGTCGTCTTAACACTCCAGGAAGTGAAAGTTAATGTTATGAAATAGGAGACCTGCAATTTGCAAGTGATTATTTCTGCAGTGGGATGAGTTTGACGACGATGATGACTGAGTCTAAGGTAACAACCAGAGGAGACACGGCAAAACGAACAGACTGGTAGGAAAATTAACAAAATACGGGAGTGTTTGGAAATGAGCAGAGTTGGGGGTGGAAGTGGTCATGTAGCTAGAAAGCGGCTCTTGACGGTTATGAAGGTATGAGACAGAGGGTGAAGGCGCACCACCTCAACCTTCACTATTTTAGTGGAGGCTGAAGACCTTCTTGAGGCTGATAATTAAGACACATGTTCAGTAGTTGGGTATTTGTTGTTGAAACGTTTCTCGCACATAGTAGGCTTCGTCAGTCAAATACAAGGTCAGCAAGTGTAGTAGTGAAATGAAGATGTAATCAGTCCATCAACCTTGGAGAAATAGTATTTGAGGTGGTCAGTCCCTCAGCCTGGAGAAGAGTTCACCTTCACGGTCTGGAACGGTTTGTTCACCTTCATGGTCTGGAACGGTTTGTTCACCTTCATGGTCTGTGACGGTTTGTTCACCTTCATGGTCTGGAACGGTTTGTTCACCTTCATGGTCTGGAACGATATGTTCAGCTCCATGGTCTGGAACGATATATTCAGCTCCATGGTCTGGAACGATATATTCAGCTCCATGGTCTGGAACGATATATTCAGCTCCATGGTCTGGAACGATATATTCAGCTCCATGGTCTGGAACGATATATTCAGCTCCATGGTCTGGAACGATATATTCAGCTCCATGGTCTGGAACGATATATTCAGCTCCATGGTCTGGAACGATATATTCAGCTCCATGGTCTGGAACGATATATTCAGCTCCATGGTCTGGAACGATATATTCAGCTCCATGGTCTGGAACGATATATTCAGCTCCATGGTCTGGAACGATATATTCAGCTCCATGGTCTGGAACGATATATTCAGCTCCATGGTCTGGAACGATATATTCAGCTCCATGGTCTGGAACGATATATTCAGCTCCATGGTCTGGAACGATAATTCAGCTCCATGGTCTGGAACGATATATTCAGCTCCATGGTCTGGAACGATATATTCAGCTCCATGGTCTGGAACGATATATTCAGCTCCATGGTCTGGAACGATATATTCAGCTCCATGGTCTGGAACGATATATTCAGCTCCATGGTCTGGAACGATATATTCAGCTCCATGGTCTGGAACGATATATTCAGCTCCATGGTCTGGAACGATATATTCAGCTCCATGGTCTGGAACGATATATTCAGCTCCATGGTCTGGAACGATATATTCAGCTCCATGGTCTGGAACGATATATTCAGCTCCATGGTCTGGAACGATATATTCAGCTCCATGGTCTGGAACGATATATTCAGCTCCATGGTCTGGAACGATATATTCAGCTCCATGGTCTGGAACGATATATTCAGCTCCATGGTCTGGAACGATATATTCAGCTCCATGGTCTGGAACGATATATTCAGCTCCATGGTCTGGAACGATATATTCAGCTGACATCAGTGATATGCTACTATACAGAAAGCCGCTTGTTATGTACATAACAAGCGGCTTTCCGTATAGTAGCGGAGCACTAGGAGGTTCCACAGGGAGAACTAGTGGGCTCCACATGGAGGACCTGGAGGTTCCACAGAGAGCACTAGGAGGTTCCACAGAGAGCGCTAGGAGGTTCCACAGAGAGCGCTAGGAGGTTCCACGGAGAGCGCTAGGAGGTTCCACAGGGAGAACTAGTGAACTCCACATGGAGGACCTGGAGGTTCCACAGAGAGCACTAGGAGGTTCCACAGAGAGCGCTAGGAGGTTCCACGGAGAGCGCTAGGAGGTTCCACAGGAGAAACTAGTGAACTCCACATGGAGGACCTGGAGGTTCCACAGAGAGCACTAGGAGGTTCCACAGAGAGCGCTAGGAGGTTCCACAGAGAGCGCTAGGAGGTTCCACAGGGAGAACTAGTGAACTCCACATGGAGGACCTGGAGGTTCCACAGAGAGCACTAGGAGGTTCCACAGAGAGAACTAGTGGGCTCCACATGGAGGACCTGGAGGTTCCACAGAGAGCACTAGGAGGTTCCACAGAGAGAACTAGTGGGCTCCACATGGAGGACCTGGAGGTTCCACAGAGAGCACTAGGAGGTTCCACAGAGAGAACTAGTGGGCTCCACATGGAGGACCTGGAGGTTCCACAGAGAGCACTAGGAGGTTCCACAGGGAGAACTAGTGGGCTCCACATGGAGGACTAGGAGGTTCCACAGAGAGCACTAGGAGGTTCCACAGGGAGAACTAGTGGGCTCCACATGGAGGACTAGGAGGTTCCACAGAGATCACTAGGAGGTTCCACAGGGAGAACTAGTGGGCTCCACATGGAGGACTAGGAGGTTCCACAAAGAGCACTTAGAGGTTCCACAGGGGACACGAGTAGGCTCCACAGGGAGCACTAGGAGGTTCCACGGGGAGCACTAGTGGGCTCCACAGGGAGCACTAGGAGGTTCCACATGGAGCACCAGGAGGTTCCTTAAGGGGCACTAGTAGGCTCCACATGGAGCACTAGTAGGCTCCACAGGGAGCATTAGTGGGCTCCACAGGGAGCACTAGGAGGTTCCGCAAGGAGCACTAGAAGGTTCCACAGGGAGCACTACTAGGCTTCACAGGGAGCACTAGTGGGCTCCACAGGATCACTAGTAGGCTCCACAGGGAGCACTAGTAGGCTCCACGAGGAGCACTAGTAGGTTCCACATGGAGCACTATTCGGCTCCACATGGAGCACTAGGAGGTTCCACAGGGAACACATGTAGGCTCCACATGGAGCACTAGTGGGCTCTACATGAAGGACTAGGAGGTTCTAAAGACAGCACTAAGAGGTTCCACAGGGAGCACCAGTGGGTTCAACTGGGAGCACTAAGAGGCTCCACAGGGAGCACTAGCAGGTTCTTCAGGGCGCACTAGGAGGTTCCACAGGGAGCACCAGTAGGCTCCACAGCGAACCCTAGTAGGCTCCACAGGGAGCAGGAAGCACTAGAGGGCTCCACAGGGAGCACCAAGATGGTCCACAGGGAGCACAAAGATGGTCTACAGGGAGCACCAAGATGGTCCACACGGAGCACCTGGCTGGTCCACAGGGAGCACCTGGATGGTCCACAGGGAGCACCAGGATGGTTTACAGAGAACACCAGGATGGTCCACAGGGAGCACCAGGATGGTTTACAGAGAGCACCAGGATGGTCCACAGGAAGCACCAACATGGTCCACAGGGAGATGCTTTACAAAGATTGGTCACAGGGTGTGGGAAGTGAGGAGGGTGATGTTGCAGGTCTCTGGACTCTCCGTGCCCTGCTGGCTGGTTGACTGTGGGTCAAAAGTAGGTCTCTGGACTCTCCGTGCCCTGCTTCCTGGTTGATTGTGTGTCAAAAGTAAGTCT
This sequence comes from Cherax quadricarinatus, assembly GCF_026875155.1. Taxonomy (NCBI): domain Eukaryota; kingdom Metazoa; phylum Arthropoda; class Malacostraca; order Decapoda; family Parastacidae; genus Cherax; species Cherax quadricarinatus. The sequence continues at coordinate 91,439,729 of NC_069405.1, read as the reverse complement.
CTGGACTCTCCGTGCCCTGCTTCCTGGTTGACTGTGTGGCAAAAGTAAGTCTCTGGACTCTCCGCTGTTTCTGCTATTCTGATTTGACTGTGTGTCAAAAGTAGGTCTCTGGACTCTCCCTGCCCTGCTGGCTAGTTTACTATGTGTCTAAAGTAGGTCTCCGGACTCTCCGTGCCCTGCTTCCTGATTGACTGTGTGTCAAAAGTAGGTCTCTGGGCTCTCCGTACCCTGCTGGTTAGTTTACTATGTGTCCAAAAAAGGTCTCTGGACTCTCCGTGCCCTGCTGGCTGGTTGACTGTGTGTCAAGGAAGTAGGTCTCAGGACTCTCCGTGCCCTGCTGGCTGGTTGACTTGTGTGTCAAGAAAATTGGTCTGTGGACTCTCCGTGCCCTGCTGGCTGGATGACTGTGGCTTGACTAATTATAAAGGATAAGTTCATTTAGGAACAGGTACGCATCAGTATAATTATCATACATGGTGTGAATTGAAAAAAAAAATGGTATGGCAGGTTCAGAGAGACCTGCCATACCATTATGAGTGAGAAGGGTTGGATTCCAGATGGAGCTGCCTTCATACTTCCACTAGTGGATCCCGTCCCCTACAACGTCTTCCAGATCTTCCACATCACTTTCAACGGTATTTAAGACTCCGTCCTCATGCTTCAGTTTCATATCGTTCCAGACCATGAAGCTGAACTCTCCTCCAGGCTGAGGGGACTGACCACCTTGTTCCAGACCATGAAGCTGAACTCTTCTCCAGGCTGAGGGACTGACAATCTTGTTCCAGACCATAAAGCTGAACTTTTCTGCAGGCTCAGGGACTGACCACCTTGTTCCAGATCATGAAGCTGAACTCTTCTCCAGGCTGAGGACTGACCCCCCCTTTGTTCCAGACCATAAACAAAACTCTTTTTCCAGGCTAGGGACTAAACCACCTTGTTCCAGACCATGAAGCTGAACTCTTCTCCAGGCTCAGGGACTGACCACCTTGTTCCAGACCATGAAGCTGAGCTCTTCTCCAGGCTGAGGGACTCACAATCTTGTTCCAGACCATAAAGCTGAACTTTTCTGCAGGCTCAGGGACTGACCACCTTGTTCCAGACCATGAAGCTGAACTCTTCTCCAGGCTGAGGGACTGACCACCTTGTTCCAGACCATGAAACTGAACTCTTCTTCAGGCTGAGGGACTGACTACCTTGTTCCAGACCATAAAGCTGAACTCTTCTCCAGGCTCAGGGACTGACCACCTTGTTCCAGACCCTGAAGCTGAACTCTTCTCCAGGCTCAGGGACTGACCACCTTGTTCCAGACCATGAAGCTGAACTCTTCTTTAAGCTGAGGGATTAACCACCTTGTTCCAGACCATGAAGCTGAACTCTTCTCCAGACTGAGGGACTGACCACCTTGTTCCAGACCATGAAGCTGAACTCTTCTTTAAGCTGAGGGATTAACCACCTTGTTCCAGACCATGAAACCGAACTCTTCTCCAGACTGAGGGACTGACCACCTCAACTAATATTTCTCCAAGGTTGATGGACTGATTACATCATCTTTATTTCACTACTACACCTGCTGACTCTGTATTTGACTGAAGAAGCCAAAACATTAGCCAGCTACCACTCTTGCAGGTATGTTCTCACGCCTGAGCGTTGTCTGCTTGGCCTGGTAAAAGTCAAGTGTGTCCTGGAGGCGGCGGTGTTGAGGAGTCTTCTTGGTGACTTCTGTTGACTGTTGTGTCTTTAATAACATCATAAGTCAGTGCACTGTTCACGTCTCATAGTGTAACTGAGATTTACCAATAAGTTTTAAGTTTACCAACTATTGCGCCCCCTGAATGGGACACAATGTTTATAAATAATGTACACACACACACACACACACACACACACACACACACACACACACACACACACACACACACACACACACACACACACACACACACACACACACACACACACACAAACACACACACACACACACACACGCACACACACACACACACACACACACACACACACACACACACACACACACGCACACACACACACACACACACACGCGCACACACACACACGCACACACACACACGTGTTGGACAACATACATACAGATGAGGAGGAGGTGAAGAAACTGCTAAGGGACATCGATACCTCAAAGGCAATGGGACCGGACAACATCTCCCCGTGGATCCTTAGAGAGGGAGCAGATATGTTGTGTGTGCCACTTACCACAATCTTCAACACGTCCCTGGAAACTGGGCAACTACCTAAGGTATGGAAGACTGCAAATGTAGTTCCCATTTTTAAAAAATGAGACAGAAAAGAGGCACTAAACTATAGTCCTGTGTCATTGACGTGTATAGTATGCAAAGTTATGGAGAAGATTATCAGGAGGAGAGTGGTGGAGCACCTGGAATGGAACAAGAGTATAAATGCCAACCAGCATGGATTCATGGAAGGCAAATCCTGTGTCACAAACCTTCTGGAGTTTTATGATAAAATAACAGAAGTAAGACACGAGAGAGAGGGGTGGGTTGATTGCATCTTCTTGGACTGCAAGAAGGCCTTTGACACAGTTCCTCACAAGAGATTAGTGCAGAAGCTAGAGCATCAGGCGCATATAACAGGAAGGGCACTGCAATGGATCAGAGAATACCTGACAGGGAGGCAACAACGAGTCATGGTACGTAATGATGTATCACAGTGGGCACCTGTGACGAGCGGGGTCCCACAGGGGTCGGTCCTAGGACCAGTGCTATTTTTGGTATATGTGAACGACATGATGGAAGGGTTAGACTCAGAAGTGTCCCTGTTTGCAGATGATGTGAAGTTAATGAGGAGAATTAAATCTGATGAGGACCAGGCAGGACTTCAAAGAGACCTGGACAGACTGGACACCTGGTCCAGCAAATGGCTTCTCGAATTTAATCCTGCCAAATGCAAAGTCATGAAGATAGGGGAAGGGCACAGACGACCACAGACAGAGTATAGGCTAGGTGGCCAAAGACTGCAAACCTCACTCAAGGAGAAAGATCTTGGGGTGAGTATAACACCGAGCATGTCTCCGGAAGCACACATCAATCAGATAACTGCTGCAGCATATGGGCGCCTGGCAAACCTGAGAACAGCATTCCGATGCCTTAATAAGGAATCGTTCAAGACACTGTACACCGTGTATGTCAGGCCCATACTGGAGTATGCAGCATGTGGCATGCAAAGAGTACGTAACCTTTATTCGGCACATGTACACACCCTCATTTACAGGCTATCTCCCCCAACCAGCGAACCAGGTTGCTAAGAGTTGATGATGGGGCCCCGTCGTTCAACTAGTGACCAGGTTCTAGCCAATAAGAAGATGGTTTTGGCAATCGCAGAGGTTATGTGGGTACCACTCTCCTGTCTGCCCTTGTCATTCCCATTCTGGAGCTGGTTGAAGCACGGTCTGCTATCTTGTGGCTTCTATTCTGCCTTGCTTACCGTGGAGTGCACTATACTTATCACTGTACATAGTGTACATATTGCTGTTCTAAATTGGTGAAGGATAAAATAAGTCTAAACTTTTTCTGCTGTGTTTATTTTGCTCCCATTACACCCGGGATAACAGGCCATTTGGATTCCTGGGTTGTAATACAGCACCTCTTTGGAACCCGCACTTGATAAAGCACGTCAAGAAAGTACAAAGGTTTGCGACAAGGTTAGTTCCAGAGCTAAGGGGAATGTCCTATGAAGAAAGATTAAGGGAAATCGGCCTGACGACACTGGAGGACAGGGAGGGTCGGGGAGGGGAAGGGATAAGACATATAAATTCTGGTGGAAATAGACAATGTGGACAAAGACAGGATGTTCCAGGGAGGGGACACAGAAACAAGAGGCCACAATTGGAAGTTGAAGACACAAATGAGTCAGAGAGATAGTAGGAAGTATTTCTTCAGTCATAGAGTAGTAAGCAGTGAATAGCCTAGAAAAAATGACGTAGTGGAGCAGGAACCATACACAGTTTAAACGAGGTTGATAAAGCTCATGGACGGGGAGAGAGAGGGCCTAGTAGCAAACGGTGAAGAGCGGGGCCAGGAGCTATGAATCGACCCCTGCAAACCCAAATAGGTGAGTACAAATAGGTGAGTACACACACACACACACACACACACACAACACACACACAACACACACACAAAAACACACGCAAAACACACACACACACACACACACGCACACAACTCCAACACACACAAAACCCCACACACACACACACAAAACACACACACACCACACACAACACAAAACCCACACACACACACACACACACGCACCCCACACCACACACACACAACACACAACACACAACACAAACAACACACACACACACAAAACCCAACGCACAACACACAACACACAACAACATCACACTTCACACACACACCACACACCACACACAACACACAAACACACACACACACAAACACACCCACACACGACGCAGCACCTCACACACACCACACACACACACACACACCACACACACATAACACACACACACACACCACGCACGCACACTCCACACACCACACACCAACACACACACACACACACACACACCACACACCATTATATATATATATATTTATATATATATATATATATATATATTTTTATTATATATATATATATATATAATATATATTTTATATATATATTATAATTAATTATGATGTCTTTATGTTTTAATTTAATTTTTATTGCGTATTTTCAATATTGTTAATTGTAAAATCTTGTTTATATTTTTATTTGATTTAAGTTTATTCATAGGTGGGATGAAACCAATTAAAATCGTGGTGGTCATTCCTGAGATGTTGAGGCTCCCAGCCTCCTCCGGTTTCACCGAACCTGGCCACTAGTTCTTTCCCTAGTCTTGGGGTCCTCCTTTGCTCTCTTTTTGCTGGTTTCTGGTTACAAACCTTTTTCTTTCCTCTGTTCGGCTGTTCACGTTATTAGACTCTTTTTTTTAGTGTTATTGGGGTGGTGAAATTCTTCCTTAACTGGTAACAGTGTTACAGGCAGTTCAGACTTATTGATTTTTGGCGTTGTACTGAGGTTTGTGTCGTACTGGCGCCTAGTTACTCCAGGTCGTTTTCGTACTGGCGTAAGATACTCCAGGTCCTGTGTCGTACTGGCGCTAAGTTACTCCAGGTCTGTGTGTCGGGACTAATTTAAACTCCCAGGCCCCCTGTGTGTATTTGCCCTAAGTTACTCCGGTCCTGTGTCGTACTGGCCTAGTTACTCCAGGTCCTGGTTTTCTGAACAAGTTACTCCAGGTCCTGTGTGTACTCAAAAGTTACTCCAGGTCCTGTGTGTCTGCACTAAGTTACTCCAGCCTGTGTCGTATGACACTAAGTTACTCCAGGCCCCTGTGTCGTCTGAACTAAGTTACTCCAGGTCCTGTGTCGTTAACTGACACTAAGTTACCCAGGTCCTGTGTGTATGACACTAAAGTTACTCCAGTTCCTGTGTCGTTGACACAAAGTTACTCCGGGTCCTGTGTCGAAATGACAAAGTTACCCCCCAGGTCCTGTGTGTACTGACACTGAGTTTAAATCCAGGTCCTGTGTCGTACTGACACTAGTTACTCCAGGTTCCTGTGTCGTATGCACTAAGTTACTCGGGGTCCTGTGTCGTAAGGACACTAGTTACTCCGGGTTTCCTGTGTCGTACGACCTAAGTACTCCCAGGTCTTGTGTCGTACTGACACTAAGTTTACTCTAGGTTCTGTGTCGTTACTGCCCACTAATTTAAACCCAGGCCCTTTGGGGGTTTTGCTGACATAGTTACCCCAAAGGTCCTGTGTCGTAGACTAAGTTACACCAGTCTGTGTCGTCTGGACACTGGTTACTCCAGGTCCTGTGTGTACTGAAAATAAGTTACTCCAGGCCCTGTGTCTAGACACAAAAGTTACTCAGGTCCTGTGTCGTACTGACCATTAAGTTACTCCAGGTCCGGTCGTTATGACATAAGTTACTCCAGGTCCTGTGTAGTACTGACACTAAGTTTATAGGTCCTGTGTGTACTGACACTAAGTTACTCCAGGTCTGGTCGTATTGACACTAAGGTAACTCCAGGTCCTGTGTCGTACTGACACTGAAGTTACTCCAGGTCTGTGTCGTATTGACACTAAGTTACTCCAGGTCCTGTGTCGTACTGACACTAAGTTTTACTCCAGGTCCGGGTGTCGTTTTGACACTAAGTTACTCCAGGTCCTGTGTCCGTATTGACACTAAGTTACTCCCCAAGGTTTCCTGTGTCGTACTGACACTGAGTTACTCCAGGTCCTGTGTAGTACTGACACTAAGTTAATCCAGGTCCTGTGTCGTACTGACACTAGTTACTCCAGGTTCCTGTGTCGTACTGACACTAAGTTACTCAGGTCCTGTGTCGAAACGGGCACAAAGTTACTCCAGGTCCTGTTCGTACGGGACACTAAGTTACTCCGGTCCTGTGTCGTACTGACACTAAGTTACTCCAGGTCCTGTGTCGGTACTGACACTAAGTTACCCCGGTCCTGTGTCGTATTTGATACTAAGTTACTCCAGGTCCTGTGTCGTACTGACACTGAGTTACTCCAGGTCCTGTGTGATACTGACACTAAGTTACTCCAGGTCCTGTGTCGTATTGACACTAAGTTACTCCAGGTCCTGTGTCGTACTGCAACTGAGTTATCCAGGTCCTGTGTAGACTGACACTAAGGGTTCTCCAGGTCCTGTGTCTTTACTGACCTAAGTTTACTCCAGGTCCTGTGTCGTATGACACAAGTTACTCAAAGGTCCTGTGTGTACTGACACTAAGTTACTCCAGGTCCTGTGTCGTACTGACACTAAGTTACTCCAGGTCCTGTGTCGTACTGACACTAAGTTAACTCCGGGTCCTGTGGTCGTATTTGGAATAAGTTTACTCCAGGTCCTGTGTCGTACTGACACTGAGTTACTCCAGGTCCTGTTTTCGTACGGGACACTAAGTTAACCCCAGGTCCTGGTGTCGTATGGACACTAAGTTACTCCAGGTCCTGTGTCGTACTGGCGCTAAGTTACTCAGGTCCTGTGTCGTCTGACACTAAGTTATCCAGGTCCTGTGTCGTAACACTGAGTTACTCCACGTCCTGTGTCGTACTGACACTAAGTTACTCCGGGTTTCCTGTGTCCGTACTGACACTAAGTTACTCCAGGTCCTGTGTCGTACTGACACTAAGTTACCCCAGGTCCTGTGTCGTACTGACACTAAGTTAACTCCAGGTCCTGTGTCGTACTGATAAAAAAGTTTACTCCAGGCCCTGTGTCGTACTGATACTAAGTTACTCCAGGTCCTGTGTCGTCTGAAAACTAAGTTAACCCCCAGGTCCTGTTCGTACTGACAATAAGTTACTCCAGGTCCTGTGTCGTACTGAACTAAGTTACTCAGGTCCTAGTTTAAATTTATGCCCTTATTTAGTCGGTACCCTGGCACTGTCTTAGTCGGGGAGTTGGTTATTGAACTTGTTCAGTATTAAGAGGTTTTTATGCTTTTATGGAGGATCCAGAAGGTCCCCAGTTAGGGTCCTTATTTTGTCTCCTTGTTCCGGGACGCTGTGCTGCTGTTTATGTTGTGTTCCGGGCGCTGTGCTGCTGTTTATGTTGCTGTTCCTGGCGCTTTTGTGCTGTTTTTGTTGCTTTTCCCTGACGCTGTGCTGCTGCTTATGTTGCTGTTCCTGACGCTGTGCTGCTGTTTATGTTGCTGTTCCTGACGTGTGCTGCTGCTTATTTTTGCTGTTCCTGACGCTGGTGCTGCTGTTTATGTTGCTGTTCCTGACGCTGTGTGCTGTTTATGTTGCTGTTCCTGAAGCTGTGTTTGCTGCTTATGTTGCTGTTCCTGACGCTGTGTTGCTGCTTATTTTTGCTGTTCTGCGCTGTGTTGCTGCTTATGTTGCTGTTCCTGACGCTGTGCTCCTGTTTTTATGTTGCTGTTCCTGGCGCTGTGTTGCTGTTTGCTGCTGTTCCTGACGCTGTGCTGCTGTTTATGTTGCTGTTCCTGACGCTGTGCTGCTGTTTATGTTGCTGTTCCTGACGCTGTGCTGCTGTTTATGTTGCTGTTCCTGACGCTGTGCTGCTGTTTATGTTGCTGTTCCTGACGCTGTGTTGCTGTTTATGTTGCTGTTCCTGACGCTGTGCTGCTGCCTATGTTGCTGTTCCTGACGCTGTGTTTGCTGTTTGCTGCTGTTCTGACGCTGTGCTGCTGTTTATGTTGCTGTTCCGGGACGCTGTGCTGCTGTTTATGTTGCTGTTCCTGATGCTTTTGCTGCTGTTTATGTTGCTGTTCTGATGCTGTGCTGCTTTTTATGTTGCTGTTCCTGACGCTGTGCTGCGGGTTTATGTTGCTGTTCCTGATGTTGTGCTGCTTTTTAAATGTTGCTGTTCCTGACGCTGTGCTGCTGTTTTTTGTTGCTGTTCCTGATGCTGTGCTGCTGTTTATGTTGCTATTCCTGACGCTGTGCTGCTGTTTATGTTGCTGTTCCTGATGCTGTGCTGTTTGTTTATGTTGCTGTTCCTGATGCTTTTGCTGCTGTTTATGTTGCTGTTCCTGATGCTGTGCTGTTTGTTTATGTTGCTGTTCTGACGCTGTGCTGCTGTTTATGTTGCTGTTCCTGATGCTTTTGCGCTGTTTATGTTGCTGTTCCTGACGCTGTGCTGCTGTTTATGTTGCTGTTCCTGATGCTGTGCTGCTGTTTATGTTGCTGTTCCTGATGCTGTGCTGCTGTTTATGTTGCTGTTCCTGACGCTGTGCTGCTGTTTATGTTGCTGTTCCTGATGCTGTGCTGCTGTTTATGTTGCTGTTCCTGAGCTGTGCTGCTGTTTATGTTGCTGTTCCTGATGCTGTGCTGCTGTTTATGTTGCTGTTCCTGAACGCTGTGCTGCTGTTTATGTTGCTGTTCTGATGCTGTGCTGCTGTTTATGTTGCTGTTCCTGATGCTGTGCTGCTGTTTTATGTTGCTGTTCCTGATGCTGTGCTGCTGTTTATTTTGCTTTTCCCTGACGCTGTGCTGCTGTTTATGTTGCTGTTCCTGATGCTGTGCTGCTTTTTTATGTTGCTGTTCTGATGCTGTGCTGCTGTTTATGTGCTGTTCCTGATGCTGTGCTGCTGTTTATGTTGCTGTTCCTGACGCTGGTGCTGCTGTTTATGTTGCTGTTCCTGATGCTGTGCTGCTGTTTATTTTTGTGTTCCTGATGCTGTGCTGCTGTTTATGTTGCTGTTCCTGACGCTGTGCTGCTGTTTATGTTGCTGTTCCTGACGGTGTGCTGCTGCTTATGTTGCTGTTCCTGACGCTGTGCTGCTGTTTTATGTTGCTTTTCCCTGACGCTGTGCTGCTGTTTATGTTGCTGTTCCTGATGCTGTGCTGCTGTTTATGTTGCTTTTTCCTGATGCTGTGCTGCTGTTTATGTTGCTGTTCCTGACGCTGTGTGCTGTTTATGTTTGTGTTTCCTGATGCTGTGGCTGCTGTTTATGTTGCTGTTCCCTTTGCGCTGTGCTGCTGTTTATGTTGCTGTTCCTGATGCTGTGCTGCTGTTTATGTTGCTGTTCCTGACGCTGTGCTGTGTTTATGTTGCTGTTCCTGATGCTGGGGCTGCTGTTTATGTTGCTGTTCCTGACGCTGTGCTGCTGTTTATGTTGCTGTTCCTGACGCTGTGCTGCTGTTTATGTTTTGCTGTTCCTGACGCTGTGCTGCTGTTTATGTTGCTTTTTCCTGATGCTGTGCTGCTGTTTATGTTGCTGTTCCTGATGCTGGGGCTGCTGTTTTTGTTGCTGTTCCTGATGCTGTGCTGCTGTTTATGTTGCTGTTCCTGATGCTGTGCTGCTGTTTATGTTGCTGTTCCTGACCTGTGCTGCTGTTTATGTTGCTTTCCTGTGCTGTGCTGTGTTTTGTTGCTGTTCCTGACGGTGTGCTGCTGCTTTATGTTGCTGTTCCTGACGCTGTTGCTGCTGTTTATGTTGTTTTCCCTGATGCTGTGCTGCTGTTTTGTTGCTGTCCTGCGCTGTGCTGCTGTTTATGTTGCTGTTCATGACGCTGTGCTGTGCTTAGTTGCTGTTCCTGAGGGTTTGTGCTGCTGTTTATGTTGCTGTTCATGACGCTGTGCTGCTGCTTATGTTGCTGTTCCTGATGCTGTGCTGCGTTTATGTTCGTTCATGACGCTGTGCTGTTGCTTATGTTGCTGTTCCTGATGCTGTGCTGCTGCTTATGTTGCTGTTCCTGACGCTGTGCTGCTGTTTATGTTGCTTTTCCCTGACGCTGGGGCTGCTGTTATGTTGCTGTTCCTGATGCTGTGCTGCTGCTTATGTGCTGTTCCTGTTGCTGTGTTGCTGCTTGTTATATTGCTGTTCCTGACGCTGTGCTGCTGCTTATGTTGCTGTTCCTGACGCTGTGCTGCTGCTTATGTTGCTGTTCCTGACGCTGTGCTGCTGCTTATGTTGCTGTTCCTGACGCTGTGCAGCTGTTTATGTTGCTGTTCCTGACGCTGTGCTGCTGCTTATGTTGCTGTTCCTGACGCTGTGTTGCTGCTTATGTTGCTGTTCCTGACGCTGTGCTGCTGCTTAGTTGCTGTTCCTGATGCTGTTTTTGCTGCTTATGTTGCTGTTCCTGACGCTGTGTTGCTGCTTATTTTTGCTGTTCTGACGCTGTGCTGTGCTTATGTTGCTGTTCCTGACGCTGTGTTGCTGCTTATGTTGCTGTTCCTGACGCTGTGCAGCGTTTATGTTGCTTTCCTGACGCTGTGCTGCTGCTTATGTTGCTGTTCCTGACGCTGTGTTGCTGCTTATGTTGCTGTTCCTGACGCTGTGTTGCTGCTTATGTTGCTGTTCCTGACGCTGTGCTGCTGCTTATGTTGCTGTTCCTGACGCTGTGTTGCTGCTTATGTTGCTGTTCCTGATGCTGTGTTGCTGCTTGTTATATTGCTGTTCCTGACGCTGTGCTGCTGCTTATGTTGCTGTTCCTGACTCTGTGCTGCTGCTTATGTTGCTGTTCCTGACGCTGTGTTGCTGCTTATGTTGCTGTTCCTGATGCTGTGTTGCTGCTTATGTTGCTGTTCCTGATGCTGTGCTGCTGCTTTGTTTGGGTTGTTCCTGATGCTGTGTTGCTGCTTTTTTATATTGCTGTTCCTGACGCTGTGCTGCTGCTTATGTTGCTGTTCCTGACGCTGTATTGCTGCTTATGTTGCTGTTCCTGATGCTGTGTTGCTGCTTGTTATATTGCTGTTCCTGACGCTGTGCTGCTGCTTATGTTGCTGTTCCTGACGCTGTGCTGCTGCTTATGTTGCTGTTCCTGATGCTGTGCTGCTGCTTATGTTGCTGTTCCTGATGCTGTGTTGCTGCTTATGTTGCTGTTCCTGACGCTGTGTTGCTGCTTATGTTGCTGTTCCTGATGCTGTGCTGCTGCTTATGTTGCTGTTCCTGACGCTGTGTTGCTGCTTGTTATATTGCTGTTCCTGACGCTGTGTTGCTGCTTGTTATATTGCTGTTCCTGACGCTGTGTTGCTAATTGTTATATTGCTGTTCCTGACGCTGTGTTGCTGCTTGTTATATTGCTGTTCCTGACGCTGTGTTGCTGCTTGTTATATTGCTGTTGCTGACGCTGTGCTGCTTGTTATATTGCTGTTCCTGACGCTGTGCTGCTGCTTGTTATATTGCTGTTTCTGACGCTGTGTTGCGCTTGGTTATATTGCTGTTCCTGACGCTGTGCTCCCTGCTTGTTTTTATTGCTTTTCCTGACGTTTGTGCTGCTGCCTTGTTATATTGCTGTTCCTGACGCTGTGCTGCTGCTTGTTATATTGCTGTTTTGACGCTGTGTTGCTGCTTGTTATATTGCTGTTTCTGACGCTGTGCTGCGGGCTTTTTTATATTGCTGTTCCTGACGCTGTGCTGCTGCTTGTTATATTGCTGTTTCTGACGCTGTGTTGCTGCTTGTTATATTGCTGTTCCTGACGCTGTGCTGCTGCTTGTTATATTGCTGTTCCTGACGCTGTGTTGCTGCTTGTTATATTGCTGTTCCTGACGCTGTGTTGCTGCTTGTTATATTGCTGTTCCTGACGCTGTGATGCTGCTTGCTACATTGCTGTTCCTGACGCTGTGCTGCTGCTTGTTATATTGCTGTTCCTGACGCTGTGTTGCTGCTTGTTATATTGGTGTTCCTGACGCTGTGCTGCTGCTTGTTATATTGCTGTTCCTGACGCTGTGTTGCTACTTGTTATATTGCTGTTCCGGGACGCTGTGTTGTGTTTTGTTATATTGCTTTTCCCTGACGCTGTGTTGCTGCTTGTTATATTGCTGTTCCTGACGCTGTGTTGCTGCTTGTTTTTATTGTGTTCCTGACGCTGTGTTGCTGCTTGTTATATTGCTATTCCTGACGCTGTGCTGCTGCTTTTTATATTGCTGTTCCCTGACGGCTGTGTTGCTACTTGTTATATTGCTGTTCCTGACGCTGTGCTGCTGCTTGTTATATTGCTTTTCCCCTGACGCTGTGTTGCTACTTGTTATATTGCTGTTCCTGACCTGTGTCTGTGCTTGTTATATTGCTGTTCCTGACGCTGTGTTGCTGCTTGTTATATTGCTGTTCCTGACGCTGTGTTGCTGCTTGTTATATTGCTGTTCCTGACGCTGTGCTGCTGCTTGTTATATTGCTGTTCCTGACGCTGTGTTGCTGCTTGTTATATTGCTGTTCCTGACGCTGTATGCTGCTTGTTATATTGCTGTTCCTGACGCTGTGTTGCTGCTTTTTTATATTGCTTTTCCCTGACGCTGTGCTGCTGCTTGTTATATTGCTGTTCCGGGACGCTGTGTTGTGCTTGTTTATTGCTGTTCCTGACGCTGTGTTGCTGCTTTTTATATTGCTGTTCCGACGCTGTGCTGCTACTTTTTATATTGTGTTCCTGACGCTGTGCTGCTACTTGTTATATTGCTGTTCCTGACGCTGTGTTGCTGCTTGTTATATTGCTGTTCCTGACGCTGTGCTGCTACTTGTTATATTGCTGTTCCTGACGCTGTGTTGCTACTTGTTATATTGCTGTTCCTGACGCTGTGCTGCTACTTGTTTTTATTTTGCTGTTCCTGACGCTGTGCTGCTGCTTTGTTATATTGTGTTCCTGACGCTGTGTTGCTGCTTGTTATATTGCTGTTCCTGACGCTGTGCTGCTACTTGTTATATTGCTGTTCTGACGTTTGTGTTGCTCTTGTTATATTGCTGTTACTGACGCTGTGCTGCTACTTGTTATATTGCTGTTCCTGACGCTGTGTTGCTGCTTGTTATATTGCTGTTCCTGACGCTGTGCTGCTTGTTATATTGCTGTTCCTGACGCTGTGCTGCTGCTTGTTATATTGCTGTTCCTGACGCTGTGTTGCTGCTTGTTATATTGCTGTTCCTGACGCTGTGTTGCTACTTGTTATATTGCTGTTCCTGACGCTGTGCTGCGGGCTTGTTATATTGCTGTCCGGGACGCTGTGCTGCTGCTTGTTATATTGCTGTTCCTGACGCTGTGTTGCTGCTTGTTATATTGCTGTTCCTGACGCTCTGCTGCTGCTTATTTTGCTGTTCCTCACGCTGTGCTGCTGCTTATGTTGCTGTTCCTGACGCTGTGCTGCTGCTTATGTTGCTGTTCCTGACGCTGTGCTACTGCTTGTTATATTGCTGCTTCTGACGCTGTGCTGCTGCTTATGTTGCTGTTCCTGACGCTGTGCTACTGCTTGTTATATTGCTGCTCCTGACGCTGTGCTGCTGCTTATGTTGCTGTTCCTGACGCTGTGCTGATACATGTTACATTGCTGTTCCTGACGCTGTGCTGATACTTGTTACATTGCTGTTCCTGACGCTGTGCTGCTACTTGTTATATTGCTGTTCCTGACGCTGTGCTGATACTTGTTACATTGCTGTTCCTGACGCTGTGCTGCTACTTGTTATATTGCTGCTCCTGACGCTGTTCAAGCAAGCTATTTTGATTGCCTGGTTGGTCAAGAAATTAGATTATTCAAGAACATCTAGTCAGTCACTGTTCAAGTCGAGTCTTACAGAGACATAAACAACTTCGAGCACATACACACGTCCTCACACTCATACTTGTATATACTAGTATTGTTATAATTGTTGACAATGTACCAGACGTTGCTTTAAGCGCCTGGATGATGTAAATTGTGTCTTCACGGAGGACCGTCACCTCGGCACATCAGTGGGACGGAGGACCGTCACCTCGGCACATCAGTGGGACGGAGGACCGTCACCTCGGTCCATCAGTGGGACGGAGGGACCGTCACCTCGGCACATCAGTGGGACGGAGGACCGTCACCTCGGCACATCAGTGGGACGGAGGACCGTCACCTCGGTCCATCAGTGGGACGGAGGACCGTCACCTCGGCACATCAGTGGGACGGAGGACCGTCACCTCGGCATATCAGTGGGACGGAGGACCGTCACCTCGGCACATCAGTGGGACGGAGGACCGTCACCTCGGTCCATCAGTGGGACGGAGGACCGTCACCTCGGCACATCAGTGGGACGGAGGACCGTCACCTCGGCATATCAGTGGGACGGAGGACCGTCACCTCGGCACATCAGTGGGACGGAGGACCGTCACCTCGGCATATCAGTGGGACGGAGGACCGTCACCTCGGCACATCAGTGGGACGGAGGACCGTCACCTCGGCATATCAGTGGGACAGGAGGACCGTCACCTCGGCATATCAGTGGGACGGAGGGACCGTCACCTCGGCACATCAGTGGGACGGAGGACCGTCACCTCGGCACATCAGTGGGACGGAGGACCGTCACCTCGGTCCATCAGTGGGACGGAGGATCGTCACCTCGGTCCATCAGTGGGACGAAGGACCGTCACCTCGGTCCATCAGTGGGACGGAGGACCGTCACCTTGGTCCATCAGTGGGACGGAGGACCGTCACCTCGGCACATCAGTGGGACGGAGGACCGTCACCTCGGCACATCAGTGTGACGGAGGACCGTCACCTCGGTCCATCAGTGGGACGGAGGACCGTCACCTCGGCACATCAGTGGGACGGAGGACCGTCACCTTGGTCCATCAGTGGGACGGAGGACCGTCACCTCGGTCCATCAGTGGGACGGAGGACCGTCACCTCGGCACATCAGTGGGACGGAGGACCGTCACCTCGGTCCATCAGTGGAACGGATGACCGTCACCTCGGCACATCAGTGGGACGGAGGACCGTCACCTCGGCACATCAGTGGGACGGAGGACCGTCACCTCGGTCCATCAGTGGGACGGAGGACCGTCACCTCGGTCCATCAGTGGGACGGAAGACCGTCACCTCGGTCCATCAGTGGGACGGAGGACCATCACCTTGGTCCATCAGTGGGACGGAGGACCGTCACCTCGGTCCATCAGTGGGACGGGACCGTCACCTCGGCACATCAGTGGGACGGAGGACCGTCACCTCGGCACATCAGTGGGACGGAGGACCATCACCTTGGTCCATCAGTGGGACGGAGGACCGTCACCTCGGCACATCAGTGGGACGGAGGACCGTCACCTCGGCACATCAGTGGGACGGAGGACCGTCACCTCGGCACATCAGTGGGACGGAGGACCGTCACCTCGGTCCATCAGTGGGACGGAGGACCGTCACCTCGGCACATCAGTGGGACGGAGGACCGTCACCTCGGCACATCAGTGGGACGGAGGACCGTCACCTCGGCACATCAGTGGGACGGAGGACCGTCACCTCGGCACATCAAAGCCGAAGCTTCAGAACAGAGGTCGGTGAAGTGTTCTCAGTATCACACCAAAACAAACTCGCGTAGAGGGAAATTCCCCACCAAACTCGAGAGTCAACACAGTCCAGCAGACACAAGGAACATTGACATTCATAATAGTTTACTGAGTCCATTTGTATGTAGAATACAGTCACACAAGCTGAAAATTATGTATTATATGTAAAACAACTTTAAAAATAAAGCAAAAATTAATAAAATATTAAAATGAAAAACTAAATTTAATAAAAATCTCATTGAAAATTTTTTTTGATACTTTTTTGATAATTTACACCCGCTTATTAAATAATAAATTATTGTGCAGTTTTAGTTATGCATTTATTGAGCCGCCATTACCCGTAAGATTTATATTTTGATCCCATTTGGGGGTATTTTAACCCGGTTCCCCGACCCCTGATAGAACCAGTGATGCTGGTCATGTCGTCTGTCATAACTGGAGTCTCTCTTCAGAGACGTAGAATGAAACGAGATATCATTATATTATGTAAGTGGTTGATGGACATAAACAAAGGCGATATTAGTAATGTACTGAGGATGTCGAATCAAGTAAGAATCAGAAATAATGGTTTTAAATTAGACAAAGATTAGACTTAGAAAGGATGTAGGTTAAATATTGGTTTCCAGAGTTCGCAATTGTAATAATGTTGGTAGAATTACTGACAATGTGTTAGGTAAAGGGACCCCAAGTGTAACTAATGTGACGTTTTATGGTGGCAACGTTTCGCTCTCCAGGAGCTTTGTCAAGTTGTTAGAAACAATACAGGGGCACAGGGTATATTTAGGTACAGATTGAGATGCAAAGCATAATATAAACGTTGTAGGTAGTAGTAGTAGTAGCACTTGTGTTAGCAATAGTAGTATTAGTACTTGTGTTAGTAGTAGTAGTAGTAAGAGTTGTAATACCTGTGGTGGTAGTATTAGTAGGGGGAGCAGCTATGTGATGGTGGGGCTTATTGTTTGAGGATAATTCATGCTATGACTTCAGAGATGATGATTCAAGGCATTTACTTCTGCGGAAATTAGGTTCTTTGAATTTCATGAGGTGGTTAGTGGAATTCGTTGTTTAAGTTATCATTCCTACATGTATTGATGTGTTCATTGCTGTTACACCTACGTATATTCTGTCACAACCTCCACATGGGTAAGTCTAATCCCTGCATTGACTGGTTCAATGTTCTTCGATTTCGTCCTGGTCAGATCTTTTATGGAAGTGCTGAATGCAATGGTTTGTGTGAGCACTTTAGAGACGTTCAATGTAACCTAACTGTAGGGAAGAATTATAACTTTGTTAAGAGTAGTTCTAGTGTTTGGAGAATTGATGATCTGAAGGGCTCTTTTCTTGCAGTCTTTGATGAAAAAGGAAGGAAAACGTAGACCAGTGAAGGTTTAGTAAATGTAAGTACACACCTCAAGTTATAATTCTTCCCTACAGCCATGTTGCATTGAATATCTCTAATGTACTCGCACAAGCTAACACTAGAGTCGCCATTGCATCCAGCACTTCCTTAAAAAAGATCTGACTAGGAAGAAACTGAAGAACATTGAACCAATCAACGCTGGGGTTTATACTATCCCCTGTAGAGGTTGTGACAGAATATACGTAGGTGTAACAGGAAGAAACCTCGAGACACGTCTCAGTGAACACATTAATGCATTTAGGAACGATAACTTGAACAACGCTTGTGTACAACACCGGAATTCCATGAACCACCTCATGAAATTTAGCGACGCCCGACTAGTGATCAAAGAACCCAATTTCCGTAAATGTCTTGAATCATCATTAATCACTATTTCTAGCACAGAATAAAGGCAGATTCATTATCTCTGAAGTATTAGCAAAAATTCTCCTCAAAACAATAAGCCCCGCCATCACATAGCTGCTACTACTACTACCACTACTACTACCACTACTACTGCCACAAGTATTGCAACTACTACCACCTAAAATGATTATATTATGCTTCACATCTCACTTTGTAATGGCTTAACAAAGTTTCTGGAGACCGAAATGTTGACACAATAAAATGTCACATTAGTTGTACTTGTGTCCTTTTTCCTAACAAAGTTGTCGATGCATGGGACAATCTACCAAGTAGGATAATAGAAGCTAAAAACCTAGGAACCTTTAAAGAGATTGGGGAATTTTTTTAACCCGTCGGTCGTTTTCCACCGAGGCAGGGTGACCCAAAAAGAAAGAAAAAACCCAAAAGAAAGAGAGAACTTTCATCATTATTCAACATTTTCACCATCACTCATACATAATCACTGTCTTTGCAGAGGCGCTCAGATACGACAGTCTAGATGTTCCTCCAAACTGCCAATATCCCAAACCCCTCCTTTAAAGTGCAGGCATTATACTTCCCATTTCCACGACTCAAGTCCGGCTAATCAGTTTCCCTAAATCCCTTCACTAAATATTACCCTGCTCACACTCCAACAGCTCGTTAGGTCCCAAAAACCATTCATCTCCATTCACTCCTATCTAACACACTCACGCACGCTTGCCGGAAGTCCAAGCCCCTCGCCCACAAAACCTCCTTTACCCCCTCCCTCTAACCTTTTCGAGGAAGACTTCTACCCCTGCCTTCCATCCCCTATAGATTTACACGCTCTCCAAGTCCTTCAACTTTGTCCCATTCTCTCTAAATAACCAAACTACCTCAAAAAACCCTCTTCAGCCCTCTGACTAATACTTTTATTAACTCCACACCTTCTCCTAATTTCCACACTCCGAATTTTCTGCATAATATTTACACCACACATTGCCCTTAGACAGGACATCTCCACTGCCTCCAACCTCCTCCTCACTGCAGCATTTACAACCCATGCTTCACACCCATAAGAGTGTTTGTACACTATATTCTAGTACATTCTCCTTTTTTGCCTCCATGGATAACGTTCTTCGTCTCCACATATACCTCAGTGCACCACTCACCTTTCCTCCTTCATCAGTTCTATGGTTAACCTCATCCTTCATAAACCCATCTGCTGACAAGTCAACTCCCAAATATATGAACACATTCACGTCTTCCATACTCCCTCCCTCCAATGTGATATCCATTTTTTTTTTAATCTAAATCACCTTATTCTTATCTGTGCACTTTCAATTTTCTATTTTTACTCACCCTCTCAAACTCGTCCACTAATCTTTGCGACTTTTCTTTAGAATCTCCCAAAAGCACAGTATTATCAGCAAAAAGTAACTGTGTCTACTCCAATTTTGTAACTGATCCCCCATAATTTAATCTGCTCCTCTCCATAACACCCTAACATTTACTTCTTTTACAATTCCATCTATAAATTTGTTAAACAACCATGGTAACATTACACATCCCTGTCTAAGACCTACTTTTACTGGGAAGTAGTCTCCCTCTCTCTTACACACCCTAACCTGAGCCTCACTATCCTCATAAAAACTCTTTACAGCATTTAGTAACTTACTACCTGTTCCATAAACTTGCAACATCTGCCACATTGCTCCTCTATCCACTCTATCATATGCCTTTTCTAAATCCATAAATGCAATGAAAACTTCCATACCTTTATCTAAATACTGTTCACATATATGCTTCAATGAAAACACTTGATCTACACATCCCCTCCCCATTTAAAAACCCCCCTTGCTCATCTCATTCCCCCCATCTCTTTTTAAAAAACTCTAATTTTTTTGATAAAAGCCCACCAACATTTTACCTGGAATACTCTTTTACACTTATTCCCTAAAAATTTTTAAAAATCTCTTTTTTCCCCCTTCCCTTTATTTTAAAGGAACATACTTTCCTCCCCCTTCCCCAATCCCTAGGTCCCTTCCCCCCCTTTCATACTTTTTAATTTAAACAAAAAAAATGCCCAAACTAAAACCCCTAAACCCCCCCGGACAAATTTACGAGTAAAAAGGTTGGGTTTGTTTTACTACCTGGGGTATTAAAGGGCAAATTTTTTCTTCGGAAGATTTTGAGAAAAGGCGGGAAAAGGGGGGTTTGGTTTTGAGAATGGTTTTTTAAAAAAGACTTGCCTTGCAGGGGCCCCAGTGGGCCCTTTTTTTGCTGCTTTTTTTCAAATTTTTCTCTTCCTAGTTGTCGGGTGCCCTCTCACTATCTTGACCTTCGTTCTGCTTCACAAAACACCAATGCAACACCACTGTTCTCTCATCTTTTCCTAAAAGTCTCAGGGTTTCCTGCTGTCTTCCTGGGGGGTGCTGAAGCACCACCCATTGGCTGTGAGAGAAAAGGTAGGGGGGCCCCCCGGGTTTTTACAAAACCCACTCGGGGATGTGAACCACTCACGGCATGAAACGCCACCCCCGGGCATGCGGGGGCCATCGGGGGCTTTTGGCGAAACCACTCAGGCCAAGAGCAGAACTCAGGGAAAATTTTGTTGCACATTCATTTTTCGTTTTAGATTCTTTGAAAAATCATGTTACCCACAACAAACTCCATTCCCCACATCCAAACCTCCAGTGACTGATGAACGGTAAAAAGGAATTAAATGAGACTCCCCAAGGTTTTTAAAGAGGAAAAGAAAGTAAAATGAGATTTCATCCTACCACCAACTAGATTGAATTTTCCCCTTTTGGGGAACAAATTTTCCCCTTTGCTTTTAGGAGGGACAGTATCCCCAACACATCAGTTAGGATGGTACAGTCATTTTCCACACATCATTTATTTGTTTGGACAGTCTCTCCACACATCTTAGTGATGGTACTCATCTCCACACATCATTTTAGTGATGGAACGGGCATCTCCACACATCAGTTAGTGAGGGTACAGTCATCCCCAAAACATCGTTAGGAGGGTTACAGTCATCCCAATCATTTAGTGAGGGGTACAGTCATCCCCCACACTTCAGGTTTTTAAGGTACAGTCATTCCCACACTCAGTTAGTGAGGGTACAGTCTTTTCCCACATCAGTTATGAGGGGACATCATTTTTCCACCAATCAGTTAGTGGGGTAAAAGTCATCTACACTTTTCAGTTGTGATGGTACGTATCCCCACCCCATCATTTTAGTGAGGGGTACAGCCATCTCCACACATCAATTCGTGGGGTTACAGTCATCTCCAAACATCAATTAGTGTTTGGAACAGTAATCTCCACACATCTTTTGTAGGGTTTACATTCATCTCCCACATCATTTAGTGAGGGTACAGTCATCTCCAAACATCTTTTAGTGTTTGGTACAGTCATCTCCACCTTCATTTGTGTTTGGAAACACATATTTTCAAAAAATCATTGTGGGGTTACAGTATCCCCCACTTCGGTAGTGATGGTACAGCCCTCCCCCCACCATCGGGTTGGGTGGTGGTACAGTCATCTCCACACATCAGTTAGTAGGGTTTACGGGTCATTTAAAAACATCATTAGTGTTTGGTACAGCCCATCCCCCACAATCAGGAAGTGGGTTTACAGTCTTCTCCACACATCATTTAGGGATGGTACGGGTAACCCAAATCATTAGTGATGGTCAGTATCTCCACAAAACCCTTTAAATTGAGGGTTTACATTCATTTTCCACACATCAGTTTGTGATGGTACAGTCATCTCCACCATCAGTTAGTAAATTGGAAAGTCCCAATCCTTCCCCCAACATCTTTTTAGTGATGGTAAGTCATCTCACACACCCAATTGTGATGGTACAGTCATTCCCACACCCGTTAGTGAGGGGCGCATTTTCCACAAAATCAATTATTGAGGGAAACAGTAAACTCCCCACATCATTTGTGAGGTACAGTCTCTCCCCCCAAATCATTTTAGTGTTGGTCCCGTCATCCCCCAAATCTTAGTGATTTAAAAAAGTCTTTCTCCACAAAATCAGTTATTTAGGGTACGGGTAAAATCTCCAAAACCCCCAATTAGGAGGGTTTAAAGTAAACCCCACACATAAATTTAATGAGGGTTTTACAGTCATCTCCAAAACATCAGTTAGTGAGGGTTTTTCAGTCATCCCCACACTTTCATTTAGTGAGGCAAAAAAAACATTCCAACCATCATTTTAGTGAGGGAAAGTCACTCCACACACCCTTTAGGGATGGTACAGTCATCCCAAACACATCTTTTTGTGATGGTACAGCCTTTCCCAAAATCAGGTAGTTTTTTTAACCAGTCATCCCCAAACCATAAATTAGTGGGGGTACAGTAACCCTCCACCCCCTTCGTTAGTGAGGCCCACGTACTCCCCCAATCAGGTAGTGTTTGGAACAGCATCCCCAAAACCCCACCCAGGTAGTGTTTGGTACAAAATCTCCACACATCAGGTAGGGAGGGTACAGCCATTCCACACACAGGGTAGGAGGGAAAAAGTCATCCCCCACACATCTTTAGTGATGGTACGCATCTCCACACACAGGATGATGGTAAAGTTCATCTCCCCCCTCAGTTAGTGAGGGACAGTCATCCCCCACACATCAGTTAGTGATGGTACGGGCCTTTCTCCAACATCAGTTAGTGAGGGTACAGCTTTCTCCACACATAAAGGTGGGGAAAGGTTTACAGTATCCCCAACATCAGGTAGTGAGGGGAACAGCTTCCCCACACATCATTAAAGGGGATGGAACAAGCTCCCCAAACACATCAGGTAGTGTTGGTACAGTCTTCTCCACACTTTAAATATGATGGAACAAGAAATTCCACAATCAGGTAGGGGATGGTACGTCATCCCCAACACATCAGGTATTGATGGAACGTCATCTCCACACTCCAGGTGGTGATTTTTCCAGTACTCCACACATCATTTAGTAAAGGTAAAATCATCTCCACAAATAAGGTATGATGGTACAGTCATCTCCAATTTCAGGTATTGAGGGTACAGCACCCTCCACAATCGGGTAGTAAAGGGACAGTCATCTCCAAAAATCAGGTATTGTTGGTGCAGCCCATCCCCACAAACCCAATTATGAGGGCCCACAGTCATCCCACACACCCATTAAATGATGGTACATTTAAATTCCACAATAAAGGTATTGTTTTTAACATTTCTTCTACACACACCGGTTTTTTTTGGAAACAGCCCTTTCCACACATCAGGTAGTGATGGTACAGTCATCCCCACACATCAGATATTTTTAGGGGAATTTCTTTCTCCCACATCAGGTAGGAGTTACAGTTATCCCACAATCAGTTAGTAAGGGGAAGACCCATCCCCCAAAACATCGGGAAAGTGATGGAAACAGTAAACCCACACATCATTATGATGGCACATTTCCATCCCCACACATCAGTTTATTGAGGGTACAGTCTTTCTCCACAAAACAAAAAAGTGATGGCACAGTCATCTCCACACATCGGGTAGGGGATGGTACATTTCATCTCCACAATCATTAGGGGTTGGCCCATTCCAACATCAGTTAGTGAGGGTTTACAGCATCGCACCATCAGGATTAGGGAAAGTCATCTCCACACACCCGGGAAAGTGGGGTTTACAGTAAACTCCACACATCAGTTAGTATGGCACAGTCATCTCCCCCACATCAGTTTTTTGATACATTTCATCTCCACCTCATTTTAGTGAGGGAAAGGGGTCTTTCTCCACAATCGGGTTAGTGAGGGTTTAACAGTCATCTCCCCCTTCGGGTAGTGATGGTACAGCCCCACCCAAACACATCGGGTTAGTAAAATGGCACAGTCATCTCCAAAATTCAGTTAGTAAATGGCACAGTCATCCCCCAAAACATCAGGTATGATGGTACATCATCCCACCCAACAGTAGTGTTGGTACTTTCATCCCACACATCATTTAGTGAGGGTTTACAGTCATCTCCAAAACATCGGTTTGTATGGACATCTTCCCCAAAATTCAGTTTGTAAAGGGTAAAACGCCATCTCCACAATCAGTTTACTGATGTAAATTCATCTCCCACTCGGGTATTAAGGTACAGTCTCTCCAAACATCAGTTAGTGAGGGTACAGTAATCCCACACTTTAAGGTAGTGTTTGGAAACAGTCATCTCTACACATAAAGGGTTGTGATGGTACAGTCATCCCCACACATCAGGTTTTGGTTGGTACAGCCCTTTCCCCACACATCAGGTAGTGGGGTACAGTCATTTTCCACACTTTTTTAAATAGGGGGGGGGGGAAAGGACAGTCACCCTCCACCCACCCAGTTAGTGAGGGTACAGTCATCTCCACAAATATTTAGTGATGGTACAGTAATTCCAAAATTTGGGGTAGTGTTTGGTACAGCCCATCCCCACACATCAGGTATGAATTTTTACAGTCATCCCCAAAAATTTCAGGTAGTGTGGAACAGTCATCTCCACACATCATTTAGTAAATTTTACAGCCAAATTTTCCACACTTTCTTTTAGTGATGGTTCCGTAAACCCTTTAAAATTCAGGTAGTGATGGAAACAGTCATCCCCACACAATCAGGTAGGTTGGTACAGTCATCTCCACACATCAGGTTGTTTTGGGTACAGTCATCTCCACAAAATCGTTTTTGAGGGAAACATCATCTCCAAAAATTTCGTTAGTGATGCTACAGTAAAATCCCCCACACCATTTATTTGAGGGTCCCAGTCATCCCACACTTTCATTAGTGATGGTACAGTCATTCCCCACACTTAAATTTAGTGATGGTACAGTCTTTCCCCAACACATCAGTTAGTGATGGTACAGTCTTGTCCACCATCATTTGATGGTAAAAGCTTTGTCCAAAATAAAGTTTTAAAGGTACAGCCCATCCCCCACACTTTCAGTTAGTGATGGTACAGTCTTCTCCAAAACATCATTAGTGAGGGGTACGGTCATGTCCCCACACAGTTAGTGATGGTTTCATTTCAGTCCACACATCAGTTAGGTTGGGTTACAGCCCATTCCACACATCAGTTAGTGAGGTACAGTCTTTCCACACCCCAGTTATTGATGGACAGTAAATGTCCACCATCGGTTAGTGAGGGTTTAACATCTGTCCACACATCATTTTATTTGGGGGTACAGTCATCCCACACTTCGTTAGGGGATGGTACAGTCATTCCACACATCAGGTAGTGTTTGGTACAGTCTTTCCCCCACACATCATTTAAAGTGAGGGTTTACAGTCATCCCCCAAAAATCAGGTTGGGGTAAAAGTCATCCCACACATCGGGTTTGAGGGAAACAGTCATTTTCCACACACCCAGGTATGTTTGGTACGTCATTCCCACTCAGTTAGGGGATGGTACAGTCATCCCCATACATCATTAGTGATGGCAAAAGTCATCCCCACACATCATTTAAAGTGATGGTACAGTAAACTCCACACATCGGGTATAAAGGAAACAGCATCCCCAAACACATCATTAGTGAGGGAAAAAGTCACTCCAACATCTTTAGGGGATGGCTCATCTTCTCCACACATCAGTTAGGGGATGGTACAGTCTTCCCAAAATCAGTTAGTGAGGGTTACAGTATCTCCCCACATCATTTAGTGATGGTACATCATCTCCACAATCAGTTTGATGGTTTTTTTTTTATTTTCCAAACTTCAAGGTAAATGGTTTTGGTGTCCCAGTATCTCCCCCACATCGGGTTAATTGAGGGTACAGTCATCTCCCACATCAGGTAGGATGGTACAGTCATCTCCACACATCGGGTATTTAGGGGTTACTTTTTCACCCAACATCTTTTTAGTGAGGGTACGTCTTCTCCACACAACCCAAGTTTGTGAGGGTACAGTCATCTCCAAAACCCCACATTTAAAGTGGGGGGTTACAGTATCTCCCCCACATCAGTTAGGGGGGGGTTTAAAATCATCTCCACACATCATTTTGTGATGGTACAGTCATCCACACACCCTTTTATGTGGAAACGTACTCCCAAAATCAGTTGTGAGGGTTACAGCAGTCCACACATCAGGAAATGAGGGAACAGCCATCTCCAAACATCAGTTAGTGAGGGAAAAACCATCCCCACAAAATCAGGTAGTTTTTTCAGTCATCCCCACACACAGGTAGGATGGTACAGTCATCTCCCCCCACATCGTTATTTTAAGGAACAGTCATCTCCACACTTTCATTTTAGGGATGGACAGTCATCCCCACACATCTTATGAGGGTTTACAGTCATCCCCCAAAATCATTTAGTGAGGTAATCTCTCCACACATCATTTTAGGATGGTACAGTCATCTCCACACTTCTTTTAGTGAGGCAGCCCTTCTCCACAAAATAGTTAGTGATGGTACGTCATCCCACACATCATTTAGTGATGGTACGGTCATCCCCCAACACATCAGTTAGTGGGGACGTCCTCCACACATCGTTAGTGATGGTACGTCATCTCCCACCCCATCATTAGTGATAAAATAAAAGTATCTCCCCACACATTTAAAGTGAGGAAACAGTCATCTCCAAACTTCAGTTAGTAAAGGAAACCGTAAACTCCACACATCAATAGTGATGGTACAGTCATTTCCCACACCAGTTATTTGAGGGTACGCCCATCCCCCAAAATCAAGTATTTGATGGTCAGTCATCTCCACACTTTCAGTTATGATGGAAAAAGGTCCTCTCCAAAATTTCTTTTCCTGTTTGGTACATTTCTTCCCCCCAAAATCATTAAATTAAGGGAACCATAAAACCCACAAAACAGTTAGTTATGGCAGTCATCTCCACACATCAAGTAGTGATGGAACAGCCCCCCCACCACTTTATTTAGGGGATGGTCCCCTCATACCACACATCAGTTAGTGGGGTTTTACACCCTCCCCCACACATAAAGAAGTGATGGTACAGGTAAATCCCACACTCATTTTAGTAAAGGCCCTTCCATTCCAAAAACACTTTAGTGATGTCCCGCCCTCCCCCACACATCAAGTAGTGATGGTACAGTCATCTCACCATTAGTTTTATTTGATTTTTACAGCCCTTCTCCACCATCAGTTATTTATGGTACAGTCACCCCAAACACATCATTTTGTGATGGAACCCCCTTTCCCCCAAAACCTAGTTATTTGATGGTACAGCCCTTTCCCCCACACACCGTTAGTGTTGGTACATTCATCCCCCAAAACATCAGTTATGATGGTACGTCATCTCCACAAAACTTTTTTGGGAAAAAAAGGGCAGCATTCCTAAACATTTCACAAAATGCGGGACAAAATTGCTCTCCCCAAAATTAACAAACCTTCACTTTTATAGCTCAGTGTTGAATGTTGTCAATAGATCCCGGACCCTTGTTGTTGATTCTTATGAGAACAACAGCATCAGGCTCAGGCACGAAGAAAGTGGTGATAGGGGTTAAATTTTTGGGGGTTTGGGGTCGGGATGGTGGTATAGTGGTAATTTTTGATGGTGGGGGTGGTGGGGGTGAAGGGGTTTAATTGGATGGTGGGGGTTTTGGTTTTTTGGTGATGGGGGAAATTGTGATGGGGGGAGGGGGGTGGTGGGGATAGTGGAAATTATAAAGGTGGGGTTTATGGTGGGGGATTTTGGGAAAAATTATGTTTGGGGGGAGGGGGTGGTGGGGGATAGTGGTAATTATGATGGTGGGGGTTTGATGGTGGTGAAAGGGGTTTAATTTTAATGTGGGGGGAGTTGGTGGTGGTGTATTGGTAATTATGATGGTGGGATGAGGGGTGGTGATAGTGGTAATTGTGATGGTGGGGGTGGGGGGATGGTGATATTGGAAATTTGGTGATGGTGGAGGTGGTGGGGTGATAGGGTAATTATGATGGTGGAGGGGGGTGAGGGTGATATGGAAATTGTGATGGGGAGGGGGTTTTGGTGGTTGATAGTGGAAATTTGGGGAGGGGGAAAGGGGGGTTGGGTGGGTATTTGGTAATTGGTTGGTGGAGGTGGTGGGGGGTGATTTTGGAAATTGTGTTGGTGGAGGTGTTTGGTGGGATGGGAAAATTGTGAGGGTTGGAGGTGGTGGTGGTGATAGTGGAAAATTGTGAGGGTGTAGGGGGTTTGGTGGTGGTGATAGTGGAAAAATTTTTTTTTTTTGTTGGTGGAGGGGGTGCTGGTGATAGTGGAAATTATGTGGGGGGAGGTGGTGGTGGTGATAGTGGAAATTATGAGGGTTTGGAGGGGTGGGTTGATAGGGGTTAATTGTGATGGGGGAAAGGTGGGGGGTTTGGTGATAGTGTTTAATTTAAATATGGTGGGGGGTGGTGGGGGTGATAGTGGTAATTATGATGGGGGAGGTGGGGGTGGTGATAGTGGTAATTGTTTTGGGGAGGGGTGGTGGTGATATTGGTAATTGAAATGGTGGAGGTGGTGGTGGTGTTTAGTGGAAATTTTGTGATGGTGGGGGTGGTGGTGGTTTTTGGGGGTTTTTTGGGAGGGTTTTTGGATTGGGGTGGTGGTATAGTGGTAATTGGAGGGTTTGGAAAGTGGTGGTGATGATAGGGGAAATTGTAAAATGGGGAGTTGGTGGTGGTGATAGTGGAAATTTGATGGTGGATTTGGGGTGGAATGATAGGGGGTAATTGTGATGGGGGAAATTTGGGGTGGTGGTGATAGTGGTAATTGTGAGGGTGGAGGGGTTGGTGGTGATAGGGGTTTAATTGTGATGGGGAAATTTGGGGTGGGGGTGTTAGGGGTTTAATTGGAGGGTGGGGTTGGTGGTGGTGAATTTGGAAATTGTGTTGGTGGATTTGGTGTGGTGATAGTGGTAATTGTATGGTGGAGTTGGGGGTTTGGTGATAGTGGAAAATTGTGAGGGTGGAGTTGGTGGTGGGATAGTGGTAATTTTTAAATGGTGGAGTTGGGGGGGTGGTGAAGGGAAATTTGGGTTTTGGGGGATTTGGGTGGTGGTGATAGTGGAAATTTGGTGGGGGTGGAGTTGGGGGGTTTAATGATAGGGGAAAAATTGATGGTGGGGGGTGAAGGGGGTTTTTTTTTTTTATCCCCACTGGCCGATTCCCACCAAGGCAGGGTGGCCCGAAAAAAAAAAAAACTTTCACCATCATTCACTCCATAAATGTTTTTCCAAAAGGGGTGCTTTACACTCCCATTTTTTTAAACTGCAACATTAAAACCCCCTTCCTTCAGATTTCCCAGGAAACTGTACTTCTTTTCCCCGGGAAACCCCAAGCCCGGGCCCTGCCTTTTTTCCCTGAACCCCTTCATAAAGGGAACTTTCTCACACCCCAAACGCCCCGTCAAGTTTTAAAAAAAAAAACCATTTGCCCCTCCTTTAAACCCCTTTTCCAAAACCTATAAACATGACTTGACTCAAATCATCATTACTGATTCTATGTCATCTTTAAAGGGGGCCTTGGCTCATATAATGCCCCAAACAACATGTATTGGGGAAGCCATTTTTAATAGATACTCAAAAATTAGGAAAAAAGGGAAATTTAATGTACAATTGCTATGGATCCCATCACACATTGGATTAACCCTTCAGGGATAAAGTTGATTTGTTAAACCAAAAAAGAGTATCCAGAAGGGGAAAAGTAAAATATAAAAATTTGGGGATTAATGTTTTCTTTGGGATTAGGAAAAATTTTAGGAGAGGGGGAAATTTAAAAAAAGAAAAAGATTGTTATAGGAATGCAGTTAAAGCCCGAGTAATTAAACCCACATTATAAAAATGAAAGTAGATAAATAAGTTTATGGAGCAAATTGCAAATTTTGAAAAGACGATGATTTTGTAGGGGGCCAGGCTTAGGCTTGGGTTTCAAGTACTTCTGGCAGTTTGGGGGGGAAAACACAGGGTGATGATTTTAACTAAATGAAATTTTGTGATTTGGCAATGGTCACTGTTTACCCCATTGGTTTCTTAATTGTCCCCTTTTTTGAGGAATTCAGAGACAGACAGTAAATTTAAACCCTTTTTGGGCATGTTTAAGATAAAATTTTTTAATGAAAATAAGATACCGATTTTTCTAACCCAAAATTTTCCTTTAAAATTTTCTTTAACAGAAAAAGTGAATTTTAGAATGTAATATAAAAACCATATGTTTTTCCTGTTAACCCTTTGGGGCCTAGTTCCCAGGGCCTTTTTTTTTCCTATGCTCTCCGGGCTACCGTTTCCCCAGGTTTGGGTATGGGGCACAATAAACTGCCACTTCGGTGGGCAAAAATTTTAAACTCCTATCCCAAAAACGCTTTACGGCCCTTCCGCTTTGGAAAACCCAAAACCCCCCGCACACAAAAAAAATTTCCCTTTTTTCCCCCCCCTCCAACCTTTTCCTTTGGGCCGACCCCTACCCCGCCCTTTCCTTCCATACCGACTGATTCACTCTTGAAGTCACTCTTTTTTCCCCTCCATTCCCCTCTACATTCCGAACCCCTCAACAACCCTTCCCAGCCCTCTGGACAAAAGTTTTTTTAAACCCGCAACCTCCTCCTAACTTCCCAAAATACGAATTTCTTCAATTTTTTAATTTTACACCAAAACATTTCCCTCAAAACGACATCTCCATCCTCCCAGCCTTCCCCCTTTGCTTAACATTCCCTCACCCATGCTTTACCCCATATAAAGCGTTGGTAAAAACTAACTCTCATTCTTTCCCCCCCTTTTGGCCCCTAAGGACAAAGTTCTTTGTCTCCACGAATCATAAGTGCAAACCCCTCACCCTTTTTTCCCCCTTTTATTCTATGATTCACCCAAACTTTCATAAAACTCATCCGCTGACAAGTCCCCCCCAAATATTGAATACATTCCCCTCCCCCCATACTCTCCCCCCCTCCCAATCTGATATCCAATCTTTCATCAACCCAACTTTTTGTTTTCCCCCTTTTCCTTTCCCCTTTTCCCGTATTCACTTTTAAATTTTTTCTTTTGCACCCCCCTACCCAAAATTTTTTAAACCCAAAATTTTTGCAGTTCTTTTTGAATTCCCAAAAGCACAGTGTCAAACAGCAAAAAAGCAACTTTGAAAAACCCCACTTATTGTATTCTTTTTTTTTTTAACTTTCCCCGCCTCTTGCCAAGACCCTCCCATTTACTTTTCTTAAACCCCCTCTATGAATATATTAAACAACCACGGTTTACATCACAATCCTTTTAAAGGGCCCACTTTTTTCTGGGGAAATTTTAATTTCCCCCTCTCCTACATGCTCTAACTTGAGCCCTTTACTAAACCCCCCTAAAAAAATCTTTTACTGCTTTCATTTAAACCCACCCCCCTACAAAACCCTAAAACCTGCCAAAACTGCCCAATGCCCCCCCCATCCCCTCTGTCCCTAGGGCCTTTTCCCAAAACCATAAAAGCCCCATAGGGCCTCTTTTAGCCTTTTCTAAATTTTTGTTCACTTATATGCTTTAAATGTAAACCCCCTTTTGGGCCCCCAATCCCTACCTTTTTCCCAAAGCCTCCCTTTTTCCCTCTGCTATCCAAATTTTCCCCCCCTTTCTCCCTTTAAATTCATGATGGGGATTTCTGGTTTTTTTTTTCTGTCCCCATAAACACGCTAGTTTAAAAGGGGTAACCCTTTCTACTCCTACTTACCAAATTTGGGGGCACATTCCAGACAAGCAACATGCAAATATATATACACGCTTTTAAAATTTTTTTCCTTTTTCTAAATAGCCCTTTTTTTCTTTTATTTCTTCTATTTTTCCAGGGGGAAGTGGAAAAAAATCTTTCCTCCGTAAACCTTCGTGTGTAATTTAGGCGACTAAAATGCCCGGGAAACAATGGTCTAGTAACCCCCTTTCTTTAGACATATACTAAAAAAGAGAATGGTGGGGGTGATAGTGGTAATTTGAAGGGGAGTTTGGGGGTGGTTTATAGTGGTAATTTTTGATGGTGGGGGTTTGGGGGGTGGTGGGTTGTGGTAATTGTGGGTGGTGGGGGTTGGTGGTGGGAAAAGTGGTTTAAATTTTGATTTTTGGAGGTGGTGGGGTGATAGGGGTAATTTTGGGGTTGGAGGGGGGTGGTGGTGATAGTGGTAATTTGATGGGGGGGTTGGTGGGGTGATAGTGGTAATTGTGATGGTGGAGGGGATGGTTGTGAAAGGGGTAATTAAGGGTGGGGGGGTGGGGTTGGGGAAAGTGGTAATTTTTGTTTTTGGAGGTGGGGTGGTTTATAGTGGTAATTATGATGGTGGGGGTTGGTGGTTGGGGATTGTGGTAATTTTTGATGGTGGAGGTGGGTGGTTGTGATAGTGGTAGTTGGGGATGGTAAGGTGGTGGTGGGGATAGTGGTAATTTTTGATGGTGGAGGGGGATGGTTTTTTGATTTTGGTAGTTGTGATGGTAGGGGGTGGTGGGTGGTGATAGTGGTAATTGTGATGGTGGGGGGTGGTGGTGGTGATTTTTGTGGTAAATTTTTTGAAAGGTGGAGGTTGGGGTGGTGTTTGTGGTAATTGTGTTGGGGGAGGTGGGGGTGGTGATTGGGTAATTGTGATGGGGGGGAGGCGTTGGTGGTGGTAGTGGTAATTTGATGGGGAGGTGGTGGGGGTGATAGTGGTAAATTTTGATGGGGGGAGGTGGGGGTGGTGATAGTGGTAATTTGGTTGGGGGAGGTGGGGGTGGTGATAGTGGTAATTGGGGATGGTGGAGGGGGGTTGGTGGAAAAGTGTTTAAATTTTGAAGGGGAGGTTTGGGGGTGGGTTTATAGTGGGAATTTTGATGGTGGAGTTGGGGGTTGGGTTGTGGTAAAATTTTGATGGTTTGGGGGGGTTTGGGGGTGGGGTTTGTGGTTTAAATTTGTGGGGGGTTGGTTTTTGGTGATAGGGTAAAAATTTTATGGGGGAAAATGGGGGGGTGATAGTGGGAATTGGGATGATGGAGTTGGGGGTGGTGAAAAGTGGGAATTATTGGGAAAAGTTGGTGGTGGGGATATGGTAATTAAGAGGTGGAGATGGTGGGTGGTGATAGTGGGAATTGTGATGGTGAGTTGGGGGGGGTGATATGGGTTTTCTTATGATGGTGGAGTTTTGGGGGTGGGATACTGGTAAATTTTGATGGGTGGTTGGGGTGGTGTATGGTAATTATGATGGTGGAGGTGTGGTTTGGGGATGTGGTTTTTTTAATGGTGGGTGGTTGGGGTGATTGTGGTTTTGTGGGGGGGAGTTGGTGGTGGTGATAGGGAATTTTTTATGGTGGGGGGGTGGGGTATGGTAAATTGTGTGGGGAAATTGGTGGGGTGTTTTGGTAAATTTTGATGGTGGGTTTTTTGGGGTGGTGATAGTGGTTTTGGTTTATTTTTGGGATGGTGGTGGTTGGGGGTTTGGGTAATTTGGGGGGGGGGGTTTGTGGGGGGGGGGTTTTTGGGTTTTTGGGGTTTGGGGGAGGGGGTGGTGGTGGTAGTGGGGGTTTTGGGGGTAATTGTTGAAGGGGGGTGGTGGTGGTAATTTTTTGTAGTGGTTGGGGGTAATTTTCCCGAAATGGTGGCGGGGATGGGTGGTGGTGGGGGGGTGAGGTGATGGGGACAATTGGGTTTTATTGGTGGGGGTGGTAAAATTGTGATAGTGGTGGTGGGGTGGTGGTAACTGTGATAGTGGTGGTGGTGGTGGTAGTGGGGGCGGAAGCGGTGGTGGTGTAGCGTTGTGTAGTCATAAAGCTGTGGTAGTGTTGGTAGTGATAGGATTTTGTAGTAGTGGTGGTGGTGGTATGTGTGATTGTGGTTGAGGAAGCAGTGGAAACGTGAGTGGTGACGTGTACTTAGCTCAGTGGTGACGTGTACTTAGCTCGTGAAGACCTGTTGCTGCTCTCTACGAATTAAAGCAAGATGCCCCCCATCGAGCAACTTTACCAAATTTAAAGGGAAAAGAATTGGGGATGGCGAAGATGGAGATTCGGCGACTGACCCGAGGAAAACAAGAAGATTCGAAAGTAGTCCCTCCTGTTTTGAGTCCTCAGGTCAGAAAGGAAAACTGGTCAGTGGCTGGACACAGGGAACGAAGTTGACGATCAAGAAGACGAATGGAAAGGTAGAACGATGAAAAGAAAAAGGGCTGCCGTGGAAACTGTTGTGGAAAAATCTAATACATTCTCAGTGCTAACCCCACGAATGTGAGTCGACTACTGGGAACGTCACGATGAACACACAAAAGGAAGGTAAGAATATTGTTGTTGTTGGGGATAGCCAAGTTAGGTATTTTGGATAGGGTGGTCTGCTTGAAGGACAGGGGTAGGAGACAGAGAGTGTGTTTTTCCTGGGGCTGGGATGAAGGATATTGTTAGCCGTCTGGGTGACAAACATGAGAGTAATGGGGGCAATCCTATTATCTGTCTCAGTGCTGGAGGCAACGATGTTGGCAGACGTAGGGTGAGGACCTGATTAGCAGGTATGGGTCACTATAGAGATAATTAGGGGGAAAGGGTAAACCGGGTCATAGGGTTGGCTTTTTGGGCCCAAGGGGGGGGGGAAAGGGAAATAAATGGTTTTTCCGGGAAAAAATTGGGGTAAAGGGTGGCTCTGTCCGTTTTTTAATAATTAAAATTTACATTAAAATTAACGTAATTTTATGCCCAAATCCCTTTTTGTTACTTGCTATTTTAAATTCAGAAAAGAAATTAAACCCCTTCCAGCCCATATTAACTATATTACTCATGCCCATTTCAAAATTTTTATTTTTAAATATTCACGTAATGTTGTGTGAAAAAGGAGACAAAAGCGGGTTGGTTGAGGGGAAAAGTGTCGTGGGGGCGAGGCAAATTCTGCGTGACCCCAACACGTCCTCCGCGGGACCCCCCCCCCTCACTACACCCCTTTAAGCTGTTTATATCAGATGTTTTTCTCCCCTCCCCATTCCACAACCACTATTAAAGAGGGGAATGCATCTCCTCTACTATGACGAGCCTCATCCCCGGGTCTCTAGGGCAAACCCCTTCTCTACACTGATTTTCCCAAAACCCACAGTATGCAGGGGAATACGATACTGTGTAAAGCCCTGTACTGGGGGCATTTTCCTAGGACGGCGCTGTAAAAAGACATTAATTGAAACCCCTAGTGCGCCCCCTTGTCGGGGGGGGGGGGGGGGGGTTTTTTTAAAACCCCGAATTTTTTTCAATGATTATTTTTAAATGAAAATGAAAATGTTTTTTACCATTTCATTTAATTTTTTTTTTGCTTTTTATTTGCGATAATAGCTAATTCGCAAATGTATTTCCTTTATTTTTATTTTACGTAGCTTTGTTTTTAGGGGTTACATATTAAAATATTGTTAGGATGTTAAAAAAATGTGCTCATTAGTCTTGATTGTCAAAAAATACGAAAATTTTGCGCTTTTTCGGGTCGTTATACTGCCGGGTTCTGAGCTGCCCCTTTTCCCCCCAGGGCTATCACGTGATCGTTGGGGGGGGGTCCTCACCTCCGTGAAGTAGTCAGTCCCCGCTTTAGACTCCTTGGTGGTTGGATAAAATTGTCTGTCTCATTATTCTTTTTTCTGTAAACTTTTTTTACAGAAAAATTGATAACTTTTGTATTTTCGAAAGTTTTACTGAGGTTGGGGTGTCACATAGACACTCTGAACAACTCAGGCCTTGCTTTTGCTTTTGACCTAAATTTTTTTACTGGTTTCTGTGTATTTTCACAGTGCGTTTTTCCTATGCTGAAAATTTGAAAAAAGTAGTAAGTGAGTTTTGTAACTTTTTTTGGGGATCTGCCCGATTGGGCCCTACTTATTTCGTTTAAAATTTAAATTCCCTTCCTGTTCTGTGCGCAGTCGGGTTGATTTTTGGGATTGCTAATTTGGGGTTAGCATTCTTTGTTGTTCAAGGGAACCTGTTGGGTTTTCCCGTCCGGGCAAGAAGTTAGTTTAAAATTTTAGGATTTGTCAGTCAATTTTTAAGTCTTATTCAAGTCTTTAGACATAGTAAATACTTAAGGCACTTACACCATACACAAACTTGACATATTTTTAATATCTTATTAATTTTTAATGTACCTGGAACGGTACTTTAAAAAAAAAAATGGATATGTTCTTTCCCGGGACAATAAATTGAAAAAAACGAGAGATGATTTTATTTTTTTTGCTGTATTTAATTTTCTTTTATAATATACCTTTTAGACTTAATAAAAAAATTTTAAAATTTTTTTTTTCCTGTTAGTACCCCACCAGTTGTAATCCTAAAAACGCTATTTAAAACCCAATACTGAATTTTAATGGATAATTGGACAAGGATACTGACTACTTGTTACGAAAACCCAGTAACAGGCTGGATGCTAGAAGGGCAGTCCTTTCTAGTATTCACTGGAGATCTCTAAACTTTTAGAATCGCGTTTTTTGTAACAGGGTGGTGATAGTGGTACTTATGATGGTGGAGTTGGTGGTGGTGATACTGGTAATTATGATGGTGGAGTTGGTGGTGGTGATAGTGGTAATTATAATGGTGGAGTGGTAGTGGTGATAGTGGTAATTGTGATGGTGGAGTTGGTGGTGGTGATACTGGTAATTATGATAGTGGAGTTGGTGATGGTGATAGTGGTAATTGTGATGGTGGAGATGGTGGTGGTGGTGTAGTGGTAATTGGGATGGTGTATGTGGTGGTGGTGATAGTGATAATTGTGATGGTGGAGGTGGTGGTGGTGGTAGTGGTGGTGTGGTGGTAATTCTTGAAGTGGTGGTGGTGGTAATTGTTGTAGTGGTGGTGGTAATTGCTGTAGTGGTGGCAGTAGTGGTGGTGGTGGTGGTGAAGGTGATGGTGACAATTGTTGTATTGGTTGTGGTGGTAACTGTGATAGTGGTGGTGGTGGTGGTGGTGGTGGTAGTGGTGGCGGAAGCAGTGGTGGTGTAGCTGTTGTGTAGTCATAAAGCTGTGGTAGTGTTGGTAGTGATAGGAGTTGTAGTAGTGGTGGTGGTGGTATGTGTGATTGTGGTTGAGGAAGCAGTGGTACGTGAGTGGTGACGTGTACTTAGCTCAGTGGTGACGTGTACTTAGCTCAGTGGTGACGTGTACTTAGCTCTGTGAAGACCTGTTTGCTGCTCTCTACGAATTGAAGCAAGATGCCCCCCATCGAGCAACTTTACCAACAGCTTAAGGAAGAATTGAGGATGGCGAAGATGGAGATTCTGCGACTGACCGAGGAAAACAAGAAGATTCGT
Source organism: Cherax quadricarinatus (assembly GCF_026875155.1). Taxonomy (NCBI): domain Eukaryota; kingdom Metazoa; phylum Arthropoda; class Malacostraca; order Decapoda; family Parastacidae; genus Cherax; species Cherax quadricarinatus. Next base: position 91,403,003 of record NC_069405.1, on the reverse strand, counting down.
AGTAGTCCTCCTGTTTTGAGTCCTCAGGTCAAGAAAGGAAACTGGTCAGTGGCTGGACAGCAGGGAACGAAGTTGACGATCAAGAAGACGAATGGAAAGGTAGAAACGATGAAGAAGAAAGAGACTGCCGTGGAAACTGTTGTGGAAACATCTAATACATTCTCAGTGCTACCCGACAAATGTGAGTCGACTACTGGGAACGTCACGATGAATGACGCCAAGGAAGGTAAGAATATTGTTGTTGTTGGGGATAGCCAAGTTAGGTATAGGGATAGGGCTTCTGCTTAAAGGGACGGAGTAGGAACAGAAGTGTTTTTCCGGGGGCTGGGAAAGGATATTGTTAGCCGTCGGGATACATCATGAAGTAATGGAGCAATCCTATTACTGTCTCATGCTGGAGGCAAGATGTTGGCAGACTAGGAGTGAGGACCTGTTTAGCGGGAAAGGGGTCAGCATAGAATAATTAGGAGGAAGGGGGGAAACCTGCAAAATGGGGCATTTTGCCAAGGAGAGAGTTGGAAAGAAGGGTTTTCCAGACAATTGTGTCAATTACTGGCGGGACAAAAACTGAAAGGAAAATGCGGTAACATTCATTGGCAACTTAGACCTTTTCTATGGCAGAAATGACATTAGCCGGGGAGGGGGTTTTCACTTATTAGGTCTGGGGTGAAGCACTGGAAACGCAGGGGAGGGAGCTTTTTGGGGCTTTAAACAAAATATTAGGGGTTGGGTTTTTGGCGGAAAAACATAAAGTCGCAGTGTTAATATATACTAGAGAACTAGTAAAGGGCAAAATAGGTGGATTTTGGGAAAAACCCATGGCACAAATTGACAAGGCATTAATAGGTTTAGTGGAAAAACAGAAAGGGGCAGGGGAAGGTAAAGAAGAGGAGGGGCTTTTTAAATATATTTTTACAAAATATCGCAGTGCTAGGAAAAAGATGGGCGATTTTGGGCTAGTTGCTAGGCAGTAACATTATTATTTGCCTTAATGAGACGTGGTTTTAAATTAAAAAAAAGGGACTGCCTGCGGAATGTCACATTTAGGGGTTTTAAAAATGTTCCAAGTAGATAGAATGTCGGGGGAAAGGGGGGGGGTGGCATTGTATGTCCGAGATCGCTTGAATGTTTGCTAAAAACGGGTATTAAGTCTGAAGTAACACATACAGAAATCTTTTGGATAGAAAATTTTTAGAGGGGCATGAAAAAAAAATTTAGGGGTGATAACCGTCCCCCCAAAATTTGATAGGGACCAGGGAGACATATGGGAGGAAATTGTTAGGGCCACAAGGCACATAATTATTTAATTCTAGGAGATTTAAATTTATCTATTGACTGGAATTTCTTTACTGGGAATTTAGAATATACGACTTCTTTAAAATAGTTCAGGATTGTTTTTTGAAGCAGTTGTGACAGAGCCTACAAGGGGAAATAACCTGCTTACTTAGTTCTGGCAACAAGAATCCCTTGTTAATTTAAATTTTGAAGTTTCAGAGAACTGGTGCAGCGACCACAATGCTCTTCTCCAACTGAGGACGACCACCCCCAAAAATTAAAGGGGGATGGACGTTACATCGTCTTCAAGTATCTTCTGCTTCTTCAACTTTTCGTCTCACTAAGAAGCCTACTGTGTAGGCGAAACGTTTATAAAAAGATACCCAACTGTTGCATATGTGTCTTACCTAAAACCTGTCGGTATTTTTTAAACCCTTTTTAATGTTCAATCTTCAAAACACGCAACACAAAAGGGGAACTTGGACAGACCTGCAATCAACTTCGTCAAAATTTCCCCTAGTGAGACGGCTGGATTTGAGAGGGACCTGACCTCTCAACATCTAGTTCTTACCCCTTCTGTGACCTACGTCTCACCTCTTGGCGCTATATAAAGCTCCATCCTGTCACTTCATCTCCATATTGTTTCATACTATGGAACAATGCTCTTCTCCAGACTGAGGGACTGACCACCTCAAAACTTTAAGGGTGATGGACTGATTACATCGTCTTCAAGTATCTTCTGCTTCTATCAACTTTTCTGTACTCGACTGAAGAAGCCTACTGTGTAGGCGAAACGTTTCATAATAAAGATACCCAACTGTTGCATATGTGTCTTACCTAACAGCTTTAGGTAGATGTCGTTTTGATAAGGACCTGCCTCGTATGGGCCAGTAGGCCTTCTGCAGTGTTCCTACATTCTTGTGTTCTTATGTTCTTATGTTAGGTAAGACACATATGCAACAGTTATTATTATGAAACGTTTCGCCTACACAGTAGGCTTCTTCAGTCGAGTACAGAAAAGTTGATAGAAGCAGAAGATACTTGAAGACGATGTAATCAGTCCATCACCCTTAAAGTTTTGTGGTCAGTCCCTCAGTCTGGAGAAGAGCATTGTTCCATAGTATGAAACAATATGGAGATGAAGTGACAGGATGGAGCTTTATATAGCGCCAAGAGGTGAGACGTAGGTCACTAGAAGAGGTAAGAACTCAGATGTTGAGAGGTCAGGTCCCTCTCAAATCCAGCCGCTCTCACTAGTGGAAGTTGTCGAAGTTGATTGCAGGTTTGTACCAAGATACCCTTGTGTTGCAGTGTCTGCTTCTATCAACTTTTCTGTACTCGACTGAAGAAGCCTACTGTGTAGGCGAAACGTTTCATAATAAAGATACCTAACTGTTGCATATGTGTCTTACCTAACAACCTGTCGGTATTTTATACCATTTTAATGTTCACATATGCAGTATAATGTGATCCTTTATTGGCAACGTTTCGCCCACACAGTGGGCTTTATCAAGTCACAAACAGATCTACCTGGGTGAAACGTACGTGAGTATTTATTGGATGAGAATGCTGGGTCAGGTGGAGAAAGCTGCATGTGACAATCTTCCGGGTAAAGTGACAGCGTCTAAAAACTTGGGTAGCTTTTAAAAGGAATTGGATAAGTATATGAGTAGACCTTCTGCAGTGTTCCTCCATTCTTATGTTCTTATGTGGGATAACGATGAAGAAGTTTCTTGGCAAGTGGTTCAGCTATGTTATAGAAGCCATTGTTCTGGTTGAAGTTGTTGGATATACAGATAATTGATGATTCTAGGATTCTTCGGTATTGTCTTCTCTGGCGATAAGTCTTGCGTTTCTGTAGTTGTATGTAAAGTAAAAGGACACAAGTGCAACTAATGTGACATTTATTGTGGCAACGTTTCGCTCTCCAGGAGCTTTATCATGGTAATGGCTTGATAAAGCTCCTGGAGAGCGAAACGTTGCCACAATAAATGTCACATTAGTTGCACTTGTGTCCTTTTACTTTACATATTGTCGGTAATTCTACCAACTTTGTTTCTGTAGTTGACTGAATGGTTGTGCGAGTTTCCGTGTTGAACACAGGCATTCCTTGGATCGTCAGATCTGTCTGCGTATTAATCTTCTGCAATACGTGTTTGGAGATCTCTGGATGTTTCCCCGACGTATAATTTGTTGCAGTCATTACAAGGGATTGTGTATACCCCTGCAGAGGATTGAAGCTTGTCCTGCCTATTACTGGTTATGTCCTTGATGGTGGTGGATGTGGAGGTAAATACTTGGAACGAGGTATTGGAAAAGATGTTGGAAACGTGTTTGGTAAAACATTAATAAAGGATCACATCATACTGCTTAAATGTTTATATTTCCATCGCAACTTTGGTGTTACAACAGAGCTGGAGTGGTAACACAGCGACGTCAAGGAGACAGACAACAGGTAGTTCCTCAGTGCAAAATACTAATGCGTTGATAAATTAGACACATGTGCAACTCTTGGGTATCTTTATTGAGGAAACGTTTCGCCACACAGTGGCTTCATCAGTCCATACAAAGGAGAATCTTGAAGAACAGGAGGAGAATGAGGTAATCAGTCCCTCAACCTTGAGTCGATGTGTTCAGTCCATCAATCTTGAATAGAATACAGCATACGTGCGGAGAAGGAGCTTATGCTGTATTCTATTCAAGATTGATGGACTGACCACATCGACTCAAGGTTGAGGGACTGATTACCTCATTCTCCTCCTGTTCTTCAAGATTCTCCTTTGTATGGACTGATGAAGCCACTGTGTGGCGAAACGTTTCCTCAATAAAGATACCCAAGAGTTGCACATGTGTCTAATTTATCAACATGTCGGTTCTCTGAACCATTCATCTACAATACTCTCCTATGTAAGTCTTAGTACATTCATCACAGGGAATACCGTAGACCATTGTAGCAGTGGTACTCTTGTATACTCACCACATGGAATACCATAGAGCATTCCAAACCATACCACTGGTTCTATAACCAGAGTCATAAAACTCCAGACAGACGGGTTAGCTGGTTACAATAAGATTCATTCAACTAGGTATACTTATACACCATAGGAAGTTTAACATAGGCACCACTGTGACCACAAATGCAAGTTTTTACAGACAAATCTCCCGCCAGCGTGGCGGGAGCCATGATAACGACTTTGAGGGGACCTTAGCTAGAGTTCGTCACGGCAACGCCGGCGAGAGATTTCTCTGTAAAAACTTACATTTGCCGTCACAATGGTGCCTATGCTAACCTTACTATGGTATATAAATATACCTAGTTGAATGAATCTTATCTTATGACTCTGACCGCGGGTTTTATCCCCACCGGTGGTGTGGTTTGTGTGTAATAGTGAGTCAAAGAGCATTGTATACCCACCACACACACAAAAAAACTTTTTTCTTTCTGTAACATAAAAGGTAGTTTATATCTAACAAAATATTGTTAAGACACACAAGACTAGACATACGTACTGATAAGGAATTTGTTTTAAAGTACAAAAAGTGAGGTATACCTGGAGTATACTTCGAGTATATCTGGAGTATACTTCGAGTATACCTGGAGTATATTTCGAGCATACATGGAGGGTGCTAACGCCACCTCGGCCCGGTCCATGATCACGACTCGCTAGCCAGACCTTCAAGACGATGCCAGCACCTGGAGGCCTGCATGAGGATGCCAGCACCTGGAGCCCTGCATGACGATGCCAACACCTGGAGCCCTGCATGAGGATGCCAGCACCAGGAGCCGTTCATGACGATGCCAGTACCTAGAGCCCTGCATGAGGATGCCAGCACCTGGAGCCCTGCATGACGATGCCAACACCTGGAGCCCTGCATGAGGATGCCAGCACCAGGAGCCGTTCATGACGTTGCCAGCACCTGGAGCCGTTCATGACGATGCCAGCACTGGAGCCCTGCATGACGATGCCAACACCTGGAGCCCTGCATGAGGATGCCAGCACCTGGAGCCCTGCATGACGATGCCAACACCTGGAGCCCTGCATGAGGATGCCAGTACCAGAAGCCGTTCATGACGTTGCCAGCACCTGGAGCCGTTCATGACGATGCCAGCACTGGAGCCCTACATGACGATGCCAGCACCTGGAGCCCTGCATGAGGATGCCAGCACCTGGAGCCGTTCATGACGATGCCAGCACTGGAGCCCTACATGACGATGCCAGCACCTGGAGCCCTGCATGAGTATGCCAGCACCTAGAGCCCTGCACGAGGATGCCGGCATCTAAAGCCCAGCATGACGATGCCAGTACCTGGAGCTCTGCATGACGATGCCAGTACCTGGAGCCCTGCATGACGATGCCAGCACCTGGAGCCCTTCACGAGGATGCCAGCACTGGAGCCCTACATGATTATGCCAGCACTGCAGCCCGACATGAGGATGCCAGCACCTGGAGACCTTCATGAGGATGCCAGCACCTGGAGCCCTGCATGAGGATGCCAGCACCTGGAGCCCTTCATAAGGATGCCAGCACCTGGAGCCCTACATGACGATGCCAGCACCTGAAGCCCTGCATGAGGATGCCAACACCTTGAGCCCTTCACGAGGATGCCAGCACCTGGAGCCCTGTATGATGATGCCAGCACTTGGAGCCCTGCATGATGATGCCAGTGCCTTGAGCCCTGCATGACGGTACCAATACCTGGAGCCCTGCATGACGATGGCAGAACCTGGAGCCTTGCATGACGATGCCAGTACCTGGAGCCCTGCATGAGGATGCCAGCATCTGGAGCCCTGCATGACGGTACCAATACCTGGTGCCCTGCATGACGGTTCCAAAACCTGGAGCCCTGCATGATGATGCCAGTACCTGGAGCCCTGCATGACGGTACCAATACCTAGAGCCCTGCATGATGATGCCAGCATCTGGAGCCCTGCATGACGATGCCAGCATCTGGAGCCCTGCATGACGATGCCAGCATCTGGAGCCTTGCATGAAGATGCCAGCACCCGGAGCCCTACATGACGGTACCAATACCTGGAGCCCTGCATGATGATGCCAGCACCTGGAGCCTTGCATGACGATGCCAGTACCTGGAGCCCTGCATGAGGATGCCAGCACCTGGAGTCGTGCAAGGCGGTTCCAAAACCTGGAGCCCTGCATGATGATGCCAGCACCTGGAGTCCTGCATGACGATGCCAGCACCTGGAGCCCTGCATGAAGATGATAGCACCTGGAGCCCTGCATGATGATGCCAGCACCTGAAGCCATGCATGATGATGCCAGCACCTGGAGCCCAGTATGCGGATGCCAGCACCTGAAGCCATGCACGAGAATGCCAGTACCTGGAGCAATTCATGACGATGCCAGCACTGGAGCCCTACATGACGATGCCAGCACCTGGAGCCCTACATGACGATGCCTAGCACTGGAGCCCCTACATGACGGTTCGCCAGCACTGGAAGCCCTACATGACGATGCCAGCACCTGGAGCCCTACATGACGATGCCAGCACCTGGAGCCCTACATGACGATGCCAGCACTGGAGCCCTACATGAGGATGCAGCACTGGATGCCCTACATGACTGATGCCAGCACTGGAGCCCTACATGACGATGCCAGCACTGGAGCCCTACATGAGGATGCCAGCACTGGAGCCCTACATGACGATGCCAGCACTGGAGCCCTACATGACGATGCCAGCACTGGAGCCCTACATGAGGATGCCAGCACTGGAGCCTACATGACGATGCCAGCACTGGAGCCTACTGTGGATGCCAGCACTGGAGACCTACATTGAGGGATGCCAGCACTGGAGCCTTCATGAGGATGCAGCACTGGAGCCCTACATGAGGATGCCAGCACTGGAGCCCTACATGACGATGCCAGCACTGGAGCCCTGCGCGAGGATTCCAGCACTGGAGACCTACATGAGGATGCCAGCACTGGAGCCCAACATAAGGATGCCAGCACCTGGAGCCCTGCACGAGGATGCCAGCACCTGGAGTTCCATTTCATGTCAGAATGCCAGCCCCTGAAGCCCTGCACGAGGATTTCAGCACTGGAGCCCTGCATGAAGGTGCCAGCACTTGGAGCCCTGCACGAGGTTGCCAGCACCTGGAGCCCTTCATGAGGATGCCAGCACCTGAAGGCCTGTATGAGGATGCCAGCACCTGGAGCCCTTCACGAGGATGCCAGCACCTGGAGTTCTTAAGGAGGGATGGCAGCACTGAGCCTTCATGAGGGATGCAGCACCTGAAGCCACTGTATGAGGATGCCAGCACCTGAAGCCCTGTATGAGGATGCCAGCACCTGAAGGCCTGTATGAGGATGCCAGCAACTGAAGCCCTGTATGAGGATGCCAGCACCTGAAGCCCTGTATGAGGATGCCAGCACCTGAAGCCCTGTATGAGGATGCCAGCACCTGAAGCCCTGTATGAGGGTGCCAGCACCTGAAGGCCTGTATGAGGATGCCAGCAACTGAAGCCTTGTATGAGGATGAGGATATTGTCAGACTGAGATGATGAGGATAGAGCCCAGCCTCTGCCTGTCTTAGCCTGTCTAGGTCTACATGCCGTCTGAGAGCGGGGCAGAGGTACGAACGTACACATGCGCATCCCGTGACGTCACACGACAGTCACAGGCCTAAAAGGGATCTCCTATCTAAAGTACATGGATGATACTATATGCTATGCTATATAACACAGGGATCAGCAACTATGCTGACAGCTCGGTCATGTTACGTATGTCATCTCGACATACACTACTATCTTATAGGCTGAACAGGCAGGCGGTTCTGGGTGATTCTATACAATAACAAATTCATATTTAATTAGAAAAAACTAATGGATGGTATCATAATGCATGTCACCAAAATGAGATTTTTACGTAATGGGTGTTAACTGAATCACTTTTAAGTATGAGTTTTTACGTAATGCATTACAACTATAAAATAACAAATCATTGTACAATATGGATGGAATTGAATTGATCGATCTGTTTTACATGCACTCTAGGATTTCTGCGGAAGAATAATATTATATATACAAGGGTGAAATTAACAGAAAGGCATCTGGTGCACTCAGACTATTATGTCAATTCTCAGAATACTGAGGGAACGTAATACGAGAAAAAAAAAATTCTGAAAAAATAATCAGTTAATAACAAACAGTTGACAATTTCTTTCATCTCGGACATCTTGTTATACAGGACTATGTACATTTAAACCAATTTGCGAGGGTGAGGTTTTACTTATGCAGAATGGTTATCATCTTCTGGGAGGATCGAATTCCTCTGCAATGGGCTATCACATGCTTGATGAGGGAGACTTGAACGAGTATCTACAAAAGTTACTTGTGGGTTTCTATTACTTGTCGAGTAAGCAAGGAGTAACGACATTCAGGTTGGTAATCTGACTGAGTATTTGAGGTAGAGTGTACAGAATCAAGAGGGATTTTCAGCATCTGTCACTATAGGCTGGGTTAGCATATCATCAACATCACATACTAATTTCATATGATCTAAATGCGATTCTTTGTACTTGCAGTACTAATTCTCTACTCTTATACTTATTCCAGAGATTTGTTCTACAACTCAATAAGGTCGACAAACTTTTGATCGAGCTTAGGCATTGCGGATGTTTTGGTTGAAATTTGTCAGCATTACTCTTGATCCTACTTTGACTTTGATGGCTTAAGCACGGCTATTAGTGATATAGTAAATTCTGCTGTTGGATTTATGGAAGTGTTTCACGGAAATCTTCTAAAAAACCACTGGAGCCATGCTGGTACGAGGTTGCTACGAATCATCAGGGTTGTAATTAGGTTTCGGAGTGGAATTAACAACTCATAGGGTAAATGTTGTCTACACCATTCTACAATGCATAATGTGGAGTATCACCTATGAAGCATTGTAAGCAGAATTTATGGCAAACATTGGACATCTGGTATGACTTCATCCCAAGTTCACTATTGGGGTTGATAGTGGCTTCAGGACATCAAGTACTTTTTATTGGTTCGTTCGGTTAACCCATTGCTGGCAGGATGCTGAGGAACAATGTGGATTTTAGCGATCTTGTATAAAGTACACAATTTTCAAGAATCTCATTACAGAATTCATCCAAATCTGTTGACTAAGGTTTAGGGGTGGTTTGCCTGAGATAATGCGTTCTTTAAACGCTTTAGCTACTGTCTCTGCGTCGTATCTGCAATGGAACTAACTCACATACCTGGTGAATGGTCTACCATAACACACAGATGTTTGGTTGCCATGAGGGAACATTAAAATTGGTTAACAAATCAAGGAACTCTTCCCACGGTTCGCTATTGGTTGGGTACACTTGGATGGGATTAGGCGCACCAGCAAGCCATTCGCTAACCCTCGATCTGACAGTTGTCAACCTACGCTGTTGGACTTCTAGTTAACATGAGTAATCATGTATCAGCGCCAATCTGGATAGTCCGACACTCCTCCTCTTGGCCCCCTCAAGTATAGCTCATTTTCTTGTTCCGCCCTCTCCTCTCCCAGGACCTCGCACTCCACAGTACCCCAGGCGCTGTGCATCTATACTGCTGCATCCATGCAACTCGCTGTAGATCGCTACGTTCATAGTGGACTGTGGGGAATTATAAACTGGTAAATCTTCTATTGGTCTCGCAGTTAACCCAACTCGGGACTGCTCGATACAGGTAATTCTTGGCTCATTACAAAGTCACTAATGGGTGCTGGTGGCTTCACAGTAAGAAGAAGGATCTTCCTGGGCAGAATCGAATCACACCAGACACAAAGGATCGGTTCTTTCTTACTGGAGGAATGCACAACTCGGTGGATGGATGACTCTTCCCGGTAGAAAAAATTAACGCTATAAGCCAAAGCCGCGACAATATGAGCAAGGGAGATACGAATCTCTATCTCAATCTGCAAGACAGGAGAAAATAAATGAACACGGTCAACATTGCTGATATTCATCTTGAGTCACAACACAGTGACAACGAGGTATCAGCTATAATGAAACTACACTTACATTCGTTTACATGTGAAAGCTACCGAGAAATAATTCTAACAACGAACACTGGATTACTGTCATAGGATGGTATCACCATCTGGGAAATCATTTAGGAACAACAACAGACACTCTAGTGAGAACACTAGCCGTAACAGAGTCGTCTTCTGCATTCACGGCTGTGACATCAACAAGGTGGCAATTACTAGTTGCAAGTATCGTTTCTGACAAGGCATCCCCTGGGAGAAAACTATACTCGACTAGCAGTCATTGCAGGATAGGCTGTGCACTCAAGGCGGTCTGTGTGTCCTCGGGGACACTTGAGGCAATGGAACACTATCTTGAAGTCTGAAGGTGTAGGTGGAACACAGATGGGAGTGACAGAGTTACTTGTGCCTGTCCGTCGGCTACGTAAATAAGTAATGAACGGAAATCTATAGGAACTTAATCTAAATTCACATTTTGCAGTACTTTAACAAAATCCTCAGATACAAGCTGTGAGAACAAACACATGGCTCAAGGGCTAGGTATTGTCTTTCAGTCAGTAAGGGAATGTTGGTACTGTGGACTGATTCATATTGACTTTGACTGTAAGATTACACTAAGTGAACGTTCAAGTAACTGATGGGAACATCTTTCTCAGTGAACTTGACTGAAGGGACCATTAAATAGGCAAGGGAAAAAATGGGAGAGAATTGACCAAAATAAGCTTAAATGGAAGGAAAATGCTTAACTATTCTGGCATAAGTGATGATATTAAAATTGAAGGTCACACAGTAAGTAAAGAATTCACAGAAAAATACTCACTTAACAATAACACTTGAAAAATCAAGAGAACTTTAGTTTACCTCAAATTCTGATTTGCTCAACTTTTACTTTAAATTGAATGAATGGACTGGTGAGTGTCTTTACTTTCAGTGCAACAGGTAATACACAATAAATGATGAATCAATCAAAAAAAATGTTAAAAATGGACTCAATAAATCTTGTGCACAATTAGAAAAACTGGAAGCAAAATTATTCACTAAAAAGAGAATAAAATGGGCACACAAAGAATAAAATATTATGCCACAGAACAGCATAATAAAACTGCTCTGAAATAAACTGTAGCAATGTTGCAAAATAACAATTGTAATCAACAAGTACTGCATAAATTTTGAAGAAATCTATAATGGGCAAACACAATGTTGGCACAAGAATTATTTGCAAAATGATGTCAAAGTGCAATAATTAAAAAATTATTACACCAAGAAGAAATATATCAAAGGACATGAACACTTAACTCTTAATGCAACTTAACAACACCTAACAGCAAAAGAACAATTTACTCTAAAGAAGAACTTAAAAATTGCACTAAGAGTGAATTTGTTCAATGAAACCATGAAAAATAATAGGTTGCTAAATAAACCCCCCCCCAGAACAAAAGTTTGGAACACTACAGTGATGCAGAACACAACACTTACGTGAAGACAGAACACAACACTTACAGTGATGCGAACACAACACTTACAGTGTGCAGACACAAACAACTTACAGTGATGCAGATCACACACTTACAGTGATGCAGAACAAACACTTACCAGTTGATGCAGAACACAACACTTTACAGTGATGCGACACAACACTTACAGTGGATGCAGAAAAACACTTACAGTGATGTCAGAACACAAAAACTTACAGTGTTGCAGACACACCACTTACAGTGATGCAGAACACAACAACTTACATGTGATGCAGAAACACAACCATCAGTGATGCAGAACACAACACTTCAGTGTGAGAAACAACATTACAGTGATGCAGAAACAAAATTACAGTGATGCAGAACACAACACATTAAAGTGATGAGACCACAACATTACCGAGCAGCCGCACCCCACCACTTCCCCCCCCCCAGTTGATGCAGAAACACAACACTTACAGTGATGCAGAACACAAAACACTTACAGTTGACGCAGACAACACAACACTTAAAGTGACTCAGAACACATACACTACAGTGACGCAGAACACAACGCTTACATGGCGCAGAACACAACACTTCAGTGACGCAGAACACACGCTTACAGTGACGCAGAGAACCAACACTTACAGTGACGCAGAAACACAACGCTTACAGTGACGCGAACCACAACGCTTACAGTGGACGCAGAAACACATCACTTTCAGTGGACGCAGAACACACGCTTACAGTGAGCAGAACACACACTTTACAGTGACGCAGAAACACAACGCTTATACAGTGACGCAGAAACACAACATTACAGTGACGCAGAACACAACGCTTACAGTGACGCAGAACACAACACTTTCAGTGGACGCAGAAACACAACGCTTTACAGTGGACGAGAACACAACGCTTTCAGTGACGCAGACACAACGCTTACAGTGACGCAGAACACAACGCTTACAGTGACGCAGAACACAACGCTTACAGTGACGCAGAACACAACGCTTACAGTGACGCAGAACACAACGCTTACAGTGACGCAGAAAAAACAAACGCTTACAGTGGACGCAGAAAACAAAACGCTTACAGGTGACGCAGGAACACAACACTTACAGTGACGCAGAACACACGCTTACAGTGACGCAGAACACAAACACTTACAGTGACGAAGAACACATACACTTACAGATGAAGCAGAACACAAACACTTACCTGTGGACGCAGAACACAACACTTACAGGTGACGCAGACACAACACTTACAGATGACGCAGAACACAACACTTACAGTGACGCAGACACAACACTTACAGTGACGCAGGAACCACAACACTTACAGTGACGCAGAACACATCACTTACAGTGACGCAGAACACAACACTTACAGTGGACGCAGACAAAACACAACACTACAGTGACGCGAACACAACACTTACAGTGACGCAGAACACAACACTTACAGTGACGCAGAACCAACACTTACAGTGACGCAGAACACAACATTTCAGTGACGCGAATCACAACATTACAGTGACGCAGACAACACACTTACAGTGACCGCAGAACACAAACACAGTACAGTGACGCAGAACACAAAACTTTACAGTGACGCAGAACACAACCCTTACAGTGAGCAGAACACAACATCTTACAGTGACGCAGAAACTCACACTTACAGTGACGCAGAACACAACACTTAACAGTGACGCAGAACACAAACACTTACAGTGACGCAGAAACACAACACCTTCCCAGTGACGAGTACACAACACTTACAGTGACGCAGAACACAACACTTTCAGTGACGCAGAACACAACACTTTACAGTGACGCAGAACACAACACTTACAGTGACGAGAACACAACACTTACAGTGACGCAGAACACAAACATTACAGTTCGACGCAGAAACACAACACTTACAGTGACGCAGAAACAAACATTACAGTGACGCAGGAACTCAACAGCATTACAGTGAGCAGACCACAACACTTTCAGTGACGCAGAACACAAACACTTACAGTGACGCAGAAACACAACTCTTACAGTGAGCCGAACAAACACTTACAGTGACGCAGAAACACAACACTTACAGTGTCGCAGAACACAAACACTTAAGTGACGCGACTCAAACTTACAGTTGACGCAGAACACAAACACTTACAGTGACGCAGAACACAAACACTTACAGTGACGCAGAAACCAACACTTACAGTGACGCAGAACCAACACTTACACAGTTGATGCTCAGCGTCAACAAAAACTTCCAGTGACGCAGGAAAACAACATTACAGTGACGCAGAACACAACACTACAGTGACGCAGAAAACAACACTTACAGGAACGCAGAACTTCATCACATAAACACTTACACTGTGACGCAGAAAACACATACAAACCCCCCCCCCCCCCCCCCGAGACGCAGAACACAACACTTACAGTGACGCAGAACACACACTTCTACAGTGACGCGAAACACAACAGCTTACAGTTACGCAGAACACAACCCCTTACAGTGACGCAGAAACAAACACTTACAGTTGACGCAGAACAACAACACTTACAGTGACGAGCAGAACCAACACTTACAGTGACGCAGAAACACACACTTACAGTGACGCAGAACACACACTTACCGTGCGCAGAACACAAACATTACGTGCGCAGAACACAACATTACAGTGACGCAGAACTCAACACTTACAGTGGACGCAGAACACAACACTTACAGGGACGCAGAACAAACACGAGTTACAGTGACGCTGAACACCAACACTTACAGTGACGCAGAACAACATTACAGTGACGCAGAACACAAACACTTACGTGAACGCAGGAACACAACCACTTACAGTGACGCAGAACACAACATCTTACAGTGGCGCAGAACACAACACTTACAGTGACGAGAACACAACACTTACAGTGGACGCAGAAACACAACACTTACAGTGACGAAGAAAAACAACCTGACTGTGACGAGAAACACAACAGCTTACAGTGACGCAGGACACAACACTTACAGTGACGCAGAACACAACAACTTCAGTTGACCGCAGAACACAACACTTAACAGTGACGCAGAACACAACACTTACAGTGACGCAGAAAAACAACACTTACAGTGACGCAGAACACAGCACCTACAGTGAGCAGAACAAAAACACTTACAGTGACGATGAACAAAACATTACAGAGACGCAGAACACAACACTTACAGTGACGCAGAACACAATCACTTACAGTGCACGCGAACACAACCACTTACGTGAAGAGAAAAACGAAACACTTCTGTTGACGCAGAACCACGTACACTTACAGTGACGCATGAACTACAAACACTACAGTGACGCAGAACACAACACTTACAGTGAGACGCAGAACACAACACTTACAGTGCGCAGAACACAACACTTAGCAGTGACGCAGAACACAACACTTACAGTGACGCAGAACACAACACTTACAGTGACGCAGAAACAACACTTACTGTGACGCAGAACTCAAAACTTACAGTGACCGAGAACACAACACTTACAGTGACGCAGAACACAAACATTACAGTTGACGCAGAACACAACACTTACAGTGACGCAGAAACCACAACACTCTACAGTGACGCAGAACACAAACACTTACAGTGACGCAGAACACAACACTTACAGTTGACGCAGAACCAACACTTACAGTGGAAGCAGAACACAACACTTACAGTGACGCAGAACACAACACTTACAGTGACGCAGAAAAAACAACACTTACAGTGACGCAGGAACACAGCACTTACAGTGACGCCAGAAAACACACTTACAGTGCGCAGAACAAAAACTTACAGTCGACGCAGAACCACAACACTTACAGTGCGCAGAAACTCAACACTTACAGTGACGCAGACACAACACTTACTGTTGACGCAGAACACAACACTTACAGTGCGAGAACACAACACTTACATGTGACGCAGAACACAACCACTTACAGTGAGCAGAACACAAACTTACAGTGACGCAGAACACAAATCACTTACAGTGTCGCAGAACACAAACACTTACAGTGACGCAGACACAACACTTACAGTGACGCAGAACACAACACTTACAGTGGACGCAGAACACAACCACTTACAGTGACGCAGAACTCAACACTTACAGGGACGCAGAACACAACTCTTACAGTGACGCAGAACTCAACACTTACAGTGACGCAGCTAACACAACACTTACAGTGAGCAGAACACAACCACTTCAGTGACGCGAGAAACACAAGCATACAGTGCGCAGAACACAACACTTACAGTGACGCCGAACCACAACATTACAGTGACGCAGAACACAACACTTACAAGTGAAGCAGAAAACAACACTTACAGTGCGCAGAACACAACACTTACAGTGACGCAGAACACAACACTTACAGTGACGCAGAACACAACACTTACAGTGACGCAGAACACAACACTTACAGTGACGCAGAACACAAACACTTACAGTGACGCAGAACTCAACACTTACAGTGACGCAGAACCAACACTTACAGTGACCGCCCAGAAAACACCATTACAGTGACGCGGAACACAAACACTTACAGTGACGCAGAAAACACAACACTTACAGTGACGCAGAACACAACACTTACTGTTGACGCAGAACACAACCACTTACAGTGACGCAGAACACAACACTTACAGTTGACGGCAGAACACAAACACTTACAGTGACGCAGCACACAACACTTTACAGTGACGCAGAGAACACAAACATTACAGTTGAGTCAAGAGATCAGACAACGACGTTACAGTGAGCAGAACACAACACTTTACAGTGACGCAGAACACAACATTACTGTGACGCGAACACAACACTTAAGTGACGCAGAACACAACACTTACAGTGAACGCAGAACACAACACTTACGTGACGCAGACACAACACTTACAGTGACGCAGAACACAACACTTACAGTGACGCAGAACACAAACACTTACAGTTGACGCAGAACCACAACACTTACAGTGACGCAGAACAATCTTACCGTTGACGCAGAACACAACTTACAGAGACGCAGAACACAACCTTACAGTGACGCAGAACACACCACTTACAGTGAAGCAGAAACACAAACTTACGTGACGCAGAACACAACACTTACGTGACGCAGAAACACAACATTACAGTGACGCAGAACACAACTCTTACAGTGCGCAGAACACAAACACTTACAGTACTCAGAACACAACACTACAGTGACGCCAGAACACAACACTTACAGTGACGCAGAAACAACACTTACAGTGCTCAGAAACACAACACTTTACAGGCGCAGAACACAACAACTTACATGACGCAGTAACACAACACTTACAGTGACGCTGAACACACACTTACAGTGACGCAAGATCACAACACTTACAGAATGACGCAGAAACACAACACTTACAGTGACGCAGAACACAACCACTTACAGTGACGCAGAAACACAACACTGACAGTGACGCAGAACACAACACTTACAGTTGAACGCAGAACACAACACTTACAGTGACGCAGAAACAACATTACAGTGACGCAGAACACAACACTTACAGTGACGCAGAAACACAACACTTACAAGTGACGCTGAAACACAACACTTTCAGTGACGCACAGAACACAACACTTACCAGTGACGCTGAAACCACAACATTACAGTGCGCCGAACACCAAACACTTACAGTGACGCGAACACCAACACTTACAGTGACGCAGGAACACAACACTTACAGTGACGAGTAACACAACACTTACAGTGACGCAGGAATCACAACACTTACAGTGACGCAGAACACTACACTTTACAGTGACGCAGAAACACACTTACAGTGACGCCAGAACACAAACACTTACAGTGAGCAGAACACACACTTACAGTGTCGCAGAACACAACACTTACAGTGATGCAGAAACACACACTTACAGTGATGCAGGAACACCAACACTTAACATTGATGCTGAACACAACACATCAACATAAACACAGTACTAGAATTTTCTTGCAGTGAAACTTGATGTGTGAAAAATTTTGTAAATGATTTCTTGCTTGCACAAAATCAATGGCACTATTGTGTGTGGAAATAAGATCAATTAGACACTGGCTAATGAAGTATATGAAACAAGAATGTTCAACACACAGAGAACAAAAAACGCCTCCCCCCCCCCCAGATGGAAAGAAAAAAATATAACAGACAACCCTGAGTGGTGATGAAGAATAAAGCTGATAAATTACTGAATTACTCCACTGAATCCTAAGAAACACTAGGTGATTCTGAAGTGTAAAACACAAAGTTTCTATACTGCTTATATGTTGCACACACAACAAAGGAAAAACACTAAGTACTACTTAAGTGTATATAAAAGACACACAACACAACAGACATAAGATAAGCACGAAAATACTAACCACTGAATTAAAGAGATAAAAAAAAAATTATTGCAAAACTAACACTTGAGTCTGATCGAGAGTCACTGAATGTCACTAAGAAAAAAAATCACTGGAAAACACAAAAGAAATGTCTCAACACTCGCAAATGTCTCTATGAAAAAAAAAATATTAATTATTCGCTGTAAAGACTTGGTGAAGAATGGGGTTGTGGTGGAAGGTTGGAGGATTGTTTATGTCGTTTTGCGGTCCCTGACACGTGATCGAAAATTGCGCTTAATCGACGATAAACTCACAAGGAGGCTTTTAACGGTGGCGCCACTGTCGAAGCACATTAGCTCTTGACCCCCATGTGGCCCTTAAAATTGGGTGCACAACCCGGATTGTGTACCAAAAAACACTGGGGATTTTGGGGTGGTACCACAAAGTGTGGGGGTTGGGTTTTTGGGTAAAAGGGCTAGCCCGGCAATGGTGAGAACACATGGTGAGTGGGTGGTTGGGTTTAGGGTTAAAGGGCGATGCTCATGAGACACCCACACTGCCCAAAGATTTCAAAGCTGGCTAGCTTTAAAAAGCCCCACGAAAAAACCCCAACACCCCAGGGATGAAAAGAGCACTCAGGATGGCTTGGAGCTTTAATCACAAGCGATGAAAGATACTCCGTGGCTTTTCGAGTAGGGGTAAGACACCTGGGTTAGTTCTAGTGGTTATCTTAAACCCTTCACCAGAATGGCTTGATAACTCACACGATGAGCACAGCGGGGGGGAAGCTGGGTTGGGAGGCAAAAAAACTGGATAAAAATAGGGTTGACTGAGCTCCCTCAACAGATGGAAGCTGGTTATTTTGCAAAATCGGGTAACCCCCGGGATGATGCAAAAAAGCAGTAAACACTAATACAAAGAAACTGACCCTGAAGGTGAGAAGTGGTAGGGGCTTGAGAGAGTAGCTCTTGAGGTAGCGGCTGCTAGGGGGGCCCATGGTGCACGAAAATGGGAGTCTTGTGGTCGAAAGAAATCTCATACATCGGGCGTAAATTTTCAAATTTTCGCCCAACCGCTGTCACCTTTATGTAGGGGGTTTTTAATGGAGATATCGAGGGTTGAAGGTGAACACTTTGGTGGTAAAGTTAAATTTTCAGACTGAGAGATGAGGATGGGCCAGCCTCCGTCTTGCCTTAGGTCTACACGCCGTCTGGCGGGGCAGAGGTACGAACGTACACATCGCATCCCGTGACGTCACAAACAGTCAAGGTAAAAGGGGTTTCCCCATCTAAAGACATGGGGTGATACTATATGCTATTTTATATAACACAGGGTCAGAACTATGCTGACGCGCACCTGAAAGGGCCGTTGGGTGCCCCAAGAAGCCCCGTATAGGATGCAACACCGAAGCCCTATTGAGGGTGCCAGCACCCGAAGCCCTGTATGAGGATGCCGCACCTGAAGCCTGTAGAGGTGCCCGCAACCGAAACCCCGTGAGGATCCAGCACCTGAAGCCCATATAGGATGCCACCAGAAACCCCCGTATGAGGGTCCAGCCCTAAAACCTGTTGAGGAGCCGCAAAATGAAGCCTTTTTAGGATGCCAGACCTGAAGGTAGAGGATCCGCCCTGAAGCCCCGTTGAGGAGCCAGCACCCGAAGCCCTGTATGAGGGGCCAGCCCTGAAGCCCTGTTGAGGATGCCAGCACCTGAAGCCCTGTATGAGGATGCCAGCACCTGAAGGCCTGTATGAGGATGCCAGCACCTGAAGCCCTGTATGAGGATGCCAGCACGTGAAGCCCTGTATGAGGATGCCAGCACCTGAAGCTCCCCCGACTAACAACAATATCCGGAGTTGCAAGTCATACCACTATATTGCATATCATGGAACACAGTTGTGAATAATTGAACAATATTCAGTGTTGAATGACATAATGTCTGGTAATTTCCACTAGAAGTGTTAGTGAGAAATATTGATTTGATGCTGGTGAAGGGATCTTGATTCACGGAACTGGAGTAACTCTTTTCTTCCCCGCATCAAACCTGATTGAGTTGCACTTCCCATACGTTTTTAGAGTGCTTGATAAATTATTATTATTATTAATGAGATATTAGTACTAGGCTGTTAGAGAGCAACCAGCCTCGGAGTACTGTTATTTTACCACACGAATATGTATCGAGAAGCAACCTCTTAAATGTTATGCACTCTGGCAGCACTGCTTGGTATCTCTGTCTCAGACACATGTAAGATGACAGGTAAATCTTGCTTCTACGTCGGTACATCCACACACACACTAGTTGTGTGTCGTTACACAGGATAGATGGGTAGGTAAATTAAGCAGTTGACATTATTAAGCTTAATGAATATTTGTTTTTGATTATGCATTTAAAGATTAAAAGGAATAAAAATAGTAATACTTAAAGTGATTTAAATTATCAATGGAATTCTTGTCAATTATCAGAGAAAATGACCAGTAACCTCGGTGGGTAATTCTGCCTTCCTCTGAGGGACATGCAATATTTCTTCTATAATTAATGGAAGGGTAAAACTTTGCAGACTTTCTTGACCTCGAGTTTCCTGAAGTAAGTTTTAATTTGTTTCAGAGCAATAATGTTCTTCAGTTACTTCAAGTTGGATCGAAACGTTACAAGTTTCTTTCTCCTATGTGCAAGTTATTTTCGTATTGTACAGTTCCATTAATCTGCCTGAAAGCAGAGAAACTGTGCTCTGTCTGCTGTCTGTGAGACATGTCTCGATGCAATCACTAGTAAACAAAATATTCTGAAAGTTGAGCGGTTCCGAACCAAGAGGGAAGATAACGTACCAACGAGGCAAGACTTGAGCCAACGTAGAGGACTTATTTCGGCTCAACTAGATATAGGATGCTGGGAAAAATGCCAAGTTAGAAAGTACAATCCAGAACTTTTGAGGTGTTTCACGTGCCAGAGATACAATCACCACAGCGCCCGATGTCAATTTAAGGGAAAAATTGCGGCGTCTGTGTCCTATGTATCCGAATTGTGGTAAGAAGTAACATGCCTGGAACCTGCACTGCCCACAGAGGCTCCGCTGGATCAAGGCAGTATGAGAAACCCCGGTTGTCCAGCCTTCAGCAGCAGCCTCGTCCAGAGGCTGCTGCTGCTGCTGCAAGTTCCTTCCAGTATCCGTCTAGCCAGAAAATTACAACAATTGCCCTTGACAACCATTCATTTCCCACTCCCTTCTAGGCAAGATGCTACATATGATTCGGAACCTACCCTTAGACTTAATTAAATCAATAGCTGACATGTACTTATCTAGCAGCTCTTCTCTCCTACCCTTCTCAATATCATTTCCACCAGCACTGAGACAGATAATAGGCTTGTTCCCATTACTTGACATGATATTATCCAACCTGTTGACTATATCACTAACACCACAGTTCCAGGGAATCACACCCTCTCTCTCACCTTCTTATTCCTATTACAGAAAGCACGGTCCATATATCTTACCTGTGAGTCACCAACCACAAGAATTCGCTTACCTCTATTAGCAGGGGAAGTAGTACCTTTACCTTCACTGACCACTGAAGTACACTCATCCTGAAGAACAGAGAAACGATTTCCTACCTTTTTTATTTATTTTATTCATTAATTTGAACATGATACAGTGAAGTACAAAAGAATACAGTTATTACAGTGCAACCTGCCAAAGCCCCTTGTATGCAGAGCATTATGGGCAGGCTTAAAATTAACTTAAGATTAACTTAGCAATGATATATTCAGTGGTAAAAACATTATTGTAAACAGATAACAATTTAGCACAAATGAGTATTACAAAGACAGGTTATATGGTCATTTACTGTGTTGTTGAGCATTCAGTAGAATGGAGTATTCTGTTAGGTAATGTAATTTAAAGAATAAAGTTTGATTGGGTCATAGGTTAGACATTTATGAGATACAATAATGAGAAACATTTATGAGATACAATTTATGAGATACAATTATTCAGTATTTATTTAGTTGTGGGTGAGTAAGTGATTTTTGAGAAGAGACTTGAATTTATAAACAGTGTTTCTTTTATATTCACAGGTAATGAATTCCAGATTTTAGGGCCTTTTATGTGCATTGAGTTTTTGCATAGCGTGAGATGGACACGAGGAACATCAAAGAGTGATCTGTGCCTTGTGTTATGGTCATGTGTTCTGTTGAGGTTGGTAAGGAGACGTTTGAGGGGAGGGTTTATATCAGAGTTAAGTGTTCTATGAATGTAGTAGGTGCAGTAAATAGTATGGATGTTTTGTATTGTGAGTAGGTTTAGTGTTTTGAATATTGGAGTGTGCTGTCTGTAGTGGGAATTTGTTATCATTCTGACTGCAGCCTTTTGTTGGGTAATTAATGGTCTGAGATGGTTTATTGTTGTTGAGCCCCATGCACAAATTCCATAGGTGAGATAGGGGTAAATAAGTGAGTGATATAGGGCCAGGAGGGCTGACTGTGGAACATAGTACCGTATCTTCGATAGTATGCCTACGGTCTTGGAATTTTTTTTGGAAATTTGTTGTATATGTGTTTGCAATTTGAGTCTATTATCAAGGTGGATTCCTAAGAATTTTCCCTCTGAATTTTGTGACAGGTGATCAGTTTATCATTATGTTAAGAGGGACGTCTGTAGTTCTTAACATGAAGTAGGTTTTGTCAATGTTTAGAGTAAGTTTGTTAGTCCTCGTCCAGGTAGATATTTTCTGTAATTCGGTGTTTACAGTATTGGCTAGCGTGACTGGGCTCGGGTGAGAGAAGACGTATGTAGTGTCATCTGCAAATAGTGTGGGTTTAAGTAGTTGCGATGCATTTGGTAGGTCATTTATGTATATGAGAAAGAGAAGAGGGCCAAGGACACTTCCCTGTGGGACACCAACTGTAATTGGCTGTGCTGAAGAGTTTGCCCCCTTTTGTTAAGGTAGTTGAGGGAGTGCCCTCTTATACCATAGTGTGACAATTTTATATGGAGCAAGTCATGGTCAACTGTATCAAAAGCTTTACGTAAGTCTATGAAGATCCCCAGTGGGACTTCTTTTTTCTCTATTGCAGTGTATATATGTTCTAGCATGTGTATAATAGCATCATTAGTATTTTTATTAGGCCTGTACCCAAATTGACAGGGGTTGAGTGTGTTGTGGGAGATGGGGTAGGAATAGATTCGCTTGTGAATTAATTTTTCGAAGATTTTAGAGAGAGGGTGTAAGTTGGATATTGGCCTTTAGTTATTCAAGTCTGTTTGGTCTCCTCCTTTATGGATCGGGGTGACCCTTGCTATTTTGAGAACTGTAGGGAAGGTAGAGGATTCTATGGATTTGTTAAAGAGTGTTGCAATGATTGGTAATAGTACTTGTGATGCTTTTTTGTATATAAAGGGTGGTAAGGTATTTAAATCTCCTGTCTTGTTTTTAATGTGTTGATAATAAGGGAGACTTCAGTTGGGTTAGTCGGAGCTAGGAACAGTGTGTTCGGGAAGTTGCCAGTGAGGTAGTCATTGGGTGGGGTATCTGAGCTTGGGATTTTATTGGCAAGGTTTTTTCCTATAGTGGAGAAGAAGTTATTGAGTCTGTTTGCTGTTTCAGTTGGTGGGAGTTGGGGTTCATCTGGTTTTGTTAATTCAATTTCGCTATTTCGTGATATCTGTTTTGTTCCTAGAATTTCTGATAGGGTTTTCCAGGTCTTTTTATATCACCTCGTAAGTTGGATAATCTGTTTTCATAATACAGTTTTTTAGCCCTTCTTATTAGGCTGGTTATGATTGACGAGTAACGTTTTGTTTGGTCTCTGGTTATGTGACTCATTCTGTACTGTTTTTCGTATAGGTGTTTTGTATTTATGGATTTGAGGATACTGGGTGTTAGCCAGGGACTGTTCAGTCTCTTAGCTGTCATCTGTTTAGTTTTTTTTTTGGGGCAGTGCTTGTTATAGAGGTATTGGGTCTTTTTTAGAAAATTATTAATACATTCGTCAATATCTGTATAGA
The DNA here is from genome assembly GCF_026875155.1 of Cherax quadricarinatus. Taxonomy (NCBI): domain Eukaryota; kingdom Metazoa; phylum Arthropoda; class Malacostraca; order Decapoda; family Parastacidae; genus Cherax; species Cherax quadricarinatus. The sequence goes on along the minus strand of NC_069405.1, from coordinate 91,378,887 downwards.
TTTCTAGCTCAGTGTGCCAGTCAATGTTTGTTACTGCTGTTGTGAAGTTATTAATGGCTGCCTCATTGTGAAGTCTGAAAGTGACTTTAGTAGTGTCTTGGGGTAATTTGCCAAGATTTGTGATGAGGAAAGTAGGGTAGTGGTCTGTGGTATTATCTGTGATTATGCCTGATTTTAAAGGGGATATGGTGTTGGTCCAGATGTGGTCAAGTAGGGAAACACTAGTCTCTGTAACTCTTGTAGGTTTTGTTACTGCTGGTAGCAACATGCAGTTACTCATAGCGTTTGTGTTCAAATCTTCTCTCTTAACTTTCATTATTTTTGATGTTCCTCCCATTACTGGGAACCACGGGCCACATGTAGCAGGTGCTGCACTGCACCTCACTGCTGGTAGCCTTTCCGTCCTCCTCCCCTTCACCCTCCTCGCATCAAGAGACAGACTTCACCTCACTGCTGGTAACCTCATTCCCTTCAACCACTCCAACCACCTCACATTCACTCCCAAACCCATCGAGGTGAACCTTTAGCCTCCTAATTTCCTCCTGGAGAAGCAGGACCTCCTCCCTCAACACTCTAACCTCAGATTTTAAAACATTGCAGAAGCAAGCCATGGCTTGGTAACCCTCCACACTAATCCCTCATCTTCTGAATAAAATAAAAAAATTCACAGAGAATAATATAAATAATGAAATTTAGAAATATAATATTAGAGTACAATATAGCTTATTACAATTGTTCTGCCGGTACATAGAAGGAAGGATGAAGCCTACGAGGCACAGATAAGACAGTTGATATTATGATGTTGGTACGATGATGCCCATCCTGTCCCAACTCACCCTGGCTCCTCAACACAATACCAGCACACCATGGCTCCTCAACACAATACCAGCACATCCTGGCTCCTCAACACAATACCAGCACACCCTGGCTCCTCAACACAATACCAGCACACCCTGGCTCCTCAACACAATACCAGCACACCCTGGCTCCTCAACACAATACCAGCACACCCTGGCTCCTCAACACAATACCAGCACACCCTGGCTCCTCAACACAATACCAGCACACCATGGCTCCTCAACACAATTACCAGCACACCCTGGCTCCTCTACACAATACCAGCACACCCTGGCTCCTCAACACAATACCAGCACACCTTGGCTCCTCAACACAATACCAGCACACCTGGTCTCCTCAACACAATACCAGCACACCCTGGCTCCTCAACACAATACCAGCACACCATGGCTCCTCAACACAATACCAGCACAACCCTGGCTCCTCAACACAATACCAGCACACCCTGGCTCCTCAACACAATACCAGCACACCATGGCTCCTCAACACAATACCAGCACACCCTGGCTCCTCAACCCCAATACCAGCACACCTGGTCCTTAACGCAATACCATGCACACCCTGGTCCTCAACACATTACGAGCACACCCTGGCTCCTCAACACAATACCAGCACACCATGGTCCTCAACACAATACCAGCACACCCTGGCTCCTAAAACACAATACCAGCACACCCTGGCTCCTCAACACAATACCAGCACACCCTGGCTCCTCAACACAATACCAACACACCCTGGCTCCTCAACACAATACCAGCACACCATGGCTCCTCAACACAATACCAGCACACCCTGGCTCCTCAACACAATACCAGCACACCCTGGCTCCTCAACACAATACCAGCACACCCTGGCTCCTCAACACAATACCAGCACACCCTGGCTCCTTAACGCAATACCAGCACACCCTGGCTCCTCAACACAATACCAGCACACCCTGGCTCCTCAACACAATACCAGCACACCATGGCTCCTCAACACAATACCAGCACACCCTGGCTCCTCAACACAATACCAGCACACCCTGGCTCCTCAACACAATACCAGCACACCCTGGCTCCTCAACACAATACTAGCACACCCTGGCTTCTCAACACAGTACCAGCACACCCTGACTTCTCAACACAATACCAGCACACCCTGGCTCCTCAACACAATACCAGCACACCCTGGCTCCTCAGCACAATACCAGCACACCCTGGCTCCTCAGCACAATACCAGCACACCCTGGCTCCTCAACACAATACCAGCACACCCTGGCTCCTCAACACAATACCAGCACCACATGGCTCCTCAACACAATACCAGCACACACTGGCTCCTCACACAATACCAGCACACCCTGCTCCTCAACACAATACCAGCACACCCGGGCTCCTCAACACAATACCAGCCACCCTGGCTCCTCAACACAATACCAGCACACCATGGCTCCTCAACACAATACCAGCACACCCTGGCTCCTCAACACAATACCAGCACACCCTGGCTCCTCAACACAATACCAGCACACCCTGACTTCTCAACACAATACCAGCACACCCTGGCTCCTCAACACAATACCAGCACACCCTGGCTCCTCAACACAATACCAGCACACCATGGCTCCTCAACAAAATACCAGCACACCCTGGCTCCTCAACACAATACTAGCACACCCTGGCTTCTCAACACAGTACCAGCACACCCTGACTTCTCAACACAATACCACCCACACCCTGGCTCCTCAACACAATACCAGCACACCCTGGCTCCTCAGCAAAATACCAGCACACCTGGCTCCTCAACACAATACCAGCACACCCTGGCTCCTCAACACAATACTAGCACACCATGGCTCCTCAACACAATACCAGCACACACTGGCTCCTCAACACAATACCAGCACACCCTGGCTCCTCAACACAATACCAGCACACCCTGGCTCCTCAACACAATACCAGCACACCCTGGCTCCTCAACACAATACCAGCACACCATGGCTCCTCAACACAATACCAGCACACCCTGGCTCCTCAACACAATACCAGCACCCCCTGGCTCCTCAACACAATACCAGCACACCCGGCTCCTCAACACAATACCAGCACACCCTGGCTCCTCAACACAATACCAGCACACCCTGGCTCCTCAACACAATACCAGCACACCCTGGCTCCTCAACACAATACAGCACACCCTGGCTCCTCAACACAATACCAGCACACCATGGCTCCTCAACACAATACCAGCACACCCTGGCTCCTCAACAAAATTTACCAGCACACCCCTGGCTCCTTAACGCAATACCAGCACACCCTGGCTCCTCAACACAATACCAGCACACCATGGCTCCTCAAACACAATACCAGCACACCCTGGCTCCTCAACACAATACCAGCACACCCTGGCTCCTCAAACACAATACCAGCACACCCTGGCTCCTCAACACAATACCAGCACAACCCTGGCTCCTCAACACAATACCAGCACACCATGGTCCTCAACACAATACCAGCACACCCTGGCTCCTCAACACATACCAGCACACCCTGGCTCCTCAACACAATACCAGCACACCCTGGCTCCTCAACACAATACCAGCACACCCTGGCTCCTTAACGCAATACCAGCACCCCCTGGCTCCTCAACACAATACCAGCACACCCTGGCTCCTCAACACAATACCAGCACACCCTGGCTCCTTAACGCAATACCAGCACACCCTGGCTCCTCAACACAATACCAGCACACCCTGGCTCCTCAACACAATACCAGCACACCATGGCTCCTCAACACAATTACCAGCACACCCTGGCTCCTCAACACAATACCAGCACACCCTGGCTCCAACACAATACCAGCACACCCTGGCTCCTCAACACAATACCAGCACACCATGGCTCCTCACACAATACCACACATCCTGGCTCATCAACACAATACCAGCACACCCTGTCTCCTCAACACAATACCAGCACACCCTGGCTCCTCAACACAATACCAGCACACCCTGGCTCCTCAACACAATACCAGCACACCCTGGCACCTCAACACAATACCAGCACACCTGGCTCCTCAACACAATACCAGCACACCCTGGCTCCTCAACACAATACCAGCACACCCTGGCTCCTCAACACAATACCAGCACACCCTGGCTCCTCAACACAATACCAGCACACCATGGCTCCTCAACACAATACCAGCACACCCTGGCTCCTCAACACAATACCAGCACACCCTGGCTCCTCAACACAATACCAGCACACCCTGGTTCCTCAACACAATACCAGCACACCCTGGCTCCTCAACACAATACCAGCACACCCTGGCTCCTCAACACAATACCAGCACGCCCTGGCTCCTCAACACAATACCAGCACACCCTGGCTCCTCAACACAATACCAGCACACCCTGCCTCCTCAACACAATACCAGCACACCCTGGCTCCTCAACACAATACCAGCACACCCTGGCTCCTCAACACAATACCGCACACCATGGCTCCTCAACACAATACCAGCACACCCTGGCTCCTCAACACAATACCAGCACACCATGGCTCCTCAACACAATACCAGCACACCCTGGCTCCTCAACACAATACCAGCACACCATGGCTCCTCAACACAATACCAGCACACCCTGGCTCCTCAACACAATACCAGCACACCCTGGCTCCTCAACACAATACCAGCACACCTTGGCTCCTCAACACAATACCAGCACACCCTGGCTCCTCAACACAATACCAGCACACCCTGGCTCCTCAACACAATACCAGCACACCCTGGCTCCTCAACACAATACTAGCACACCCTGGCTCCTCAACACAATTTACTAGCACACCCTGGCTCCTCAACACAATACCAGCACACCATGGCTCCTCAACACAATACCAGCACACCCTGGCTCCTCAACACAATACCAGCACACCCTGGCTCCTCAACACAATACCAGCACACCCTGGCTCCTCAACACAATACTAGCACACCCTGGCTTCTCACACAGTACCAGCACACCCTGACTTCTAAACACAATACCAGCACACCCTGGCTCCTCAACACAATACCAGCACACCCTGGCTCCTCAGCACAATACCAGCACACCCTGGCTCCTCAACACAATACCAGCACACCCTGGCTCCTCAACACAATACTAGCACCCCCTGAATTCTCAACACAATACCAGCACACCCTGGCTCCTCAAACACAATACCAGCACACCCTGGCTCCTCAGCACAATACCAGCACCCCTGGCTCCTCAAACAAATACCAGCACACCCTGGCTCCTCAACACAATACTAGCACACCATGGCTCCTCAACACAATACCAGCACACACTGGCTCCTCAACACAATACCAGCACACCCTGGCTCCTCAACACAATACCAGCACACCATGGCTCCTCAACACAATACCAGCACATCCTGGCTCCTCAACACAATACCAGCACACCCTGGCTCCTCAACACAATACCAGCACACCCTGGCTCCTCAACACTACCAGCACACCCTGGCTCCTCAACACAATACCAGCACATCCTGGCTCCTCAACACAATTACCAGCACACCCTGGCTCCTCAACACAATACCAGCACACCCTGGCTCCTTAACGCAATACCAGCACACCCTGGCTCCTCAACACAATACCAGCACACCCTGGCTCCTCAACACAATACCAGCACACCATGGCTCCTCAACACAATACCAGCACACCCTGGCTCCTCAACACAATACCAGCACACCCTGGCTCCTCAACACAATACCAGCACACCCTGGCTCCTCAACACAATACTAGCACACCCTGGCTTCTCAACACAGTACCAGCACACCCTGACTTCTCAACACAATACCAGCACACCCTGGCTCCTCAACACAATACCAGCACACCCTGGCTCCTCAGCACAATACCAGCACACCCTGGCTCCTCAACACAATACCAGCACACCCTGGCTCCTCAACACAATACTAGCACACCATGGCTCCTCAACACAATACCAGCACACACTGGCTCCTCAACACAATACCAGCACACCCTGGCTCCTCAACACAATCCCAGCACACCCTGGCTCCTCAACACAATACCAGCACACCCTGGCTCCTCAACACAATACCAGCACACCATGGCTCCTCAACACAATACCAGCACACCCTGGCTCCTCAACACAATACCAGCACACCCTGGCTCCTCAACACAATACCAGCACACCCTGGCTCCTCAACACAATACAGCACACCCTGGCTCCTCAACACATACCAGCACACCCTGGCTCCTCAACACAATACCAGCACCCTGGCTCCTCAACACAATACCAGCACACCCTGGCTCCTCAACACAATACCAGCACACCATGGCTCCTCAACACAATACCAGCACACCCTGGCTCCTCAACACAATACCAGCACACCATGGCTCCTCAACACAATACCAGCACACCCTGGCTCCTCAACACAATACCAGCACACCCTGGCTCCTCAACACAATACCAGCACACCCTGGCTCCTCAACACAATACTAGCACACCCTGGCTTCTCAACACAGTACCAGCACACCCTGACTTCTCAACACAATACCAGCACACCCTGGCTCCTCAACACAATACCAGCACACCCTGGCTCCTCAGCACAATACCAGCACACCCTGGCTCCTCAACACAATACCAGCACACCCTGGCTCCTCAACACAATACTAGCACACCATGGCTCCTCAACACAATACCAGCACACACTGGCTCCTCAACACAATACCAGCACACCCTGGCTCCTCAACACAATACCAGCACACCCTGGCTCCTCAACACAATACCAGCACACCCTGGCTCCTCAACACAATACCAGCACACCATGGCTCCTCAACACAATACCAGCACCACCTGGCTCCTCAACACAATACCAGCACACCCTGGCTCCTCAACACAATACCAGCACACCCTGGCTCCTCAACACAATACCAGCACACCCTGGCTCCTCAACACAATACCAGCACACCCTGGCTCCTCAACACAATACCAGCACACCCTGGCTCCTCAACACAATACCAGCACACCCTGGCTCCTAAAACACAATACCAGCACACCATGGCTCCTCAACACAATACCAGCACACCCTGGCTCCTCAACACAATACCAGCACACCATGGCTCCTCAACACAATACCAGCACACCCTGGCTCCTCAACACAATACCAGCACACCCTGGCTCCTCAACACAATACCAGCACACCCTGGCTCCTCAACACAATACTAGCACACCCTGGCTTCTCAACACAGTACCAGCACCCCCTGACTTCTCAACACAATACCAGCACACCCTGGCTCCTCAACACAATACCAGCACACCCTGGCTCCTCAGCACAATACCAGCCACACCCTGGCTCCTCAACACAATACCAGCACACCCTGGCTCCTCAACACAATACTAGCACACCATGGCTCCTCAACACAATACCAGCACACACTGGCTCCTCAACACAATACCAGCACACCCTGGCTCCTCAACACAATCCCAGCACACCCTGGCTCCTCAACACAATACCAGCACACCCTGGCTCCTCAACACAATACCAGCACACCATGGCTCCTCAACACAATACCAGCACACCTTGGCTCCTCAACACAATACCAGCACACCCTGGCTCCTCAACACAATACCAGCACACCCTGGCTCCTCAACACAATACCAGCACACCCTGGCTCCTCAACACAATACCAGCACACCCTGGCTCCTCAACACAATACCAGCACACCCTGGCTCCTCAACACAATACCAGCACACCCTGGCTCCTCAACACAATACCAGCACACCATGGCTCCTCAACACAATACCAGCACACCCTGGCTCCTCAACACAATACCAGCACACCCTGGCTCCTTAACGCAATACAGCACCCCCTGGCTCCTCAACACAATACCAGCACACCATGGCTCCTCAACACAATACCAGCACACCCTGGCTCCTCAACACAATACCAGCACACCCTGGCTCCTCAACACAATACCAGCACACCATGGCTCCTCAACACAATACCAGCACACCCTGGCTTCTCAACACAGTACCAGCACACCCTGACTTCTCAACACAATACCAGCACACCCTGGCTCCTAAAACACAATACCAGCAAAACCCTGGCTCCTCAGCACATACCAGCACACCCTGGCTCCTCAACACAATACCAGCACACCCTGGCTCCTCAACACAATACTAGCACACCATGGCTCCTCAACACAATACCAGCACACACTGGCTCCTCAACACAATACCAGCACACCTGGCTCCTCAACACAATACCAGCACACCCTGGCTCCTCAACACAATACCAGCACCCCCCTGGCTCCTCAACACAATACCAGCACACCATGGCTCCTCAACACAATACCAGCACACCCTGGCTCCTCAACACAATACCAGCACACCCTGGCTCCTCAACACAATACCACCCACACCCTGGCTCCTCAACACAATACCAGCACACCCTGGCTCCTCAACACAATACCAGCACACCCTGGCTCCTCAACACAATACCAGCACACCCTGGCTCCTCAACACAATACCAGCACACCCTGGCTCCTCAACACAATACCAGCACACCATGGCTCCTCAACACAATACCAGCACACCCTGGCTCCTCAACACAATACCAGCACACCCTGGCTCCTTAACGCAATACCAGCACACCCTGGCTCCTCAACACAATACCAGCACACCATGTCTCCTCAACACAATACCAGCACACCCTGGCTCCTAAACACAATACCAGCACACCCTGGCTCCTCAACACAATACCAGCACACCCTGGCTCCTCAACACAATACCAGCACACCCTGGCTCCTCAACACAATACCAGCACACCATGGATCCTCAACACAATACCAGCACACCCTGGCTCCTCAACACAATACCAGCACACCCTGGCTCCTCAACACAATACCAGCACACCCTGGCTCCTCAACACAATACCAGCACACCTGGCTCCTTAACGCAATACCAGCACACCCTGGCTCCTCAACACAATACCAGCACACCCTGGCTCCTCAACACAATACCAGCACACCCTGGCTCCTTAACGCAATACCAGCCCCACCCTGGCTCCTCAACACAATACCAGCACCCCCTGGCTCCTCAACACAATACCAGCACACCATGGCTCCTCAACACAATACCAGCACACCCTGGCTCCTCAACACAATACCAGCACACCCTGGCTCCTCAACACAAATACCAGCACACCCTGGCTCCTCAACACAATACTAGCACACCCTGGCTTCTCAACACAGTACCAGCACACCCTGACTTCTCAACACAATACCAGCACACCCTGGCTCCTCAACACAATACCAGCACAACCCTGGCTCCTCAGCACATACCAGCACACCCTGGCTCCTCAACACAATACCAGCACACCCTGGCTCCTCAACACAATACTAGCACACCATGGCTCCTCAACACAATACCAGCACACACTGGCTCCTCAACACAATACCAGCACACCCTGGCTCCTCAACACATACCAGCACACCATGGCTCCTCAACACAATACCAGCACATCCGGCTCCTCAACACAATACCAGCACACCCTGGCTCCTCAACACAATACCAGCACACCCTGGCTCCTCAACACAATACCAGCACACCATGGCTCCTCAACACAATACCAGCACATCCTGGCTCATCAACACAATACCAGCACACCCTGGCTCCTCAACACAATACCAGCACACCTGGCTCCTCAACACAATACCAGCACACCCTGGCTCCTCAACACAATACCAGCACACCCTGGCACCTCAACACAATACCAGCACACCCTGGCTCCTAAAACACAATACCAGCACACCCTGGCTCCTCAACACAATACCAGCACACCCTGGCTCCTCAACACAATACCAGCCCCACCTGGCTCCTCAACACAATACCAGCACACCATGGCTCCCTCAACACAATACCAGCACACCCTGGCTCCTCAACACAATACCAGCACACCCTGGCTCCTCAACACAATACCAGCACACCCTGGTTCCTCAACACAATACCAGCACACCCTGGCTCCTCAACACAATACCAGCACACCCTGGCTCCTCAACACAATACCAGCACGCCCTGGCTCCTCAACACAATACCAGCACACCCTGGCTCCTCAACACAATACCAGCACACCCTGGCTCCTCAACACAATACCAGCACACCATGGCTCCTCAACACAATACCAGCACACCCTGGCTCCTCAACACAATACCAGCACACCATGGCTCCTCAACACAATACCAGCACACCCTGGCTCCTCAACACAATACCAGCACACCATGGCTCCTCAACAAAATTTACCAGCACACCCCTGGCTCCTCAACACAATACCAGCAAAACCATGGCTCCTCAACACAATACCAGCACACCCTGGCTCCTCAACACAATACCAGCACACCCTGGCTCCTCAACACAATACCAGCACACCCTGGCTCCTCAACACAATACCAGCACACCCTGGCTCCTCAACACAATACCAGCACACCCTGGCTCCTCAACACAATACCAGCACACCCTGGCTCCTCAACACAATACCAGCACACCATGGTTCCTCAACACAATACCAGCACACCCTGGCTCCTCAACACAATACCAGCACACCATGGTTCCTCAACACAATACCAGCACACCCTGGCTCCTAAAACACAATACCAGCACACCATGGTTCCTCAACACAATACCAGCACACCCTGGCTCCTCAACACAATACCAGCACACCCTGGCTCCCCTCAACACAATACCAGCACACCCTGGCTCCTCAACACAATACCAGCACACCCTGGCTCCTCAACACAATACCAGCACACCCTGGCTCCTCAACACAATACACATTACACATTGCAACCAAGAATCTGCTCTGCTATCTGGTGTTGCCTGCTCCCTGGTGCTGCTTGCTCTCTGGCGTTACTCCCTGATGTTGCCTGCTTCCTGGTGTTGCCTGCTCCCTGGTGTTGTCTGCTCCCTGAGGTTGCTTACGTCCTGGTGTTTCCTGCTCCCTGGTGTTGCTTGCTTCAAGGTGTTGCCTACTCCCTGGTGTTGCCTGCTCCCTGTGGTGCTTGCTCCCAGGTGTTGCCTGCTCCCTGGTGTTGCCTGCTTCCTGGTGTTCCCTACCCCCTGGTGATGCTTGCTTCCTCGTGTTGCCTGTTTCCCCGTGTTGCCTTCTCCATGAAGCGTGCAGTGACGTACCGTTGAGAGTCAGCATTACACAATATCGGCTCAGACATTCGCCTGCTTAACGAAATGACATCAGGTAAAAGTATGGCTGAGTCTTGAGTTAGTGTGGGCGACAGAGATTGTCTTGAGGGAGCACTCACCTCTCTCCTTCACGTCTGACTACCATAACACGACACGCACCACGTACTCCCTACACTGTATTTATGACTTGCTAAACTTGCATGGGTTATTTAGCGCATTGAGTGCAGGAGATTCGAACCTCCGTTTGCTAATGGTGGACTTTTGTTTCTGACCAGCTCCAATGATGTTGATTGATGGGATCGAAAAATTTTGCATGTTATTATTATTACAATTTTTCAGCACAGATGTGAACTCTTGTACCTAACCATACAATGCTGTATGCACTAATGCTGCCCATTGCTCCTCAGGCCACCTCAATGTTTGAGCCTGGTTTTCAGATACCTCGAAAAACTGTTAAGGCTCGCCCTCAAAAAAACGAGGAACTAGATATACTGCCTTTTGCACACTAAAGTCATCCACAATCTGCTTAAATTGCCTCCGCTCCTCCTCTTCATCAAACTCCTCCCTAGCAAATGCTCGCTGCTTCCTAGTTGTTTGAAGATTGAGTTTGGCTAACTCACGTGCCAGTGAGGTGGACTCCCCCTGAGACAAACCTGATGCATCTGCTTTATGAGACTGCTGGTCTGGTTGCTCTGGTGTTGTCCCTTCCACATTATGAAGGAACCTAAGCGGAGATTAACAGCTCCTGTAGTGGGAGATACCTCAGTTTGGTGCACCATAGTTGCTTCAGCTCTTAACTCTGTATGAATAATGTCACAAAGGTGTACAGCGGTAAGAGTCAGTTGGGTTGATATTCTATGCCAATAGAATATCAACCCCATAGGATATCAATTCGCCAGCACCGCTGTAGGGATAGTGTGAGTAGATTTAGTAGAGTGAGACACTAACCACCTGACCCATGTAGGTGGCATTAACCCCAACTTAACATGCTGTTTGTATTACACGCAACATGCAGCAACATGCACAATATGACTTGCAGGATACACACAATAGCAAGGCTGACACGCAATAACAAAAGTGATTGCAAGGCTGACACGCAATAATAAAAGTGATTGCAAGGCTGACACGCAATAACAAAAGTGATTGCAAGGCTGACACGCAATAACAAAAGAATAGCAAGGCTGACAAGCAATGCAGAGCAAAAGGAAGGCTATCTGAACAATATTAAGACCAGCTCCAGCTCCAGCTCCCGGACTGAGCTTCCCATATTATGAACACAGGTAATAATGGCCTGTTGACCTGGTAGTAATGAGTTTGGAGTGAGAATAAACACAGCAGTATTATTTAACTTGCATTTTCCTTCACCAGTTATATATACATTTATGTACACTTATGTACATTATGTACACTTATGTACACTATGTACAAGAGTTGAAATAAAAGTGTACCACACGGTGATAAAGGCAAAGACAAAAGCCCGAGAAAGAAAGAGAGTGCTGTGCTCAACCAGCTGCTATACAAGTCTGGCAAGTGCTGACTGAGAGTGAAGTCACATCGCCTCAGCACTTGGCAGGCCTGCCTATGGTTGGTTAATGAACCAAGGCACTGATTTAATGATGGGTACCCTTACTGTTAAGCCCTTAGTGCCTGGTTCACTGGTTGGGAGGCAGCCTATAAGGGAGTGTGTACATATGCTGTATAAAGTGTAACGTATTCTTTGCATGCCACTATATATATATATATATATATATATATATATATTATATATATATATATATATATATATATATATATATATATATATATATATATATATATATACATATAAAACACTGTGAAAGAATAGTGAAATTCCAAGCACTTTAGCGACTTCTTACATTATCAAGGAACTATTAAAGAAAACATCAAAGAAAGGCATATAAAGGGGCAAGATTACACCTCACCATCACATCCCACAACAAAGCAACACCTCACACACGCGTGACAACACCCGACTCTGTGAAACACACCTAATGCTCTACCCAAGAATTAAGATTTATTACTAGTTTAATGTATCATTAAATTCTTCCCAAATTTTATTAATTATAAATGAATCTCATTTATATGAACCAAAGGAAATATTCACATTATTTTCCAAGCTGCTTTTTATGTAACAAGATTCAATAATATTCCTGTCGACCATGGACTTGCTTGATACTACTTTCTCAACTTTTTGAAAATCAATTGGATGGTTAAAATCTCTTACATGAATAAATAGAGCATTGGAATCTTGTCCAGTTCTAATGCTATATTTATGTTGTTTTAATCTTAGTTCGAGATTTTTACCAGTTTGACCGTAATAAACTTTATCGCAAATTTTACAAGGAATCTTATAGACACATCCATCAGCATTTTGTGGGAATTCTTTATCAAAAGTTTTTTTACTGTATCAAGATTTTTGAATACAACTTTAATATTAAAAGTCTTAAGAAGAGAAGGCATATCAACCAAGTTTTCATGGTAAGGGAGAACCAACATATTTTTAGTTGAATAAGGCTGGTTGTCCCTTTTTGGATTGTAAAAAGTATTTCTAGCAATTTTTAAAGATTTATCAATTACGTTTCTTGGGAATTTCAGATCATTAGCTATTTCATAAATTTTGGAAATTTCCTCATCTATGAACTCAGGACTACAAATTCGTAAAACTCTCAAAAACATTGATGAAAAAACAGACAGTTTATCTTTATCTTGATGCGAGGAATAATAGTGGACATAGGAACAGTTATTTGTAGGTTTTCTGTAAATTTTAAATTTAAAGTCATTATTACCCTTAATAATTAAAACATCTAGAAAAGACAATTAGTTATTTGCTTCGAACTCAACAGTAAAGTTTATAGAATTGCCTAAGCTATTTAATTTAATAAGAAAATGGTGTATATCTTCATTCTTGGGCATAAGACAGAAAATATCATCAACATATCTGAACCATTTAGCTCTATTAGGGAGGATTGTGTTAAGCAACCTTGTTTCAAAACATTCCATATATAAGTTACTAAGAACAGGCGAAAGAGGATTTCCCATTGCCATACCAAACTTCTGAGTGTAAAACTTATCAAAAAATACAAATTCTGCATCAACAATGCAAAGTTTAATAAGTTTAATGATAAGAGGAACTGGCAATGATAACTCATAATTAACGTGTTCTTCAGATAAGAAACTTAATAAATCATCAACAGGAACTTTCGTAAACAAGGAAGTAACATCAAAACTAACCATGTTAAAATAATTTAAGTCAGTCAAGGAGCTTAATTTATCAACTAAATCTATGTTGCTTTTAACATTAAAGTTAGAAATTTTTCCAACAATAGGGCTCAAAATGTCAACAAGCCATTTAGATAATTTATACGAAACTGATCCTATGGAGCTAATAATTGGTCTGACTGGATTACCTGGTTTGTGCGTTTTTATTAATCCATACATTTGTGTGTTTTTATTAATCCATGCATGTAGGGTAATAATGGATTAATAGATGAAAATATTTTACTTAACTCATCTTTGCCTTTCAGTAGAAGTTTTATTGTTTTATTTAAATTGCTCTTAATGATTTCTAAGGGAATATTTTGTTTTAACATTGAGCTACATACCATCCCCTTACTAATATTAATTTCATCAATGGTTAAATCAGAAGATTTTTCAAAGATGCAAAAAGCTTTTGCAATTTTAACAGCAGTTATATTTTTATCTAATATTTCATCTGATGTTTAAACCTGCTCCAGATTTTCCCAGTCAATCTCCCTGTGGTTGAAATCGCCCATAACCAGCAACTTTGCTCTGCTCGAGTGAGCCCCTTCTGGCCACCTCAGCTAGTGTGTCCACCATTACTCTGTTGCTCTCTTCACATAGGTCAAACAGGTAAAATTCTAGAAACCAGAATAGCCCAACACTCAGTTAGGACAGGGCAGGAGTCGAACGTTGTCTTTAACCACGTTAGTTCCTGTAATCACCCACAGGGATGGGATGCTGCCTCAGAAAGAAACATAATTGAATCTTCTCTCTTGAAACATGACAAGAATACCGTATGTAACTCAATTTATGGGTTATACAGCTATTTAGTAGAGTCTGTCGTACACAACCTTGAACAACAATGCTACACAAAATCACAGGATTGTTCATTATGTCAGGTAGTCTCATGATGGAGTAGTGACGCTCGACCTGCGTCTACGCACCAAAACACCATGATACGTCAGTAAGTGTATAATTACATAACGAATTTGCTGTGATTGTACCATACATTGACGGGTACACAAGATCACCTGATAACATAGGTAGTGGGTTAAATGATATTAGACGCAGAAATCTGAACCATAGAAACATTATAGGAATGTATAGAAGAATCCCAAGTAAGGCAAATTAATCGATACTGAGAAGAATAGTAGACAATTTTTAGGAAAATATGAAGAGATACGCCTCAGTACTCCTGAGGCTGAGAATACCCCAAAACAGGGCATTTAAAAGGACAAAGGGCACTTTCATCCCCTTTCTTCTGTTACGTATAAAGAATACACAGGATAATAGCAGTCCATATATATAATATCCACTGAGAAACGTATTTTCTCAAGTCACATGACCTGTTCTAAATAGATAGAAAAAGCTTGAGGTGGACTACTATATCTTCTAATTTCATAATTCTTGACTTCTCAAAACCCTCTTAACTCTGGTGGCCTGGTGGCTAACGCTCTCGCTTCACACGGCGAGGGCCTGGGTTCGATTCCCAGCCAGAGTAGAAACATTGGGCGTGTTTCTTTCCACCTGTTGTCTATGTTCCCCATCAGTAAAATGGGTACCTGGGTGTTAGTCGACTGGTGTGGGTCGCATCCTGGGACACTGACCTAATTTGCCCGACATGCAGAGCATAACAAGGGACTTTCTATATAGTAGTATGTCATTGTTGTCAGCTAGGACTGTATACCTTGTACATGTACTTGTAGTAAGTAAAGATATTATTATTATTATTATATGGTGGGGATGGGGGATGGCGGTTATGACGGGTGTAACACTAGCAGCTGGTCCACTCTAAGAGAGCCAACAGCAGGGAATACACTAGCAATGTGCTATTCTGAGAAAAAACTTCCCCTCATTCCTCCTTCAGTTGCAGCCTTGCAACATTCCATAGCTCCTGATGATGCACTGACAAACGTGCATCATCATCTAAAGGAGTTGGACATCAGAATTCACTACGTCAACTGTGATCGAAGATTTACCTGACCAGATCTTTTCCAGCCACCAGACACACACTCGCTGAGACTTGATCTTCTGGTGTAGGTTTTGCCATTGTTTTATATCTGTCTTGTTGTAAATTTTCGCTCGTTGTTTACAGTATACATGAGTTTTAATGTTAGGGTGAATGTTTATCGCATACCATAAACTCTTCCTGTGTCTAATTTTGTCTTCCTTTAAGTGATCATCTTGACAGAGTTGCTCGCTGTTGCTAACAGCGCAGTGCAGTACTGCAGTCCTGCGGTAGCAGCTACTAATGCATTCGTTGTGAGTATTGTACTTTCTAAAGTAAGTATTTTGCGTTGTTGTTCTGCAAGTTGGAATTCCTCTGGTGAGACTCAGAAGACTGGTAACTTCTATGACTTGGCGTATATGTTAAATCTTAATCTTCAACTGTGTTAGCGTGTTGCACGTGATATTGATATCAAGCTCAGGTGAAGGTTGGCAGTCGAGAAACTTTGCAGACTCATACGGACATGATTTTTTCGATTAGTCAATTATGAAAGGTTGATCTGATTCCTATATGACCCCAGAATGTGCACCATGACCCTAGGGTGTGTACCATGACCCCAGAGTGTTCACCATGACCCCAGGGTGTCCACAATGCTCGTTCCCTGATGGTGCTCCATGAGAGAAGTTTACCAAGTCACTCTGTCTTAAGATATTTTCCAGCACTTTACATGCTACACTTGTCAAGGTCACTGGTATATAGTTCAAGGTCTCCTGCTTGTCATCACTTGTTGAATATTGGTATTACATTTACATTCTTCCAGTTACCTGGCACTTTGCTCGTCTCCTGTGATTTAAGACTGACCAGTGTGAGTGTCTTACGCATTATTTCGCATCCTCGTTAACATTCTTGGTGATAGTCCATCTGACTCATATTTCATACTGGTTTTTGCTCACTTGTAAGAAAAAAAAAGAGCTATATAATCTCCTGTTAAGGTCATTCCTCACAAACCACGGTTCGGGTGGTGTTAGAACTCATGGCAAGTGATTGCACACAAATCATTACCGTGATTTGTATGCAATCGTGTTATTGTGATTTCGTGAGTTATTGCTCACCTCCTTATCTATTAGTCTTTCTCATTTTCTCATTATATCTAAGAAGCAGCTTCAGTTCTGTCTTTGCCTTGACTGCTACATATGTGTGCATTTCAGGTGTCCGTACATTGGTCTACTTGTTTATTCTGCTGGTTTGTGATGAATGGTTTGAAAAACCGACAAGTTGAAGATTGAGACACTTATGCAGCATATGGGAATCTTTATTCAGGAAACGTTTCGCCACACAGTGGCTTCATCAGTCCAATACAAAGAGGAAGGCGTAAGGAGAGGAGGAGAATGAGGTAATCAGTCCCTCAACCTGGAGTCGATGTGTTCAGTCCATCAATCTTGTAGAATGTACAGTATAGGGCCGTAGACGTGGCTTATATACTGTAGCCCTATGCTGTACATTCTACAAGATTGATGGACTGAACACATCGACTCCAGGTTGAGGGACTGATTACCTCATTCTCCTCCTCTCCTTACGCCTTCCTCTTTGTATTGGACTGATGAAGCCACTGTGTGGCGAAACGTTTCCTGAATAAAGATTCCCATATGCTGCATAAGTGTCTCAATCTTCATTCTGCTGGTTTCCCTGTTTTCCAAGTTTACGTTCAGTCTTTTACCTTCTCAGGATTTTTTTTTTTATATTTTGTCTCCTTACATTAACGATTGGACTTTGGGTTCTTCCAGTGTTTTTCTTGTCAGGTCTTATGGTTGGTACAGACTTGTCTGCGAATTCCTTTCACATACTGATGAAAATTTCATTCATCTTCCAATTGAATTCGAGCCAGAAAATGCATCATCACATCGTAACCATCGTTATTGTACAGCAGTCTTTGTCACCCTCCAGTATTTATTATTATTTTCTCCAGTATATGTAATACCAGGTAAGTAAATGTCAACACAGTAATGGATTTCTTGCCCAGAGGATCATGATACCCGGCCTGTAGAGATAGTCTGGGCAAGTTTTGCAGGGTATCACTCGCTTGACACAGGGGTAGGGGTACATTTTTGGGTATTACCCCAAAGCATATTTATGTTCAGTGAAATTACCCACTAGACTTGAATGTCCATAAAATCCGGAAATACAAAATAATTTACTGATTCCATTTAGAAGGAGAACAATCATACAGACTCAAAAAAACTTTATAAATAAAACACACAATTAACGATATAATAAAATGAAAAATAAACTGCATGAAATAAAAAATAGTAACAGAGAAATTTAGTAAAAATCTCATTAAGGAACTAAAGAACTTTATCTAAAACATTCTCACTTGGATATTGTCTTCGACGCTCAACTGACTTCTGAACTTTGTCTTCAAGTTGATGAGAGTAGAAAATCCTTGTTTGCAAAGATAGTTGCAAATGGCAGCAGTATTTTTATTGCTCCCCCGATTGCAATTCTAAAAACCTTTGCAGCTCTTCACATCCAAAAAATGAAGAGGTCTGCATTGTTCTGAAATTCAATGAGTCCTCCACTAAAATTCAGTGCATTCTTACATTGTACACTCCTAATTGTTATGACGACCTTCGTCGTCGAAAGTCTTAAGTCTACTAACATAAGCAATAAACTACTGGTTGCAAACAGAAACAGTTATTGATAGTGAGACAGGATGGGATGTGCTGTTGTCGTTGCGGCTCCCGAGTCACTGCTGACACTTGCAGTGTTGCCACCTACTGCAGTCCTTACCTGTTTTATATCATTGCCAACTTATGAAATGGTCCCTACAAATTATATTTTTATTTTTATTAAGAAACTACAAATTATATTACTTTCATAATGTGCCTCATTTGTTAAATAATAATCTCTTGTGCAATTATATATATATGTTTATTCAGCCTTCATTACCCCCAGAGATTTACATTTTTATCCTATGTGGGGTAATTTATCCCAGTTCCTCGACCCCTGACCTAACACGTCTGTGGCATGACCCACTATAACAAAATGCTAATTGAAATACACTCATCGCAGCACTAAACAATATCACAAAACAACTTCACAGGTTTGCAATGCAGTACCATAGACAGGCTTGTAGGATAGGCAACCAATATTAAGAACACATACGTAGACTAGTGGCCTGCACACCTGGCTGTACCACGATAACCAAGGTAGGAACGAGCAAAAAGTCAGCAGAAAAAGTAAATATTTATATTACCCTCCCCAGACAGCAAGTAGCGTATGTACAGTAATTACATCGGATGTGTACAATAAGGCGAATGCAAACAAGAGACACAGTGAGAACTGTAGCAACCAGACTTGGAGGTAAATCTGTCAAAGTTAATTCACGAGTGTACCACATCGCTTCACAACTTTGGTGGGTTCCCTTGTCACTGACTGGTTCAACCAAGGTACTTACCGTAACGATGAGGCTCATTACTCAATAATATCTTCAGTACGTGGCTCACTGGTTGGTAGGGAATGCCTATACGGGTGTGTGACTTACGCCCAATGAATATAATGTAATCTTAGCATGCCACAAAGACACATGTGCAACACCTGGGTTTATCTATTGATGGAACGTTTCGCCTGATCGGCAAACTTCTTCAGTCGAATAAAGGTTAATATATCATTGAAAACGAAAGAAAAAGGTAATTTTGAAGGGGTCATTCCTTCAGCCTACATAAGAGGCACCCGACCAGACTTCCACTGTCTCTAGTGTTATATTCTCCAGTCTTCAACAGTATTCCTGTGTGTGTACACTCCTGCATGTGTGTGCACTCGTGCGTGTGTGTGTACACTGCTTTGTGTGTGTGCACTGCTATTAGTCAATATTGAGTCTACAGTAAGGTGTAGTGGGCACATGTAACATACAAAGAAACTTTGGTAAACGTTAGAAAATAAACTCTCGCTCAATAACGCTTTAACAGAGCTGGATTAAGCTCTAACAGAGCTGAATTAAGCTCTAACAGAGCTGGATTAAGAAGTAGTAGAGCAATATATATATATATATATATATATATATAATATATATATATATATAATATATATATATATATATATATATATATATATATATAATAAATATATATAATCCTAAAAAAACTTATTCGGAGATTACTAATGTAAATGTTAGTGAGGTGATCCTGAGAGAAGATCACGGAGAGAACAAGTGAACACAGAAGTGTTCTTCTCTGGCTGGGTGTTCTCTGGCTGGGTGTTCTCTGGCTGGGTGTTCTCTGGCTGGGTGTTCTCTGGCTGGGTGTTCTCTGGCTGGGTGTTCTCTGGCTGGGTGTTCTCTGGCTGGGTGTTCTCTGGCTGGGTGTTCTCTGGCTGGGTGTTCTCTGGCTGGGTGTTCTCTGGCTGGATGTTCTCTGGCTGGGTGTTCTCTGGCTGGGTGTTCTCTGGCTGGATTTCTCTGGCTGGGTGTTCTCTGGCTGGGTGTTCTCTGGCTGGTGTTCTCTGGCTGGGTGTTCTCTGGCTGGGTGTTCTCTGCTGGGTGTTCTCTGGCTGGGTGTTCTCTGGCTGGGTGTTCTCTGGCTGGGTGTTCTCTGGCTGGGTGTTCTCTCTGGCTGGGTGTTCTCTGGCTGGGTGTTTCTCTGGCTGGGTGTTCTCTGGCTGGGTGTTCTCGTTGGCTGGGTGTTCTCTGGCTGGGTGTTCTCTGGCTGGGTGTTCTCTAGCTGGGTGTTCTCTGGCTGGGTGTTCTCTGGCTGGGTGTTTCTCTGGCTGGGTGTTCTCTGGCTGGGTGTTCTCTGGCTGGGTGTTCTCTGGCTGGTGTTCTCTGGCTGGGTGTTCTCTGGCTGGGTGTTCTCTGGCTGGTGTTCTCTGCTGGGTGTTCTCTGGCTGGGTGTTCTCTGGCTGGGTGTTCTCTGGCTGGGTGTTCTCTAGCTGGGTGTTCTCTAGCTGGGTGTTCTCTGGCTGGGTGTTCTCTGGCTGGGTGTTCTCTGCTGGGTGTTCTCTGCTGGGTATTCTCTGGCTGGGTGTTCTCTGGCTGGGTGTTCTCTAGCTGGGTGTTCTCTAGCTGGGTGTTCTCTGGCTGGGTGTTCACTGGCTGGGTGTTCTCTAGCTGGGTGTTCTCTGGCTGGGTGTTCTCTGGCTGGGTGTTCTCTGGCTGGGTGTTCTCTAGCTGGGTGTTCTCTGGCTGGGTGTTCTCTGGCTGGGTGTTCTCTGGCTGGATGTTCTCTGGCTGGGTGTTCTCTGGCTGGGTGTTCTCCTGGCTGGGTGTTCTCTGGCTGGGTGTTCTCTGGCTGGGTGTTCTCTGGCTGGATGTTCTCTGGCTGGGTGTTCTCTGGCTGGGTGTTCTCTGGCTGGATGTTCTCTGGCTGGGTGTTCTCTGCTGGGTGTTCTCTGGCTGGGTGTTCTCTGGCTGGGTGTTCTCTGGCTGGGTGTTCTCTGGCTGGGTGTTCTCTGGCTGGGTGTTTCTCTGCTGGGGTGTTCTCTGGCTGGGTGTTCTCTGGCTGGATGTTCTCTGGCTGGGTGTTCTCTGGCTGGGTGTTCTCTGGCTGGATGTTCTCTGGCTGGGTGTTCTCTGGCTGGGTGTTCTCTGGCTGGGTGTTCTCTGGCTGGGTGTTCTCTGGCTGGGTGTTCTCTGGCTGGGTGTTCTCTGGCTGGGTGTTCTCTGGCTGGTGTTCTCTGGCTGGGTGTTCTCTGGCTGGGTGTTCTCTGGCTGGGGTTCTCTGGCTGGGTGTTCTCTGGCTGGGTGTTCTCTGGCTGGGTGTTCTCTGGCTGGGTGTTCTCTGGCTGGGTGTTCTCTGGCTGGGTGTTCTCTGGCTGGATGTTCTCTGGCTGGGTGTTCTCTGGCTGGATGTTCTCTGTGCTGGGTGTTCTCTGGCTGGATGTTCTCTGGCTGGGTGTTCTCTGGCTGGATGTTCTCTGGCTGGGTGTTCTCTGGCTGGATGTTCTCTGGCTGGGTGTTCTCTGGCTGGGATGTTCTCTGGCTGGGTGTTCTCTGGCTGGATGTTCTCTGCTGGGTGTTCTCTGCTGGGTGTTCTCTGGCTGGGTGTTCTCTGGCTGGATGTTCTCTGGCTGGGTGTTCTCTGGCTGGATGTTCTCTGGCTGGGTGTTCTCTGGCTGGGTGTTCTCTGGCTGGGTGTTCTCTGCTGGTGTTTCGCTGGGTGTTCTCTGGCTCTTGGGTGTTCTCTGGCTGGTGTTCCTTTCTCTGCTGGGTGTTCTCTGGCTGGGTGTTCTCTGGCTGGGTGTTCTCTGGCTGGTGTTCTCTGGCTGGGTGTTCTCTGGCTGGGTGTTCTCTGGCTGGATGTTCTCTGGCTGGGTGTTCTCTGGCTGGGTGTTCTCTGGCTGGGTGTTCTCTGGCTGGATGTTCTCTGGCTGGGTGTTCTCTGGCTGGGTGTTCTCTGGCTGGGTGTTCTCTGGCTGGTGTTCTCTGGCTGGGTGTTCTCTGGCTGGGTGTTCTCTGGCTGGGTGTTCTCTGCTGGGTGTTCTCTGGCTGGGGTCTCGCTGATGTCTCTGGCTGGGTGTTCTCTGGCTGGGTGTTCTCTAGCTGGGTGTTCTCTGGCTGGGTGTTCTCTGGCTGGGTGTTCTCTGGCTGGGTGTTCTCTGGCTGGGTGTTCTTCACTCTGTCTAAACTACTTTCCCTCTATATTCCAGTCTTCTTTATTATTCTTACTGAAGTTTCTCCTCCTAGAAAATACTTACCTCCTCCCCTCACCTTCCCCTCACCCCACCTTCCCCTCACCCCACCTTCCCCTCACCCCACCATCAGAGATCAACTTTCCCCCTACCTCTATGGGTTCATGAAAGGTAAAAGTGTGCAGAACTGTATTTCCACCTTTCTCACTGCACACACCTCTACTAGTTTTACCACTTTTCTTGATCTAAAATCTGCATTTGATATTGCAAACAGAACCGTTATAATACATGAACTAGCCAAAATGAATATTGGTGGTAGCTTACTCTGCTGGATAATAGGATGCCTGTCAAATAGAGTATCCTGTCCTTTACCAAGGCTTCAGAAGTGATTCTAAAGAAATGTTTTTAGGTACACCGCAGGAGGAGTTCTTAGTCCCATGCTATTTAATATTCTGATTAATGCTCTCCTAAATGCTCTACCTGCCTCACCTAAACTATAGCTATAAGCTATGCTGATGATATCATGATCCATACAACAGGCATAAGAAGATGAATACCATTCTTAATGAAGTTCAAGCAATTTGTAATCGACTAGGCCTCATAATATCTTCCTCTAAAACTAAGATATTAACAAGCAAACGACATCCCCCACCCATCTATTTGCGGGGTGAAATCATTAGCTACGTTAAAACTTACAGATATCTTTGGTGTAGATGTACCCTTTAAAACAAATCCACTATACCACAACTAAACAAAAATGTAAAGCTGGCTAAATGCTCTCAAAGCTGTTGCTGGCTACAATCCCAACTATGGTGCAAATGTGAGAATCGTGAGAATGATGTACATAGCCTATGTTAGGTCCTTAATTGATTATGCTGCTCCCATGTTGATATTAGCTAGAGAAAGTTCTCTCCGACCCTTTGGGAGTTAATGCAAAATGAAGCTCTCAGGATTATTCTTGGCTGTCCCAGATCTACAAAAGTTCTTAACATGAGGAAGGAGCTTGGTATTTCTAGTATCAGTGATAGGATTGTTGAAATTAACACTGTACTCGGTATTAGAATGTTGAGAAACGAACCAGACACTGTCACAGTGAATCTTACCAAGTTCTAGAGGTAAATACACACAGATCTAAATGGATTGTGAAAACGTGCAATTGCATTAAGTTTATAACCTGCATGAACTGTATCACTGTAGGCAACAAGAGCATTTCACCCCTCCATGGAAGATGTGTTCATTTAATATCACATACCTACAAGTCCCTCCCAAGAAGCTCATTGCTAGTAATCCCTTCCTTAAATCTCTTGTTAGAGAAACTGCTCAAGAAGAAATTTCTCACCTAGCTGGTAGTAACAAGTTATCACAAGTTATATACACTGATGGATCTAAACAGGAGTCTTCTGGCAGGGCTGCATCTGCTCTTGTTGCCACCTCCCTAGTTAAGAACGATAATAAATTTGTTGAGTTAGGCATAAGAATTAACAACTGGGCGTCTACACTGCAAACTTGAATTGTTTGCAATCCTAATGGCGCTAAAGCTAACCTATGACACTGAGCTTGACTCTATCATCATTACTGATTCTATGTCATCATTGAAGGCTCTTGGCTCATATAATGACTCCAACAACATGCTCATTGGGGAAGCCAGGTATAGATACTCAAAAATTAGGGACAAAGGAATTAATGTACAATTGCTATGGATCCCATCACACATTGGATTACTCCTTCATGATAAAGTTGATATGTTAGCCAAGAAGAGTACCCAGAAGGAGAATGTAGAATATAACTTTGGGAAACTGTGTCTAGCATAGGAATAATATTAGGAGAGAAGTAAATAATGAAAATGATTGTTATAGGAATGCAGTTAGAAGCCTGAGTAGATCTATAACCCACTATGAAAAACATGAACGTAGATAAGTATGTTTATGGAGCAACTTGCAATGTGAACAGACTGACTGATGTTGTATGGCCAGGCTTAGGCTTGGTTACAAGTACTTCTGGCAGTTTGGGAGACACACAGATGATGATCAAACTAAATGTAAATTATTGATCAGCATATGGTCATTCTCTTGAACACTATGTGCTTAATTGTCCACTTATTGAGGAATACAGAGACAGACAGTATAATAACCTATGTGACATGTCAAGATATCTTATTAATGAAAATAAGATACCAGATATACTAAGCAAATTTCCTAAATTTGCTTGTAACAGATAAGTGAACTATAGATATGTAGATATAAATCCATATGTATTCCTGTTAACTCTTTGGGGCCTAGTTCCTAGGCCTTTTGTGTATCCATATGCTCTCGCGCTACCGTCCACAGGATGGATATGGGCGGCACAATAAACTAGCCACTTCGGTGGCAAAATCTCTAAAAATCTAATCCCACCTTCCCCTCACCCCACCTTCCCCTCCCCCAACCTTCCCCTCACCTCACATTCCTCTCACCCCACCTTCCCCTAACCCCACCTTCCCCTCACCCCGCCTCCCCTCAGGCCAGCAGAGGCCACGCTCTCTGCCTACCTCGTGAAGGAGGTGAGTCGTGGCTCGGTTGGTAGCGCACCCTCAGCTCTCATGTTCAAGTCCATGAATCGATCCCCGGCACAGGTGGAACATTAGGTGGAACACTTCCTGTCCTTGTTCATCTAACATTTAGTATGTACCTGGTTGTTAGTAAGTTAGAAACTGTATCAGTGGTACAGTCTCTCCCACACCTGGTACCTCCAGTACACTACCAGTAGTACAGTCTCTCCCAGTACACTACCAGTGGTACAGTCTCTCCCACGCCTGGTACCTCCAGTACACTACCAGTGGTACAGTCTCTCCCACACCTGGTACCTCCAGTACACTACCAGTAGTACAGTCTCTCCCAGTACACTACCAGTGGTACAGTCTCTCCCACACCTGGTACCTCCAGTACACTACCAGTAGTACAGTCTCTCCCCGTACACTACCAGTGGTACAGTCTCTCCCAGTACACTACCAGTGGTACAGTCTCTCCCAGTACACTACCGGTAGTACAGTCTCTCCCAGTACACTATCTGTGCTACAGTCTCTCCCAGTACACTACCAGAGGTACAGTCTCTCCCAATACACTACCAGTGGTACAGTCTCTCCCAGTACACTATCAGTGGTACAGTCTCTCCCAGTACACTACCAGTGGTACAGTCTCTCCCAGTACACTACCGGTAGTACAGTCTCTCCCCGTACACTACCAGTGGTACAGTCTCTCCCAGTACACTACCAGTGGTACAGTCTCTCCCAGTACACTACCAGTAGTACAGTCTCTCCCCGTACACTACCAGTGGTACAGTCTCTCCCAGTACACTACCAGTGGTACAGTCTCTCCCAGTACACTACCAGTGGTACAGTCTCTCCCAGTACACTACCAGTAGTACAGTCTCTCCCCGTACACTACCATGGTACAGTCTCTCCAGTACACTACCAGTGGTACAGTCTCTCCCAGTACACTACCAGTGGTACAGTCTCTCCCAGTACACTACCGGTAGTACAGTCTCTCCCAGTACACTATCTGTGCTACAGTCTCTCCCAGTACACTACCAGAGGTACAGTCTCTCCCACTACAGTACCAGTACACTACCAGGGGTACAGTCTCTCCCAGTACACTACCAGTAGACAGTCTCTCCTAGTACACTACCAGTGTTACAGTCTCTCTCACTACACTACCAGTGGTACAGTCTCTCCCAGTACACTACCAGTGTTACAGTCTCTCTCAGTACACTACCAGTGGTACAGTCTCTCCCAGTACACTACCAGTGGTACAGTCTCTCCCAGTACACTACCAGTGGTACAGTCTCTCCCAGTACACTACCGGTAGTACAGTCTCTCCCAGTACACTATCTGTGCTACAGTCTCTCCCAGTACACTACCAGAGGTACAGTCTCTCCCACTACAGTACCAGTACACTACCAGGGGTACAGTCTCTCCCAGTACACTACCAGTAGACAGTCTCTCCTAGTACACTACCAGTGTTACAGTCTCTCTCACTACACTACCAGTGGTACAGTCTCTCCCAGTACACTACCAGTGTTACAGTCTCTCTCAGTACACTACCAGTGGTACAGTCTCTCCCAGTACACTACCAGTGGTACAGTCTCTCCCAGTACACTACCAGTGTTACAGTCTCTCTCAGTACACTACCAGTGGTACAGTCTCTCCCAGTACACTACCAGTGTTACAGTCTCTCTCAGTACACTACCAGTGGTACAGTCTCTCCCAATACACTACCAGTGTTACAGTCTCTTTCAGTACACTACCAGTGGTACAGTCTCTCCCAGTACACTACCAGTAGTACAGTCTCTCTCAGTACACTACCAGTGTTACAGTCTCTCTCAGTACACTACCAGTAGTACAGTCTCTCCCAATACACTACCAGTGTTACAGTCTCTTTCAGTACACTACCAGTGGTACAGTCTCTCCCAGTACACTACCAGTGGTACAGTCTCTCCCAGTACACTACCAGTGTTACAGTCTCTCTCAGTACACTACCAGTGGTACAGTCTCCCCCAGTACACTACCAGTGGACAGTCTCCCCAGTACACTACCAGTAGTACAGTCTCTCTCAGTACACTACCAGTGTTACAGTCTCTCTCAGTACACTACCAGTAGTACAGTCTCTCCCAATACACTACCAGTGTTACAGTCTCTTTCAGTACACTACCAGTGTTACAGTCTCTCTCAGTACACTACCAGTGGACAGTCTCCCCAGTACACTACCAGTAGTACAGTCTCTCCCAGTACACTACCAGTGTTACAGTCTCTTTCAGTACACTACCAGTGGTACAGTCTCTCCCAGTACACTACCAGTGGTACAGTCTCTCCCAGTACACTACCAGTGTTACAGTCTCTCTCAGTACACTACCAGTGGACAGTCTCCCCCAGTACACTACCAGTGGACAGTCTCCCCAGTACACTACCAGTAGTACAGTCTCTCTCTTGCTCACCAGGTGGCTGTCTCTCCCTAAACTAACTTACTTTTCACGATGGTCTCCCTCCTTCGGCAGCCTTAGCTTGGGAGAGCGTAACTCCTTCCTGAAATATCCCTGGACGTATCAAGTGGAAGGTAGCGACACTTACAAACATACTGGGTAGACTGAACATGGGTACAGCTTCTCAGACTGCCTTGTCATCTTTCTTGACCTTAACGGAGCTACCAAACTAGTGAAGGAAATTTTTTCAGTGGATTTATGCAGTCGGACAGGAGTGGATGACCCCATTTACTCTAGTTGCACCAGTGTGTGGTACCACCTCTCCATGCACACTACGAGAAGAGCTGAAATTTCAGCTCACAAACAGACCAGTTGGGACAGCTGAGTCATAATAATGTTGCCACAGCTCTCTACTAATGAAAAGAACTCGAATTGAGCCATGAGTGTCCTGAGAGAGGTAGCAGAGGTGCTGTGTGTACCACTAACAACTATCTTCAACACATCTGCCTGAGGTATGGAAGACAGCAAATGTAGTCCCAGTTTTTAAAAAAGGCGACAGACAGGTGGTATTAAACTACAGATCAGTGTCACTGTCATGCATAGTTTGCAAAGTCATGGAGAAACTTATCAGGAAAAAAGTGATGGAGTCCCTTGAAAGGAATGAGCTTATAAACGATAACCAGTACGGTTTCAGGGAGGGGAAAATCCTGCATCACAAACATACTCTAGTTTTGCGACAAGGTGACAGAAATAAGGCAGGAGAGAGAGGGGTGGGTAGACTGCATTTTTGTAGACAGCCTGTACTGTCTGCATAGACAGCCTATGCTATCTATGCCAGCTGAGTTCATATTTTGTGCCATGCTCATGCTGCCACCTGTAGACCTCTCAGTGGGCATGTCACTTCAACCCACGTCGCCCTGCCCCTCTCTCACTCGGCGCCAATCCTTCACACAATCAACAAGGCCTACTCCTCTCTTCCTCGCTGGCATGGCCCCTTGGGACCATGGGCACAAACACACTGCCTGTGTAACCAGATATTGCAAATAAAGTAAGAAACCTCCGAAGCGTTATCATTACTCTCTGCTACCGAGAACGACACAAATAACCTTTCAGTAAACATTTTCTTGGACTGTAAGAAGGCTTTCGGCACAGTTCCGCATAAGAGATTAGTGTAAAAAGTAGAGTAGCAGAGATGAATCACAGGAAAAACACATGCTGTGGATCAGAAAGCACGTCACAGGAAGGAAACAACGAGTGATGGTACGTGAGAAGGTATCAGAGTGGCCTGTGACTAGGTGGTTCCACAATGGTCAGTCCTAGGGCCGGTGGTGTTTCTGGTATATGTGAATGACATCACGAAAGGAATAGATTCAGAGATGTCCCTGTTTGCAGATGACATGAAGCTAATGCGCAGAATGCAAATGGATGAGGATCAGGTAGGACTACAAAGGGATCCGAACAGGCTGAAAACTTGGTCCAACAACTGGTTCCTGAAGTGCAAAGTTATGAAGATTGGAGAAGGTCATAGAAGACCGCAGACAGAGTAGAGTCTAGGGGGCCCAGAGACTACAAACCTCAATCAAGGAAAAGGATCTTGGGGTGAGTATAACACCAGACACATCTCCTGAGGTGCACATGAATCAAATAACTGCTGCAGCATATGGACGCCTGGCAAACCTCAGAATAACGTTTCTACACCTTAGTAAGAAATCGTTCAAGATTCTATACACCCCGTATGTCAGGTCCATACTGGAGTATGCAGCACCAGTTTGGAACCCACACCTTGTCAAGCACAAGAAATTAGAGAAAGCGCAAAGGTTTGCAACAAGATTAGTCTCGAAGCTAAAGGGTATGCCCTAAGAAGACAGGTTAAGAAAATCGACCTGACGATACTGGAGGACAGAGGGGATAGAGGCGACATGATAACAATATATAAAATACTGAGAGGCATTGAAAAGGTGGATAGGGAGAGAATGTCTCAGAGATGGAACACAGCAACAAGGTGTCACAACTGGAAATTGAAGACTCAGATGAGTCACAGGGATGTTAAGAAGTATTTCTTCAGTCATAGAGTTGTCACGACGTGGAACAGTCTGGATAGTGAAGAAATGGAGGCAGGATACATACTTAGCTTTAAGAAGAGGTATGATAAAGCTCATGGAGCAGGAAGAGAGCGGACCTAGTAGCGACAGTGAAGAGGCTGGGACCTGGAGCTGCAAAGTGACCCCTGAAACCACAAACAGGTGAGTACACTCACACACATATTGTGTTGTCTGCTCAACTTTCTGTATCGTAACGTAGTACAAGTCTAGTAACGTAGAACATGTCTAGTAACGTAGTATAAGTCTAGTAAAGTAGTATAAGTCAAGTAACGTAGTATAAGTCTAGTTAAGTGGTATAAGTCTAGTAATGCAGTACAAGACTAGTAAAGTAGTATAAGTCAAGTAACGTAGTATAAGTCTAGTATCGTGGTATAAGTCTAGTAACGTAGAATAAGTCTAGTAACGTAGTATAAGTCTAGTAACGTAGTATAAGTCTAGTAAAGTAGTATAAGTCAAGTAACGTAGTATAAGTCTAGTTAAGTGGTATAAGTCTAGTAATGCAGTACAAGACTAGTAAAGTAGTATAAGTCAAGTAACGTAGTATAAGTCTAGTATCGTGGTATAAGTCTAGTAACGTAGAATAAGTCTAGTAACGTAGTATAAGTCTAGTAACGTAGTATAAGTCTAGTAACGTAGTATAAGTCTAGTAACGTAGTATAAGTCTAGTAACGTAGTATAAGTCTAGTAACGTAGTATAAGTCTAGTAACGTAGTATAAGTCTAGTAACGTAGTATAAGTCTAGTAACGTAGTATAAGTCTAGTAACGTAGTATAAGTCTAGTAACGTGGGACTGAAAACGGGATGACAGTGAAATACCTATTTGTCAGGAAGATTCTTTGAGGAACTTCACCAGGTGGTGTGAGAGACTTCACCAGGTGGTGTGAGAGACTTCACCAGGTGGTGTGAGAGACTTCACCAGGTGGTGTGAGAGACTTCACCAGGTGGTGTGAGAGACTTCACCAGGTGGTGTGAGAGACTTCACCAGGTGGTGTGAGAGACTTCACCAGGTGGTGTGAGAGACTTCACCAGGTGGTGTGAGAGACTTCACCAGGTGGTGTGAGAGACTTCACCAGGTGGGGCGAGAGACATCACCAGGTGGGGTGAGAGACTTCACCAGGTGGGGTGAGAGACTTCACCAGGTGGGGTGAGAGACTTCACCAGGTGGGGTGAGAGACTTCACCAGGTGGGGTGAGAGACTTCACCAGGTGGGGTGAGAGACTTCACCAGGTGGGGTGAGAGACTTCAAGGTGGCGTGAGAAACTTCACCTGGTGGGGTGAGAGACTTCACCAGGTGGTGTGAGAGACTTCACCAGGTGGTGTCAGAGACTTCATCAGGTGGTGTCAGAGACTTCACCAGGTGGGGTGAGAGACTTCACCAGGTGGGGTGAGAGACTTCACCAGGTGGGGTGAGAGACTTCACCAGGTGGTGTGAGAGACTTCACCAGGTGGTGTGAGAGACTTCACCAGGTGGTGTGAGAGACTTCACCAGGTGGTTGAGAGACTTCACCAGGTGGTGTGAGAGACTTCACCAGGTGGTGTGAGAGACTTCACCAGGTGGTGTGAGAGACTTCACCAGGTGGTGTGAGAGACTTCACCAGGTGGGGTGAGAGACATCACCAGGTGGGGTGAGAGACTTCACCAGGTGGGGTGAGAGACTTCACTAGGTGGCGTGAGAGACTTCACCTGGTGGGGTGAGAGACTTCACCAGGTGGTGTGGGAGACTTCACCAGGTGGTGTGAGAGACTTCACCAGGTGGGGTGAGAGACTTCACTAGGTGGCGTGAGAGACTTCACCAGGTGGCGTGAGAGACTTCACCAGGTGGTGTGAGAGACTTCACCAGGTGGTGTCAGAGACTTCACCAGGTGGGGTGAGAGACTTCACCAGGTGGGGTGAGAGACTTCACCAGGTGGTGTGAGAGACTTCACCAGGTGGGGTGAGAGACTTCACCAGTGGTGTCAGAGACTTCACCAGGTGGTGTCAGAGACTTCACCAGGTGGGGTGAGAGACTTCACCAGGTGGGGTGAGAGACTTAACCAGGTGGGGTGAGAGACTTCACCAGGTGGGGTGAGAGAATTCACCAGGTGGGGTGAGAGACTTCACCAGGTGGGGTGACAGGCTTCACCAGGTGGGGTGACAGGCTTCACTAGGTGGGGTAAGAGGCTTCACCAGGCAACGTGATAGGCTTCACCAGGTGGGGTTACAGGCTTCACCAGGTGGGGTAAGAGGCTTCACCAGGCAACGTGATAGGCTTCACCACGCAACGTGATAGGCTTCACCAGGTGGGGTGACAGGCTTCACCAGGCGGGGTGACAGGCTTCACCAGGTGGGGTAAGAGGCTTCGCCAGGCAACGTGATAGACTTCACCAGGTGGGGTGACAGGCTTCACCAGGTGGGGTAAGAGGCTTCACCAGGCAACGTGATAGGCTTCACCAGGTGGGGTTACAGGCTTCACCAGGCGGGGTGACAGGCTTCAATAGGTGGGGTAAGAGGCTTCACCAGGCAACGTGATAGACTTCACCAGGTGGGGTGACAGGCTTCATCAGGTGGGGTGACAGGCTTCACCAGGTGGGGTAAGAGGCTTCACCAGGCAACGTGATAGGCTTCACCAGGTGGGGTAAGAGGCTTCACCAGGCAACGTGATAGGCTTCACCAGGCAACGTGATAGGCTTCACCAGGCAACGTGATAGGCTTCACCAGGTGGGGTGACAGGCTTCACCAGGTGGGGTAAGAGGCTTCACCAGGCAACGTGATAGGCTTCACCAGGTGAGGTAAGAGGCTTCACCAGGCAACATGATAGGCTTCACCAGGCAACGTGATAGGCTTCACCAGGCAACGTGATAGGCTTCACCAGGTGGGGTGACAGGCTTCATCAGGTGGGGTGACAGGCTTCACCAGGTGGGGTAAGAGGCTTCACCAGGCAACGTGATAGGCTTCACCAGGCAACGTGATAGGCTTCACCAGGCAACGTGATAGGCTTCACCAGGCAACGTGATAGGCTTCACCAGGTGAGGTAAGAGGCTTCACCAGGCAACATGATAGGCTTCACCAGGCAACGTTATAGGCTTCACCAGGCAACGTGATAGGCTTCACCAGGTGGGGTGACATGCTTCACCAGGTGGGGTAAGAGGCTTCACCAGGCAACGTGATAGGCTTCACCAAGTGGGGTAAGAGGTTTCACCAGGCAACGTGATAGGCTTGACCAGGCAACGTGATAGGCTTCACCAGGTGGGGTGACAGGCTTCACCAGGTGGGGTAAGAGGCTTCACCAGGCAACGTGATAGGCTTCACCAAGTGGGGTAAGAGGCTTCACCAGGCAACGTGATAGGCTTGACCAAGCAACGTGATAGGCTTCACCAGGTGGGGTGACAGGCTTCACCAGGTGGGGTAAGAGGCTTCACCAGGCAACGTGATGGGCTTCACCAAGTGGGTAAGAGGCTTCACCAGGCAACGTGATAGGCTTGACCAGGCAACGTGATAGGCTTCACCAGGTGGGGTGACAGGCTTCACCAGGTGGGGTAAGAGGCTTCACCAGGCAACGTGATAGGCTTCACCAAGTGGGGTAAGAGGCTTCACCAGGCAACGTGATAGGCTTGACCAGGCAACGTGATAGGCTTCACCAGGTGGGGTGACAGGCTTCACCAGGTGGGGTAAGAGGCTTCACCAGGCAACGTGACAGGCTTCACCAGGTGGGGTAAGAGGCTTCACTAGGTCATGCAGAGTAACACAGAAAGAAAGAAAAACATTCACCATTCAACACTTTCACAATCACTCACACATCATCACTGTTGTTGGAGCGGCGTCAGATGCGACAGTTTAGAAGTCTCTCCTAACTGCCAATATTCCAAACCCTTCCTTTACAGTGCAGGCATTGTACTTCCCACTTCCAGGACTCAAGTCCGGCTAACCAGTTTCCACGAATCCCTTCACAAAATATTACCCTACTCACACTCCAACAGCTCGTCAGGTCCCGAAAACCATTCGTCTCCATTCACTCCAATCTAACACGCTCACGAGGGGTCGCGAAAAATAAGTCGGCTGATATACTAGGAACTATCAGATGACAGCATGACAGTGTTGCGTATAGTGTTCAGTTGGGATGACACCTGATGTTGTCTTACTGACGGCAAGTATCTACCGACTTTTTATATAGTATTGTGCTGAGTGAGGTCCTTATTTAATATGAGGGGACGCCCCGCATCAAGTGTTGTAAACACTTTACTTATTAGTAACATTAAGACAGCATTCTATAACGTGTTGCATGTAACACACTGTGAGTGCTGCTCTGACCATGCTACATGTGTTGCATGTAACACATATAAGTGCTGCTCTGACCATGCTACAGTAATGTTACATTGGCATGATAATATACACACAACAAAACCCACGAAATATAATGATAATGACAGTTGTAATTTCAATTAAGTGAGTGTAGTGACACTTATAAGCCAGCAAGGTCTAATTGTGCAGTGTTGACACCTGTCTCGGTGAGGAGCCACCTAAGGTTCTCAGAGGAGCCAGAAAAAGCCAGAGTAAGGTATGTCACAACAACTTTCAGCTCTACAACGAGAAGCTTATGTTAGTAGGACAAGTAGAGTTGAGTCTGTCATGTAGGAAGTGCAAGTGGAAGTGGAGTATAAGTGACATGGAAGTGCAGTGAAGTGGATGTATAAGTGAGCTGATAGTGGAAGGGAAATCTGGAGTAGAAGTGATGTCGAGAGTGTTATTCACTCATTTACTATTATTATCAAAGAAAGATGACAGGAAAATAAAGGAGAATACGGAGCCTTGAGGGACGCCGGCTTCACTACAGCTTCATATAATAAAGGTTGGTATATCTGACAATTAGCGAACAAGAATTACGGAGAATAAAAATAAATTACTGATCTTATGAGAATCAGAGGTGAGTGTGTGGGAAGATTCTCATACACTTGTCATGACAAACTGAGAGTGACTTAACGTAACCAGGTCTCACATGGGTACTCTTACCTTCACTTATGTACGTCTTCCGGTGACGCTGCCACACCTTGTCAGGCGAATAGCGGCTATTTTTGTTAAATGTTGCTATGTGTGGTTAAATGTAAACAGTTGTAATCTAACCTAACATAATTCATCCTAATTTAACCTAACTTAATCTAATTTAACTTGACCTAATGCAATTCAATATAACCTAGACTAAGCTACCGTACTCTAACGTAACCTAACCTAACCTAACCTAACCTAGCCTAACCTAACCTAACCTAACCTAACCTACCGTCCTCTAACCTAACCTAGGTTAGGTTAGGTTAGGTTAGGTTAGGTTAGGTTAGGTTAGGTTAGGTTAGGTTAGGTAAGGTTCGTCAGGAAACTGAGCAAGTGTTTCCTGACGCGGGTCTAAGTCAGATGATGACCTACCATTGGAGCTTTCGGTGATCTTACCGAAGCCTTCCGTCGGCTTACCCCACCAACCCTTTAAAAATTACTGTCACAGTTAAAACCATTTTTTTTACACTAAAAAACAATACATTATAATGTCGCCAGGCTGGAACGTGAAAGAAAAACATAAATAAATAAATATAGTGGTAGATCACAGCGGGCGCCATTAACACCACTCCCGAAGCCTCATAATACCTCACTATCTCACCCAAATACAGCCGCCCCACTCAACCATAAGATTCAGGCCCATGTTAGGGCCCAGGTGAGCATAATGATCAACTTAAAAATAGCCTATGACCTGAGATTAGTATCAAAATAGGACAGGAAACATGTCTCTATGTGGCCTGTGTAACGCCTGGATGATGCTACCCCCAGACTGTACTGCGTGACGCCTGGATGATGCTACCCCCAGACTGTACTGTGTAACGCCTGGATGATGCTACCCCCAGACTGTACTGTGTAACGCCTGGATGATGCTACCCCCAGGCTGTACTGCGTGACGCCTGGATGATGCTACCCCCAGACTGTACTGCGTGACGCCTGGATGATGCTACCCCCAGACTGTACTGCGTGACGCCTGGATGATGCTACTCCCAGATTGTACTGTGTAACGCCTGGATGATGCTACCCCCAGGCTGTACTGCGTGACGCCTGGATGATGCTACCCCCAGATTGTACTGCGTGACGCCTGGATGATGCTACTCCCAGATTGTACTGCGTGACGCCTGGATGATGCTACCCCCAGACTGTACTGCGTGACGCCTGGATGATGCTACCCCCAGGCTGTACTGCATGACGCCTGGATGATGCTACTCCCAGCCTGTACTGCATGACGCCTGGATGATGCTACCCCAGACTGTACTGCGTGACGCCTGGATGTGCTACCCCAGACTGTACTGCGTGACGCCTGGATGATGCTACCCCAGACTGTACTGCGTGACGCCTGGACGATGCTACCCCAGACTGTACTGCGTGACGCTGGCGATGCTACCCCAGACTGTACTGCGTGACGCCTGGACGATGCTACCCCCAGACTGTACTGCGTGACGCCTGGATGATGCTACCCCCAGGCTGTATGCGTGTCGCCTGGATGATGTACTCCCAGCCTGTACTGAAATGACGCTGGATGATGCTACCCCCGACTGTACTGCGTGACGCTGGACGATGCTACCCCCAGACTGTACTGCGTAAACGCCTGGACGATGCTACCCCAGACTGTACTGCGTGACGCCTGGACGATGCCACCCCAGACTGTACTGCGTGACGCCTGGACGATGCTACCCCAGACTGTACTGCGTGACGCCTGGACGATGCTCCCCCCAGACTGTACTGCGTGACGCCTGGATGATGCTACCCCAGGCTGTACTGCGTGACGCCTGGATGATGCTACCCCAGGCTGTACTGCGTGACGCCTGGATGATGCTACCCCAGGCTGTAACTGCGTGACGCCCGGATGATGCTACTCCCAGCCTGTACTGCGTGACGCCTGGATGATGCTACCCCCAGGCTGTACTGCGTGACGCCTGGATGATGCTACCCCCAGGCTGTACTGCGTGACGCCTGGATGATGCTACCCCAGACTGTACTGCGTGACCCCTGGATGATGCTACCCCCAGACTGTACTGCGTGACGCCTGGATGATGCTACCCCCAGCCTGTACTGCGTGACGCCTGGATGATGCTACCCCCAGACTGTACTGCGTGACGCCTGGATGATGCTACCCCCAGGCTGTACGGGCGTGACGCTGGATGATGGCTACTCCCAGCCTGTACTGCGTGACCCCTGGATGATGCTACCCCAGGCTGTACTGCGTGACGCCTGGATGATGCTACCCCCAGGCTGTACTGCGTGACGCCTGGATGATGCTACCCCCAGACTGTACTGCGTGACGCCTGGATGATGCTACCCCCAGACTGTACTGCGTGACGCCTGGATGATGCTACCCCCAGATTGTACTGCGTGACGCCTGGATGATGCTACCCCCAGGCTGTACTGCGTGACGCCTGGACGATGCTACTCCCAGGCTGTACTGCGTGACGCCTGGATGATGCTACTCCCAGACTGTACTGCGTGACGCCTGGATGATGCTACTCCCAGGCTGTACTGCGTGGCCTGGACGATGCTACTCCCAGACTGTACTGCGTGACGCCTGGATGATGCTACTCCCAGACTGTACTGCGTGACGCCTGGATGATGCTACCCCCAGACTGTACTGCGTGACGCCTGGATGATGCTACTCCCAGACTGTACTGCGTGACGCCTGGACGATGCTACTCCCAGACTGTACTGCGTGACGCCTGGACGATGCTACTCCCAGACTGTACTGCGTGACGCCTGGATGATGCTACTCCCAGACTGTACTGCGTGACGCCTGGATGATGCTACTCCCAGACTGTACTGCGTGACGCCTGGATGATGCTACTCCCAGACTGTACTGCGTGACGCCTGGATGATGCTAACCCCAGACTGTACTGCGTGACGCCTGGATGATGCTACCCCCAGACTGTACTGCGTGACGCCTGGATGATGCTACCCCCAGGCT
Organism: Cherax quadricarinatus; assembly: GCF_026875155.1. Lineage (NCBI taxonomy): Eukaryota > Metazoa > Arthropoda > Malacostraca > Decapoda > Parastacidae > Cherax > Cherax quadricarinatus. Next base: position 91,340,992 of record NC_069405.1, on the reverse strand, counting down.
GTACTGCGTGACGCCTGGATGATGCTACTCCCAGCCTGTACTGCGTGACGCCTGGGTGATGCTACCCCCAGGCTGTACTGCGTGACGCCTGGATGATGCTACCCCCAGGCTGTACTGCGTGACGCCTGGACGATGCTACCCCCAGACTGTACTGCGTGACGCCTGGATGATGCTACCCCCAGGACTGTACTGCGTGACGCCTGGATGATGCTACCCCAGACTGTACTGCGTGACGCCTGGATGATGCTACCCCAGGCTGTACTGCGTGACGCCTGGACGATGCTACTCCCAGGACTGTACTGCGTGACGCCTGGACGATGCTACTCCCAGACTGTACTGCGTGACGCCTGGACGATGCTACTCCCAGGCTGTACTGCGTGACGCCTGGACGATGCTACTCCCAGACTGTACTGCGTTGACGCCTGGACGATGCTACTCCCAGACTGTACTGCGTGACGCCTGGATGATGCTACTCCCAGACTGTACTGCGTGACGCCTGGATGATGCTAACCCCAGACTGTACTGCGTGACGCCTGGTTTGATGCTACCCCAGACTGTACTGCGTGACGCCTGGACGATGTACTCCCAGACTGTACTGCGTGACGCCTGGATGATGCTACCACCAGACTGTACTGCGTGACGCCTGGATGATGCTACCCCCAGACTGTACTGCGTGACGCCTGGACGATTGCTACTCCCAGAATGTACTGCGTGACCCCTGGATGATGCTACTCCAGACTGTACTGCGTGACGCCTGGATGATGCTACCCCCAGACTGTACTGCGTGACGCCTGGACGATGCTACCCCCAGACTGTACTGCGTGACGCCTGGACGATGCTACTCCCAGACTGTACTGCGTGACGCCTGGATGATGCTACTCCCAGACTGTACTGCGTGACGCCTGGATGATGCTAACCCCAGACTGTACTGCGTGACGCCTGGATGATGCTACCCCAGACTGTACTGCGTGACGCCTGGATGATGCTACCCCCAGGCTGTACTGCGTGACGCCTGGACGATGCTACCCCCAGGCTGTACTGCGTGACGCCTGGATGATGCTACTCCCGGGACTGTACTGCATGACGCCTGGTGATGCTTACCCCAGGCTGTTACTGCGTGACGCCTGGACGATGCTACCCCCAGGCTGTACTGCGTGACGCCTGGATGATGCTACCCCAGACTGTACTGCGTGACGCCTGGATGATGCTACCCCAGGTTTGTATGCGTGACGCCTGGACGATGCTACCCACAGGCTGTACTGCGTGACGCCTGGATGATGCTACTCCCAGACTGTACTGCGTGACGCCTGGACGATGCTACCCCCGGCTGTATGCGTGACGCCTGGATGATGCTACCCCCAGGCTGTACTGCGTGACGCCTGGATGATGCTACTCCCAGACTGTACTGCGTGACGCCTGGACGATGCTACTCCCAGACTGTACTGCGTGACGCCTGGACGATGCTACTCCCAGACTGTACTGCGTGACGCCTGGATGATGCTACTCCCAGACTGTACTGCGTGACGCTGGATGAGCTACTCCCAGACTGTACTGCGTGACGCTGGACGATGCTACTCCCAGACTGTACTGCGTGACGCCTGGACGATGCTACTCCCGGGACTGTACTGCGTGACGCCTGGATGATGCTACTCCCAGACTGTACTGCGTGACGCCTGGATGATGCTAACCCCAGACTGTACTGCGTGACCCCTGGATGATGCTACCCCAGACTGTACTGCGTGACGCCTGGATGATGCTACCCCCAGGCTGTACTGCGTGACGCCTGGATGATGCTACTCCCAGCCTGTACTGCGTGACGCCTGGGTGATGCTACCCCCAGGCTGTACTGCGTGACGCCTGGATGATGTACCCCCAGCTGTACTGCGTGACGCCTGGATGATGCTACCCCAGACTGTACTGCGTGACGCCTGGATGATGCTACCCCGGGACTGTACTGCGTGACGCCTGGATGATGCTACCCCAGACTGTTACTGCGTGACGCCGGGATGATGCTACCCCCAGGCTGTACTGCGTGACGCCTGGACGATGCTACTCCCAGGCTGTACTGCGTGACGCCTGGATGATGCTACTCCCAGACTGTACTGCGTGACGCCTGGACGATGCTACTCCCAGGCTGTACTGCGTGACGCCTGGGACGATGCTACTTCCCAGCTGTACTGCGTGACGCCTGGACGATGCTACTCCAGGCTGTACTGCGTGACGCCTGGACGTTTGCTACTCCCAGACTGTACTGCGGGGACGCTGGATGATGCTACTCCCAGACTGTACTGCGTGACGCTGGACGATGCTACTCCCAGACTGTATGCGTGACGCCTGGACGATGCTACTCCCAGACTGTACTGCGTGACGCCTGGATGATGCTACTCCCAGACTGTACTGCGTGACGCCTGGACGATGCTACTCCCAGACTGTACTGCGTGACGCCTGGATGATGCTACTCCCAGACTGTACTGCGTGACGCCTGGATGATGCTAACCCAGACTGTACTGCGTGACGCCTGGATGATGCTACCCCCAGACTGTACTGCGTGACGCCCGGATGATGCTACCCCCAGGCTGTACTGCGTGACGCCTGGATGATGCTACTCCCAGCCTGTACTGCGTGACGCCTGGATGATGCTACCCCCAGGCTGTACTGCGTGACGCCTGGACGATGCTACTCCCAGACTGTACTGCGTGACGCCTGGATGATGCTAACCCCAGGCTGTACTGCGTGACGCCTGGATGATGCTACCCCCAGGCTGTACTGCGTGACGCCTGGACGTTTGCTACTCCCAGACTGTACTGCGTGACGCCTGGATGATGCTAACCCCAGACTGTACTGCGTGACGCCTGGATGATGCTACCCCCAGACTGTACTGCGTGACGCCCGGATGATGCTACCCCCAGGCTGTACTGCGTGACGCCTGGATGATGCTACTCCCAGCCTGTACTGCGTGACGCCTGGATGATGCTACCCCCAGACTGTACTGCGTGACGCCTGGATGATGCTACCCCCAGGCTGTACTGCGTGACGCCTGGACGATGCTACTCCCAGACTGTACTGCGTGACGCCTGGATGATGCTACCCCCAGGCTGTACTGCGTGACGCCTGGATGATGCTACTCCCAGACTGTACTGCGTGACGCCTGGACGATGCTACTCCCAGACTGTACTGCGTGACGCCTGGATGATGCTACTCCCAGACTGTACTGCGTGACGCCTGGATGATGCTACTCCCAGACTGTACTGCGTGACGCCTGGACGATGCTACTCCCAGACTGTACTGCGTGACGCCTGGACGATGCTACTCCCAGACTGTACGGGCGTGACGCCCTGGATGATGCTACTCCCAGACTGTACTGCGTGACGCCTGGATGATGCTACTCCCAGACTGTCCCTGCGTGACCCCTGGATGATGCTACTCCCAGACTGTACTGCGTGACGCCTGGATGATGTACTCCCGGGACTGTACTGCGTTGACGCCTGGATGATGCTACCCCCAGGCTGTACTGCGTGACGCCTGGACGATGCTACTCCCAGACTGTACTGCGTGACGCCTGGATGATGCTACTCCCAGACTGTACTGCGTGACGCCTGGATGATGCTACTCCCAGACTGTACTGCGTGACGCCTGGATGATGCTACCCCCAGGCTGTACTGCGTGACGCCTGGATGATGCTACTCCCAGACTGTACTGCGTGACGCCTGGACGATGCTACTCCCAGACTGTACTGCGTGACGCCTGGACGATGCTACTCCCAGGCTGTACTGCGTGACGCCTGGATGATGCTACCCCCAGACTGTACTGCGTGACGCCTGGATGATGCTACCCCCAGACTGTACTGCGTGACGCCTGGATGATGCTACCCCCAGACTGTACTGCGTGACGCCTGGATGATGCTACTCCCAGACTGTACTGCGTGACGCCTGGATGATGCTACCATCTGTGCGTTACGCCTCACCCACGCTCATCCAGACCACGTTATCCCCATTAGTCACGACATCCCCATTACTAACGATATCCCCATTGACCACGATATCCCCATTAGTCAGGAAAATTCGTCACGATTTAACTACCTAGAAGTGCAAATAAATTGATAATGTTATATATATAATTATGGAGCACTTGTCCATAATAGTTCAGTATACCAGAGTGCAGGAACCTTCATAATAGTGTGTGTAAAGTGGCACTCAAGTTTGTGTGAGGCTGTTGTTGTTGGTACTTATGGAGGGCCACTTGTGTCTCACCAGCACTTGTTGGTGAGGCTGTTGTTGTGTGTACTTACGGTGGGGCACTTGTGTCTCACCAACACTTGTTGGTGAGGCTGTTGTTGGTACTTATGGAGGGCCACTTGTGTCTCACCAGCACTTGTTGGTGAGGCTGTTGTTGGTACTTATGGAGGGCCACTTGTGTCTCACCAGCACTTGTTGGTGAGGCTGTTGTTGGTACTTATGGAGGGCCACTTGTGTCTCACCAACACTTGTTGGTGAGGCTGTTGTTGTTGGTACTTATGGAGGGCCACTGTGTCTCACCCAAAACTTGTTGGTGAGGCTGTTGTTGGTACTTATGGAGGGCCACTTGTGTCTCACCAACACTTGTTGGTGAGGCTGTTGTTGGTACTTATGGGGGGGCCAAATTGTGTCTCACCACACTTGTTGGTGAGGCTGTTGTTGGTACTTATGGGGGCCACTTGTGTCTCACCAACACTTGTTGGTGAGGCTGTTGTTGTTGGTACTTACGGTGGGGCACTTGTGTCTCACCAACACTTGTTGGTGAGGCTGTTGTTGGTACTTATGGAGGGCCACTTGTGTCTCACCAACACTTGTTGGTGAGGCTGTTGTTGTTGGTACTTACGGTGGGCCACTTGTGTCTCACCAACACTTGTTGGTGAGGCTGTTGTTGTTGGTACTTACGGTGGGGCACTTGTGTCTCACCAACACTTGTTGGTGAGGCTGTTGTTGTTGGTACTTATGGAGGGCCACTTGTGTCTCACCAACACTTGTTGGTGAGGCTGTTGTTGTTGGTACTTATGGAGGGCCACTTGTGTCTCACCAGCACTTGTTGGTGAGGCTGTTGTTGTTGGTACTTATGGAGGGCCACTTGTGTCTCACCAACACTTGTTGGTGAGGCTGTTGTTGTGGGTACTTATGGAGGGCCACTTGTGTCTCACCAACACTTGTTGGTGAGGCTGTTGTTGGGGTATTTATGGTGGGCCACTTGTGTCTCATCAGCACTTGTTGGTGAGGCTGTTGTTGTTGGTACTTATGGAGGGCCACTTGTGTCTCACCAACACTTGTTGGTGAGGCTGTTGTTGTTGGTACTTATGGAGGGCCACTTGTGTCTCACCAACACTTGTTGGTGAGGCTGTTGTTGTGGGTATTTATGGTGGGCCACTTGTGTCTCACCAACACTTGTTGGTGAGGCTGTTGTTGTGGGTACTTATGGTGGGCCACTTGTGTCTCATCAGCACTTGTTGGTGAGGCTGTTGTTGTTGGTACTTATGGAGGGCCACTTGTGTCTCACCAACACTTGTTGGTGAGGCTGTTGTTGTTGGTACTTATGGAGGGCCACTTGTGTCTCACCAACACTTGTTGGTGAGGCTGTTGTTGTGGGTATTTATTTGGGGGGCCACTTGTGTCTCACCAACACTTGTTGGTGAGGCTGTTGTTGTGTGTACTTACGGTGGGGCACTTGTGTCTCACCAACACTTGTTGGTGAGGCTGTTGTTGTGTGTACTTACGGTGGGGCACTTGTGTCTCACCAACACTTGTTGGTGAGGCTGTTGTTGTGGGTACTTACGGTGGGCCACTTGTGTCTCACCAACACTTGTTGGTGAGGCTGTTGTTGTGGGTACTTACGGTGGGGCACTTGTGTCTCACCAACACTTGTTGGTGAGGCTGTTGTTGTGTGTACTTACGGTGGGGCACTTGTGTCTCACCAACACTTGTTGGTGAGGTGTTGTTGTGGGTACTTACGGTGGGGCACTTGTGTCTCACCAACACTTGTTGGTGAGGCTGTTGTTGTGGGTACTTACGGTGGGGGACTTGTGTCTCACCAAACACTTGTTGGTGAGGCTGTTGTTGTGGGTACTTACGGTGGGCCACTTGTGTCTCACCAACACTTGTTGGTGAGGCTGTTGTTGTGGGTACTTACGGTGGGGCACTTGTGTCTCACCAACACTTGTTGGTGAGGCTGTTGTTGTGGGTACTTACGGTGGGGCACTTGTGTCTCACCAACACTTGTTGGTGAGGCTGTTGTTGTGGGTACTTACGGTGGGCCACTTGTGTCTCACCAACACTTGTTGGTGAGGCTGTTGTTGTGGGTACTTACGGTGGGCCACTTGTGTCTCACCAACACTTGTTGGTGAGGCTGTTGTTGTGGGTACTTACGGTGGGCCCCTTGTGTCTCACCAACACTTGTTGGTGAGGCTGTTGTTGTGGGTACTTACGGTGGGCCACTTGTGTTTCACCAACACTTGTTGGTGAGGCTGTTGTTGTGGGTACTTACGGTGGGCCACTTGTGTCTCACCAACACTTGTTGGTGAGGCTGTTGTTGTGGGTACTTACGGTGGGCCACTTGTGTCTCACCAACACTTGTTGGTGAGGCTGTTGTTGTGGTACTTACGGTGGGCCACTTGTGTCTCACCAACACTTGTTGGTGAGGCTGTTGTTGTGGGTACTTACGGTGGGCCACTTGTGTCTCACCAACACTTGTTGGTGAGGCTGTTGTTGTGGGTACTTACGGTGGGCCACTTGTGTCTCACCAACACTTGTTGGTGAGGCTGTTGTTGTGGGGGACTTACGGTGGGCCACTTGTGTCTCACCAACACTTGTTGGTGAGGCTGTTGTTGTGGGTACTTACGGTGGGGCACTTGTGTCTCACCAAAACTTGTTGGTGAGGGCTGTTGTTGTGGGTACTTACGGTGGGCCACTTGTGTCTCACCAACACTTGTTGGTGAGGCTGTTGTTGTGGGTACTTACGGTGGGCCACTTGTGTCTCACCAACACTTGTTGGTGAGGCTGTTGTTGTGGGTACTTACGGTGGGGCACTTGTGTCTCACCAACACTTGTTGGTGAGGCTGTTGTTGTGGGTACTTACGGTGGGCCACTTGTGTCTCACCAACACTTGTTGGTGAGGCTGTTGTTGTGGGTACTTACGGTGGGCACTTGTGTCTCACCAACACTTGTTGGTGAGGCTGTTGTTGTGGGTACTTACGGTGGGCCACTTGTGTCTCACCAACACTTGTTGGTGAGGCTGTTGTTGTGGGTACTTACGGTGGGGCACTTGTGTCTCACCAACACTTGTTGGTGAGGTGTTGTTGTGGGTACTTACGGTGGGCCACTTGTGTCTCACCAACACTTGTTGGTGAGGCTGTTGTTGTGGGTACTTACGGTGGGGCACTTGTGTCTCACCAACACTTGTTGGTGAGGCTGTTGTTGTGGGTACTTACGGTGGGCCACTTGTGTCTCACCAACACTGAGGAATGTTTCCACTATAGAGAAGACTTCTTCAGTCGAGTAGAGAGGAGGCAGCAGAGGCAGCAGAGGCAGCAGAGACAGCAGAGGCAGCAGAGGCAGCAGAGGCAGCAGAGGCAGCAGAGGTAGCAGAGACAGCAGAGGTAGCAGAGGTAGCAGAGACAGCAGAGGTAGCAGAGACAGCAGAGGTAGCAGAGACAGCAGAGGTAGCAGAGGTAGCAGAGGCAGCAGAGGCAGCAGAGGCAGCAGAGGTAGCAGAGGTAGCAGAGGCAGCAGAGGTAGCAGAGACAGCAGAGGTAGCAGAGGTAGCAGAGACAGCAGAGGTAGCAGAGACAGCAGAGGCAGCAGAGGCAGCAGAGGTAGCAGAGGTAGCAGAGGCAGCAGAGGCAGCAGAGGCAGCAGAGGCAGCAGAGGTAGCAGAGACAGCAGATGTAGCAGAGGTAGCAGAGACAGCAGAGGTAGCAGAGACAGCAGAGGTAGCAGAGACAGCAGAGGTAGCAGAGGTAGCAGAGGCAGCAGAGGCAGCAGAGGCAGCAGAGGTAGCAGAGACAGCAGAGGTAGCAGAGGTAGCAGAGGCAGCAGAGGCAGCAGAGGCAGCAGAGGTAGCAGAGGTAGCAGAGGCAGCAGAGGCAGCAGAGGCAGCAGAGACAGCAGAGGCAGCAGAGACAGCAGAGGTAGCAGAGGCAGCAGAGACAGCAGAGGTAGCAGAGGTAGCAGAGGTAGCAGAGGTAGCAGAGACAGCAGAGGTAGCAGAGGTAGCAGAGACAGCAGAGGTAGCAGAGACAGCAGAGGTAGCAGAGACAGCAGAGGTAGCAGAGGTAGCAGAGGCAGCAGAGGCAGCAGAGGCAGCAGAGGTAGCAGAGGTAGCAGAGGCAGCAGAGGCAGCAGAGGCAGCAGAGACAGCAGAGGCAGCAGAGACAGCAGAGGTAGCAGAGGCAGCAGAGACAGCAGAGGTAGCAGAGGTAGCAGAGGCAGCAGAGGCAGCAGAGGTAGCAGAGACAGCAGAGGTAGCAGAGGTAGCAGAGGCAGCAGACACAGCAGAGGTAGCAGAGGCAGCAGAGACAGCAGAGGTAGCAGAGACAGCAGAGGTAGCAGACACAGCAGAGGTAGCAGAGGTAGCAGAGGCAGCAGAGGCAGCAGAGGCAGCAGAGGTAGCAGAGACAGCAGAGGTAGCAGAGGTAGCAGAGGCAGCAGAGGCAGCAGAGGCAGCAGAGGTAGCAGAGGTAGCAGAGGCAGCAGAGGCAGCAGAGGTAGCAGAGGCAGCAGAGACAGCAGAGACAGCAGAGGCAGCAGAGACAGCAGAGGCAGCAGAGACAGCAGAGGTAGCAGAGGCAGCAGAGACAGCAGAGGTAGCAGAGGTAGCAGAGGTAGCAGAGGCAGCAGAGGCAGCAGAGGCAGCAGAGGCAGCAGAGGCAGCAGAGGCAGCAGAGGCAGCAGAGGCAGCAGACACAGCAGAGGTAGCAGAGGCAGCAGAGACAGCAGAGGTAGCAGAGACAGCAGAGGTAGCAGAGGCAGCAGTGGTAGCAGAGGCAGCAGAGGTAGCAGAAGCAGCAGAGGCAGCAGAGGCAGCAGAGGCAGCAAAGGCAGCAGAGGTAGCAGAGGCAGCAGATGTAGCAGAGGCAGCAGAGGCAGCAGAGGCAGCAGAGACAGCAGAGGTAGCAGAGGCAGCAGAGGTAGCAGAAGCAGCAGAGGCAGCAGAGGCAGCAGAGGCAGCAGAGGCAGCAGAGGTAGCAGAGGCAGCAGAGGTAGCAGAGGCAGCAGAGGTAGCAGAGGCAGCAGAGGCAGCAGAGGCAGCAGAGGTAGCAGAGGCAGCAGAGGTAGCAGAGGCAGCAGAGGCAGCAGAGGCAGCAGAGGCAGCAGATGCAGCAGAGGTAGCAGAGGCAGCAGAGGTAGCAGAGGCAGCAGAGGTAGCAGAGGCAGCAGAGGCAGCAGAGGCAGCAGAGGCAGCAGAGGCAGCAGAGGCAGCAGAGGTAGCAGAGGCAGCAGAGGTAGCAGGGGTAGCAGAGGCAGCAGAGGCAGCAGAGGCAGCAGAGGCAGCAGAGGCAGCAGAGGCAGCAGAGGCAGCAGAGGTAGCAGAGGCAGCAGAGGCAGCAGAGGCAGCAGAGGTAGCAGAGGTAGCAGAGGCAGCAGAGGTAGCAGAGGCAGCAGAGGCAGCAGAGGTAGCAGAGGCAGCAGAGGTAGCAGAGGCAGCAGAGGCAGCAGAGGCAGCAGAGGCAGCAGAGGCAGCAGAGGCAGCAGAGGCAGCAGAGGTAGCAGAGGCAGCAGAGGCAGCAGAGGCAGCAGAGGCAGCAGAGGCAGCAGAGGCAGCAGAGGCCAGCAGAGGCAGCAGAGGTAGCAGAGAGGCAGCAGAGGCAGCAGAGGCAGCAAAGGTAGCAGAGGCAGCAGAGGTAGCAGAGGTAGCAGAGGCAGCAGAGGTAGCAGAGGCAGCAGAGGCAGCAGAGGCAGCAGAGGCAGCAGAGGCAGTGAGATTTAAAGACGATGTGAGATTAGCCCAGATAATGCCACTTCTTCCCCCTGCTCAAAACAAAGTATATTGAACTTTCTTGAGTTTAGCTCTCAGTTATCCCTTATCTTTCCCTTCAAACATTATCCCTGTCTATTCTGCCAATTTCTCAAATCTCCATCCAGTCTTCAATGTTATTCAGTGTTACTTCTCCTAGTTTCTCCTCATAAGTTTAATTCCGTTAATTTTCTGAACTAACTAAGTGTTGTAGACATATTTATATACTTTTTTTTATTGCATGTGTTCCCAACTTCTGTTGCAAATTTTAGTCTGACATACAGGTGTATAAGACACTCAATGACTCTTTTTAAGTGCTTCTTGGATACAGTTATTGACTTAATATGCATCTCTGGTAATATGTTGGGCATTATGCTTACTCTTAGATCTTTGTCCTTGATTATGGCCAGCAAGTTTCTTCCCACGAAGTAGTTACTGGCTGGTCTTTACTTTCCTTCCACTTCGCCACTTGTTGGCGATAGCTTCCAGGAGTTACTTGTCTGACCACTTCAGCTGTGTACCCAGGTCCCCCAGGGCACCATGTGTGGGGGAAATGGGCAGGCCGCTCTGGTACATTGCTGGGCGGGGCATAACGAGGTGGAACTGGTAGCAGACTTCCACAGAAGCTTAAAATTATGATTAACATCTGCCGGTGTTGGCTGAGGTGAAAGGTACTAGGAGAAAAGCGTTTTCTGTAGAGGGCATTAAAAAACTCGAAACCGTGGTGAATGAATTTTAGTTTTTGTTTACCAACCAGTTCGTATCAGCTGAGAGTGTGTTGCAACGCTGTTCCACCTGAGAGTTTTCCTTTGTTTACCAACCAGTTCGTATCAGCTGAGAATGTGTTGCTACGCTGTTCCACCTGAGAGTTTTCCTTTGTTTACCAACCAGTTCGTATCAGCTGAGAGTGTGTTGCTACGCTGTTCCACCTGAGAGTTTTCCTTTGTTTACCAACAGTTCGTATCAGCTGAGAGTGTGTTGCTACGCTGTTCCACCTGAGAGTTTTCCTTTGTTTACCAACCAGTTCGTATCAGCTGAGAGTGTGTTGCTACGCTGTTCCACCTGAGAGTTTTCCTGTAGGAACATATATCCATCACTAAGAGTGGGTTGCATTTTCCAGTCTTTAGTGGGAGACTTCAGCAGGGCAATAATGGTATCTTGAAGTATATTACTATGGTTTCAGTAGCTAGTGAAGATGTCATTGCAACACCTGAAGTTGTAGCTGATAAAAAAAGACACAAGCAACAACGGGAAAATTGATTTTGATTTCATTTCGCCTGGGCAGCAAGCAGACTTCGAAGTCTTGGAACCATCCTGTAGTACAGGAGAAAATATTATTTCATCAGTTATATCTTGGAAGAAATCACAACAAACTGCGTGATTGCAAATGCGAAAAAATGCCACAGTGAAAATAGGAAATACAACCTGAGCGTTTTCACGTGTTTACACATCTTCAGAGGAAGAGAGAGAAGAGGCAAGAGAGGCACATTTATATGGTAACCCTGAGGTGACACCTCACTCAGAGGAGGTAACAACACCTCACTCAGAGGAGGTAACAACACCTCACTCAGAGGAGGTAACAACACCTCACTCAGAGGAGGTAACAACACCTCACTCAGAGGAGGTAACAACACCTCACTCAGAGGAGGTAACAACACCTCACTCAGAGGAGGTAACAACACCTCACTCAGAGGAGGTAACAACACCTCACTCAGAGGAGGTAACAACACCTCACTCAGAGGAGGTAACAACACCTCACTCAGAGGAGGTAACAACACCTCACTCAGAGGAGGTAACAACACCTCACTCAGAGAAGGTAACAACACCTCACTCAGAGGAGGTAACAACACCTCACTCAGAGAAGGTAACAACACCTCACTCAGAGGAGGTAACAACACCTCACTCAGAGAAGGTAACAACACCTCACTCAGAGGAGGTAACAACACCTCACTTAGGGAAGGTAACAACACCTCACTTAGGGAAGGTAACAACACCTCACTCAGAGAAGGTAACAACACCTCACTTAGGGAAGGTGACAACACCTCACTTAGGGAAGGTAACAACACCTCACTTAGGGAAGGTAACAACACCTCACTTAGGGAAGGTAACAACACCTCACTTAGGGAAGGTAACAACACCTCACTTAGGGAAGGTAACAACACCTCACTCAGAGAAGGTAACAACACCTCACTTAGGGAAGGTAACAACACCTCACTTAGGGAAGGTAACAACACCTCACTTAGGGAAGGTAACAACACCTCACTCAGAGAAGGTAACAACACCTCACTTAGGGAAGGTAACAACACCTCACTTAGGGAAGGTAACAACACCTCACTTAGGGAAGGTAACAACACCTCACTTAGGGAGGTAACACACCTCACTCAGAGAAGGTAACAACACCTCACTCAGAGAAGGTAACAACACCTCACTTAGGGAAGGTAACAACACCTCACTTAGGGAAGGTAACAACACCTCACTCAGAGAAGGTAACAACACCTCACTTAGGGAAGGTAACAACACCTCACTTAGGGAAG
>NC_069405.1:91291339-91327980 GCF_026875155.1 Cherax quadricarinatus | reverse complement strand
AGAATGCACGAATTTTAGGGGAGACTCTTTGAATTTCAGAACAATGCAGACCTGTTCATTTTTTGGATGTGAACATCTGCAAAGGTTTTTAGAATTGCAATCGGGGGAGCAATAAAAATACTGCTGCCATTTGCAACTATCTTTGCAAACAAGGATTTTCTACTCTCATCAACTTGAAGACAAAGTTAGAAGTCAGTTGAGCGTCGAAGACAATATCCAAGTGAGAATGTTTTAGATAAAGTTCTTTAGTTCCTTATGAGATTTTTACTAAATTTCTCTGTTACTATTTTTTATTTCATGCAGTTTATTTTTCATTTTATTATATCGTTAATTTTGTGTGTTTTATTTATAAAGTTTTTTGAGTCTGTATGATTGTTCTCCTTCTAAATGGAATCAGTAAATTATTTGTATTTCCGGATTTTATGGACATTCAAGTCTAGTGGGTAATTTCACTGAACATAAATATGCTTTGGGGTAATACCCAAAAATTTACCCTACCCCTGTGTCAGGCGAGTGATACCCTGCAAAACTTGCCCAGACTACTCTACAGGCCGAGTATCATGATCCTCTGGGCAAGAAATCCAATTACTGTGTTGACATTTACTTACCTGGTATTACACATATTACTGGAGAAAATAATAAATATGGAGGGTGACAAAGACTGCTGTACAATAACGATGGTTACGATGTGATGACGCATTTTCTGGCTCGAATTCAATTGGAAGATGAATGAAATTTTCATCAGTATGTGAAAGGAATTCGCAGACAAGTCAGTACCAACCATAAGACCTGACAAGAAAAACACTGGAAGAACCCAAAGTCCAATCGTTAATGTAAGGAGTCAAAATATAAAAAAAAAATCCTGAAAAGGTAAAAGACTGAACGTAAACTTGGAAAACAGGGAAACCAGCAGAATAAACAAGTAGACCAATGTACGGACACCTGAAATGCACACATATGTAGCAGTCAAGGCAAAGACAGAACTGAAGCTGCTTCTTAGATATAATGAGAAAATGAGATAGACTAATAGATAAGGAGGTGATCAATAACTCACGAAATCACAATAACACGATTGCATACAAATCACGGTAATGATTTGTGTGCAATCACTTGCCATGAGTTCTAACACCACCCGAACCGTGGTTTGTGAGGAATGACCTTAAACCCAGGAGATTTTTAGCTCTTTTTTTTTTCTTTACAAGTGAGCAAAAACCAGTATAAAATATGAGTCAGATGGACTATCCCCAAAGAATGTTAACGAGGATGCGAAATAATGCGTAAGAGACTCACACTGGTCAGTTTTTATCACAGGAGACGAGCAAAGTGCCAGGTAACTGGAGAATGTAAATGTAATACCAAAAATTCAATAAGTGATGACAAGCAGGAGACCTTGAACTATATTCCAGTGACCTTGACAAGTGTAGCATGTAAAGTGCTGGAAAATATCTTAAAGGGACAGAGTGACTTGGTAAACTTCTCTCAAGGAGCACCATCAGGGAACGACCCATTGTGGCCCACCTGGAGTCAGGTGAACACTCTGGGTCATGGTACACACCCTAGGGTCATGGTGCACATTCTGGGGCCCATATAGGAATCAGATAAACCTTTCATAATTGACAAATCGAAAAAATTATGTCCGTATGAGTCTGAAAAAGTTTCTCGACTGCCAACCTTCCCTGAGCTTGATATCAATATCACGTGCAACACGGCTAACACAGTTTTAAGATTAAGATTTAACATATACGGCCCAAATCATAGAAGTTACCAGTCTTCTGAGTCTCACCAGGGAATTCCCTTTGCAGAAAACAATGCAAAATACTTACTTTAGAAAGTACAATACTCACAACGAAAAGCATTAGTAGTGCTACCGCAGGACTGCAGTATGCACTGCGCTGTTAGCAACAGCGAGCACTCTGTCAAGATGATCACTTAAAGGAAGACAAAATTAGACACAGGAAGAGCTTATGGTATGCGATGAACATTCACCCTAACATTAAAACTCATGTATACTGTAAACAACGAGCGAAAGTTTACAACAAGACAGATATAAAACAATGGCAAAACCTACACCAGAAGATCAAGTCTCAGCGAGTGTGTGTCTGGTGGCTGGAAAAGATCTGGTCAGGTAAATCTTCGATCACAGTTGACGTAGTGAATTCTGATGTCCAACTCCTTTAGATGAGGTCAAATTTCAAACACCATCTGATGAATGTCAGGCCAGAGAGGGTAATATGTGACCACTATGTAGCGATGTTAACTGTCTACCCTCCAGCCAGATGTTAACTGTCTACCCTCCAGCCAGATGTTAACTGTCTGCCCTCCAGCCAGATGTTAACTTGAAGATTGAGACACTTATGCAGCATATGGGAATCTTTATTCAGGAAACGTTTCGCCACACAGTGGCTCCATCAGTCCAATACAAAGAGGAAGGCGTAAGGAGAGGAGGAGAATGAGGTAATCAGTCCCTCAACCTGGAGTCGATGTGTTCAGTCCAGCCAGATGTTAACTGTCTACCTTCAAGCAAGATGTTCTTCAAGGACCATTGTCGGCCTCTCACTGAATTAACCTCTCTCTCTCTCTCCCCTTTTCTCTCCCCTCTCTCTCTCTCTCTCTCTCTCTCTCTCTCTCTCTCTCCCTCTTCTCTCTCTCTCTCTCTCTCTCTCTCTCTCCCCTCTCTCTTCTCTCTCTCTCTCCCCTTTCTCTCCCCCTCTCTCTCCCCTCTCTCTCTCTCTCTCTCTCTTTTTTTTTTTTTTTTTTTTACACAGGGTTTGAGAGGTTAAGGATCCCTAGCTTTATTGACAGCTATTTTTACAGGTTAAGGATTCCTAATTTTTATTGGCAAGCTAAGAGCTGTTACCTACATCAGTTCATTTGAAAGCATTTTTATTGTTATGAGACATACAAGTAGGGAACAAGATGAAGTTGGAGCCATCTGTGGGCCAGCATTTTCATTTCATCTCTCTCTCTCTCTCTCTCTCTCTCTCTCTCTCTCTCTCTCTCTCTCTCTCTCTCTCTCTCTCTCTCTCTCTCTCCCCATAGGCCCCTGCCAGGGTTCCCACTCCACCAACCCCACCATTCTCCCCAGACCACAAGTTGCAGGTTTGGTATACGAACACAGATGGAAAAACAAATAAATGTGAGGAGTGGCATGAAAGAAGACATTATAGCAATCACAGAAACGAAACTCACTGAGACAATAGCAAACGCAATCTTCCCACCCAGATATCAGATCCAGAGGAAAGACAGGAGTAGAGGGAGAGGAGGGGTTGCACTGCTCATTAAAAACTGATGGGGATTTGAGGAAATGGAAGGAATGGACGAGATTGGAGAAAGGGATTACATAGTAGGTACATTTCAGTCTGGAGAACATAAAGTAGTCATTGGAGTGATAACCCACCACAGAGCTGCAGAAGGCCAAGAGAGGAATATGCAAACAATCACAGACAGGCGATCTTAACTATGCAAGACAAGCCAAGGGAAGTGGAAATTTTTAGCTCAAGTACTTTCACATTTCTCAGTGCATCATCAAGAGCTATGGAATGTTGCAAGGCTGCAACTGAAGGAGGAATGAGGGGAAGTTTTTTCTCAGAATAGCACATTGCTAGTGTATTCCCTGCTGTTGGCTCTCTTAGAGTGGACCAGCTGCTAGTGTTGCACCCGTCATAACCGCCATCCCCCATACCCCACATATATAATAATAATAATAATAATAATATAATAAATAATAATAATAATAATAATAATAATAATTAATATAATAATAATAAAAATAATTTCGTACTTACTACCAGTACATGAGTACAAGGTATACAGTCCTAGCGACAACAATGACATACTACTATATAGAAACGTGCCCTTGTTAGCTCCGCATGGGGTCGGGGTCACTATTTAGGTCAGTGTCCCGGGATGCGAACCCACACCATCGACCTAACACCCAGGATACCCATTTTATAGTAACTGAAGGGGAACATAGACAACAGTTGGAAAGAAACACGTCCAATGTTTCTACCTCTGGCTGGGAAACGCAACCCCGAGCCCCTCGCCCGTGTGAAGCGAGAGCGTTAGCCACCAGCCACCAGAGTTAATAGGGTTTTTGAGAATCAAGAATTAAGAAATTAGAAGATAAGTAGTCCACCACAAGCGTTTTCTATCTATTTAGAAACAGGACAGGTACTTGAGAAAATACTTTTCTCAGTGGATATTATATATTGGACTGCCTATTATCCTGCTTATTCTTGTATAAGTAACAGAGAAAGGGATGAAAGTGCCCCTTTGTCCCTTTAAATGCCCTGTTCTGGGGTAATTCCTCAGCCTCAGGGTACTGAGGCGTAACCTCCATTTATATTTTCCTAAAAATTGTCCTACTATTCTTTCTCAAGTAATCGGATTAATTTGCCCTATACACTTGTGATTCCTTCTATACATTCCCTAATAATGTTTCTATGGTTCAGATTTCTAGCTCTAATATCATTTAATCCCACTACCTATGATATCAGGTGATCTTGTGTACCCGATCATTGGTATGGACAATTCACAGCAAATTTCGTTATGTAATTAATACACTTACTGACGTATCAAATGGGTATTTGGGAGTGCGTAGACGCAGGTCGAGCGTCACTAATGTCCATCATGAGACTATACCTGACATAATGAACAATCTGTGATTTTGAGTAGCATATGTTGTTCCAAGGTTTTGAACGACATACCTCTACTAAATAGCTGTATAACACATAATTTGAGTTACATACGGTATTCATGTCATGTTTGTCAAGAGAGAAGATTTCAACATTATGTTCTTTTTCTGAGGCAGCATCCCATCCCTGTGGGTGATTACAGGAACTAACGTGGTTAAAGACAACGTAATGGTGGACACACTAGCTGAGGTGGCCAGAAGGGGCTCACTCGAGCAGAGATTGACTGGGAAAATCTGGAGCAGGTTTAAACATCAGATGAAATATTAGATAAAAATACAACTGCTGTTAAAATTGCAAAAGCTTTTTGTATCTTCGAAAAATCTTCTGATTTATCCATTGATGAAATTAATATTAGTAAGGGGATGGTATGTAGCTCAATGTTAAAACAAAATATTCCCTTATAAATCATTAAGACAATTTAATCAAACAATATAACTTCTACAGAAAGGCAAAGATGAATTAAGTAAAATATTTTCATCTATTAATCCATTATTACCCTATATGTATGGATTAATAAAAACACACAAACCAGGTAATCCAGTCAGACCAATTATTAGCTCCATATGATCATTTCATATAAATATCTAAATGGCTTGTTGACAATTTTGAAGCGCCCTATTGTTGGTAAATTTCTAACTTAATGTTAAAAACAACATAGATTTAGTGATAAATTAAGCTCCTTGACTGACTTAAAATTTTTTAACATAGGTTAGTTTTTGATGATACTTCCTTGTTTACGAAAGTTACCTGTAGATGATTTATTAAGAATCTTATCTGAAGAAACACGTTAATTATGAGTTATCAATGCCAGTTCCTACTATCATTAAACATATTAAACTTTGCAGTGTTGATGCAAAATTTAGTATTTAATGATAAGTATTACACTCAGAAGTTGGTATGGCAATGGGAAATCCTCTTTCACCTGTTCCTTAGTAACCTATACATGGTAAGTTTTTGAAACAAGGATTGCTTAACACAACTCCTCCCTAATAGAGCTAAATGGTTCAGATATGTTGATGAGCTTATTTTGTGCTCTTATGCCAAAAATGTAGATATGCACCATTTCCCATTGGAAAATATGGTTTCAGATATGTTGATGATATTTTTGTCCTTATGCCCCTAGAATGAAGATATTACAACCATTTTCTTATTAAATTAATAGCTTAGGCATTTCTAAATCTTTACTACTGGTTGAGTTTGAAGCAAATAACTAATTGTCTTTTTCTAGATTTTTTTAATTATTAATGGTAAATAATGAATTCAATTAAAATTTACAGAAAACCTACAAAATAACTGGCTATGTCCCACATTATTCCTCGCATCAAGATAAAGATAAACTGTCGGTTTTTTTCATCAATGTTTTTGAGAGTTTTTTAACAATTTGTTAGTCCTGAGTTCATAGTTGAGAAATTTCCAAAATATATGAAATAGCTAATGATCGAAAATCCCCAAGAAACGGACATTGAAAAATCTTTAAAATTGCTAGAATACTTTTTACAATCCAAAAAGGGCAACCGCCATATTCAACTAGAAAAAAATGGTTCTCCCTTACCATGAAAACTTGGTTGCTATGCCTTCTCATCTTAGACTTTTAATATTAAAGTTATGTTTTCAAAAATCTTGATACAGTAAAAAAAAAATTTTTGATAAAGAATTCACCCAAATGCTGATGGATATTGTCCATATAAGATTCCTTGTAAAATTATGCGAATAAAGTTTATTACGGACAAAACTGGTAAAAAAATATATTCTCGAACTAAGATTAAAACAACATAAATATAGCATTAGAACTGACAAGATTCCCATGCTCATTTATTCATGTAAGAGATTTTAACCATCCCATTTTATGTTCAAAAAAGTTGAGAAAGTAGTAACAAGAGCCAAGTACCATGGTCGACAGGAATATAATTGAAATCTGTTACATAAAAAGCACTTGGAAATAATGTGAATTTCTTTGGGATTCAAATAAATGATTTCATTTATACATAATAAAAATTTGGGAAGAATTAATGATACATTAAACTAGTAATAAAATCTTATTTCTTGGGTAGATATTAAGTGTGTTTCACAAGTTGGGGGGTCGGCACGCTGTGTGAGGATGTTGCTTTGTTGTGGGATTGATGTGATTGTGTAGTCTTGCCCCTTTATATGCCTTTCCTTTGAATGTATTCTTAATAGTTCCTTGATAAGTAAGAAGTTCGCTAAAGTGCTTGGAATTTCACTATTCTTTCACAGTGTTTATATATATATATATAATATATATAATATATATATATAATATATAAATATATCATATATAATATATATATATATATATAGATATATATAAATATATATAATATATATAATAAATAATATATAATATATATATAGTGGCATGCAAGAATACGTTAACCTTTTAATACAGCATAAGTACACACTCCCATATAGGCTGCCTCACAACCAGTGAACCAGGCACTAAGGCTTAACAGTAAGGGTACCCATCATTAAATCAGTGCCTTGGTTCATTAACCAACCATAGCAGGCCTGCCAAGTGCTGAGCGATGTGACCTCACTCTCATCAGCACTTGCCAGACTTGTATAGCAGCTGGTTGAGCACAGCACTCTCTTTCTTTCTCGGGCTTTTGTCTTTGCCTTTATCACCGTGTGGTACACTTTTATTTCAACTCTTGTACATAGTGTACATAAGTGTACATAATGTACATAAGTGTACATAGATGTATATATAACTGGTGAAGGAAAATGCAAGTTAAATACTACTGTTGTGTTTATTCTCACTCCAAACTCATTACGACCAGGTCAACAGGCCATTATTACCTGTGTTCATAATATGGGAAGCTCAGTCCGGGAGCTGGAGCTGGAGCTGGTCTTAATATTGTTCAGATAGCCTTCGTTTTGCTCTGCATTCCTTGTCAGCCTTGCTATTCTTTTGTTATTGCGTGTCAGCCTTGCAATCACTTTTGTTATTGCGCGTCAGCCTTGCTATTGTGTGTATCCTGCAAGTCATATTGTGCATGTTGCTGCATGTTGCGTGTAATGCAAACAGCATGTTAAGTTGGGGTTAATGCCACATACATGGGTCAGGTGGTTAGTGTCTCTACTAAATTTACTCACACTATCCCTACAGCGTTGCTGGCGAATTGATATCCTATGGGGTTGATATTCTATTGGCATAGAATATCAACCCAACTGACTCTTACCGCTGTACAGCTTTGTGACATTATTCATACAGAGTTAAGAGCTGAAGCAACTATGGTGCACCAAACTGAGGTATCTCCCACTACAGGAGCTGTTAATCTCCGCTTAAGTTCCTTCATAATGTGGAAGGGACAACACCAGAGCAACCAGACCAGCAGTCTCATAAAGCAGATGCATCAGGTTTGTATAAGGGGGAGTCCACCTCACTGGCACGTGAGTTAGCCAAACTCAATCTCAAACAACTAGAAGCAGCGAGCATTTGCTAGGGAGGAGTTTGATGAAGAGGAGGAGCGGAGGCAATTTAAGCAGATTGTGGATGACTTTAGTGTGCAAAAGGCAGTATATCTAGTTCCTCGTTTTTTTTTGAGGGCGAGCCTTAACAGTTTTTCGAGGTATCTGAAAACCAGGCTTAAACATTGAGGTGGCCTGAGGAGCATTGGGCAGCATTAGTGCATACAGCATTGTATGGTTAGGTACAAGAGTTCACATCTGTGCTGAAAAAATTGTAATAATAATAACATGCAAATTTTTCGATCCCATCAATCAACATCATTGGAGCTGGTCAGAAACAAAAGTCCACCATTAGCAAACGGAGGTTCGAATCTCCTGCACTCAATGCGCTAAATAACCCATGCAAGTTTAGCAAGTCATAAAATACAGTTAGGAGTACGTGGTGCGTGTCGTGTTATGGTAGTCAGACGTGAAGGGAGAGGTGAGTGCTCCCTCAAGACAATCTCTGTCGCCCACACTAACTCAAGACTCAGCCATACTTTTACCTGATGTCATTTCGTTAAGCAGGCGAATGTCTGAGCCGATATTGTGTAATGCTGACTCTCAACGGTACGTCACTGCACGCTTCATGGAGAAGGCAACACGGGGAAACAGGCAACACGAGGAAGCAAGCATCACCAGGGGGTAGGGAACACCAGGAAGCAGGCAACACCAGGGAGCAGGCAACACCTGGGAGCAAGCACCACAGGGAGCAGGCAACACCAGGGAGTAGGCAACACCTTGAAGCAAGCAACACCAGGGAGCAGGAAACACCAGGAAGTAAGCAACCTCAGGGAGCAGACAACACCAGGGAGCAGGCAACACCAGGAAGCAGGCAACATCAGGGAGTAACGCCAGAGAGCAAGCAGCACAAGGGAGCAGGCAACACCAGATAGCAGAGCAGATTCTTGGTTGCAATGTGTAATGTGTATTGTGTTGAGGAGCCAGGGTGTGCTGTATTGTGTTGAGGAGCCAGGTGTGCTGGTATTGTGTTGAGGAGCCAGGGTGTGCTGGTATTGTGTTGAGGAGCCAGGGTGTGCTGGTATTGTGTTGAGGAGCCAGGGTGTGCTGGTATTGTGTTGAGGAGCCAGGAAGTGCTGGAATTGTGTTGAGGAGCCAGGGTGTGCTGGTATTGTGTTGAGGAGCCAGGGTGTGCTGGTATTGTGTTGAGGAGCCACGGTGTGCTGGTATTGTGTTGAGGAGCCAGGTGTGCTGGTATGTGATGAGGAGCCAGGGTGTGCTGGTATTGTGTTGAGGAGCCAGGTGTGCTGGTATTGTGTTGAGGAGCCACTGTGTGCTGGTATTGTGTTGAGGAGCTACGGTGTGCTGGTATTGTGTTGAGGAGCCAGGGTGTGCTGGTATTGTGTTGAGGAGCCAGGGTGTGCTGGTATTGTGTTGAGGAGCCAGGGTGTGCTGGTATTGTGTTGAGGAGCCAGGGTGTGCTGGTATTGTGTTGAGGAGCCAGGGTGTGCTGGTATTGTGTTGAGGAGCCAGGGTGTGCTGGTATTGTGTTGAGGAGCCAGGGTGTGCTGGTATTGTGTTGAGGAGCCAGTGTGTGCTGGTATTGTGTTGAGGAGCCAGGGTGTGCTGGTATTGTGTTGAGGAGCCGGGTGTGCTGGTATTGTGTTGAGGAAACAGGGTGTGCTGGTATTGTGTTGAGAACCAGGGTGTGCTGGTACTGTGTTGAGAACCAGGGTGTGCTGGTATTGTGTTGAGGACCAGGGTGTGCTGGTATTGTGTTGAGGAGCCAGGGTGTGCTGGTATTGTGTTGAGGAACCAGGGTGTGCTGGTATTGTGTTGAGGAACCAGGTGTGCTGGTATTGTGTTGAGGAGCCAGGTGTGCTGGTATTGTGTTGAGAGCCAGGGTGTGCTGGTATTGTGTTGAGGAACCAGGGTGTGCTGGTATTGTGTTGAGGAGCCAGGTGTGCTGGTATTGTGTTGAGGAGCCAGGGTGTGCTGGTTATTGTGTTGAGGAGCCAGGGTGTGCTGGTATTGTGTTGAGGAGCCAGGTGGTGCTGGTGAATGTGTTGAGGAGCCAGGTTGTGCTGGTATTGTGTTGAGGAACCAGGGTTGTGCTGGTATGTGTGTTGAGGAGCCAGGGTGTGCTGGTATTGTGGTTGAGGAACCAGGGTGTGCTGTATTGTGTTGAGGAGCCAGGGTGTGCTGGTATTGTGTTGAGGAGCCAGGGTGTGCTGGTATTGTGTTGAGGAGCCAGGGTGTGCTGGTATTGTGTTGAGGAGCCAGGGTGTGCTGGTATTGTGTTGAGGAGCCAGGGTGTGCTGGTATTGTGTTGAGGAGCCACGGTGTGCTGGTATTGTGTTGAGGAGCCACCGGTGTGCTGGTATTGTGTTGAGGAGCCAGGTGTGCTGTATTGGTGTTTGAGGAGCCAGGGTGTGCTGGTATTGTGTTGAGGAGCCAGGGTGTGCTGGTATTGTGTTGAGGAGCCACGGTGTGCTGGTATTGTGTTGAGGAGCCACGGTGTGCTGGTATTGTGTTGAGGAGCCAGGGTGTGCTGGTATTGTGTTGAGGAGCCAGTGTGTGCTGGTATTGTGTTGAGGAGCCAGGGTGTGCTGGTATTGTGTTGAGGAGCCAGGGTGTGCTGGTATTGTGTTGAGGAGCCAGGGTGGTGCTGGTATTTGTGTTGAGGAGCCAGGGTGTGCTGGTATTGTGTTGAGGAGCCAGGGTGTGCTGGTATTGTGTTGAGGAGCCAGGGTGTGCTGGTATTGTGTTGAGGAGCCAGGGTGTGCTGGTATTGTGTTGAGGAGCCAGGGTGTGCTGGTATTGTGTTGAGGAGCCACGGTGTGCTGGTATTGGTGTTGAGGAGCCACGGTGTGCTGGTTATTGTGTTGAGGAGCCAGGGTGTGCTGGTATTGTGTTGAGGAGCCAGGGTGTGCTGGTATTGTGTTGAGGAGCCAGGGTGTGCTGGTATTGTGTTGAGGAGCCAGGGTGTGCTGGTGTTGTGTTTGAGGAGCCAGGGTGTGCTGGTATTGTGTTGAGGAGCCAGGGTGTGGCTGGTATTGTGTTGAGGAGCCAGGGTGTGCTGGTATTGTGTTGAGGAGCCAGGTTGTGCTGGTATTGTGTTGAGGGCCAGGGTGTGTTGGTATTGTGTTGAGGACCAGGGTGTGCTGGTATTGTATTGAGGAACAGGGTGCTGGTATTGTGTTTGAGAACCAGGTGTGCGGTATTGTTGTTGAGGAATCCATGGGTGTGCTGTATTGTGTTGAGGAGCCAGGGTGTGCTGGTATTGTGTTGAGGAGCCAGGTGTGCTGGTATTGTGTTGAGGAACCAGGGATGTGCTGGTATTGTGTTGAGGAAACCAGGGTGTGCTGGTATTGTGTGAGAGCCAGGTGTGCTGTATTGTGTTGAGAAATGCCAGGTGTGCTTATATGTGTTGAGGAACCAGGGTGTGCTGGTATTGTGTTGAGGACCAGGGTGTGCTGGTATTGTGTTGAGGACAGGGTTGTGCTGGTATTGTGTTGAGGAGCCTGGTGTGCTGTATTGTGTTGAGGAGCCAGGGTGTGCTGTATTGTGTTGAGGAGCCAGGGTGTGCTGGTATTGTGTTGAGGAACCAGGGTGCTGGTATTGTGTTGGGAGCCAGGTGATCTGTATTGTGTTGAGGACCAGTGTGTGCAGTATTGTGTTGAGGAGCCAGGTGTGCTGGTATTGTGTTTGAGGAGCCAGGGTGTGTGCTGGTATTGTGTTGAGGAGCCAGGGTGTGCTGGTATTGTGTTGAGAACAGGTGTGCTGGTATTGTGTTGAGGAGCCAGGGTGTGCTGGTATTGTGTTGAGGAGCCAGGAGTTGTGCTGGTATTCGATGTTGAGGAGCCAGGTGTGCTGTATTGTGTTGAGGCCAGGGTTGTGCTGGTATTGTGTTGAGGAGCCAGGGTGTGCTGGTATTGTAGTTAGGAGCAGGGTGATGCTGGTATTGTGTTGAGGAGCCGGGTGGCTGGTATTGTGTTGAGGAACCAGGGGTGCTGGTATTGTGTTGAGGAGCCAGGTTGCTGATCATGTGTATTGTGTTGAGGAGCCGGGTGTGCTGGTATTGTGTTGAGGGCCAGGGTGTGCTGGTATTGTGTTGAGGAGCCAGGTGTGCTGGTATTGTTGTTGAGGAGCCAGGTGGCTGGTATTGTGTTGAGGAGCCAGGGTGTGTGGTATTGTGTTGAGGAGCCAGGGTTGTGCTGGTAATTGTGATGAGGAGCCAGGGTGGCTGGTATTTTGTTGAGAGCCAGGGGTGTGCTGGTATTGTGTTGAGGAGCAGGGTGTGCTAGGTATTGTGTTGAGAGCCAGGTGTGCTGGTATTGTATTGAGGAGCCAGGGTGATGCTGGTATTGTGTTGAGGAGCCATAGTGTGTGCTGTTTATTGTGTTTAGGAGCCAGGGCGTGCTGGTATTGTGTTGAGGAGCCATGGTGTGCTGGAATTGTGTGTAGAGCCAGGGTGTGCTGGTATTGTGTTGAGGAGCCAGTGTGTGCTGATTGTGTGTTGAGGCGCCAGGTGTGCTGGTATTGTGTTGAGGAGCCAGGTGTGTGCTGGTATGTGTTGAGGAGCAGGGGTGCTGGTATTGTGTTGAGGAGCCAGGTGTGTGCTGGTATTGTGTTGAGGAGCCAGGTGTGCTGGTATTGTTGAGGAGCCAGTGTGTGCTGGTATTGTGTTGAGGAGTCAGGGTGTGCTGGTATTGTGTTGAGGAGCCAGTGTGTGCTGGTATTGTGTTGAGGAGCCAGGGTGTGCTGGTATTGTGTTGAGGAGCCAGTGTGTGCTGGTATTGTGTTGAGGAGCCAGGGCTGCTGGTATTGTGTTGAGGAGCCAGGGTGTGCTGGTATTGTGTTGAGGAGCCAGGGTGTGCTGGTATGTGTTGAGGAGCCAGGTGTGCTGGTATTGTGTTGAGGAGCCAGTGTGTGCTGGTATTGTGTTGAGAGCCACGGTGTGCTGGTATTGTGTTGAGGAGCCAGGGTGTGCTGGTATTGTGTTGAGGAGGCCAGGGTGTGCTGGTATTGTGTTGAGGAGCCAGGGTGTGCTGGTATTGTGTTGGGAGCCACGGTGTGTGCTGGTATTGTGTTGAGGAGCATGGTGTGCTGGTATTGTGTTGAGGAGCCACGGTGTGCTGGTATTGTGTTGAGGAGCCAGGGTGTGCTGGTATTGTGTTGAGGAGCCAGGGTGTGCTGGTATTGTGTGAGGAGCCACGGTGGTGCTGGTATTGTGTTGAGGAGCCAGGTGTGCTGGTATGTGTTGAGGAGCCAGGTGTGCTGGTATTGTGTTGAGGAGCCTGGAGTGCTGGTATTGTGTTGAGGACAGGTGTGCTGGTATTGTGTTGAGGAGCCAGGGTTGTGGTATTGTGTTGAGAGCCAGGGTGTGCTGGTATTGTGTTGAGGAGCCAGGGTGTGCTGGTATATGTGGTAGTGAGCCAGTGGTGTGCTGGTATTTTGTGTTGTGGAAGCCAGGGTTTGCTGGTATTGTGTTGAGGAGCCATGGTGATTGGGACTAGGATGGGCATATCGTACTAACATCATGATATTACTGTCTTATCTGTGCTCGTAGGTCTTCATCCTTCCTTCTAGATGCAGGGTTGTGTAATAAGCTATATTGTACTCTAATATTATATTTCTAAATTTCATTATTTATATTATTCTCTGTGAATTTTTTTATTTTATTCAGAAGATGAGGGATTAGTGTGGAGGGTTACAAAGCCATGGCTTGCTTCTGCAGTGTTTTAAAATCTGAGGTTAGAGTGTTGAGGGAGGAGGTCCTGCTTCTCCAGGAGGAAATTAGGAGGCTAAAGGTTCACCTCGATGGGTTTGGGAGTGAGTGTGAGGTGGCTGGAGTGGTTGAAGGGAATGAGGTTACCAGCAGTGAGGTGAAGTCTGTCTCTTGATGCGAGGAGGGTGAAGGGGAGGAGGACGGAAAGGCTACCAGCAGTGAGGTGCAGTCCAGCACCTGCTACATGTGGCCCGTGGTTCCCAGTAATGGGAGGAACATCAAAAATAATGAAAGAAGCTTTGAACACAAACACAATGAGTAACTGCATGTTGCTACCAACAGTAACAAAACCTACAAGAGTTACAGAGACTAGTGTTCCCTACTAGACCACATCTGGACCAACACCATATCCCCTTTAAAATCAGGTATAATCACAGATAATACCACAGACCACTACCCTACCTTCCTCATCACAAATCTTGGCAAATTACCCCAAGACACTACTAAAGTCACTTTCAGACTTCACAATGAGGCAGCCATTAATAACTTCACAGCAGCAGTGACAAACACTGACTGGCACACTGAGCTAGAAATCTATACAGATATTGACGAATGTATTAATAATTTTCTAAAAAAGACCCAATACCTCTAGAACAAGCACTGCCAAAAAAAAAAAAAATAAACAGATGACAGCTAAGAGACTGAACAGTCCCTGGCTAACACCCAGCATTCTCAAATCCATAAATACAAAGCACCTATACGAAAAACAGTACAGAATGGGTCACATAACCAGAGACCAAACAAAACGTTACTCGTCAATCATAACCAGCCTAATAAGAAGGGCTAAAAACTGTATTATGAGAACACATTATCCAACTTACGAGGTGATATAAAAAAGACCTGGAAAACCCTATCAGAAATTCTAGGAACAAAACAGATATCACGAAATAGCGAAATTGAATTAACAAAACCAGATGAACCCCAATTCCCACCAACTGAAACAGCAGACTCAATGATTTCTTCTCCACTATAGGAAAAAACCTTGCCAATAAAATCCCAAGCTCAGATACCCCACCCAATGACTACCTCACTGGCAACTACCCTACTGAAGTCTCCCTTATTATCAACACACTAAAAAACAAGACAGGAGATTTAAATACCTTACCACCCTTTATATACAAAAAAGCGTCACAAGTACTATCACCAGTCATTGCAACACTCTTTAACAAATCCACAGAATCCTCTACCTTCCTTACAGTTCTCAAAATAGCGAGGGCCACCCCGATCCATAAAGGAGGAGACCAAACAGACTTGAATAACTATAGGCCAATATCTAACTTACACCCTCTCTGTAAAATCTTCGAAAAGTTAATTCATAAGCGAATCTATTCCTACCTCATCTCCCAAAACATACTCAACCCCTGTCAATTTGGGTTCAGGCCTAACAAAAATACTAATGATGCTATTATACACATGCTAGAACACATATACACTGCAATAGAGAAAAAAGAAGTCCCACTGGGGATCTTCATTGACTTACGTAAAGCTTTTGATACAGTTGACCATGACTTGCTCCACGTAAAATTGTCACACTATGGTATTAGAGGGCACTCCCTCAACTACCTCAAGTCTTACCTCAGCAACAGAAGCCAATATGTGTACGCAAACGGGGCAAACTCTTCCGCACAACCAATTACAGTTGGTGTCCCACAGGGAAGTGTCCTTGGCCCTCTTCTCTTTCTCATATACATAAATGACCTACCAAATGCATCGCAACTACTCAAATCCACACTATTTGCAGATGACACTACATACGTCTTCTCTCACCCGAGCCCAGTCACGCTAGCCAATACTGTAAATACCGAATTACAGAAAATATCTACCTGGACGAGTACTAACAAACTTACTCTAAACATTGACAAAACCTACTTCATGTTAAGAGCTACAGACGTCCCTCTTAACATAATGATAAACTGATCACCTGTCACAAAATTCACAGAGGGAAAATTCTTAGGAATCCACCTTGATAATAGACTCAAATTTCAAACACATATACAGCAAATTTCCCAAAAAATTTCCAAGACCGTAGGCATACTATCGAAGATACGGTACTATGTTCCACAGTCAGCCCTCCTGGCCCTATATCACTCTCTTATTTACCCCTATCTCACCTATGGAATTTGTGCATGGGGCTCAACAACAATAAACCATCTCAGACCATTAATTCCCCAACAAAAGGCTGCAGTCAGAATGATAACAAATTCCCACTACAGGCAGCACACTCCACCAATATTCAAAACTCTAAACCTACTCACCATACAAAACATCCATACTTATTACTGCACCTAC
The DNA here is from genome assembly GCF_026875155.1 of Cherax quadricarinatus. Lineage (NCBI taxonomy): Eukaryota > Metazoa > Arthropoda > Malacostraca > Decapoda > Parastacidae > Cherax > Cherax quadricarinatus. Next base: position 91,311,777 of record NC_069405.1, on the reverse strand, counting down.
TACATTCATAGAACACTTAACTCTGATATAAACCCTCCCCTCAAACGTCTCCTTACCAACCTCAACAGAACACATGACCATAACACAAGACACAGATCACTCTTTGATGTTCCTCGTGTCCATCTCACGCTATGCAAAAACTCAATGCACATAAAAAGCCGTAAAATCTGGAATTCATTACCTGTGAATATAAAAGAAACACTGTCTGTTTATAAATTCAAGTCTCTTCTCAAAAATCACTTACTCACCCACAACTAAATAAATACTGAATAATTGTATCTCATAAATTGTATCTCGTAAATGTTTCTCATTATTGTATCTCATAAATGTCTAACCTATGACCCAATCAAACTTTATTCTTTAAATTACATTACCTAACAGAATACTCCATTCTACTGAATGTTCAGCAACACAGTAAATGACCATATGACCTGTCTTTGTAATACTCATTTGTGCTAAATTGTTATCTGTTTACAATAATGTTTTTACCACTGAATATATCATTGCTTAGTTAATCTTAAGTTAATTTTAAGCCTGCCCATAATGCTCTGCATACAAGGGGCTTTGGCATGTTGCACTGTAATAACTGTATTCCTTTGTACTTCACTGTATCATGTTCAAATTAATGAATAAAATAAATAAAAAAGGTAGGAAATCGTTTCTCTGTTCTTCAGGATGAGTGTACTTCAGTGGTCAGTGAAGGTAAAGGTACTACTTCCCCTGCTAATAGAGGTAAGCGAATTCTTGTGGTTGGTGACTCACAGGTAAGATATATGGACCGTGCTTTCTGTAATAGGAATAAGAAGGTGAGAGAGAGGGTGTGATTCCCTGGAACTGTGGTGTTAGTGATATAGTCAACAGGTTGGATAATATCATGTCAAGTAATGGGAACAAGCCTATTATCTGTCTCAGTGCTGGTGGAAATGATATTGAGAAGGGTAGGAGAGAAGAGCTGCTAGATAAGTACAGGTCAGCTATTGATTTAATTAAGTCTAAGGGTAGGTTCCGAATCATATGTAGCATCTTGCCTAGAAGGGGAGTGGGAAATGAATGGTTGTCAAGGGCAATTGTTGTAATTTTCTGGCTAGACAGATACTGGAAGGAACTTGCAGCAGCAGCAGCAGCCTCTGGACGAGGCTGCTGCTGAAGGCTGGACAACCGGGGTTTCTCATACTGCCTTGATCCAGCGGAGCCTCTGTGGGCAGTGCAGGTTCCAGGCATGTTACTTCTTACCACAATTCGGATACATAGGACACAGACGCCGCAATTTTTCCCTTAAATTGACATCGGGCGCTATGGTGATTGTATCTCTGGCACGTGAAACACCTCAAAAGTTCTGGATTGTACTTTCTAACTTGGCATTTTTCCCAGCATCCTAGATCTAGTTGAGCCGAAATAAGTCCTCTACGTTGGCTCAAGTCCTCCCTCGTTGGTACGTTATCTTCCCTCTTGGTTCGGAACCGATCAACTTTCAGAATGTTTTGTTTACTAGTGATTGCATCGAGACATGTCTCACAGACAGCAGACAGAGCACAGCTTCTCTGCTTTCAGGCAGATTAATGGAACTGTACAATACGAAAATAACTTGCACATAGGAGAAAGAAACTTGTAACGTTTCGATCCAACTTGAAGTTACTGAAGAACATTATTGCTCTCAAAACAAATTAAAACTTACTTCAGGAAACTCGAGGTCAAGAAAGTCTGCAAAGTTTTACCCTTCCATTAATTATAGAAGAAATATTGCGTGTCCCTCAGAGGAAGGCAGAATTACCCACCGAGGTTACTGGTCATTTTCTCTGATAATTGACAAGAATTCCATTGATAATTTAAATCACTTTAAGTATTACTATTTTTATTCCTTTTAATCTTTAAATGAATAATCAAAAACAAATATTCATTAAGCTTAATAATGTCAACTGCTTAATTTACCTACCCATCTTTTCTGTGTAACGACACACAACTAGTGTGTGTGTGTGGATGTACAGACGTAGAAGCAAGATTTACCTGTCATCTTACATGTGTTTGAGACAGAGATACCAAGCAGTGCTGCCAGAGTGCATAATATTTAAGAGGTTGCTTCTCGATACATATTCGTGTGGTAAAATAACAGTACTCCGAGGCTGGTTGCTCTCTAACAGCCTAGTACTAATATCTCATTAATAATAATAATAATTTATCAAGCACTCTAAAAACGTATGGGAAGTGCAACTCAATCAGGTTTGATGCGGGGAAGAAAAGAGTTACTCCAGTTCCGTGAATCAAGATCCCTTCACCAGCATCAAATCAATATTTCTCACTAACATTTCTAGTGGAAATTACCAGACATTATGTCATTCAACACTGAATATTGTTCAATTATTCACAACTGTGTTCCATGATATGCAATATAGTGGTATGACTTGCAACTCCGGATATTGTTGTTAGTTCGGGGGAGCTTCAGGTGCTGGCATCCTCATACAGGGCTTCAGGTGCTGGCATCCTCATACAGGGCTTCAGGTGCTGGCATCCTCATACAGGGCTTCACGTGCTGGCATCCTCATACAGGGCTTCAGGTGCTGGCATCCTCATACAGGGCTTCAGGTGCTGGCATCCTCATACAGGGCTTCAGGTGCTGGCATCCTCATACAGGGCTTCACGTGCTGGCATCCTCACACAAGGCGTCAGGTGCTGGCATCCTCATACAGGGCTTCAGGTGCTGGCATCCTCATACAGGGCTTCAGGTGCTGCATCCTCATACAGGGCTTCACGTGCTGGCATCCTCATACAGGGCTTCAGGTGCTGGCATCCTCATACAGGGCTTCACGTGCTGGCATCCTCATACAAGGCTTCAGGTGCTGGCATCCTCATACAGGGCTTCAGGTGCTGGCATCCTCATACAGGGCTTCAGGTGCTGGCATCCTCATACAGGGCTTCAGGTGCTGGCATCCTCATACAGGGCTTCAGGTGCTGGCATCCTCATACAGGGCTTCAGTTGCTGGCATTCTCATACAGGGCTTCAGGTGCTGGCATCCTCATACAGGGCTTCTGGTGCTGGCATCCACATATAGGGCTTCAGGTGCTGGCATCCTCATACAGGACTTCAGGTGCTGGCATCCTCATACAGGGCTTCAGGTGCTGGCATCCTCATACAGGGCTTCAGGTGCTGGCATCCTCATACAGGGCTTCAGTTGCTGGCATCCTCATACAGGGCTTCAGGTGCTGGCATCCTCATACAGGGCTTCACGTGCTGGCATCCTCACACAAGGCGTCAGGTGCTGGCATCCTCATACAGGGCTTCAGGTGCTGGCATCCTCATACAGGGCTTCAGGTGCTGGCATCCTCATACAGGGCTTCACGTGCTGGCATCCTCATACAGGGGCTTCAGGTGCTGGCATCCTCATACAGGGCTTCACGTGCTGGCATCCTCATACAAGGCTTCAGGTGCTGGCATCCTCATACAGGGCTTCAGGTGCTGGCATCCTCATACAGGGCTTCAGGTGCTGGCATCCTCATACAGGGCTTCAGGTGCTGGCATCCTCATACAGGGCTTCAGGTGCTGGCATCCTCATACAGGGCTTCAGTTGCTGGCATTCTCATACAGGGCTTCAGGTGCTGGCATCCTCATACAGGGCTTCTGGTGCTGGCATCCTCATATAGGGCTTCAGGTGCTGGCATCCTCATACAGGGCTTCTGGTGCTGGCATCCTCATATAGGGCTTCAGGTGCTGGCATCCTCATACAGGACTTCAGGTGCTGGCATCCTCATACAGGGCTTCAGGTGCTGGCATCCTCATACAGGGCTTCAGGTGCTGGCATCCTCATACAGGGCTTCAGGTGCTGGCATCCTCATACAGGGCTTCAGTTGCTGGCATCCTCATACAGGGCTTCAGGTGCTGGCATCCTCATACAGGGCTTCAGTTGCTGGCATTCTCATACAGGGCTTCAGGTGCTGGCATCCTCATACAGGGCTTCTGGTGCTGGCATCCTCATACAGGGCTTCAGGTGCTGGCATCCTCATACAGGGCTTCAGGTGCTGGCATCCTCATACAGGGCTTCAGGTGCTGGCATCCTCATACAGGACTTCTGGTGCTGGCATCCTCATACAGGGCTTCAGGTGCTGGCATCCTCATACAGGGCTTCACGTGCTGGCATCCTCACACAAGGCTTCAGGTGCTGGCATCCTCATACAGGGCTTCAGGTGCTGGCATCCTCATACAGGGCTTCAGGTGCTGGCATCCTCATACAGGGCTTCAGGTGCTGGCATCCTCATACAGGGCTTCAGGTGCTGGCATCCTCATACAGGGCTTCACGTGCTGGCATCCTCAAACAAGGCTTCAGGTGCTGGCATCCTCATACAGGGCTTCAGGTGCTGGCATCCTCATACAGGGCTTCAGGTGCTGGCATCCTCATACAGGGCTTCAGGTGCTGGCATCCTCATACAGGGCTTCAGGTGCTGGCATCCTCATACAGGCCTTCAGGTGCTGGCATCCTCATACAGGACTTCAGGTGCTGGCATCGTCATACAGGACTTCAGGTGCTGGCATCCTCATACAGGGCTTCAGGTGCTGGCATCCTCATACAGGGCTTCAGGTGCTGGCATCCTCATACAGGGCTTCAGGTGCTGGCATCCTCATACAGGGCTTCAGTTGCTGGCATTCTCATACAGGGCTTCAGGTGCTGGCATCCTCATACAGGGCTTCTGGTGCTGGCATCCTCATATAGGGCTTCAGGTGCTGGCATCCTCATACAGGGCTTCAGTTGGTGGCATCCTCATACAGGCCTTCAGTTGCTGCTATCAGCATAGTTGCTGATCCCTGTGTTATATAGCATAGCATATGGTATCATCCATGTGCTTTAGATAGGAGATCCCTTTTAGGCCTGTGACTGTTGTGTGACGTCACGGGATGCTCATGTGTACGTTCGTACCTCTGCCCCCTCTCAGACGGCGTGTAGACCTAGACAGGCTAAGACAGGCAGAGGCTGGCTCCATCCTCATCATCTCAGTCTGGACAATAAATCGTTACCATCCAACAATTGTCTACCTTCAAAACCTTCTATATCTCCATTAAAACCCCTCGATAAAATGGTCACACGGGTGTGGGACGTAAAATTGATAATTACGCCGAGTATGGAGATTTCTTTCGACCAGCAAGACTGCCATTTCGTGTCACCAGTAGTGCCGACTTTAGCCAGCTGCACCACCAGTCACTACTCTCGTCAAGCACCTACCCAGCTTCTACATCCATTCACTGGTCATTTCTTTGTATTAGTGTATCTGCTATTTGCAATCACTCCCGAGGGTTGACTCGGTTTGCAAAATAAGCCAGTTTCTTCCAGTCTGTGTTGAGGGAGCTCAGTCAAGCCTAATTCTATTTCATCCAGTCTTTTGCCCTGCCAAGCCAGCTTCCACCCCTGCTGGCTCATCGTGTGAAGTATCAAGCCATTCTGTGTGAAGGGTTTAAGATAAGCCAGCTAGCACTAACCCAGGTGTCTTACCCCAGTACTCGAGCCAAGCCACGTGATAGTCTTCATCGCTTGTGATTCAAGCTCCAAGCCCTCCTGAGAGCCTCTTTTTCATCCCTGTGGTGTTGTGTATTTTCGTGGGTGACATTTTAAGCTAGCCAGCTTAGAATATCTTTGCAGGCAGAGTTGGCTGTTCTCAGTGAGGCATACGCCGTTCAACCCATAAACCCAACCACCCCTTCTCCATTTGTGTCTCACCATTGCCGGTCTTAGACCCTGTTTACCCACAAACCCAACCACTATCACTGTTGTTGTACCCCCCAACATCCGCCAGTGTTTAGGTATCACAACTCCGGGTTGTAGCACCATATTTATAAGGAACCACATAGGGGGTTCAAGAGTCGAGTGTGTGTCTCTCGACAGTGGCGCCACCGATATAAGCACCTGTGTGATATCATGCGTCGAAGAAAGTGCAATCTACGATCACGTGTGCAGAGGACAGCATCAAGACACAATAAAACACCTCAACCTTCCGACCATCAACCTCATTCTTCACCAGTCTTTACAGCGATAATTAATATTTTTTTTTTCATAGAACATTTGCGAGTGTTAGACATTTCTTTGTTTTCCAGTGAATTTTTTCTTAAGAGACATACAGTGACTCTCGATCAGACTCAGTGTATTGTTTGCAAATAATTTTTTTTTTATCTCTTTAATATCAGTGTAATTTTCGTGCATTATCTTATGTCTGTTGTGTTGTTGTCTTTTTATACACATGAAGTAAGTACTTAGTGTTATTTCCTTTGTTGTGTGTCATCATATGAGCATATAACTTGGTCGTTTACACTTCAGAATTCACCTTGTGTTCCTCAGTTATTCAGTGGAGTAATTCAGTAATTTTAATTTAATTGTGTCCTGCTCAATTATAGTATAACTGAGAGACAACTCAGTGGTTGTCCTCAGTTATATATAATTTTTTTTTCATCCCCAGCATTTGTTATTCTTTTTTTTGTTCTCTGGGTGGTTGGAACATCTTGTGTTCATAATCTTCATTTAGCCAGTGTCTAATTTGTCCTTATTTCCCACAGACAATATGCCATGTTTTGTGCAACATCCCTGTAAGTGTTGGTGTCTGCAATCACTGTAATAGTTGTGTTCTGCATCACTGTAAGTGTTTGTGATCTGCATCACGTAAGTGTTGTGTTTCTGGCATCACTGTAAGTGTTGTGTCTGCATCACGTAAGTGTTGTGTTCTGCAACACTGTAAGTGTTGTGTTTCTGCAACACTGTAAGAGTTGTGTTCTGCATCACTGTAATGTTGTTTATTTCTGCATCATACTGTAAGTGTATGTGTTCTGCATCACTGAGTATTGTTGTGTTCTGCATCACTATAAAGTGTTTGTTCAGCATCACTGTAAGTGTTGTGTTCTGCAACACGGTAAGAGTTGTGTTCTGCATCACTGTAAGTGTTGTTGTTCTGCATCACTGTAACGTGTTTGTGTTCTGCATCACTGATAGTGTTGTGTTTTCTGCATCACTGTAAGTGTTGTGTTTCTGCATCACTGTAGAGTGTTGTGTTGTGCATCACTGTAAGAGTTTTGTGTTCTGCATCCTGTAAGTGTTGTGTCTGCATCACTGTTACGAGTTGTGTTCTGCATCACACTGTGTAATTTGGTTGTGTTCTGCATCACTGTAAAAAGAGTTTCAAACTTTTTTGTTCTGTGTTTTAGCACCTATTATTATTTTTCATGTTTCTTGACAAATTCACTTCTTATGCAATTTTTAAGTTCTTCTTTTAGAGTAAATTGTTCTTTTTCTTGTAAGTTGTGCTTGAGTGCAGTTAAGAGTTAAAGTGTTCAAATCCTTGATATATTTTCTTTTCTTGTATGAGTATTATTTTTCAATATTGCACATTGACTCATTTGCTAATAATTCTTGTGCAAACAATGTTGTTGCCATTAAAGTTTTCTTGCAGAAATTATATGCAGTACTTGTTTGATTAAGCATTGTTTATTTGCAACATTGCACAGTTTATTTCAAGCAGTTTTATTATGCTCTGTTCGGTGCATAATATTTTATTCTTGTGTGCCATATTTATTCTCTTTTAGCGAATTATTTTGCTCGAGTTTTTCTTATTGTGCAACAAGAATATTGAGACCATTTTAAAAAATTTTTTTGATTGATTCATCATTTTATTGTGTATTTTCCCAGTTTGCCTTAAAGAAAGAACAACTCACTGTGCCATTCATTCATTTTAAAGTAAAAGTTGACAAATTAGAATATGAGTAAAGTACAAGTTCTCGTTGATTTACACAGTGTTGTTTTGTTAAGGTTGAATATTTTTCTATGTGAAGTTCTTTAGCTTACTGTGTGAACCTGCAATTTTAATTACTATAAGCAGAATCGTTAAGCATTTTTCTTCCGTTTAAGCTTTATTGTGCATTCTCTCTATTTTTTCTTGTCTTTATGTCCCCACATTAAGTTCACTGAGAAGATGTCCCAGTCACTTTTTGAACGTTCACTTAGTGTATCATTCCATAGTCAAAGTCAATAATTAATCAGTCCACAGAACCAACATTCCCTTACTGACTGAAAGACAAAACCTAGCCCTTGGGCAATGTGTTAGTTCTCACAGCTTTGTCTCTGAGATTTGTAAAGTGCTGGCGAATGTGAAGTTCAGAATAAGTACCTATAGACCCGAAGAATTACTTAATAACGTAGCCGGCGGTCAGGCATCTAGTAAAACTCTGTCACTCCCATCTGTGATTCCACCTACACCTTCAGACTTTCAAGATAGTGTTCCCGTTGCCTCAATGGTCCGAGACACGCAAGACTCCTTGATTGCACAGCCTATCCCTGCAATGACTGCTAGTTCGAGTAGTAGTTTCTCCACAGGGGATGCTTGTCAGAAAAACGATTACTTGCAACTATAATGCAATCTCTTTTGATGTCACATGCCGAATGCAGAAAGACGTCTCAGTAACGGAGCAAGTGTTCTCACTAGAGTGTCTGTTGTTGTTCCTAAAGTTCAAATGGTGACCCATCCAGTTAGACAGAGATCAGTGCCAATAGTTAGCAGTTAGTTCTCGAGTAAAACTTTCACATGTTAACGTTGAAAGTGGTAGTTTCTTTATAGCTGATACCTCGTCTGTCACTGTGTGCGACTCAGATTGAATATCAGCATTGTTGGACCGTGTTCAATTTATTTTCTCCTGTGCTTGCAAGTTTGAGATAGTAATTCGTTCTCCCTTGACAAATTGCGTTTTATAGCGTTATTTTTTCAAACCGGGGGGAGTCATCCACTCCACGAGTTTGTTCATTCCTCCAGTAAGAAAGAAACCGATCCATTGTGGTCTGGTGTGATTCGATTCCTGCTCTCAGGAAGATCTTATTCTTACTGTGAAGCCACCAGCACCCATTAGTGGACGTTTGTAATGAGCCAAGAATAACTGTATCGAGCAGCCGGTTGGGTACTCCAAGTAAAGAGTTTACCATTAGTAATTCCACAGTCACTAGTGAACGTAGCGTCAACAGCAGTTCATGATGCACCAGGTGTTGCACACCCTGGAATTGATCGTTCTGTGAACAAGCCAGAATGAAATACTTTGGCCACGTATGGCAACGACATTTCCGAGTATTAAGAAAATGTAGTGTCTGTATGCAACATAAAGGAATGTCAATGTCCTAACCAATCCAAGTGTACCCAACCCCTAGCGAAACCGAGTGGGAAATGAGTTTGCCCATGATTTTGTTAACCAATTTTAAATGATCCCTCCAAGGCAACAAACATCTGTGTGTTTATGTAAACCAATTCACCAGGTATTGTGAGTTATTCCTATTGCAGATAAGACTGCAGAGACAGTAGCTAAAGCGTTTAAAGAACGCATTAACTGCAGGCATACCAACCCTAAGAACCTAGTAACAGATAATGAGGTGAATTCCTGTAATGAATTCCTGAAAGTTAGTTGTACTTTATACAAGATACTTCTAAATCCACCAGTTCCCCAACATCCATGCCAGCAATGGGTTAGCCGACCGAACCAATAAGAAAGTATTGATGTCCTGATAGCTCACTAATCAACCCAATAGTGAAATCTTGGGATGAAAGTCATATAACCAGAGTTCAATGTGCCCATAAATTCTGTGCTTACAATTCTTTCCATAGGTGATACTCCACATTACTATGCATTGTTGGTGTAACAACATTTACTGCCTAGGGAGTTTGGTTATAATTCCACTCCGAAACCAATTACAACCCTGATGAATTCGTAGCAACTCGTACCGAGCATGGCTCCGTGGTTTTTAGAAGATTCCGTGAAACACATCAAAAATCAACAGCAAAATTACTAGGTAACTAATAGCCATGCTAAGCATCAAAAGTCCAAAGTAGGTTCAGATTAAATGCTGCCAAATTTCACAAAACATCCGACACTCCTAACTCGATCAAAAGTTTTATCGGATCCCTTATCGAGTTGTAGAACATATCTCTGGTAATAAGTATAAAGGTTAGGAAATTAGTACTGGCCAAGATAAAAAGAATTGCATTTAGAATCATATGAAATATATATGCGCTGTTGATGATAAAGCTACCCAACTAATGTGACAGATGCTGAAAATCCTCTTGACTCTGTACCCTCTACCCAGATACACAGTCAGATAACCAACCTGATGTCGTTACTCCTTGCGAACTTCGACAAGTATGAGAAACCCACAAGTATCTTTTTATATACTCTGTTCAAGTCTCCCTCAGTCAAGGCATGTGTTACCATTGCGAGGAATTCGATCCTCCAGAGATGATAACCATTCTGCATAGTAATCCTCACCCTCGCAGAAGGGTTTAATGTATCTTAGTCCTGGTAAACTAGAGTCCGAGAGGAGTGAAATTGTCACACTGTTTGTTATAAACTGATTAGTTTTGGGGGGGGGGGGATGTGTGTAATAAAAAAATTTTTCTTGTTCACGTTCCCTCCGTATTCTGAGAATTTTGACAGTAAAAGGTCCCTGAGTGCACCAGATGCCTTTGGCGTTAAAAAATTTTTCACCTTGTATTAATACATATTTATTCTTCCTCAGAATCCGTAGAGTGCAGAATACAGATCAATCAATCATTTCCATCCATATTGTACAAATGGTATTTGTTTTTTATAGTTTGTAATGCATTACGTTAAAACTCATTACTTAAAAGTGATTACGTTCACGACCCATTACGTAAACTCAATTTGTTAACAGCATTATGATACCATCCCATAAGTTCTAAGTTAATATGAATTTGTTTATTGTAAGAATCAGCCCAGAAACCCCGCCAGCCTGTTCACCTATAAGAATAGTAGTGTATGTGTCCCGAAGATGACATACGTAACATGACCCGAGCTGGTCAGCATAGATGCTGATCCATGTGTTTATATAGCATAGCATATAGTATCTTCCAAGTACTTTAGATAGGAATTCCCTTTTAGCGCCTGTGACTGTTGTGTGACGTCACGGGATGCCGCAGTGTAGCGTTTCGTACCCTCTGCCCCGCTCCTCAACGGCTGTAGACCTAGACAGGCCTAAGACAGGCAGAGGCTGGGCACTATCCTCATCATCCTCAGTCTGACAATAGCCTCCAACCTCATACAAGGCATCAGGTTGCTGGCATCCATCATAGCAGGCCTTCAGGAGCTGGCATCCTCATACAGGGCTTCAGTTGCTGGCATCCTCATACAGGGCTTCAGGTGCTGGCATCCTCATACAGGGCTTCAGGTGCTGGCATCCCATACAGAGCTTCAGTTGCCTGGCATCCCTCACTACAGGCCTTCAGGTGATGGCATCCTCATAACAGAGGCTTCAGGTGCTGGCATACTCATACAGGGCTTCAGGTGCTGGCATCCTCATGAAGGGCTCCAGTGCTGCCATCCTCATTAAGAACTCCAGGTGCTGGCATCCTCGTGAAGGGCTCCAGGTGCTGGCATCCTCATACAGGCCTTCAGGTGCTGGCATCCTCATGAAGGGCTCCAGGTGCTGGCAACCTCGGTGCAGGGCTCCAGGTGCTGGCACCTTCATGCAGGGCTCCAGTGCTGAAATCCTCGTGCAGGGCTCCAGGTGCTGGCATTCTCATGAAGAACTCCAGGTGCTGGCATCCTCGTGCAGGGCTCCAGGTGCTGGCATCCTTATGTTGGGCTCCAGTGCTGGCATCCTCATGTAGGTCTCCAGTGCTGGAATCCTCGTGCAGGCTCCAGGTTCTGGCATCCTCATGCAGGGCTCCAAGTGCTGGCATCTTCATGCAGGGCTCCAGGTGCTGGCATCCTAATGCAGGCCTTCAGGTGCTGGCATCTTCATGCAGGGCTCCAGGTGCTGGCATCCTAATGCAGGGCTCCAGGTATTGGTACCGTCATGCAGGGCTCCAGGTACTGGCATCATCATGCAGGGCTCCAGGTGCTGACATCATCATGCAGGCTTCCAGGTATTGGTACCGTCATGCCTGGTCTTCCAGGTGCTGGCATCCTCCATGCAAGGCTCCAGGTACTGCATCGTCATGCAAGCTCAGGTTTCTACCTCGTCATGCAGGGCTCCGGAATTGGTACCGTCATGCAGGGCTCAAGGCACTGTCACTCATCATGCAGCCTCCAAGTGCTGGCATCATCAAGCAGGGCTCCAGGTGCTTGGCATCCCGTGGAAGGGCTCCAAGTGCTGGCATCCTTCATGCAGAGTCTCCAGGTGCTGGCATCCCTCCTCGTGAAAGGCCTCCAGATGCTGGCATCCTCATGCAGGCTTTCAGGTGCTTTCAACGTCCATGTCGGGCTCCAGGTTCTGGCATCCTTATGAAGGGCTCCAGGTGCTGGCAATCCTCATGCAGGGCTCCAGGTGTCTGGCATCCTCATGAAGGTTCTCCCAAGTTGCTGCATCCTCATGGTCGGCCAGCCGTGCAGGCATAATCATGTAGGGCTCCAGTGCTGGAATCCTCGTGAAGGGCTCCAGGTGCTGGCATCGTCATGCAGGGCTCCAGGTACTGCAATCGTCATGCAGCCTCCAGTACTGCATCGTCATGCTGGCTTTAGGTGCCGGCATCCTCGTGCCGGCTCAAGGTGCTGGCATACGTCATGCAGGGCTCCAGTGCTGCATCGTCATGTAGGGCTCCAGTGCTGGCATCGTCAAGAAACGGCTCCAGGTGCTGGCAATCCTCCTGCAGGGCTTCCCAGGTTGCGGCATCGTATGAACGGCTTCCAGGTGGCTGGCATCCCTCATGCAGGGCTCCAGGTGTTAGGCATCGTCATGCAGGCTCCAGGGTGCTGGCATCCTCAAGCAGGGCTCCCAGGTGCTGGCATCGTCCATAACGGCTCCTGGTGCTGGCATCCTCCTGTAGGGCTCCAGGTGTTGGCATCCTCATTCAGGCCTCCCAGGTGCTGTCATCGTCTTGAAGGTCTGGCTAGCGAGTTCGTGATCATGGACCGGCCGAGGTGGCGTTATCACCCTCCTGATGCTCGAAATATACTCCAGGTATACTCGAAGTATACTTCAGGAACACTCGAAAGCTATACCCGAGAATATACACGAAGTAACCACCAAGGTATACCTCACTTTTTGACTTTAAAACAAAATCCCTTCCAGTACGTATGTTCTAGTCTGTGTGTCTAAACAATATTTTTGTTAGATATAACTACCACTACCTTTTATGTTACAGAAAAAAAAAGTGTTGGGGGGGGGGGGGGGGGGGGGGGTGTGTGGGTGGTATACATGCTCTTTGACATCACTATTACACACAACCACACCACCGGTGGGGATAAATCCCGCGGGTCAATTCATAAGATAAGATTCATTCAACTAGGTCTATTCATATACCAAAGGAAGGTTAGCATAGCACCATAATGTGACGGCAAAAGTAAAGTTTTTACAGAGAAATCTCTCGCCGGCGTGGGCCGTGACGAACTCTAGCTAAGTCCCATCAAATCGGTATCATGCTCCGCTCCCGCCACACCGCTTGCGGGAATTTGTTCTGTAAAAACTTGCATTTGTGTCACAGTGGTGCCTATGTTAAACTTCCTATGTGTATAAGTTTACCTAGTTGAATGGAATCATAATGTAACCAGCTAACCCTCTTCTGGAGTTTTTATGACTCTGGTTAAGAACCAGTGGTATGGTTTGGAATGCTCTATGGTATTCCATGTGGTGAGTATACAAGAGTACCACTGCTACAATGGTCTACGGTATTCCCTGTGATGAATGTACTAAGACTTACATAGGAGAGACTGGGCGTGATCTCTAGATTCACCTTCAGCAACACAAAAATGCTGACGTGATGAACACCATCAACAATACTTGTATCTTCTGCTTCTATCAACTTTTCTGTACTTGACTGAAGAAGCCTACTGTGTAGGCGAAACGTTTCATATTAAAGATACCTAACTGTTGCATATGTGTCGTACCAAACAACCTGTCGGTAATTTCCATACCATTATTAATGTTCAATACTTGTGCCTTTCACCCGCATTATACACTCATACTTCATGAACTATGGGGCATTCACTCAGCCATAGAATATACATACATGCATTGAGTATACATGCACATATCAGTAGAGCATACATACATTCATGTATATGGTATACATACACTCATCCATAGAATTTAATTGTGCATGGATGTACGTCAAAATATGTAGTATGCATTCACTCATCCATGGAATATACATGCATTCATGTATGTAGTATACATACACTTACGCATGAATATCATGTCATGCATGGAGATATATACCTTATCAGTGAATATACATACAACTCATGGTATAAACCTGGTAAAAAATGACGACAAGGTTGGTTTAGAAAGACACGAACGCAAACACTATAACATATTAGAAAAACGATTCGGTCTTGGGACCTTGATGCACTTCTAACTTGAGATTAAGACACAAAGTGCAACATTTGGGTAACTTTATTAGTAACGTTTTCGTCGGTTATTCGCCATCCAGTGGCTTTATCCAATACAAATTCTAGGACATAACCTGAAGAACAGTAAACTATGTGAGGATTGAACACATATGCAGCTAGTGGCGACGGTGTACTTAGCTCGAGTGGTGACGTGTACTTAGCTCAGTGGTGAGTGTACATTAGCTCAGTGGTGAACGTGTACTTACTCTGTGAAACCTGTATGTGTGCTCTCTGTGAAAATCTGAACCAGGATGCCCTCCTCTTGATCAGCTTGTTTTTTATTTATAAAACCAGCAGCTGAGTAGAAAAACTCAGAGATGCTAAACTGGAGATACGGCGATTAACGGAGAGAACAAGAGGATTCGTAGTAATCCTCCTGTTGTGAGACCCCCAGGTTAAGAGGGAGCGTTGGTCAGTGGACGTGGCACCATGGAACCAAGCGAAGATAAGAAAACGTTGGATAGGCAGAAACAACGAGAATCCCAGAAGGAACTGCCGTGAGAAACTTCCAACTCATTCGCGTGCTACCTGACGAATGGTGAGTGTTCTACTGGGAAGCCACAACGAGCACCAAGGAAGCATTGGCAACGTAGAGGGAGACATCCCTAGAAACCCCAACGACGACCATCGAGAAAACGTCATGACGAAAATTACAAAGTGGTGTAATGCTACCTGGGGCTAATGTGATCGACAACTCGTTAGCATCACTACGGACGACGCCAAGGAAGGTAAAAACATTTTTATTGTTGTTGTTGGGATAGCCAAATAGAACAAGGAATAGGCAGTCAGTTTTGAAGGATAGGAGTAGGAGGCAAGAGTATGTTTTCCCTGGGGCTTGGGATGAAGGAGATATTGTTAGCCGTCTGGATGACGATCAAAGAGAAGGTAAAGGGAGCAATCCATTATCTGTCTCGAGCTGGAGGCAACGATGTTGGCAGACGTATGGAGTGAGGACCTGATTAGCAGGTATAGGGCAGCAATAGAGATAATTAGGAGGAAGGGTGGGAAACCTGCCCATATGTGGCATTTTGCCAAGGAGGGGAGTTGGAAATGAATGGTTGTCCAGAGAAATTTGGGTGTAAATTTGGGCTGGCTAGACAAATACTGTAAGGAAAATGCGGTAACATTCATTGAAAACGGGACCTCTCTATGGCAGAAATGACATTATCCAGGGATGGGGTTC
This sequence comes from Cherax quadricarinatus, assembly GCF_026875155.1. Lineage (NCBI taxonomy): Eukaryota > Metazoa > Arthropoda > Malacostraca > Decapoda > Parastacidae > Cherax > Cherax quadricarinatus. The sequence goes on along the minus strand of NC_069405.1, from coordinate 91,296,247 downwards.
ACTTATCTAGGTGTGGGGTGGGAGCACTGGCCAACGCAGTGGAGGGAGCTGTTATGTCTTTAAACGGGAATAGTTAGTGGTAGGGGTTTGGCGGGAAAACTGTGAAGTCGCAGGGTAGTAACATGAGTACTAGGAGAATTAGTAATAGGCAAAATGAGGTGGATATTGGAAAGCCAGTGGCACTAATTGACAAGGACATAATAGGTTTAGTGGAATAATAAAAGGAGCGGGAAAGGGGTAAAGAGAGAGGAGGGTCTTAAAAATTTTTTTACACAAATAGTCCAGTGCTAGAATAAGATGGACGAGTTGAGACTAGTTGCTAGTGCGGGTAACATAGATGTATTTGCCATTACTGAGACGTGGTTTAATTCAAAAAGTCTGGACATGCCTGCAGAATGTAAACTTTCAGGGTTTTAAATTGTTCCAAGTAGATAGAAGTATCGGGAAGGGGGGGGGGGTGGCATTGTATGTCCGAGATCGCTTGAACTGTTGCAAAAAAAGGGGGTATTAAGCCCTGAAGTAACACATACAAAAGTCTGTTTGGATAGAATTTTCAGGGGGGCATGAAAAATTAATTTTAGGTGTAAATATACCTCCCCCAAATTTAGATAGGGACCAAGGAGACTACTATGAGGAAATTGTTAGGGCCACAAGGCACGATAATGTAGTAATTCTAGGAGACTTTAACTTTAGCATATTGATTGGAATTTTTGACTGGGAATTTAGAATCATCGATTTCTTAGAAGTAGTTCAGGATTGTTTTTGAAGCATTTGTGACAGAACCTACAAGGGGGGAAAAACCTGCTTGACTTAGTTCTGGCAAACAATGAATCCCTTGTTAAAATTAGAATTTTCAGAGGAACTGGGTGCTAGCGACCACAAATCAATTACATTTAGAATTGAATGGAAGTAGATAGTAGGGATAACTCGTAACAGTCCCAGATTTTCGCTTAGCAGATTACGATGGGCTTAGAGAAAAACTTATCATCTGTTGACTGGGGGGAAAAGAAGAGAGCTATCAATAAAGACAGTTTTCTGAACACAAACATGCTGCTCAAAGAACGTTTATCCCTTAAAGGAAATTTGATCAAATAGAAATGACCCAAAATGGGTGAATAATAGGCTGAAAAATCTACTAGGGCATAAGAAAGGAATTTATAGGCGTATCAAAAGAGGCGAGGGTCATCTTATGAATCAGTATATTGACATTAAAGGGACATTAAAAAGGGGATAAGAAAAGCTAAAAGGGACTATGAAATTAAAGTTGCTAGGGATTCTAAAACTAACCCAAAAAGGTTTTTTTCCCGTCTATAGAACAAAACAGAGATAAGATAGGGGCCCCTTAAAAATAACTATGGGCATCTTACTGACAAAAAGAATGAAATGTGCTCGATTTTAAATAATTATTTTCTCTCGGTTTTTTACACAGAAGACACTAATAAAATTTTCCCGGGAATTTAATTTTATATGTGGATCAGAAGAAGATAAATTTTGTAACATCACAGTCACTAGTGAAATGATTCGCCTATAAATTCCTTTCGTACCCTAGAGATATTATTCATCCATTTTGGGTCATTTCTATTGATTTAATTTCTTATATACGGAATAAACGTTCTTTGAGCAGCATGTAAGTGTTCAAAAATTGTCATATTGATAGCTCTCTTTGTTACCCCAGTCAACAGATGATAAGTGTTCTCTAAGCCCATCGTAATCTGCTTTAAACGAAAATCTGGACTGTTACTGAGTTATCCCTACTATCATACTTCCCTTTAATCTAAATGTAATTGATTTGTGGTCGCTAGCACCCAGTTCCTCTGAAACTTCTAAATAAACAGGGTTCATTGTTTCCAAACTAAGTCAAGCATTTTTCCCCTTGTAGGTTTTGTCACAAACTGCTTCAAAAAAAAACCTGAACTACTTCAAAGAAGTCGATGATTCTAAATTCCCGTAAAGAATTTTTTCAATAAGACAAATTAAAATTCCCCTTTAAATTACTACTTTTCGTGCCTTGGGGCCCCAAATTTCCTCCATAGTGCTCCCCTGGCCCCTATCAAATTTGGGGACGGTTATACCCTAAAATTAATTTTTCATGCCCCTCAAAAATTCATCCAAACAGATCGTATGTTTTACTTCGATTTTAATCCCCTTTTTTGCAACAATTTCAGCGATTTCGGACTCAATCCAACCCACCCCCCTTCCCGCACTTTTATATTTGGGAACACTTTAAAACCCTAAGTACATTCCACAACTTCCCGATTTTTTTTAATTAAACCACGTCTCATTTAAAGGAAAATAATCAAGTTACCGCACTACAACTAGCTCAACTCGTCCATCTTATTCTAGCCTGCGACTATTTGTTAAAAATTTTTAAAGACCCTCCTTTTCCTTTACCCTTTCCCCTGCTCCTTTTGTTTTTCCACAAAACCATTAATGTCCTTGTCAATTTTGTGCCACTGGTTTTCCCAAAATCCCCCTCATTTTCCTATTACTATTCTCCTAGTACCATATTACACACGCGACTTTACTGTTTCCTGCCAAACCCCTATCCCTAACTATTCCAGTTTAAAGACCCAACAGCTCCCCCCAGCAGTTGCCAGGCTTCCCCCCAACCTACATAAGAACCCCCTCCCTGGGATAATTTCATTTCTGCCCTAAAGGTCCAGTTGTCAATAATTTACCGCATTTTCCTTACAGTATTTGTCTACCAGCAATTGACCCATTGCTGGCAACCTTCTTTCAATCCTCCCTTGGGAAAAACCACATATGACATTTCCCACCCTTCCCCCTAATTTTTCCTATTTCTGACCCATACCTCTAATCAGGTCTCACCCTCCTGCCAACACGTTGCCTCCACACGAAAAAATAATGGATTTCCCCCATTTTCCCCTCATGAGTCGTCCAACGCAACAAATCCTTCCCCAGCCCCAGGAAAACACCTCCTGTCTCCCCTCCTTCTTCAAGCAGAACGCCCTATCCCCATACCTAACTTGGCATCCCCCAAAAACAAAAATATTCTTACCCCTTTCCCTTGGGGTCGTTCGGGACTTCCCAGTACACCCATTTGTCTACATGGGAAAAGATTAGATGTTTCCCAAAATTTTCCCAGGCTTTTTTTTCTTCTTTTACGTTTCTACCTTTCCATTCGCCCCTTTTTGATCGTCAACTTCGTTTCCCTGCGGGCCCGCCACTGACCTTTCCTTTTTGACCGAGGATCAAAACGGAGGACTAACGAATTCTTTTTTTTCCTCTCAGTCGCCGAATCCCATCTTCGCCATCCTAATTTTTTCCTTAAATTTGGTAAAAAGTTGCTCAAGGGGGCATCTTGCTTCAATTCGAAGAGCAGCAAAAGGCTTCACAGAGCAAGTACACGTCACCATGAGTAAGTCAGTCAACCCCTGACTAATCACGTCATACCACGACCATGCTTTCCCCAACCACAAACCACAAACCACCACCCCACTATACAACCCCTATCATAAACACAAAAAAACTTATATACACAACAGCTACCCACCACCCTTTCCCCCACCACTACCCCCACCTCCACCACCCCCACCCTTCACAGTTACCACCAAACCCCCACCACCCTACACATTTTCCACCACCACCAATACAACAATTGTCACCATCACCTTTACCACCACCACCACCACCACTACCGCCACCCTAAGCAAAAACCACCACCATACAACAATTTCCACCACCACCCTTCAACAATTACCACCACCCACCACTACCCCCACCACCACCTCCCCCATCACAATTATCACTACCCCACCCCAACACCCCCCAATTTCCCCACCCCACCACCACCACCCTCCCACCATCACAATTTCCAAAAATCACCACACCCAAACCCCCATCATATTTTCCTATACCCCCCACCATCTCCCCCATCACAATTTTCCCCTACACCACCCCATTTCCCCCATCATAATTTTCCCTATCACCACCACCAAATCCACCCTCACAATTACCACTATCACCACCACTAACTCCACCATCTTTTTTTTCCCCTATCACCCCACCCCCTCCCACAAATTCCCCTAAACACCACCCCATCTCCACCACTCATTACCTATCACCACCCCCAACCCACCCAAATAATTACCACTATCACCACCACCAACTCCCCCATCACAAATTTCCACTATCACCACCACCACCATTCCCCATCAAATTACCACTATCACCACCACCCCTCCCCATCACAATTACCACTACACCCCCACCAACTCCACCATCACAATTCCACTATCACCACCAAAAACCCACCATCACAATACCACATCACCCCACCACCTCCACCTCACAATTACCACTACACCCCCACCACCCCCATCACAATTACCACTATCACCCCCACCAACTCCACCTCACATTACCACTATCACCCCACCAACTCCACCATCATAATACCCTATCACCCCCACCCCCTCTCTTTTTGTAAATGTCTACAGGGAAAAGGGGGCTAGCCCCTTTCTCCCGGCATTTTTGTCGCCCCATACGACACCCCTGGGTTCGGAGGAAAGATTCTTTTCGACTTCCCCATACAAAAGAAAAATAAAAAAAGAACAAGGCTATTTAGAAAAGGAGAAAAAACAAGTACGTATTTATATTAATAAATATATATAATATATATATATATATAAATTTTATATAAAATTAATAAATTTTATATATTATATATATATAAATAAATATAATTTTTATATATTTATATTAAAAATTATATTAAAAATTAATAATATATATAATATTTTATTTTTTTTTTTTACACATGGGCCCATTCCCACCAGGAGGGTGGGCCAAAAAGAAAAATTTTACCACATTCACTCCCTCATGTCTTCCCAAAAGGGGGCTTTACACTACGTTTTTTAACTGCAACAAACACCCCCCATTCAGGTC
>NC_069405.1:91265415-91290839 GCF_026875155.1 Cherax quadricarinatus | reverse complement strand
CACCATCCTTCCACACGTAATACTCTCCCCCCCCCCCCCCCTTTTTCCTTGCAATCAAAACGCCTCCCTCCCTGTCAACACACCCACTCCCCCTTTTTAAACGCTCAGACGGCAAAACACATAAGCCTGAAACCCAGGCACCACTAATTCATGACCAAAGCTTTAAAATTGTGCTCCTCAAAAACACGTCAACCTTATACCATTCAAAAACTCCTAAGCACCCCCCTTTTAACACCATCACACAGACCATTAATATTTATTGTTACACCCTGGGGCCATTTTAAGGTTTTCCCCTTCCCCGCCTCATGTCAAGATTCTTCCCTTTCAGACCGTTCCCGGGCTGTGCCTTTCCCAAATTCCCCCCTCCTTTCCCCAAACCATCCCCCCCCTTTCGTTGTTGCCTCTCCCGGTCACTCGGGCCCAAAACCCCCATGTCTTTTTCCCCGGGCCCTTTGCGCGGTGTAAACATCGTCCGAATCGACGCTGTGCCCTTTTCCTTGTAGTCCCCTCATTTCCATATCTGAGTCCTGGGAGCCGCAAATGGACCCCCCTCACCACCTTAATCCGCCTCCATCCCCCCATGGCACTCGCACTGTCCCCACAGGTGCCACCGACCCCCCCTTCCCCCCCACACACCTTCTCCCCTGACCCCGGGGGTCTTGTTCCTGTAACTCCCCCCCTCCGTAACTGTAACATAGCCTGACACCTCTCCAACTCCCCCTAAATCCTTCATTGCGCCCCTTGACCCCCTCCTTGAAACTGTACTGTTGATGGGCCAGGTTTTTTTATGGATCACCATTCCCGATCCCCAGGGGCACCCCCACTTCACTCCACTCGCCCACCCCCTCCTCCTTGCACCCGTTCTTCTTTAGGCATGGGGTGTCATGCCAGGTGCTCCCCCCCTTTCCCGGGCCCGGGAGCCACGTTGATGGGCCAGGTGATTCATGGATCACCACTTCTTCCAAAATTCCAGGAGGAGCCAACCCTTCACCCCACTGCACCACGCCCTCCCCCTTCCCCCCGTTCTTCCTTAGCTCGGGTGCCATGGCAGTGCTTTCCCCCCCTTGCGGGGCCCCGGGGCCATACTCCCCTTCCACAGTCTGCCGCAAGGGGAAATTCGCCCCACAGTCGGCACGTACGTCTCTGCCCCCAACCTACCATTACCTGGGTTCTAAACTCTTCAAATTACATACGGGGTATAGGTGCCTAAGCGCATTTTAGATTTAAAAAAACCCCAGGAAACCTGTGAAGACCTTTTACCCATTGCCCGGTTGGGGGTAAGTAAATTCCTAACGTTCGAAAAAAATTTCGAAATCAAACCCCACACCTAAAAACACGTTGCGGACTTAACCCCCCGAATAAGTCGTGAAACACAATCAACTTGACCCCCACTGCGGTTACAGTAAAAGCTGACATCTTGGTAACGATCAACCAAAAACCAATACTTGAGCAGTTTGCCTTTCACGAAATTTTTTATACACCGTTCAGTGCCCCTCCCTATAAATCCTCGTCTCTGATGCCATATGTCTCCGTATAATTTTGGGGAATAACACACGACGCCCTAGGGGTTAAAGCCCCCTAATAATTTTAATGCCCACAGTATTCACTCTCCTGCCACACCGGCCCATGTCGTTGATGATTAGCTCGTCGGGGAAAACTAAGGGTGCAAACACGTCCCACTCACCTCATCCAGCAGGAATGCACAACACCTCATCGTACCACTGCTTCAGGTTACTGAGAGCGCAGGCAAGGGGGTCTGCACGCCCAATAGCATGCAGACAATGTTGCAATGTCGTCCAGTATGTTAAATATACAAAACTAAAAAAGGGTTTTTATATTTTTATTTTTATAGTTTATAAGTTATTTTAATTGTTTATATTTATAGTATGTTATATGGAAAAAATTTTTTGGGGTGTATTGGTTAAACCCCCCCTTTTTGTCAATTACAATGTTTGTTTAAAATTCTTAGTGTAGTTGTGTAGGATTGAGGATCCTACGTACCCCCTTTTATATTTTATTTAATATTAACCCTTTAAAATTTTTTTTTTTAAAAAAAATATAAAAAAAAAAATTATCTGTATTACCCAGCTTTAGTATAAATGGGGAATACATTTTTGAAATTTTACTGTAAAAAACCTTAAGACACCTAAACAATCGGTGCCATTTACCGGTTACCTCACACAAACATCCCAAATTTCAGTGAGAAATTAAAGTCCTAATAACAAACGACAAATGAATAAGCCCACCTTCTCTTAGCTAGAGACTTCAACATAAACCTTGTTTACAAAATGATCAGCCTGTAACTGATTTCATCAACAAATGAAAACCACTTCAACCAACAATAACAAAACCCAACCGGGCTCACGAGCAAGTGAAACCCATAATAGACCACATATGGACCAATATACTCCCCCCCTTTAAAATCAGCGTAACACGATAGCACTACAGACCCTACCCCCCTTTCCCTCCGAAAAACATTAGTGAACCCCCATTTGAATTCAACAAAGTCTCATTTAGACTCCTGACGGGGCCTCAAAAAGGGAAGTTCAAGCCTACCTGGATTTTTTGAGGGCCCTACAAAATTCCCCAAGGCCAATGGTATTGATGACGGACGATTTTTTTTCTTAACAAATACTTAGCATACAACAAACATTGTTATAAAAACGAAACAGATCACAAACAAACTTTGGTTGCCCATGGCAACCAAACCATTTGAAATCCATTGACAAGAAACACCAAAAATGAAAAGCAATTAGACAGGGCTTAATACACAAAAATACCCTTAAACATATTCACATTCCACCAAAATTAAAAAAAGAAAGCCAAACAACTATACTACTCCAAGATTCACAGAACTAGAGGAATATAAAAAAAAAAAACCCGGAAAACACTCTCTCAATTCTAGGGACCCACAAACGAAAAAAAACAAAAATATTTTCCTAACAAACCAAAGAACACCACTACAACCCAGGAAAGTAACAAGATAAACACTTCTTCTCAACCCTAGGATCTAAACTCACCAATAAAATCCCACATACCCAAAGCCCCCTCCGGGGATACCTAGATGGGGGGTTTCCCAAATTCCTTCTACTTCACCAACTGAGCCCTCAGAAGTCACCGAGATTTTAAGTCATTAAAAAAACCAGGGGAAACTGTCAATGTCCCACCATTACTGTACAAACAGCGGCCCCCTATCCTTTCGCATGCTATTTCAAAAACTTTTTAAAAATCCCCTAGAAACTAGCACCTCCCAAAATATCAAGATGGCAAAGGTTACCCAAAACATAAAAGGTGGTGACCCTACAGATTAAACAACTGTAGGCCAATATCAAACTTCCATTGATCCAAAATCTTTGAGAAACTGGACGGGAGACTATATTCATTATAACAACACAAAACAATAAACCCCCCTCCCAATTTGATTCGGAAAAATAAAAGCACTAAGATGCAACATAAAAATCTATGTCCCCATTAAAACACAGCATAAACAACACGGCCATTTGATACTGGATTTCCCGCAGGAATGTCCTTGGTCCCCTGCTTTTCCCTCTATACATCAATGCCTTCCAAACGTACCCAACCCTGAACCCCCATTCTTTTTTGCGATGAACGCTTATGTCATCTCTCCCTTAATCTTCCCACCCTCAACACCTTTTGTTAATGGGGACTGATCAAAAAAATCGACTTGGATGAACCCAATAAACTTACGTTTAACACTGAAAAACCTTTTAAATATTATGTTTGGTAGAAGAGAATCAAAAATTTAACATTAAGATCGACAACACCTAATTACCAACAAAATGGGGGGAAATTCCTGGCCAACCTTCAACAACCAAAATTTCAGCCCCCAATCCAACACATAACCAAAAAAGTATCCAAAAGGGTTGGGATCCTCTCAAGAAGAACTACGGCTGCAAACCCCCCTTATCACACATACCATTCACTTACATACCCTACCCCCTATGCTTTTGTGCTTGGGATCAACTGAGCAACACACCTAAAGCCAATAAAACCCAACAAAAACTGCAGTAAGAATAATCACAAAACCCCACCCGGGAACCACCCCCCCACCTTCATAACCCAAAAACTTACTCCTGTTAGTACATCCACACTTACTACTGTGCAATCCATCTACAGGCCCTTAAACCCAATTCAATCTTGACCTAAAACATTTTTCTTGATAGTTGGACAAACCCACGGGCATAACACCAGACACAAACACCTACGACATTCCCCGTGTCCACAAAACCCTTTAAAAAAAATTCATGTATGCAAAGGGCCCCTAAAAACTGAACACCCTACCTGAGAACTCTAGAACTGCAGACACATTCATCACCTTCAAAACTACCTTTTAAAAAACATTTTCTCCCTATACACCCCATAAATTTAACTACACTGGTGGTTCACACTTACACCCTCCCCATTTGACCAAAAACAGAAATTTTAATCTCAATTTTAAAAAATGAATCCTATGATACTCCAATACTAAACTATGAAACTGTGCCAAAAAAAAGCATTCACATTGCAAACTCACAAACTTATTTAGTCACTTAGCCATAAACCAACTTACCTAAATTTGTAATTTTTTAAAATAAAGAATTAAAACTAAGCTGCCCGAAATGCCTAGCCATGCTAGGCGTTCTAGGGGTACACTCTGAATCTTTTTTTTAACTAATGAACCACACAAACAACCAAATTTCTGTAAATTCAAATTGTAATTTTTAAGAAAATAAACTTTGAATTTGAATTTGAATTTAAACATAATAATATGCTTAAGACTGCATGTACATAAAAACATAATAATATGACTTAAACTGCTATGTACATAGAAACAACATAATAAATGACTTAAATGCTATGTACATAGATAAAAACATAATAATATGACTTAAGACGCTAGTGATAGAAAACATAATAATTGATTTAAAAGACTGCTATGCACATAGATAACATAAAAATAGATTTAAACTGCTAATACCTGTAAAACAAAAAATATGACTTAAGACTGCTAGTACCTAGAACAAATAATAGATTTAAAGACGCATGTACCAGATAACAACATAAAAATATACTTAAAGCATTTCTTGCAAACAGGACTGAAATTTTAAGGCCAACCCCCCCCCCTTTTTTCCCTGTTCACTCTGTCACTTGTATATTTTGTAACCTGGGATCCATATTTTTTGCCCAAAGTATCCTTTAGGGGGGGTCTCAGGAAAGCCCGAACATTCCCTTGCCTCGCAAGCAGTCCAGGGATAAAGGTTTTTGTTGTTGTTGCTGTTTTAAACCCCTTATATTTCAAAGAAGAATGTTATCGGACTGGGGTATTTTTGGTACTGGGGGGGGGTTTTTTTTTTTCCGGCATTGTATCTGTACTGTTGGGTTTTGGGGTGGAGGGAAACAACTGTGTTCCCCTCCAGGAAGACTGGATTTTGGGGTTCTTTCCCCCTTTCCGCCAGGGTTTTTTCTTCCGCTCCTCCCCTTTGGGTCTTGGCTACCCATTTTCCCATCCTGGGGGTTTTTTTCTTTTTGGTCCCCTTTTTTTGGTAGCCGGGAATTTAATTATAGCACAGTCTTTTCCCGTACGAAGAGGTACACAGTTTTAGGTGAAAAAGCTTACAGGGAAGGGGGTTTGCATTTTCCGTTGTCATTTGGGCATGGGGAATTTTTTTTAGGGGGGCAAGTTGCACTCCCATCTTTTTTTCCAGATTTCCCCTGCCAGCAATACCAAGTCTAGTTGTGCACAGCCTTGGGTTTCCGTTTGCCTTGGGTTTTTGTGCTGATTTCCCCGTTGGTGCATTTTCCCTGTCTTACTTTATCCTCCCTAGCACCAACAATGGGCTCCCCCCAGTTGTTTTTTTGGGAATTATCCTCACTATTCTAGGGGTCCCTTTTTGCATTTCGTGGGGATTTCTAGTTTTCAATATTTTTTTATCTTTCTTTGACAACATTGTTTCCCTCTATGGCTCCTGTCCCCTATGAGGCATTTTTATGATTCCTTCCTGCGTATAATTCCCGACTACCCGGGCAAAATCCCAGCTTCACCATTTCTGTCTCCCCGGACAGCACCCCCAGCTTTACCATTTTTGTTTCCCAACACACCCCCCAGCTTTACAATTACTGTCTCCCGGCACACTAACCTACGCAAGGTCCCAAATCACGAAAACAAAAGAAGCAGATTAATATATACAGACTTTTTCAAAAAACCTTCGACAAGTGTGCCATGGGGTAATAGCGCACAAAATGCCGCTAAAGGGAAAAACAGGAAAAGTCGGGCGATGGACTATAATTTCCTCACTAAAGAACACAGAGAGTAGTCGTCAACAGAGTAAAGTCCAGGGGGCTACGGTAAAAGCTCTGTTTCCCCAAGGCCCAGTACTAGCTCCCATCTTGTTCCTCATCCTCTACCGACATAGACAAGGATGTCAGCCCCAGCACCCTGTCTTTCCCTTTTCAGATGACACCCGAATCTGCTGCATGTCTTCCATTTCGACACGCAAGGCTCCAGGCGGACATCAACCAAATCTTTAGTGGGGTCAGAAAAAAAATGAAGTTCAAAGATGAGAAATTTCAATTACTCAGAATGGGAAACATGGGAAATTTAAAACTTTATCAGGTACAAAACAAATTTTGGCCACAAAAAAGAGCGAAACACCCAAATCAAAGACCTGGGAGTGATTAGTCGGAGGGCTCACCTTCAGGACCATAACATTTTAAACAATCGCATCGCTAAAAATGAAAGGGTGGATAAGAGAACCCTTTAAACAGGGGGGCCAAGCCCATGATGACACTCTTCAGGTCACTTGTTCTATCAGGCTGGGAAAATTGCTGACTCTACAGCACCTTTCAAAGGCAGGTGAAATTGCCGACCTAGAAAAAGACAGAGAACTTTTACGGGGCGCATAACGGAGATAAAACACCTCAATTATGGGGGCGTTGAGGTTTTTAAACCTGTTCCCCGGAAAGCAGGGGGGAGAGATACATGATTATATACACCCGGAAAAAACCAGAGGGGCTATACCGAACTTTCCACGAAAATCACTCACTACAAAGCAAAAGACTTGGGAGGGAACGATGCAATCCCCCCCATGGGGCCGGGGTGTCATGCCGGGCCATCAAAAGTGTCGGGGGCCCGAAAACTGTTCAAAAGCTAGCCACGGGGGATTACCCCAAAAATGGCAGTCTTTAAGCGGCCCGGACAAGCACCTTTTAAGTCAGCCTGATCAGCCGGCTTGGGCCGAGTTGGTTTCCGTCAGCCGGCCCGCCTGGTTTGGGCATCCCCCCCAGGAGCCTGGCACGGACCGGGCCCCGGGGCGTTGACCCCCAAACTCTCCCAGGTAAACTCCCCGGTATCCCCCCACATTTACTGACTACCCGGACTTCACTCCGCCTTACGTTTCTGACTACAGGCCCAAAACAAGGCAGTACCATTCAGCCCCGACTTTTTTGTTCCCATCTTTGTAAAATTCCCGGTTTTTTTATGAAAGAGCTTTGAGTTATTCTCTTTTTAAACCCTTTGATTTTTAGTCCACAGATTTTTTTTTTTTTTTTTTTCTCATTTGGGGAAACCCAAAAAATTCCCTTTTTAAAACGCTTTTAGCTAGTTTTTGGGTTTTGCACAAGGGGCGTGACACCCAATTTTCCACAAAAAATGCCAATTTACCCATGTGGAAGCCCGTTTGTTTGACTGACCACAGACTACACACAGCTTCATAAATGATTTAAATGGTTGTTTTACGCAATTCTACTAGCAACCTCTTGAATATCTATTAATAACCTCCTTAAATGAAGCTTAGCTATTTGTATTTCTTTTTCTAACTGTTTTTGTATATTGGAACAGTTTTACCGTGCATGTTCCTGATTTATATTAATGTTTGTGTTTATAAGGGTGCCTACAACCCCATCCGTTTACAGTCTGCTTTATTGTCCAACGAAACCATTTAAAACCCAGTCAAGGGTTCGGACCTGTCAAGGGTTTGGACCAGTCAAGGGTTGGGACCAGCCCGATCTGATCTGATCAGCGGGTACTTATTTAAAACATACTGGTCGGTGATTTGAGCTAACACATAAAGGATCTACTGGAAATTATCTACCCGAGTAATATGTGATTTGATTGATACAAAAGTATAACTTGCATGTTGAAGAAAACCGGTTTGACTGCTGGCAACTCCTAAAATTTGACGAACGGTCGACCTCAACCCTTGTTTATAAATCGCTGTATCTAGCTTTTCTATTTTTTTTCCGTCTCCACCACAATAAATGCTATATTATCACTATAGTTGACTGGTGGAAATTTTGGAGGAAGGACGCTTTTTCTGTAGTAATAATTGCTTCTCGTTGTGTATATTGCGACCGCTGGTAACTACAGGTTAAATGAAATTCACAGCATACGTCTGGTATTTCTAGAAAAAAGAAACTAATGAAAGTCACTCCACTCCACTAAGTACCATTATAATACTGGTTAGTTGCTACTACAACACTGTATTCTGCTATTCACTGGTATCATTAGATTATATGCGAGTACACTAGCAGTATCGAAGGCCTTTTGCAGGTCTAAGGTTACCATACCTATGAGGTTCCCCTTTGACATTTCAGTTCTCAGGTAATCCATCAGATTAATAAGGGAGGTGTCGGTTGAGTAGGATCTTCTAAAGCCCGACTGATAGCTATGGAGAATGTTGTTGTCATTAAGGTACTTAACTACTTGAGAATACACCGCCCTCTCTAGAATTTTAGATATTATACTGAGTATACTAACAGGGCTATAGTTGCTTACATCAGACCTACTATTTTTCTTGAAGATAGGAGAAAACTCTGGCCCCCCTTGAACCCCTCCGGTAGGGTATTAGTGGTGATTGTAGATTTATTATGTGAGCAATAGGGATTGACAGTTCAAAAGCACCATCTTTTAAGAACTTAGAAAGGGGTGTTATCAGGGCCTGTGCTCTTAGTTGGGTTTAACCTGCTTAGTTCTTTTTAAATAAAGTCATGAGATACACTTACTAGTTGACAACTGTTTGGGGTTACCCCTTTATTGGTATAGTATGTTTGTAACTTATCAGAGTCTGTGTTAAAGGTATTTGATGCAGCTGGTAGTTTACTTACTAGTGTTGATGCAACAGATGTGTAGTAGGAATCAAAGCAATTTGCCACCTTAGATGTTTCGTGGCATACCTCATTATCGATAGTGAGTACTATGTTAGACCTATCTGCTGGCTTATGGCTATACCCCAGCTGTTTTAGTTGTTGCCAGAGCTTTCTGGGGTTATGCTTATACTCTTCAATTTTTGAGCAGTAGTGCTTTGCCTTTGCTCCTTTTATAAGTCTCTGTACTCTGTTTCTCACCCTTTCTCACCATTTAGTGCTGCAATATCCTGTCTGCAGCTGGTCTCTGAATTTCATATTATCTAATATCTCAGTATTCATCCAGGTTTCAGTTCTTCGTTTAATCCTAACCTCTTAACTGGGCAATTATCAAAGGGTGGTAAATGAACATTGTTTTGAATTTTTCCCAGGCATCGTTTACGTCCGTGCAACTTGTTATCTCTGTCCAGTCACAATTGTGTAGCCTATTTACCAGTGTTTCTTTACTGTAGTTTCTAGTTGACCTCATTTTTATTGTCCTGTGTAGGCCTATCCTATCCCTAGTGATTTTCCTGGTGCAGTAAATGATGAAATGATCACTAAGACCTGTGGTAATGACGCCTGACTGACTAATGTTCTCAGAGCAGTTACAAAGTATGTGGTCAATTAGGGTGGCTGAGAACTGTGTGATCCGGGTTGGAGTATTAATTAGTTGAGTGTAACTATTTAATCCTAGAATTTGCTTATACCTTTTGCATGGCAGCCGCAGCAAGCAACAACAAGGCTGCTCCTATATCTTGCCGTCCCCTGGGCCTATCCGAACTCCAGTGATGGCCAAATTTGCAAGTACTGCTGCAACAACATGCAAGGAACCTATAGTGACATAAAAACTGACGGTGACGACAACGAAATGGACTAAATATGACAAAAGAGGGACCGGCATTCAAGTACCAGACCTGCTGCCAGACGTGAACCAGACATGAGATGTTTTCCACTACAATGAAATAACTGACCTTCATATCAACTGCACCAGTGTTTAACGGGAAGA
Source organism: Cherax quadricarinatus (assembly GCF_026875155.1). NCBI lineage: Eukaryota > Metazoa > Arthropoda > Malacostraca > Decapoda > Parastacidae > Cherax > Cherax quadricarinatus. The sequence goes on along the minus strand of NC_069405.1, from coordinate 91,280,710 downwards.
CAACATGGCAGAAAACCTGATCAACTAAATCTCCAAGGAAATGACAGGTCTGTAGGACTTTTTTCTTCAGTGCCAAACGAGGGAAAGAATTGAGCATTTAAACATGGCTAACCGGCATCCAAACAGCCGCTACTGCCAGACGTACAACTAGCGAAGTGAAATTCTCATCTTTACTGACGTTCATCTGTTGACAGTAGCATCATATCTGTACCACCATCATATCACCTGTACCAGTGCTAACGAGAGGGAAACATAGGAGACATCGTCAAATTAACAGTACAAAACTCCAAGGTTATAGGTCGGATATCCCTCAGTGCCAGTCGTGAGAAAGAAGTGAATAGTTAAACAGTCAAGGTTGTTTTAGTAGCTGACCTATATTCAGCTGACCAGTGTACAGTGAGAGAATCATAGCAGAAAATGCCAAATATATCTATAAAATCAAGGAAAGTAAGGTTGTAGGTGGCGTTACTCCCCTCAGTGTTTTAAAAATGGCTGAGTCAGCAGAACAATAACACCACACAACCCCCGATAAATGGAATTGAGGGGGATTTGGAAGGATAAAACCATGGATTAAACCTTTCTGATCTACCAGAATGGAAAGGAGTTAGAAGTTAATTGGGGAAGCCAGACTGTGAAGTGAGATGGGAAGGGAAGTGTGTAATAAGGGGTTAACTGTAAGGGTTTTGTGAAGTTAAGGGAAAAGTGAGCAGTGAAGAGGGTTTTGAAGAGGAAATTTACTAGTAATTCAGTGGGGATTGCTAAAGCAGATACTAAGTGTACTAGGGACTGGAAAAGAGAAATAAATATTATTGTATATGAGTAAAAGAGTGAAGAGTGAAAATGGCAGGCATTAGGGGGGTACAGGCTGCCATAATTATATTTATATTTCTTCTTCAATTCCATGAAGAAAGAAATCAGTCATGGGGGCTGGAAAAGGTGAATGGAGTAACAGCGCCCTGAACAGTAAAAGCCCAACAGTTGCCATCCTACCAGAAAAGTAAATGTCACTATCGCTGCAAGGTATGGCAACACCGCATACCCAAACAAAAACAGTGGCACACAGCTCTTATTGTAGCGCTCTTAAGTGGTGATATCCAAATTAATCCAGGACCTCAAACTATTGTGCAGAGGCAAAACAGACAGATAAATGACGGCGAGAATGACGATCTAGTAGCTAGGAATGATAACCTTAACTCCATATGTAATGCATACATAGGTCAATATGAGACGATACAGCCATTATTATCTCAAACACTACCAAACAAGTGCATACACTGTACTAAAGTACGCATGAAAAACAGAAAAGGCACCTTATGTAAAATGTGTAAGGGGTGGGTGCATGATGGATGTATGTACAATTATAGCAACGGTGCCAGAATTCATTTTGTGTGTAACAAATGCACTTTGGCACAGTTACCCTTTAGCAGTGATGACATTGATTTACCTAATTTTAATACAAATGACCCATTGCCATATATTGATGATTATGATTGTTTTATGAAAACAGGCCTTCACTTTATTCATGTCAATGCAAGATCACTTCTTCTTAAATTGGCAGAGATTAGGATTCTAGCTAACAAAATTAGGGCGGCAGTTATAACCATCTCTGAATCTTGGTTGGATGATACGGTGACTGACGACGAGGTCAAAATAGAGGGTTTAAACAATATAAAACGCTTAGATAGGAACAGAAAGGGTGGTGGAGTATGTGCCTACACTAGAAATGACTTAGCTTACAACCCAAGACCTGATTTAAATAACAATAAACTGGAAATTCTATGGTTTGAAGTGCTGCTTCCTAAGACCAAACCCATCTTAGTAGGAACTAGTTACCGCCCTCCTACCCAGGACCAGTTCTTAGAAGACTTTTCCAGAGTCCTGTCCGGAGTTGAAAACAATTGCGAGACAATAATACTGGGCGACTTCAATATCTGTTTTCAGCAGCAAAATAACGGGCTATGCAAATGGTATAAGCAAATTCTAGGATTAAATAGTTACACTCAACTAATTAATACTCCAACCCGGATCACGCAGTTCTCAGCCACCCTAATTGACCACATTTATTCGCCTCTCAGCCATTGAGTAGAGAGGACGTGTTCTACACTGCTGCCCTCTATAGCTGTTCGGTGGCAGTTTCATTTTCTCAACATGGCGCAGGCAGCCAGATGCCGCGTCAACACTGTGTGTTTGGAATTAACTCGTGGGGCAGTGCTTGGACCATCAATGGCGATATTATTGCCAGCGATAATCCGAGACACCTATGGTATCGCCAACGAGGATTTGTGCGGTGTAGCGATGAATGGTGTGACAAGAATCTTTGTAAAGTTTTGCTCAGCTCAAGTTTAAGAGAATGTAGTCGACAAGTATCAAGAGGTCAATCTGGTGGTTAACCAGGCTGTGTCTGTGAAGCTACACGATGTATCCCGCCATTATACATGGGTAAAAGTCAGAAACGTACCCTTTGAGGCTGATGCGACTGATATACGTGCTGCCTTGAGTAATTACGGCACCATACACATGGCTACAGCAGGGAGGTGGCCTGATGGCCCATATGAAGGACTACCTGAGGGAACTTTTTCGGTAAAAATGACATTACGACATCCAATCCCTTCATATGTGATCCTGCAAGACTTCAGGACTCAAGTTTTTGTGACTTATGCAGGGCAACGCCGCACTTGTAGGTTGTGTGGAGCATACGATCATTTGGCGGTGCAGTGTGAAAGGAGACGAGGTGCCAGGGTTGTACAACGAGGAAGGATTTTGGGGGGAGAAGGTTTAAAGGAAATTTTGAAAAAGGGGTTTTGCTCCCTCAAGTTTGGTTGGGAGCAAAAAGGGGTTAAGAGGTCTTTGGGGGAACCTGGTGAAACCTGGAAGGTTGTTCCCCCTTTGGGGAAAAGGCAGCCCCCGAGGGGGATGGAAATGGTTCCCCCCTTAAAGAACAGGCCAAAATTGGAAGAATCCAGGGCCCTTGAAAGGCCCGGGAATTTTTTGGAAAAAGAATTAGGGAACCCCAACTTAAGGCCTGCGACCAGGATAAAAGGTGCAGGGGGAGGGGAACCCCCCACTTGAGGTTGGGGGAAACAAATTTCGGGGGAGGGGAAAGGGGGCCCCAGGTTCCCATTTTGGACAACAAAGCGGGTTTTGGGGGAAAGGGTTAAAAAACCGAAGCGCCTTTTCACCCCTTCAAGATTGTTTGGACCCCAAAGGGGAAAAAATCTCGGGAAACAGGGGGCACAGGAAAGGGCCCGGTCCCTTTAGCCCCCGGGGATGTAAAAAGGGGTTTCCCAAAAAGGGAAGGGGGCCAAAATTGGAAACAAAAATTTTTTGGTGAAAAAAATTTTTTAGGGGAAAAGGAAAACCATATTGCAAAAGGCCCCCCCTAAACTTAATTTTTTCCCGAACTGTCTAAGAAGTGCAGGGGGTTTAGGGGGAATTTTTGGAGTTGTAAAAAGGGTGGATTTGGTTAAACCGGGAAACCCCCAAAACTTTGGGAGGAAAAATTGCGGTTAGAAAGGTATAGGGAAAGGCGTTGAATTTTTAAAAGGTTTGGGTTGCCAAAAAGATCAGGGAAAAACTAGGCCCGGGGTTTGTTGGGGGAGATCGAAGTGAAAAGGGGGGGAAAGGGAAAAAGGAAAAAAAAGGTAAAAACGGGGGGGTTTGGAAGGGGGCCTTTGTGTGTTTTAGGGGTCGCAAAAAAAATTTAATTGGGCGTGTAAAACAATTTTGGGGCGGGAAAGGGTTTAAATTTTTTAAAATTTGGGGAAGGTTTTTTCCGGGAAACTATTGTGGGGGGGGAAATTGGGAATGGGTTAAACCGGGTAAGGAGAGAATTCGGGGAGGGGGTTTCTTTTCGGGGGTATTGGGGGGAATTTGGGGGGGGAGGGGGGTTTTAAAAAGGGGTTTGGGGGGGGGGAGGGTTTGGGATTCTTTTTTGTAGGCCCGGGGAAAATATGGGGGGAATTTGGGGAAAGGGGTTTTAATTTTTTGGGGGGCACCCTGGTAGAAATTGTGGGGGGGTTTTGTTTGGGGTTTTTGATATAAGGTTTTGTGGACCCGGGGGGGGGGTTTTTTATTTTGGGGGGGTTTGGAGTTTATTGGGGGGGGTTTAAAAAAAGGGTTTGGGGGGGGAAAACGGAAAAACTTTTGAGTGTTTTTGGGGGGGGTTGATAGAGGGGCCCCCCGGGAATGGAGTTTGGTGGGTTTTTTGGGATGTGGGGGCCTGAAATAGGGATTCTTTGGGGGCCGGGGGGAAAAGGGTTTAATTTTAAGGGGGGGTATTTAGGAAAGGAAGTTAAATTTTTAAAAGTGGGAGGGTGGGAAATTTTTTTGGGGAAGGTTTTGGGGGGGATTTAAAAGGGGGAAAGGGGGTTTTGGGTTTGAAAAGGGGGGGGGGATGTGGGGGCCAAACGTTGGGGAAGGGTTGGGGGAAAAGTTTTTTTTCTCAGGGGGTTTTTGGGCTTCCCCGGCGTTTGGGGTGGGGTTTGGGGGAAAAAAAAGGGGAAAATTTTAAGGCCGGGAAAAAGGGGAAAATTCGAAAAAACTGGGGGGGGAGGGGGAAAGGGGATCCCCCGGTAAAAAAAAGGGGGAAAACGGGAGAGGAGGGCAGCCACGGAGATGAGGGGGAAAAACAGTTCAAGGGGGGTTTGGGAGGGTATGGGGAAGGGCAGGTATTGATTTTGACTGGGTTTTGAGTGGATAAATTGATGAAAGGTTTTGGTCATATGCACAACGGGGGGGGTATACGAGAGGGATGTTTTAAGGGAAATGGGGGGGGTTTAGGTGCAATCGAGCTTGTTGGTAGGGGATAGGGAGCTTTGGAAGGACAGATTAGGGAAAAAGGGGGAAAAATTTGGAGGGGGCTATAGTAGGTGCAAGTTTGGGTAAGGCCCCGGGTGAAAGACGGGTTCCCAAATGTTTTTATGTTAAAAATTTGGGAAGTATTGAGGAGTTTTTTTAGTCGATTTTCAAGGTAATGAAGGAAGAGGGGGGCAATGGGTGAGCGGGAAAGGACTGCTGTTTTTTGATTATTTCCCAAAGGGGGGGGGACAGCCCAGGGTAGAAGATTACCGTGCAATATCGCTTTTTGTGGGGGTGAAAAAAAAAAGTTTTTGCAAGGGTATTGGGGAAAAAAATTCAAAAGGTTTTAGGAAAAAGAAATTGTTTAGAGGGACAATAGGGCCTCCCGGGTAGATAAAGTATGAAGGGCAGGGAGCTATTAGGAGTTTTAAGAGCATAGGGGGGAGGGGGGGGGGGGTGTTTTGGCTTTTGGATTGGAAAGCTGTTTAAATGATAGCGTAAAAAGGGGATGCTTTAAAGGAGTTTTTTTGCTTTGGTTTGGGGTTTTTTCGGGAGGGAAATTGTTTCTTGGGCAAAAAAAACTTTTTATCTGGGTGCGTTATGAGAATAAGGTTAATGGACGACTAGGTGTGGGATTCAGAGGGGAAAGGGGGTTTTTCAAAGGGGATGCCCTTGTCGAAAAATTTTTTTTGGCAGTCTTTCAAAAAACCCTTTTATAGGGCATTTTGGTGGAGTATAGCGAGACGGGGGGGTTGGTGTTGCACGTAAAGGGGGGAAGCGGGTATAGGGGGTTTTTCGTGGATGATACGACTTTTGGTGGGGATGTGAGGGATTTAAAAAAGGGGTAGAAAGGGTGATAGATTTTTTGGTGAGGCAAACAGGATAAAAAATTACGTAGTAAAGCCCAAGTATTTGGTTTCTGGGGATAGCGTAAAAATTTGGTGGGGACTTTTGGAGGGTGGGTGGCGTGGGTTAGATCAGCTGTTGATATGTGGGTTAGTGTACATGGGGAAATGATGGGGTCCCACAAAGGAAAATTTCGAGGCGCCCCATGGAGGGATTTTTTGAAAAGATTGGGAGGGCTTGAGGGCAGAGCAATTATCGTTGCATAAAAGGGGTTTTAGTCAGAATGTCCTGTTGTATAGAAAGTTATGGCACGTGGTGGGCAATTTTTTCCGTTATGACGGTGTGAGGTTTCAAAGGGTTTCAAAAAACGGGTTTCAGGGTTTATAAGGGGATGGGTTTTGGGGCTGGGGTAAGGAAAAGGGGGTGTCGCCTTCCCCTTAGCCCGGGGGGGGCTGGGGGTTTACCTCTTGAGAAGGTTTTGTTTAGTTTTTGTTTCTGAAAAGGGGGTTTTTGGGGAGGGGGTGAGGGGGGGGGCCCTTTAAAAAACTGCGCCTGGATATGCAACGGTGGGGAAAGGGGTTAAGGGGGGGGGTTTAATGTTTGGGGGGGCTTTGTTTCGAGTTTTTTGAAGGTAAGGGTCCGAAAAAAGGGGTTAAATTTAAGGTTCTTGAGAGGGGGGGGGTGGGTCTTTGGGGGCGGGAGTTGGGGGGCATACCCCAAAGTATGCATTGGGGGTTCTGTATGGGAAAAGTCTTCAACAACTACGTGTAAAAACAAGTGTCAGGGGGGGGGTTTTGTTTAGGTTTTTACATGGGGGTCTTGCCCCCTCTGGGGGTTTTGTTATTTTAAAGGGGGATTAAGGGAGGGTGGGGGGGTGCAAAGCGTGTGGATGTCCGGAAAACCCTATTTACGCGGGGTACTTTTGTACTTTTTTAGAAGAAGTGAGGGTCTGGGGTAAGTAGAGTAGTTAGGTTTGTGGGTGGGGGAAGGGGTTTCAGGTGTTGCGGGTGTTTAAATTTAATATAGGGGGGGGGGAAATCCGTAAAGGGGGTGAAAGCGGTTTTGGGGATGGGTCACAGGGTTTTATTTATTATCTTTGGGGAATGAGGGAGGTGGAGTCGAGGAAAGGGTAAAAGTGTTAGGGGCCGATGTATAGAACAAAATTTCCGCCCAAAAGGGTTCTTTATGGGGGAAAAAATGGGGACCCGTTTCTGAAGGGTTTTCGTAGATTAGGTTTAAGGGGTTTTAAAAGATTTAAGTGTAAAAGTTTAAAGGGGTTGGGGGCGGGCTGTTTTCTTGAGTATGGAAAGTGTATAGATGTTAGCGTTGGGGTTGGTTTTGTTTGGTAATATAATAAATTAAACTTCTTTTGTGATGTGGTTTTTTCGGGTTTTTTGTGAAAATATGTTTTTCACATTGTTTTTCAGAAGGGACGAAATTTAATTTTGTAAAATAGCGTTGTTACATCATGATTGTGGGGTATATGTGTGAGAGGGTACATTCACAGTATTTTTGTGTTTGTGGGTTTTAGGTGACACAGGATGATCTAAATTTTTTGGGATTTTTCCCTTTGGGCCTCAAAGGTTTATACAAAGATGTCTGTGGTGTATGTGATGTGTAGGTTTTTAAGTATTTAACACTGCTTTTTTGTATGTTCCCTTTCGTTACTTTGTTTCAAATTTTCATTTCAATGCACTTTGTATAGCATTATACAACGGTATCGTTTTTTTTCCCCTATGAAGTAATTTTTTTTAGACGCATTTTCCCTTTTTTGTCTGAGATTGTTGTTTTACGGGTTTAAATTTTAAATGTTTAAAGAGTCGGTTTTGAGATCTAAGCTGTTTTCTTTGTATGTTTATTTGTTTTTGGTAATGTAAAAACTGTTTAAAGTTAGGGATAAGTATGTAAAATGTTCTAGTGGTTTTTGGGTGTTTTGGGTTTTGGTTTTTGGTTAATTTAGGAAAAAGGGTGGAAGTAACTGTTAATTTTTCTTTTTATTTTTTTCAATTGTAGGGGTCTTTACTATGTCATGTTAAAAGTAAAAATTTTTATGGAAGATAGGTTTTTTTAGTCATTTTTAAAGTTTTTATGTCAGTTCATGACCCCGTTTGGTGTTTATTTGTGCTTTTTTTTATTGCCCGTAAAATTATTGTTGTATGTTTTTTCAGATATTATCTTGCAAGTATAGGTGCAATCCTTTGTGTTTGTTTTTTTATGTGTTTGGTTTTCTTATGTCAAAAGGCCCAACCTTCAGGGGTTGGATCCATCCGTTCTCTTATTTTTATATTAAGTAACTGTATTGGGTTTTAAATAAAAATAAAAAAAAAATTGACCATTTCCTTGTAACCGCTCTGAGAAAAATTGTCAGTTTAGGGGACATTTTCCACAGGTTTTTAGTGATCATTTCATCATTTACGCACCCGGGAAAAACACTAGGGATTGGGGGTTTGGCCTACCCCAGGACAATAAAAAAAAAAGGGCAACTAGGGAAAATAAGTAAAGAAACACTGGTAAATAGGGTACCAAAAATTTTGACTGGACAGGATAAAAAAGTTGCAAGGACGTAAACGATGCCTGGGAAAAATTCAAAAAAAATGTTTATTTCCATCTTGATAAAATTTTCACCAGTTTTAAAAAAGGGGTTTGGATTAAAAAGAAGAAATGAACCTGGGAAAGAATATGAGATATTAGTAATATGAAATTTAGAGCCAGTGCTAAAAAGGGGTTTAAAGCAAACAGACAGGATTGCGCCCCTAAATGAATTCCCAAAAAGGGGAGGAACAAAAGTTTCAGAGACTTGTAAAAGGAAAACAAGGCAAAAACACTACTGTCAAAAATTGAAGGGGTTTTAAGATAACCCCCGAAAAATTTTTGGCAAAAAACTTTAAAAAAGTTGGGGGATAGCATTTAAACCAGGGAGATAGGTTTTAACTAGTACTCATATCGATAATGAGGGTTTTCCCCCCGAAACATCTAAGGTTGGCCCAAATTTTTTTTTAAATTTCCCACTACACATCTGGGTTTCTCAACACTAGTAAAAAAACTACCAGCCCGCATAAATACTTTTAACACAGACTCTGTTTAAATTTCAAACAAAACTATTCCAATAAAGGGGTAAACCAAACGTTGTTTAACTAGTAAGGCATCTCATGCTTTATTCAAAAAAAAACTAAGCAGGTTTTAAACCCAAAACTAAGGCACAGGCCCTGATAACATCCCGTTTAAGTTTTCCCAAAAAATGGGGCTTCTAAAATCTCAATCCCTATTTTCACTAATAAAAAATCAATCACCCCTAATACCGTTTCCCTTTTTTTCATGAATTTCAGCCATGTATAAAAGTAAATAAACCCTTTTACAGTATTCATTTTCCTTTGAAATTGTGGTTCATTACCTTTGTAAATTGTGAGTTCATTACCCTTGGGACCCCAGGGTTTAGCCTCAAAACTTTTGGGGCCCGGGGCCCCGGACCCCTTGTTTTACTCTGTAATTTTGTAAAAAACCCTTTTTAACTTGTCATGATTGTGACTAGACCTACCTGGAGTTCATTACCTTTGTAAATTGTGAGTTCATTACCTTTGTAAATTGTGAGTTCATTACCTTTGTAAATTGTGAATTCATTACCTCTGTAACTTGCTCAGCTATCAAAACTTTGAGGCCCAGTCCCTGGACCCATTATGTACCTCTGTAATCTTTTGACTACCGCCCACAGGATGGGTATGGGGTGCATAATAAACATATTAAACTAACTAACTACCGTACCGGAGGGGTTCAAGGAGGCCAGAGTTACTCCTATCTTCAAGAAAAATAGTAGGTCTGATGTAAGCAACTATAGGCCTGTTAGTATTACTCAGTATAATATCTAAAATTCTAGAGACGGCGGTGTATTCTCAAGTAGTTAAGTACCTTAATGACAACAACATTCTCCATAGCTATCAATCGGGCTTTAGAAGATCCTACTCAACCGACACCTCCCTTATTAATCTGATCGATTATCTGAGAACTGAAATGTCAAAGGGTAACCTCATAGGTAAGGTAACCTTAGACCTGCAAAAGGCCTTCGATACTGTCAACCACAATATATTATGTAATAAACTTCAAGCTATCGGTATAGGTTCTGTAGACTGGTTTAAGTCTTACCTTAGCAACAGGAGACAAATAGATTGAACATTAAAAGTTTGAAACAATATATTGTTTCAAACTTTGGAACAATGCTCTTCTCCAGACTGAGGGACTGACCACCTCAAAACTTTAAGGGTGATGGACTGATTACATCGTCTTCAAGTCTCCTCTGCTTTTATCAACTTTTCTGTACTCGACTGAAGAAGCCTACTGTGTAGGCGAAACGTTTCGAAATAAAGATACCTAACTGTTGCATGTGTCTTACCTAACAACAGGAGACAAATAGTCAAAATCAACAAAACAGAATCAGAACCCCTGCCGATAACATGTGGAGTTCCCCAAGGTAGTATTCTAGGTCCCTTATTATTCTTATGTTATGTCAATGATATGCCTATCAGTGTCAAGTGCAAACTCCTCCTGTATGCAGATGACAGTGCTCTGTTAGTGTCAGGTAAAGATCCACAAGATATTGCTAATGTTTTAACACTGGAACTGGAGTCCTGCAGCAAATGGTTAGTAGACAACAAACTATCATTACACCTAGGGAAAACTGAAGCCATTCTCTTTGGCACGAAACATAAACTGAGAAGGGGTAAATAATTTTAATGTGTCAATGTAATGGGGAGCCATCACTTGGGTTTCACAGTAAAATATTTGGGAATCCCCTTTGACCCATGGCATGTCAGGAGAATTGATAAGGGAACAGTGTAGTAAGAAGAAAGCGAATGCCAGACTGAAGTTCCTTTATAGACAAGCACAGTGTCTACCTACTGAGGCTCGCAGGACCCTATGTCTAGCCCTTATACAATGCCATATGGATTACGCTTGCTCTTCTTGGTACTCTGCCTTGACAAAAAAAACTGAAAGATAGACTGCAAATCACCCAGAACAAAATCGTAAGATTCATCCTGGGGCTGGGACCAAGAGAACATGTAGGCCAGGATGAATTACAGCAGTTGGATATGCTGAATGTTGAAGACAGAGTAAAACAACTGAAGCTAAATCATGTTTATAAAATTGCTCACAAACAATGTCCAGAATATCTTGCTGTCAATTTTGTCAAGGTTGGGAACCAAAGCAATCATAGTGCTAGGGGGAGAGAGCACAACTTTGTAGTACCCACAGTCATTGGACAGGCTTCAAACACCTTTTATTGTACAGCAATAAAGGAATGGAACAGACTGCCCGCACATGTCAAAGCCAGTCATAGTACCTGGAGAGTTTACCTGGAGAGAGTTTCGGGGGTCAACGCCCCCGCGGCCCGGTCTGTGACCAGGCCTCCTGGTAAGATAAGATAAGATAAGATTTCGTTCGGATTTTTAACCCCGGAGGGTTAGCCACCCAGGATAACCCAAGAAAGTCAGTGCGTCATCGAGGACTGTCTAACTTATTTCCATTGGGGTCCTTAATCTTGTCCCCCAGGATGCGACCCACACCAGTCGACTAACACCCAGGTACCTATTTGCTGCTAGGTGAACAGGACAACAGGTGTAAGGAAACGTGTCGAAATGTTTCCACCCGCCGGGAATCGAACCCGGGCCCTCCGTGTGTGAAGCGGGAGCTTTAGCCACAAGGCCACCGGGCCACCAGCCCCTGATCAACCAGGCAGTTCCTGATCAGCCCGGCTGATCAGGAACTGACTTTAGGTACTTGTCCAGTGCCAGCTTGAAGACTGCCGGGGGTTTCTTTTTGGTAACCCCCCTTATGTGTGCGGGGAGGCAGTTGAACAGTCTCGGGCCCCTGACACTTATTGTATGGTCTCTTAACGTGCTAGTGACACCCCTGCTTTTCATTGGGGGATGGTGCATCGTCTGCCAAGTCTTTTGCTTTCGTAGTGAGTGATTTTCGTGTGCAAGTTCGGTACTAGTCCCTCTAGGATTTTCCAGGTGTATATAATCATGTATCTCTCCTCCTGCGTTTCCAGGGAATACAGGTTTAGAAACCTCAAGTGCTCCGTAATTGAGGTGTTTTTTTCTCCGTTAAGTGCGCCGTGAAAGTTCTGTACATTTCTTTGGTCGGCAATTTCACCTGCCTTGAAAGGTGCTGTTAGAGTGCAGCAATATTCCAGCCTAGATAGAAACAAGTGACCTGAAAAAAACGTCATCATGGGCTTGGCCTCCCTAGTTTTGAAGGTTCTCATTATCCATCCTGTATTTTTCTAGCAGATGCGGATTGATACAATGTTATGGTCCCTTGAAGGGGAGATCCTCCGACATAATCCCTCCAGGTCCCTTTTACGTTGGTGTTTCGCTCTATTTGTGGCCAGAATTTGTTTTGTACTCTGATGAAAATTTAATTTCCTCATGTTTACCATATCTGAGTAATTTAAATTTCTCATCGTTGAACTTCATATTGTTTTCCGAGCCACTGAAAGATTTGGTTGATGTCCGCCTGGAGCCTTGCAGTGTCTGCAAGGAAGACACTGTCATGCAGATTCGGGTGGGCATCTGCAAAGGAAGACACAGCGCTGTGGCGACATCCTTGGTCATGTCGGGTATTGGGGTGAGGAACAAGATGGGAGCTAGTACTGTGCCTTGTGGAACAGAGCTTTTCACCGTAGCTGCCTCGGACTTTACTCTGTTGACGACTACTCTCTGTGTTCTGTTATTTAGGAAATTATAGATCCATCGACCGACTTTTTTCCCGTTATTCCTTTAGCACGCATTTTGTGCGCTATTACGCCATGGTCAACTTGTCGAAGCTTTTGCAAAGTCTGTATATATTACATCTGCATTCTTTTTGTCTTCTAGTGCATTTAGGACCTTGTCGTAGTGATCCAATAGTTGAGACAGACAGGAGCGACCTGTTCTAAACCCATGTTGCCCTGGGTTGTGTAACTGATGGGTTTCTAGATGGGTGGTGATCTTGCTTCTTAGGACCCTTTCAAAGATTTTTATGATATGGGATGTTAGTGCTATCGGTCTGTAGTTCTTTGCTGTTGCTTTACTGCCCCCTTTGTGGAGTGGGGCTATGTCTGTTGTTTTTAGTAACTGCGGGACGACCCCCGTGTCCATGCTCCCTCTCCATAGGATGGAAAAGGCTCGTGCCAAAAGGTGTCTGATGAATGTAGCTACAGAATGGGAGGGGAATGATTTTCTATTTTTTAGCTAACATACGTGTAAATTTTACCATATTCCTAGTAATGACCCTCGTATTGTAGATAGTCTTAATGACCTTGGTGTAGTAGATAGTCTTTTTAGTATGATAATAAGATGTTATCTTCATTGTAGAATAATAAGAAAATATTATAACCTTCATATTATAATAATAAGGTAAAAGGACCCCAATGGAAATAAGTCACTCTGTCAGACTTTTTTGGGTTATCCTAGGTTCTCTACACATATGCTGCTATTGTTGATAATTCAATGTAACTGTATTTGTGTATACCTGAATAAACTTACTTACTTACTTACATAGCCCGTTATTTTGCTGCTGAAAACAGATATTGAAGTCGCCCAGTATTATTGTCTCGCCTAGACAGAACTCGCAGCAATGGTTTTAAGTTGGAAAAATTCAGATTCAGGAAGGATATAGGAAAGTACTGGTTTGGTAATAGAGTTGTGGATGAGTGGAACAAACTCCCGAGTACAGTTATAGAGGCCAGAACGTTGTGTAGCTTTAAAAATAGGTTGGATAAATACATGAGTGGATGTGGGTGGGTGTGAGTTGGACCTGATAGCTTGAGCTACCAGGTCGGTTGCCGTGTTCCTCCCTTAAGTCAATGTGACCTGACCTGACTAGGTTGGGTGCATTGGCTTAAGCCGGTAGATGACTTGGACCTGTCTCGCATGGGCCAGTAGGCCTTCTGCAGTGTTCCTTCGTTCTTATGTTCTTATGTTCTAATTGTTTTCAACTCCGGACAAGACTCTGGAAAAGTCTTCTAAGAACTGGTCCTGGGTAGGAGGGCGGTAACTAGTTCCTACTAAGATGGGTTTGGTCTTAGGAAGCAGCACTTCAAACCATAGAATCTCCAGTTTATTGTTATTTAAATCAGGTCTTGGGTTGTAAGCTAAGTCATTTCTAATGTAGGCACATACTCCACCACCCTTTCTGTTCCTATCTAAGCGTTTTATATTGTAACCTTCTATTTTGACCTCGTCGTCAGTCACCGTATCATCCAACCAAGATTCAAGTACATGTAGTGCATGTAGTACATGTAGTGCATGTAGTACATGTAGTGCATGTAGGGCATGTAGTGCATGTAGTACATGTAGTGCATGTAGTGCATGTAGTACATGTAGTGCATGTAGTGCTTGTAGTGCATGTAGTACATGTAGTACATGTAGTGCATGTAGTGCATGTAGTACATGTAGTACATGTAGTGCATGTAGTACATGTAGTACATGTAGTGCATGTAGTACATGTAGTACATGTAGTACATGTAGTGCATGTAGTGCATGTAGTACATGTAGTGCATGTAGTGCATGTAGTACATGTAGTGCATGTAGTGCATGTAGTACATGTAGTGCATGTAGTACATGTAGTACATGTAGTACAAGTATTGCATGTAGTGCATGTAGTACATGTAGTGCATGTAGTACATGTAGTACATGTAGTACATGTAGTACATGTAGTGCATGTAGTACATGTAGTACATGTAGTACATGTAGTGCATGTAGTGTATGTAGGGCATGTAGTGTATGTAGTGCATGTAGTACATGTAGTGTATGTAGTGCATGTAGTACATGTAGTGCATGTAGGGCATGTAGTGTATGTAGTGCATGTAGTGCATGTAGTACATGTAGTACATGTAGTGCATGTAGTACATGTAGTGCATGTAGTACATGTAGTACATGTAGTACATGTAGTACATGTAGTGCATGTAGTACATGTAGTACATGTAGTACATGTAGTACATGTAGTGCATGTAGGGCATGTAGTGTATGTAGTGCATGTAGTGCATGTAGTACATGTAGTACATGTAGTGCATGTAGTGCATGTAGTACATGTAGTGCATGTAGTGCATGTAGTGCATGTAGTACATGTAGTGCATGTAGTACATGTAGTGCATGTAGTGCATGTAGTGCATGTAGTACATGTAGTGTATGTAGTGCATGTAGTGCATGTAGTACATGTAGTGCATGTAGTACATGTAGTGCATGTAGTACATGTAGTGCATGTTGTGCATGTAGTGCATGTAGTACATGTAGTGCATGTAGTACATGTAGTGCATGTAGTACATGTAGTGCATGTAGTACATGTAGTGTATGTAGTGCATGTAGTGCATGTAGTACATGTAGTGTATGTAGTGCATGTAGTACATGTAGTGCATGTTGTGCATGTAGTGTATGTAGTGTATGTAGTGCATGTAGTGCATGTAGTGTATGTAGTGCATGTAGTACATGTAGTACATGTAGTACATGTATAAATACATGGATAAATTGTCATTTTTGTGGAAATTGGTGTCACGCCCCTTGTGCAGATATCCCAGAACTAGATACAAGCAGTATTAAAACAGAGAAGTGTTTTTGGGTATGCTCAATGAGGAAAAACGTGGACTAAAATCACAAGGGTATTAAAAGAGGACAAACAA